>OY728130.1:1447839093-1449089093 GCA_963277665.1 Viscum album
GTCCATCATCATCAAATTTAAGAAGATTAGATAATTTTCAATTCTCATCAATGATAGAATCACTGGGTCCTTTTTACATAGTGAATCCGCCACCTTGTTCTCTTTCCCAGGGTGGTAATGGATTGAGCATTCATAGTCTTTGATCAGATTTAACCATCTTTGTCGGAACATGTTTAACTATTTTTGTGTGAATATATACTTGAGGATTTTGTGGTCCGTATATATTTCACACTTCTCCCCAAAGAGATAATGCCGCCAAATTTTCAAAGAAAATATCACTGCAGCAAAATCGAGGTCATGTGTTGGATAGTTCTGTTCATTAACATTAAATTGCCTTCAATCATAGGCAATGACCTTGTCATTGTTCACCAACACACAACCCAGGCCCTTCTTCGAAACATCTATAAATACCATAAAAAGTTCTCCAGTTGTGGGTAATGTTAGAATGAGCGCAATGATAATCTTTCTTTTCAACTCCTTGAATCTTTATTCTCATTCATCACTCCAAGAATAAATTACTCCCTTCTGAGTTTTCTTGGTTAGTGGGTTAGAAAATTGTGCAAAATTTCTCACAAATCAACGATAATATGCAGCTATCCTCAAGAAGATATGGATATCCATTACCGGTGTTGGCTTTGGCCAACCCTAAATTGCATCTATTTTGGGGGGATCCATGGATATCCCATTTCTTGTGATGTTAAAGCCCAAGAATGAGACCTCCTTCAACCAGAACTCACACTTGTTGTATTTTTCATAGAGCTACTCATTCAGCAAGGTCTCTAGTACAGTTCTAAGATTCTCCTCTCGATCCTCCTTGTTTTGAAGTATATTAGAATATCATCTATAAATACTACCAAAAATTTGTCGAGGTAATATATAAAGAATCTATTCATCAATTCCATGAAGATTTATGGAGAATTAGTGAGTCCGAAAGGCATTACTATGAATTCATAGTGCCCATATCTTGTACAAAACGCAGTCTTGGGGATATATTCCTTCTTAACCATTACTTGATAATATCCCAATAGCAAATCCTCCATGGAAAAGTATTGTGCACCACATAGCTGATCAAAAAATGTAACAATTTGTGGGAGGATAATTGTTCTTTATCATGATTTTCTTATGCTCAAGATATTCGATGCAAAGGCACATTGACCCATCCTTATTCATGACAAAGAGGACTAGTGAACCACATGGTGAAGCAGTTGGGAATATAAACCCTTTACCCAGATTCTCTTGTATTTGTTTCTTCAGCTCCTCAAGCTCTATAAAATCCATTCTATACAGGGTCTTGGATATTGACAACACTCCAGTTATGAGAACAATTTAGAATTCAACATCTCCTCTAGATGGAAGGCCAGACAATTCCTCAGGAAACACTGCGACGAATTCTCTCACAATATGCATGTCTTATAGGATGGTTTCCTCCTTAGACTCAATCATCTATACTATATATGTGTGATCATAGGGTAGTAATATCCAAGCTAGAGATGATTCAGCTCATGAAGATTCGTTTTCCTCCTTACACTAGTAAAGAATCGGTGGTCGATTCTCTACATGGGGAGTGATTTCCCTCTCATGGAAATTTATGTTTTATCTATATATGGAAAGACAATACATGCCAAGTATTGCATCAAATTCATCTAGAGGGAGTATGGAGAGTTTCTCCAAGATGTTCAATACACATATTATGATAGGGAAGGAGTTATATTCATGAGATGCAATGACTTCCCCATTTTCCATATTCACCGAAATCTTCACTTCCATGATTTCTGGTGGTTCTAGGATAGTTCTACAAAACATTCGAGATATAAAAAATGTGTAGAACCTAAATAAAAAAGTACGTTCACTATTCTTGAATGAATAACTTGCTTACATGTCACCACTTCATTTTTGGGGTTCACTTCGGTAGTAGTGATGGAAAAAGCTCTCCCTTGATGCCTTGGAGGTTGTTGGATGCCTCTGAAAACCCATGTCTTAGGGAACTGATTTGAATGATGCCCGAGTTCTTTATCGTTTTAGCAATGAACAGCACATTGAGGTTCAAACGGAGAATTCCTCTCCTCCTTCGCAGTTGCGGGTCATTCTTGCCGATATATTATAGCTAGGTGCCCTACTCTTCCACACCAAACTCATTTTCTCGTTCCCTTTAGGAAATTTCCATGGTACATCTTTCCACACCTTTGGCATGTGGGGTGAAGGATCTTCTTAGTACAATGGGGTTTATCCATCGGACCATCAGTATTGAATTCCATCTTATGCTTCTTATCCCCATGATACCCCTAAGATTATATGATCTCCAATTCGACCTTGAGGGCACATCAGACAATTTCCTTGTAGCTGTCGAAGTCACAGATAGTCAGCGCTTTCTGCAGGCTTGGTATCAGCCCAACAAAGAAGTGGTGAACCCTGAATTTAGGGGTAATGAAAAATCCAGAAGCGTATCGTGCAAGCCTTGTGATGTTTTCCTCGTATTCTCCAACAGATTAGTCATATTTCTGATTGAGGGAAAGGAATTCCCTTTCCATCTTAAGTATAAGGTTGCAAGTAAAATATTTATGAAAAAACATATTCCAGAAATCATTCCATTCCAATGCCTCGATCTCACTCTCCGAGTTCATATTTTTGATCAATTCCCACCATTTATCTGCATCACCCTCCATACGATAAGAATCTAAAAGAGCATTCTCTTTTTCAGAACATTGAATGATAAAGATGATCTTTTTAATGGAGTTGATCCATTGTTTAGCGATTTAGGGATCATATGATCCATTAAAATAGGATGCCTTTGTCTTATGAAGTTCTTGATAACGACTTGTTCATTATTGCGGGGGGGGGGGGTGGTGGTGGTTGAACGTTCTTATTGAACCATGTCTCTATTCAAATCTTGAGTTATCTGAGAGAGAAGTGTGATATGTTCGCGATTGCGGCTCCCATTGGATTAGACATCTCATTAGTATAGTCATCACATTGATCTTCACATCGGTTGTTAGCCCGAGTCCTCCTATTACCGGCCATTGGATTGAATAAAAGGAAAGATAGGGGTAACACATAAATGTTAATACAAGGAAAAAACTGATGATATATAAATAACTTTTATTTCCTTAATATATGATCATATAGGCTTCAGTTTATGTTATCCATGATCTACTTTCAAACATATATTCTTATGTAATTTTTTCGCCAAATAATGGTTCATACTAAGCTTGGGAATTTACCAAAGATTATCCCCTAGGAGTGTCGTAACCAAGAGTGCAGCAAGGCCCATTGTCATGAACCAGTTTCCATTCGAGTATAGATTAAAGTGATTTTTTCGGGTTTTACCCCTAGTATACAACTATACCAGAGCCGCCTCTACCTGCTCGTATCCAGACAAGGATGTATTTGATTTAAAAACCACTTACTAAATACTCACCCAAAATTAAGGATGTATTTTTTATACTTAGTCTTGTATGTAAGTCTTTACTAGGGTTTTCTAATCCAAATCCAAAAAATAACTAAACCTACCCTCTGATATCAACTATGACAACCCTGATCTTTTATTAAATAATTAAAAATAATCTATTAAATAAACATCACTTGATACAACATAGAAGATCGATAGGTCTAGTGTCTTTAGTCCATAGGATCATTAAATAACAACTTAAAACATGAAATACAACAACTTTATTGAAAAATTCCTTTACATGACCAATACATTCCCTCGTACTTAGCATTTCATTGGATTACCTGAGGACATGCATACGAAAAGGGTGAGCTATAAACCCCAGTAAGGGAATAATCATGGAATAATATGAGGAATGAAATACATGTTAGACAATAGGCATATCAATAGAGCACAAGAGAAGCATAAACATAAATTAATGACAAATAATGATAATCATAACAAGGAAATGTGGAAACAACACTTAACATTGAATTATAATGAGCCAAGGCTCATTGCACAAGGAGCATGAGTAAAACCTCATTGCACATAAAACATGAGTAAAACCTTGTTGCAATTGAATTATCATGAGAAAACACCCATTTCATATGAAGTATCAAGATACTATACTTTATTGAATGCATTGGAGTGCTATCAGGGTGAACACTTATTATACATTTCACTTCATGCCTATGTGTGCCGCATGGATCATAAAACATTGAATCATTCAACATAATTATTTATTCCATGATAAAAAAATGTGGAATAAATAAATGAAAATATTTAAACAACAAGTAAATATGAATAAATGTGAATACCCTTGATAGAGAAATAGGCATGGTAGTCACTACACAATGACTTTGTCTAGGAAAAACGCGGTGCAATTTCGGCACCATAATGACGTGACATAAGAACTCATAAAAATAGTTTATGAGAGAGAAAGGGGTGTCTCATCATATTTACATGACATGGAAAGTAAGGGGGTCATATAGATACGTGTCCCATCAAATTGAATGGAATTTGGAATCATAACACAATAGAATTTCTTAAATGTAAATGAGGAGAGTGAAATTCCTTTTGAAATTTCGGCACACTAACCGGTGTAAATTAGAGGAATTTAATGTGAAAGAAATAGCTCTCCCATCATTCAACCATACATTGAGATGTATGGTGGAGGTGAAAAACCATACAACAATATTTATAATTGATATTAAAAGGGCATAACAACTTAAAGAATATTGTATAAAAATGAAAAAGTAAGAAAACCCTTACTTGGGATTGTTCTTCCAAATGCGTGATAGAGGCTTCATAGAGGATTATTTGGAGAATGGGGAACCTTGGGATGATTATAAAGATAGGTGGGATGAGGTTGGATTAACTCAAGTGGCTTAGATAGAGGATGAAGTGGGTTCTTGGGTGGGTTTAGAGAGGAAAGGTGAGGTAGTTCTTTATTATTTATGTTTGAGACACCTCACATTAAACTAATCCAAACCACAAACCATCCAATGGTTTTTCCCATGTTTTTTGTTAAAGGGAAGTGGAAAAAAATATTTTATATGGACAAAGTCTGAACTTCTTAAAATAATGGTGTTTCTTATGTGGAGGTGAGTCACACTTCCAAGGAAAACAATTCAAAAAGACGAAATGTCTGATCAGTTTTGATGGGTCAACTAATGCTTTGTAAAATAATCAAAACAAACCCAAAATAACATTATTTTAATGTTATAACATATATATTCAGAAAATAATGTTTATATTATTTTTTTACATCTGTATTGGGTCATTATGATGTAATAAAACACATTATATATTTAAATGGAATTAAATGTTTACCCAAAAAATTGACTGTCTCAAAAAATAAATTATCTTTTTCATTGGTTATAAAGTGTAATTATAATATATTTTTATAGTTAATCCAATTTTTCACATTGGAATTAATTTCACTTTGAAATTGGACATAAACAAGTGTCAATATATTGATAGTTAATATTTCTTAAAAACAAGCTTTTTATTTTGACACCAGGAATTAATTTTAAATTAATTTCATTCACTTCTGTGTTTTAAATTTAGAAAAATGGATTCCATATTTGGAATTAGTAGGTCCAAATTTTGTAAATAGGTAAATTTTATTTTTATAAATTTTAAATATTTAGTTCATTAAATATTTTATTTACTATGATTAAAGGGTAAATATAATAAAAAGGGTAAAATATAACATTATAATAAAATTAAATTACACTGACATGTGTCATAATCCTATTGGATGATACATATACGACCATGGTCATCTTTGGGTCGAATATTGGACCCCATGGAGCCACATGGGAGTAATAATGAGACTTGATATTAATTAATTTAAAAAAAGTCAAAAATGACATTAAAAAATATCTTTTAGTAAATCAATTTTTACATGGGTTTATATAAGTTATCATTTAAACTAGATTATTTAATCAGAAATATAAAATGATTTAATACATCATGTTAATTTTTTTATAATTTTTGGACATCAAATTAATTAAATTTTTTATGACACAATAATGATGCAGTATTTACCATATTAATAAATGATTTAAATATTTAAGATTATAAATATTAAAAAAAAATTCAAAACCAGTAAAATACTTATTGGATGATTTTATTTCAAATAATATTCATTTTAAATTCTACTTTAATGATTTTTTACCATTTTAAAACGAATATGAGTTTATAATAAAATAATTGTATTAAAATTTCCTAAAGAGCCCCTCCTCTCCCTCATAAAATTCCATCACTTCCTACCCATTTCACAAAATTCTCAAGCCTTTGGCTCGTAAAAAGTCAGCTCAAATAAGCTCTCAAGATCCCTCTATTCATCCTAGAAGCCTTAACATAGGCAGAAATCACTTACTAAAAACCCTTTGGTTTAAACCAAAGGGAGTTACTCAATTTAAAGGTAACGTATTCTCTTAAGTTCTTTTGTTTAATTTTACTTATCCAAGTTATAAACTCTTTTTATTCCATTATTTTACAACAACAATAGTATCCTTAATATACTAAGATATTTTTATTAGAATATTTGAAATACAACTACACACAATTCCACTAATGGGTGAAGAACATACTGTTTCTATGGATGGAAAACTAACGTCTCACAATGCGATGATTGTTCAATAATCTTCTACCACCTCTCATGGTGGCCAACATGATGGAACTATATATATATTATATATATTATGTTTTTGTTTTCTATATTATTCTTTAATTATTATATACAAATATACCTTTTCTCTTTCCAATATGTTTAAACATGATAATTTCAATTGAAGAAGTGTGGACTACTGCCCCCTCAAGGTGATATGATTTGTTCATGACATACATGGAACGTATAAAGATGGAGTTAATAAAATTATGTAACATATATATCATATGATATAATACTGGAATTATAATATACCTATGTATCATTATGTTTTCATTCCATTAAATATTAAATAGAAATGAACGTAGTGTTCATGAACACATACGGCTTACCATCTCCATAAACGGTGCATTTCATTTCATATCTCCATATTTTATGTACTATTATGAATATATATATATATAAAAACTGGATATACATGATATATATGATATAGAAATAATTAATAAAATTCTAGAGATAATGGATTTTTGACCAAATGGACAAATTTTAATTATAACAAGTTCATTAATAACTCAAATTCTGAACATCAACAAAATGTACGATATGAACTCAAAAAATTAACAAACTGTTATTTCAAGGTAACAAGGGTTATAAAATTAATATTAAAAATTAAAAAATTTATCATGAAAGTATAAATTAACTTATTTTTACTATTCCGGAAGAACAAGGAACATATGAGTCAAGTTGGACACGAGGTAAGGGATTTCTTATCTCACTTCTTATTCTGTGAGATTTCCATTGTTCACACCATATTTATTTCATGTGGTATATTCTGTACTAATATTTGATATATATTATCATTATTCTATTTATATTTGTGGTATTCTATATTTTATTTGGTGGTTATTAACTTTTTCTCATAAGACTCAATTGATTACAATGTGGTAAGGATTTTTCATCTCACTTTTTATTCCTGTCAGATTTATGCTATATTATAAACAATTTCTGTTTGTGTGATGAATTTACTGCCCATGATTGTATTCATTGTGTAATATAATTTATTTTATGGATATTTAAATATTCATTTTTTGATCTTTATATCATGGGGTGTATGTTTTGTATGTTTCCAAATCGGTAAGGGAACCTTTCACCCTCCTCTTTTAAAAAGAATTCTTTTTTGTTATGTCTTTTTATTTACATATTATTATGTTGGGATATGTTATTATATACTCATGTTGATGTAAATTTTATGTCCAAGTGATGAGATATCATTTTCTCTCTCATAAACTTATTTTTTGAATTTTAAAGTGATGTCGTTAGGCTGTCGAATTTCTATAAGAAAACTTGTTAACGCAATTTCATTTTTTGGGATAAATGTCTACTTCTTGATTATGTCATGCTATGAATATGAGTGAATAACCTCTGATTGATTTAAACTCAATATCCACTTATATTGTGGGTATTTATATATCGCTCACATAATTATGTAATTGATTTATCCTAAATCTAAAGATACCATTTTAAGGGATTTCGTCTCAATTAACATTTCTATTGAGACTTCATTGTTGATATGCACCAATTCACTCTTATATGGTGTATACACTCTCATTCGGCATATTATATCCCTAATACCATATTATAATTATATTATTAAGTTCTTATTTAATGTTATTCCTCAATTATTTGTATTCCAGGGTCTCCAATTTTGTTTAAAGATCGTTAACTAAAATATCATTTTAAATGTATTAAAGGTTTATTCTTATAAACATTTCACATTAAAATAAATGTTTTAATAATGGTTTTAAGGATTTATTCATATAGACATGAATGTTTTGAAATTTAAATTTCTTTCAAAATATTCATAGTGGTATGGGACACTTTGATTCAAAAGTCACATTATTTAATATTTTAAATGGTTTTGAAAATGGTTTGATAAAAGCTTTTATTATGTCAATATTTTGAAATGATATATTGTGATTAAAAGGTGTAAATGTTATATTTCCATTATTTTTGTCTTGTGAGTTTTGAATATGTTATAGTTGTTGGGAATGTTTGACAGATATGGGTGGTTCTGTAAAAAACCTTGGGTGGGTGAGCCTGAGATAGCTCTCCAATGCATTGGGTAACATGACAGAGGTAAATGTGAATAGTTCTACAGAGAGATTAAGGGAATATACTATGATGGGTATTCCAAATGTGAATACCTATGTAGATGTGATAGAAACAATTCATATTTGATATGGATTCCACATGTTACCATTATGATTTAGGATTTCTATGTGTTATTCATAAATCTTATGATTTCATGAGGTATGTTATGATTGAAAAGTATGGTTCCATTGTTTTGTATTTATTGATAGGTTGATGTTTTCGTTACTTATTTTATATCCCCTAATGACATTTTTATGCTCATACAAAGTTATTGAAATGTTTTCAATAGGACTTAAATATGAATAATGGTCCAATATGGGATCAAGGAAAAGTCATGCTATCTAAAACATTTAACTATACATGACTTCTTTTTTTCAAGAGTTTTTATTTTATAAAAAAATGGATAATAAGTAGATTTTTATATAGTTAATATTCATGTTGTTATGTAAATTTTATGACCAAATTCTGTAAAACGATAAACCTGAATAGATCCTCAATGTGAATTATCCATTTAAATCAAGATTATGTAATTTTTAAGTATGGGTCCTTATAGATACAATGACAACCCTGATCTTTTTTTTACAAAATTAAACATAATTTATTACACAAAAATCACTTGATACAACATAGAAGATTGATAGGTCTAGTGTATTTGGGGATTAGGATCATTACATAACAACTTAAAACATTAAATACAACATATTTATTTAAAACTTCCTTTACATGACCAGTACATTCCCTCGTACTTAGTATCACATGGGATAACCTGAGAACACGCATAAGAAAAAGGTGAGCTATAAAGCCCATTAAGGGAATTATCATGGAATAAAATGAGGAATACAATACATGTTAGACAATAGGAATATCAATAGAAAACAAGATAATCATAAACATAAAGGCATGATAAAACATGATAATCATAACATTTAAATGTGGCAACAACACATATCATGGAATTAGCATGAGCTAAGGCTCATTGCACATGGAGCATGAATAAACCCTCATTGAACATGGAGAATGAGTAAAACCTCGTTGCACTAGAATTTTCATGATTAAACACCCATTTCACGTGACGTATCATTATACTATACTTTAACCAATGAATTAGAGTGCAATCAGGGCACACCTTTCTTAAACATTTCATTTCATGCATAAGTGTTACACATAGATCATAAAACATTGAATCGTTCGACATAATCCTTTATTTCAATAAAAATTAATGTGGAATTAATACATTAAACTCTTTAAAAAATAATTAAATGTGTATAAAGTGGAATACCATTTATTGAGAAATGGTCACGGTAATCACTACACAATGACTATGGCTTGGAAAAACGCGCTGCAATTTCGGCAGCATAACGGTGTTACATAAGAACTCATAAAAATGGTGGATGAGAGAGAAATGGATTTCCATAATATTTACATGACATTGATAGTAAGGGTTTATATAGATAAATTTCTCAACAATTGTAATGTAATTTAGATCCATGATACAAATGAATTGCTTGAATGTAAATGAGGAGAGATAAATTTTTTTCAGAATTTCGGCATAGTAACGGGTGTACATGGGAGGAATTTAATTAGAGATAAATAAGTCTCCAATCATTCAAATATAAAGAGGGAATTATTGGGGAGGTTCTAAACTATACCACAACATTTATAATTTATAATAATAGGGCATAACAATTTAATGAATATTGAACAAAAATGAGAAATGAAGAAAACCCCTTACATTGTAGTGTTCTTCCAAAGGATTGAGAGAGGCTTGAGAGAGGCTTATTGGGAGCCTGGGGAACCATGGGATGATTCTATAGAGATGAGGACAGAGGTTTTACGAACTCCAAAGGACTTGAGTGAGGAGGAAGTGTGATCATGGGTTGGTTTATATAGCAAAGGTGAGATAATTCGTTATTATTTAGTTTTGGGACACCTCACATTAACCTAATCCAAGCCATAAACCAGACCATGGTTTTTGCCCATATTTTTTGGAAGAGGGAATTGGAAAAAATTAATTTATAATTACAAAGTCCAAAATTCTTAAAATAATTGGGTGGCTTATTTGGAGGTGAGTCACACTCCCAAGGAAAACAATTTAAAAAGACAAAATGTTTATTAAATATTAAAGGTCCCACTAATTCTTTTTTAATTAATTAAAACAAACCCAAAATCAAATTATTTTAGTTTTAAAACATATATTGGATTAACATAATGTTTATAGTATTTTATTACATCACTATTGGGTCATTATGATGTCATAAATCACATTATATATTTAAACAGTATTAATTTTTTAGCCAAAATTTTGACTATCTCAGAAAATTACAAAAAATTCATTGTTGGATAATTTTGACTTCCTGATTCCAGAAATAATATTCATTTTATCTAAATAATTTTCTTAATATGGTAATTTTCACTTTTAAAATAAAAACCAATATTTATCGAAAATTCACGGGTTTTGAAAAAAATGGCTTCCAAACCATAATAAAAATTACAATTGCATTCATAAAATTAAACGATTATTTACATTTAATAAAAAATAGTTTTATTATAATAATATTTTATTAAAATATTTCTTAATCCAGAAATCCATTAATTCATCAAAATAGATTTCTTAGTTGAATATTAACTAAAAATACAATTTGAGCTTGAAATACAATTTACAAGGTTAAAACAATAAAATGAAATTATATTTATTATTATATACAAAAATAAGGTAAATAACAATAGTGATGAGGTCTTGTTACATAACCCCTTATAATACCCTGATAAGACCGAAGAGTAAGATGTGCGATGGTGACAGACTATAGGGGTGGCTCAGAAACATTTCTCGGGTGGTAATCTCTATCAATTTAAACTTCTTTTATAGGTGGTCCTACTTGAGAATAACATATTCAAGCTCATCCTGGGATTGGTCAAGAGTGAATCCCAAAGAAACAACAACCTTTCCGAGCTCTGACAAATGGGCTTCATATGGAGAACATCTATGGGATGAGACCATAGCTTCCTTTATTTGAGTAAATTGGATTCGTTAAAGCCTTATATTTATACTAAACCTGTCATCGCTGTTCAATGACTATATTAGCAATGGTCATACTTCATAACAATATATTAAATTAAAAAAACATAAAACCAAATAAATTGACACTTTATATAAACATTTTACATAAAGAGACATTAAATTAGATAAAGAGAGATTTCAATTAATGAATGTTTTGGTCGTTAAAATATTCCCCCCTTAAGAAATTTTTCCCTCAAAATTTCATTTTCCCACACAATTATATATGTTGGTAACTATGATTTATCAATTCCTCCGATTCCCATGTCACTTCTTCAAACCTGTGGATTTTCCACAACACCTTGATGAGGGAATTTTTATATTTTGTAGAACTTTTTCTCTATGTTCTAAGATATTCACAGGTAGCGCCTCATATCAAAGATAGTTCTCTAAATGTATCACCTCTAAATAGAGTACATGTGAAGGGTCTGGTATGTACTTTGTTAAGAGTGATAGATGAAGAAATCATGTATTTTTTCCACGGTAGGTGTAGGTACTAGTCGATAGGCCACATCCCTGACACGATCAGGAATCGTGATGGGGACGATGTACCTTGGACATAACATCCCATTATTTCCAAACCTCATGACCTTCTTCCATGGATATATGCGTATAAGTATCGTGTCTCTAACAATAAACTCATGGTCATGTCGACGGTTATCTACATAACTTTTTAGTAGAATCTGGGCTTCCTTGATAAGCTACTGAATGGTTTTCACCTACTCTAAAATTTCTTCAACCATTTCTGGTCCAAGCAGTATACGCTCACTGACCTCATCCCAACACACTGGTGTTCTATCTTTTCCCTCAAAGGACTTTATCTGGTTCCATTCAGATGCTCGAGTGGAAACTGTTATTATAAGAGAACTCACCCAGAGGAAGATGTTGATTTTATCCTCCTTTAAAGTCTATTTATCACGCACCTAACATGTCCTCATGTGTTTTTATAGTCTGATTAGATTGGACATCTGTTTGAAGATAATAGGCTGTACTGAATTTCAGTTCAGTATTCAGAGCATGTTAAAGGCTTTTCCAAATCATGGAGGTGAATATTGGATCTCGATCTGACACAATAGATAGTGGTACTCCATGAATCCTAACCACTTCCGTGATATATATTCGTGCCGGTTAATCCAATGAGAAATCCCCCAAAATAGCAATGATTTGTTCCACCTTGGTAAAACGATCCACAAAAACCCATAATACATTATTTCTATCAGATGTCTTCGGATGTCCGGTGACAAAGTCCATGGTGATGTTCTCCCATTTCCATTCTTCTATGGTCAATTGTCGCTTCATCCCCTTACACTTCTGCCTCCTTGCCTTCAATTTCTGACACACTAGACACTTTGATTATATTTAGCGATATCCTTCTTCATATTATCGCACTAATAAATCTCACTGAGATATTAATATATCTTTGTGTTTCCTTGGTAAATAGAAAAATTTGAACTATGTGCATAATCCAAAAGTTCATTATTTAGCTATGGACTTGATGGAACACATAGTCTTCTCCCAAATATCACAATTCCATCTTCATTAACATTATAATCTGTGGTTTTCCATTTTCTGATAGCTTCCACTTTTTCATGAATTCTGACATCATCTTTTTGAGCATCTTTTACCCATTCCAAAAGTGATAATTGTGCAATAATTTTTGAAAGGATTGATGATGTTCCCCTGTTTATGATTACCATGTTCATCTTCATCAAATATAAGAAAATTTCATCCTTTTTAATTCGCTTCAATGATATAATCACTGGGTCCTTTCTAATTAGGGAATATGCCACCTTGTTCGCTTTCCCAGGGTGGTAATGACTGAGCAGTCATAGTCTTTAATCACCTTTAACCATCTTCTATGGCACATGTACAAATCATTCGGTGTGAATATATACTTGAGGCTTTTGTGGTCCATATATATTTCACACTTCACCCCAATGATATAATGCCGCTCAGTTTTCAATGTGAAGATCACTGTAGCCAACTGGAGGTCATGTGTTGGATAGTTTAGTTCATGAACATTCAATTCCCCTAAATCTTAAGCAATGAATTTTTCATTTTACATCAACATATATCATAGTACCTTCTTCAAAGCATCACTAAATACCACAATAAGTTCTCCTCTAGTTGGTAAAGTGTGCACGAGTGCAGTGATAAGCCTCATATTCAACTTCTTGAAGCTTTCGTTTCATTCACTACATCAAGAAAACATTACTCCCTTCCGAGTTATATTGGTAATAGGGTTGGAAAAATTTGATAAATTTCTCAAAAATCATCGATAATATCCAGCTATCCCCAAAATGCTACGGATATCTGTTACCAATGTTGGCCTCATCCATCCCTAAATTGCATCTGTTTTAGAGGGATCAACATATATCTCATTTCTTATGATGATATGACCCATGAATGAGACCTCCTCCAACCATAACTCAAACTTTCTATACTTTTTGTAGAGATTCTCCTTTCGCAAGGTCTCTAGTATAGTTCTTTGATAATCTTCAAGATCCTCCTTGGTTTTGGAGTATATTTGAATATCATCTATAAATACTACCACAAATTTTTTGAGGTAATCTCTAAAGACCATATTCATCAAGTCCATAAATATTGATGGAGATTTAGTGTCTTTTGAAGTCATTAATATGAACTCATAGTGCCCATATCTTGTACGAAAAGCAGCCCTGGGGATATATTCCTTTTTCAATCTTATTTGATAATATCCCGATTGAAAATCCACCTTGGAAAATTTTCGTGCTCCACACAGCTGATCAAACAATTCATGAATTATTTTTAGGGGATTATTGTTCTTTATCATGATTTTGATAAAATCATGATAATTAATGCAAAAGGGCATTGACCCATCCTTCTTGTTGACGAAGAGGACTGGTGCACCCCATGGTGAAGCACTTCGGTGTATAAACTATTTATCCAGATTCTCCTGTAGTTGTTTCTCAAACTCATCAAGCTCCACAATAGCCATTATATACAGATTCTTGGATATTGGAAATTCCCCAGGTATAAGATCAATTGAGAATTAAACATCTCTTCTAGGAGGAAGACGAGTCAATTCCCCAGGAAACACATCAGTGAATTCCCTCACAATAGGCATGTCTTCTAGGATGGTTGCCTCTATAGACTCAATCATATGAGCCAAATATGTGTGCTCATAGGGTAGTAATATCCACATATGATATAATGGAGATAAATAAGTTTCATTTTTCCTCCTTTCACATGTAAAGAATTAGGTGTTGATTCTCCACATGAAGAGTGATTTCCCTCTCACGACAATTTATGTTGGCTTTATGTAAGGATAGCTAATACATGCCATTAATTGAATAAAATTCTTCCAGAGGGAATATGAACAGGTTATCTGGGAAGTTAAATACATATATTATATCCGAGGAGGAGTTATATTAGTGGGATGCAATGATTTACGCATTTTCTATACTCATTGACATCTCCACTTCCATGATTTGTAGTGGTGTTGGGATTGTTCTACTAAACTTTCTGTATATAAAAGAATGTGTAGAACCTAAATCAAAAAGTGTGTTATCTATTTTTGAATGAGTTACTAGCGTACCTATCTCCACTTCATTGTAGGCATTCACTTTGGCAGTAGTGATGGAAAAATCTATACCTTTCTTCCTTGGAGGTTGTTGGTTTCCCCAGAAAACCCATGGCTTAGGGCATTGATTTTCATGTTTCCCTAGTTTTTTGTATTTGTAGAAATGAACCATGTGTTGAGGGTCAAATGGAGAATTCCTCTCCTATATTGTAGCCATGGGTTTTTCTTGTCAGTAGTTAATAGCTAGGTTCCCTTATCTTGCACACCTAAATCATTTCTTCGTACCCATCAGGAATATTCCAGGATAGTTCTTTCCGCACCTTTGGCAAGTGGGGTGCTGGATCTTTTTAGCACCATTAGATTTATCCATAGGACCTCTAGCATTGAAGTCCACCATACTGTTGTTATCTCCATAATACCCCTGAGATTCTATGATCTCCATTTCTACCTTGAGTGCACATTGGAAAATTTCCTCATAGCTGTCAAAGACAAGGATCGTCAGCGCATTCCGAAGGATAGGTTTCAGCCCAACAAAGAAGTGGTCAACCTTGAATTCAGGAGTAATAACAATGATAGAAGCAGGTCATGCAATCCTTTTTACGTTTTCCTCATATCCTCCAATAGATTTTTCATCTTTTTCATTGTGGTTATGGATGTCCCTTTCCATCTTAAGCTGGACGGTGCGTGGAAAATATTTATTGAAAAACATCTTCTGGAAATCCTTCCATTCCAACACCTCGATCTCCTCCTCAGGATTCATATTTTTACCACCATTGATCATCTTCACGCACCATCTAATAAGTAGCTAGGAGAACTTTCTCTTTTTCAGAACAGTGAATGATGAAGGAGATCTTTTCAATGGAGTTGGTCCATTGTTCAGTGATTGAGGGGTCAGATGATCCATTAAGAGTAGGAGGCCGTTGTGTCATGAAGATCTTGATGGCGACTTTTTCTTTCTTAGGAGTTGTTGAACATTCATCTTAACCCATGTTCCTATTCAAATATTAAGTTATCTGAGAGAGAATCATGACAGTGTTTGCGTTTGGATTGTCCATCTCATTAGTACAATCATCAAATTGATCTTCTCATCGGTTGTTAGCCCGAGTCCTCCTATTACTGACCATTGGCTGTAATAAAAGGAGTGTTAGGGGTAACACATAAAGGGTAATAAAAGTAAAAATATTATGACTTATAAATAACTATTATTTACATCACATATGAATCTATTGGCTTCAGTCATTGTCATCCATGATCTACTTTCTAACATATATTCTTAGGGAATTTTTCGTACCTTAATAATGGTTCATACTATGTTTGGGAATTTACCAAATCAAATCCCTCAGGAGTGTTATAACCAATAGTACAGTGATACCCATTTTCATTCACCAGTTCATATTCAAGTCTATCTCAAAGTGGTGTTTTCAGGTTTTAACCATAAGATACATCTATGCCAGAGCCACCTCTACCTTATCGTATCTTGACTGGGATGTATTTTCAAGATATACCACTTGATCAATACTCACTGAAACTTAGGGATGTTTTTATTTTATTGAGTCTTGTTACAAATGAATTACTAGGGTTTTCTAATCCTAATCACAAAAATAACCAAACCTATCATCGGATACCAATTATGACAAGCCTGATCTTTTATTACACAATTAAACATAATTTATTACATAAAATTCACCTAATACAACATAGAATATCAAGATATCTAGTGTATTTGGGGATTAGGATTCTTACATAACAACATTAAAATTGAAATAAACCATCTTTATTGAAAAATTCTTTTTCATGAACACTACATTCCCTCATAAATAGCATTGCATGGGAAAACATGAGTACATGCATAAGAAAAAAAGGTGAGATATAAAACCCAGTAAGGGAATAATCATGGAATAACATGAGGAATACAATACAAGTTAGAGAATAGGCATATCAATAGATCACAAGAGAATCATAAACATAAATTCATGATAAAGCATGATAATTATAACATGGAAATGTGGAAACAACACTTAACATGGATGTAACATTAACCAAGGCTCATTGCACATGGAGCATCAGTGAACCCACATTGCACATGGAGCAAGAGTAAACCCTTATTTCACATGAATAAGCTTTATTAACAACCATTTCACATGACATATCATGATACTATAATTCTTCCAATGCATTGGATCGCTATCAGGGCACACCCTTCTTAAAAATTTCATTTCATGCATAAGTGTGCCATATGGATTATAAAACATTGAACCATTCAACATAATCATTTATTACATGATAAAAAATGTGGTATACATCCTTCAAACTCTTTAAAAAATAAGTAAATGTGCATAAAGGTGAATACCCTTGATAGAGAAATGGGAATGGTATTCAATACATAATGACTTTGGCTTGGAAATACACGGTGCAATTTCGGCAGCATAACACCGTGACATAAGAACTCATAAAAATGATTTATGAGAGAAAAAGGGGTGTATCATAATATTTACATGAAAAGTACAGTAAGAGGTTTATATAGATACATTCCCCAACAAATGTAATGGAAATTAGATTCATGATACAAAAGAATTTATTGAATGTAAATGAAGAGAGAGAAATTTATTTAAGAATTTTGGCATAGAAAAGAGTGTAAATGGGAGGCATTTAGTGAGAGAAAATGGGGTCTCCCATCATTAAAACATAAATAGGGAAGTATGGGGGAGGTTTTCAACCATACCCCAACATTTATAATTGATATTTAAAGGGTATAATAATTGAATGAATATTGGAAAAAAAATGAGAAAGGAAGAAAAACTCTTACATGGAAGTGTTCTTCTAAAGGCTTGAGAGTGGAATGGGAGAGGCTTATTGGGAAAATGGGGCACCTTGGGAGGATTCTAGAGAGAGGAGGGAAGAGTTTGGACAAACTGAAAATCTTTGAGTGAGGAGGAATTGGGAGCTTGTGTGAGATTACATAAGAAAGGTGAGGGAATTCATTATTATTTTTGTTTGGGACACATCACATTAAACTAATCCAAACCAAAAACCAGGTCATGGTTTTTGCACATGGTTTTTTTGAAAAGGGAAGTGTAAAAGAATATTTTATAAGTCCATAGTCCTAAATTCTTAAAATAATATGGTTTCTTAATAGAGGTGAGTCACTCTCCCAAGGAAAACAATTTAAAAAGACAAAATGATTAATAAGTCTTGAAGTGTCCACTAAAGCATTGTAAAATAAATCAATAAAACCAAAAATCTCATTATTCTAATGTTAAAACATATATTTTCCGAAAATGATGTTTTTAGTATTATATTACTTCACTATTGGGTCATTATGATGTCATAAAACCCATTATATATTTAAATAGTATTAAATTTTTACCCAAAAATTTGACTCACTTGGAAAATTATGAAAAATTCACCATTAGAAAATTTTGACCTCCTGATTCTAGAAATAATATTAATTTTATCTAAATAATCTTCCAAATCTATTAATTTTCTCTTTTAAAATAAAAACCGACATTTATTGAAAATTCATGGGTTTTGACAGAAATGGCATTCAAGCTTCAATAAAAATTAAAATTGAATTCATGAAATTATACTATATTTTATGTTCAATATAAATTAATTTAATAAAAATAATAATATTTTTAAAAAAATATTATTTAATTCAAAAATCCATTAATATCTGAAAAATATATTTTTAGATGAACATTCACTAAAAATACTATTTGAGCATTAAAGACTATTTTTAAGGTAACAATAATAAATTGAATGTATATTCAATATTATATCCAAATATAATGTACATAACCATAGTTCTATGGTTTTGTTACATAAACCCTTACAACACCCACATAGGACCGAAGAGTAATGTTTGCGATGGTGACAGGCTCATGGGGTTTCTCGGAAACATTGCTCGGGTGGTAATCCCTATCGACATACACTTATCTCATAGGTGGCCTTGCTTGAGCATAAAATATTCAAGCTCGACTTGTGCTTTGTCAAGAGTGAATCCAAAAGTCTCAAAATCCTTTCTAAGCTCGGAAAAAAGAGATTCTTATGGGGAATGTTGACTGGATAAGTCCATCACATCCTTTGTAGGGGTAAATTGAATTTGATAATGCCCTATATTTATACTAATTATGTGATCACTGTTCAACGACTATATTAGCAGCGGGGAAAATTCATAAAAGTATTTTAAAATCCAAAATCATAAAACCAAAGAAGTTTAAATTTTAAATATACATTTTACATAAATAGTCATTTAATTATATTAAGAGGGATTTCCATTAATGAAAGTTTTGGTCATTACAATCTTCCCCCCTTAAGAAATTTCACACTCGAAATATCCTTTTCCCACACAAAAACAGATGTGGGTAACTCTGATTCATTATTTCCTTATATTCCTACGTGGCATCTTCAAACTTGTGGTTTCGCCACAACACCTTGACGAGGGGCATTGTCTTATTTCATAGAACTTTTTTTCTATAATCTAAGATCTTCACTGGTTGATCCTCATAAGAAAGATCATCATCTAACTGTACCACCTCTAAAGAGAGTACATGTGAAGGGTTTGGTTTGTACTTCCCTAAGAGGGATACATGAATGACATCATGTACTTTGGCCATGGTAGGTGGAAGTTCTAGTTGATCGGTCACAGCCCTGACATGATCAAGAATCTCAAAGGGGCCGATGTACCTTGGACAAAACTTCCCTTTATTTACAAACCTCATGACTTTCACCCACAAATATTTGCATAGAAACCCCATGTCTCCAACTTTAAACATAAGGTCTCATCTAAGGTTATCTGCATAACTCTTCTGTCAACTCGGGGATGCCTTGATATGATACTGAATGGTTTTCACCTTCTCCACCATTTCATTGACAATTTATGGTCCAAGCAGCTTACACTCATGGACCTCATCCCAACACGCTGGTGTTCTTCTCCTTTTCCAATAAAGGGCTTCATATATTTGCATTTGGATGCTCGAGTGGAAACTATTATTATAAGAGAACTCAACTAGAATAACATGTTTCTCTCATAAACTTTTAAAGTTCATTGAGAAATCTCTCTCATTGTCCTCAAGAGCTTGGATAGCCCGCTCAGATTGGCGATCAGTTTGAGGATGATAGGTCATAATGAAGTAGAGTTCAGTATTTCGAGCATGTTGAATACTCTTCCAAAATATAGAGGTGAATCTTGGATCTCGATTAGACACAATATATAGTGGTACTCCACGAAGCCTTACCACTTTCCATATATATATACATTCCAGTTGATCCAATGAAAAATCTTATCGAATAACAATGAAGTGTGCATCCTTTGTAAGAAGATCCACAACAACCCAGATTGCATTGTTCCCGTAGAATGTCTTCGAAAGTTTGGTGATAAAGTCCATGGTGATGTTCATCCATTTCCATTCCGGTATGGGTAGTGGTTGCTTCATCTCCTTAGACTTCATCTACTCTAACTTCACTTTCTGAAAAACGAGACACATTGATGTATATTCTGTGATCTCCTTCTCCATATTATCCTACCAATAATTCCCTCTAAGATCTTGATACATATTTATGTTTTCTAGGTGAATATAGATATTTGAAATATGTGCATCATCCAAAAGTTCCTTCATCATCTCTGACATGATGGAACTCATAGTCCTTTCCCAAATCTCACTATTCCTTCTTCATTAACATTAAACTCCAAGTATTTCCCTTTTCTGATAGCTTCAACTTTTTCCTAAACTCCCAAAACATCATTTTGAACATCTTTTTACCTTTATAAAAGTGACGGTTGGGAAATAATTTGTGAAAGGATTGATTATGTTCCCTTCTTCATGATTCCCATTTCCATCTTCATAAAATCTAAGAAGATTGTATCCTTTTCAATTCTCTTCAATGATAGAATCGTTGGGTCCTTTCTAATTAGGGAATCTGCCACCTTGTTTTCTTTCCCATAGTGGTAATGGATTGAGTAGTCATATTCTTTGATAAGATTTAACCATCTTTGTGGGTGCATGATCAACTATTTTTGGGTGAATATATACTTAATGCTTTTGTGGTCCGTATATATTTCACACTTCTCCCCAAAGAGATAATGACACACAATTTTCAATGTAAAAATCACTACAGTCAACTCTGAGCCATGTGTTGGATAATTTTGTCCATGAAATTTAAATTTCGTTGATGTATAAGTAATGAATTTGTCATTTTTCATCAACACACATCCCTGGCCCTTCTTTGAAGCATCACTGAATAACACAAAATGTTCTCCACTTGTTGGTAAAATGATCATGGGCATAATGATAATCCTTTTTTCAACTCCTTGAAGATTTATTAGCATTCCTCACTCTAATAAAACATTACTCCATTCTGAGTTAGCTTGGTAAGATGATTGGACAATCGTTAGAAATTTCTCTCAAATCGTTGATTATATCCATCTAACCGCCAGATGCTACGAATATCCATTACTGATATTAGCCTCATCCATCTATCAATTACATCTGTTTTGGAGGGATCCATAGATATCTCATTGCTTGGTATGATATGGCCCATTAATGAGACCTCTTTTGACCAGAACTCACACATTCTATACTTTTCATAGAGCTTCTCCTTCTGCAAGGACTTTAGTACTGTTCTTAGATGCTCCTCATGATCCTCCTTGGTTTTGGAGTATATCATAATATCATCTATAAGGACTACCCCAAATTTGTCAAGGTAATCTCTAAAGACTCTATTCATAAAGTCCATGATGATTTTTGGAGCATTAGTGAGTCCGAAAGGCGTTACTATGAATTCATAGTGCCAATATCTTGTACTAAAAGCAGTCTTGGGGATATTTTCTTTATTCACCCTTACTTGAAAATATCCCAACCACAAATCTACCTTGTAGAAGTATTGTTCCCCACATAGCTGATCAAACATGTCATAAATTCATGGCAGAGGATACATGCTCTTTATTGTTATTTTTTTAAGCTCACGATAATCGGTGTGAAGGCGCGTTGACTCATTCTTCTTCTTGACTAATAGGACTGGTGCACCCCATGGTGAAACACATGGGAACATAAACCCATTATCCATATTCTACTATATTTGTTTCTTCATCTCCTAAATCTCCACAAAAACCATTATATATGGAGACTAGGATATTGGAAACGCTCTAGGTATAAGATCAATTAAAAATTCGACATCTCTTCTAGGAGGAAGACCAACTAATTTCTCAGGAAACACTTCAGCGAATTCCCTCGCAATAGGCATGTCTTTTAGGATGGTTGCCTACTTAGAATCAATCATCTAAGCCAGATATGCATTTTCATAGGTCAGTAATATCAACACTTGAGATTATTTATCTAAAGAATATTAGTCTTCCTCCTTGCACATGCAATGAATCGGGGGTTGAATCTTCACAAGGAGAGTGATTTCCCTCTCACGAAAATTTATTTTGGACCTATATTAGGAAAGATAATCCATGCCAAGAATTGAATCAAATTCCACCAGAGGGAGTATGACGAGGTTCCCCAAGAATATTAATCCACAGATCATGATAGGGGACATGTTCTATTTATGGGATGCTATGATTTCAGCATTTTTGTACTCACCGACATCTTCACTTCCCTGATTTGTGGTGGTGCTGGAATTGTTCTACTATACTTTCGAGATATAAAAGAATGTGTAGAACCAGAATCAAAAAATTAAATTTTCCATTACTTAATGAATAACTATCATACCTGTCTCCACTTCATTTTTTGTGGTTCACTTTGGTAGTAGTGATGGAAAACGCTCACCCTTGCGGCCTTAGTGGTTGTTGGTTGCCTCTGAAAACCATTGGCATAGGGCACTGATTTTCAAGGTGCCCTGATTCTTTATAGTTGTAGAAATGAACAAAGTGTTGAGAGTCAAACGGAGCGTTCCTCTCCTATATTGTATCAATGGGGTTTTCTTGCTGATAATTAATGGACATGTTCCCTTCTATACCACACCTAAAGCATTTCCTCGTCCCCTTCAGGAAATTTATAGTGTGATTCTTTTCATACATTTGGCAAGTGGGGTGCTGGATCTTCTTAGCACCGTTGGATTTATCCATCAGTCCACCAGCATTGAAGTCCAACCTATTCTAATAATACCAATGATACCCTTGAGATTATATATTCTCCATTTCAACCTTGAGGGAACATTAGAAAATTTACTCATAGCTGTTGAAGTCACAGATTTTTAGTGCTTTCTGCAGGCTAGGCTTCAGCCCACCAAAAATGTGGTCAACATTGCATTCGGGGGAAACGTCCAAGATAAAAGCGTATCTAGCCAGCCTTGTGATGTTTTCCTCATATTCTCCATAGATTCTTAAAATTTTTTCTTGAGTTCATGGAATTTCCTTTCCATCTTAAGCCGTACAGTGCGTGGAAATTATTTATCGAAAAAAATCATACAGAAATCCTTTCATTCCAACACCTCGATCTCCTCCTTAGCCTATGTATTTTTGATCAAGGTCCACCATTGACCAGCTTCACCCTCCATTCGATAAGCACCCAGGAGAACAATATCTTATTCAGATCATTGAAGGATGTAGAATATATTTTCAATGGAGTTGATCCATTATTCAGTGATTAAGGGATCAGATGATCCATTAAAAGTTTGGGGCCTTTTCTCATGAAGCTCTCGATAGGGAATTGTTCTATCGTGAGGGGGGGGGGTTGAACATTCTTCTTGACCCATGTTTATATTTAAATCATGAGTTAATTGAGAGAGAATCATGACAAAGTATGTGATTTCTGCTCCCATTGGATTGAGCATCTCATTAGTAAAATCATCACCTTGATCTTTAAATCGGTTGTTAGCATGAGTCCTCCTATTACCGGCCATTGGAAGGAATCAAAGGAATATTAAGGGTAACACATAAAGGATAATCCAAAGACAAAAATAGATGACTTATATATAACTTTTATTTCATTAACTTGTTAGTGTATTGGCTTCAATCTATGTTGTCCATGATCTACATTCTAACATATATTCCTTGGGAACATTTATTAATTCCATTAATAATGGTTCATACTAAACGTTTAAATTTACCAAAGCATATCCCCCAGGTGTGTCATAACCAAGAGTGAAACAAGGCCCATTTTTGGCATGAGTTCCTGTCCGAGTCTAGCTCAAAGCGGTATTTTCAGGTTTTACCCCAAGGATACATCTGTTCCTGAGCCACCTCTACCTGCTCATATCCAGAAATGGATGTATTTTCATGATAAACCACTGACTAAATACTCTTAAAAACATAGGGATTTTATTATTGTAATTAGTCTTGTCTCTAAGGCATTACTAGGGGTTTCTAATCCTAATCCCAAAAATAAGTAAACCTATCCTCTGATACCAACTATGACAACCTTGATCATTTATTAGACAATTAAACATAATTTATTACATAAAAATCACATGATACAAAATAGAAGATCGATAGGTATTGTTTCTTGGGGGCTTTGTATCATTACATAACAACTTAAAACATGAAATAGAACATCTTTATTGAAAAATTCCTTTACATGACCACTAAATTTCCTCATATTTAGCATTGCATGGGATAACCCGAGGACATTCATAATAAAAGGGTGATCTATAAAGCCCAAAAAAAGAATAATCATGGAATAACATGGGGAATACAATACATGTTATACAATAGGAATATCAATATATAACAAGAGAAGCATAAACATAAAGGCAGGATAAATCATGATAATCATAACATGGAAATGTTGAAACAACACATAACATGGAATTATCTTGAGCCAAGGCGCATTTCACATGGAGCATGAGTAAACCCTCATTGCACATGGAAAAATAGTCACACCTAATTTCACATTAATTATCATGAGTAAAAATCCATTTCACATGATGTATCAAGATACTATACTTTACTTAAGTCATTGGAGTGTTCTCAGGGTGCACCCTTATGAGAAATTTCCTTTCATGCAGAAGTGTGCCACATGGATCATAAAACATTGAATCATCAACACAATAATTTATTCCAAGACAAAAAAATGTGGAATGCTCACCTGGGACTCTTTAAACAATAAGTAACTATGCATAAATGTGAATACCCTTGATAGAGAAATGGGCATGGTATTCACTATACAATGACTTTGGTTTGAAAAATCATGGTGCAATTTTTGCAGCATAACGACATGACATAAACACTCATAAAAATGGTTGATGAGAGAGAAATGGGTGTATCATCATATTTAAATTACATGTACAGTAATGGGGTGATATAGATAGATACCCTAACTAATGTAATGCAATTTTGATTAATGATACAAAATAATTACTTGAATGTAAATGAGGAGAGAGAAATTCCTTTCGGAATTTCGACATATTAACGGGTGTACATGGGAGGCAATTAATAAGATAGAAAGGGGTCTAACATAATTAAAAAATATATAGGGGAATATGGGGGAGGTGAAAAACCATACCCCAACATTTATAATTGAAATTAAAAGGGCATAAAAATTTATATAATATTGGACAGAAATGAGAAAGGCAAAAAAACCCTTACATGGATGTGTGCTTCCAAAGGATTGAGAGAGGCTTGAGATATGATTCTTGGGACCATGGGGAACCTTGGGAGGATTCTAGAGAGAGGAGGGAATATGTTGGATGAACTTCAAATTCTTTGAGTGAGGAGGCAGTGGTATCATTTGTGGGTTTATATAGGAAAGGTGAGGGAATTCATTATTATTTAGGTTTGGGACACCTCACATTAAACTAATCCAAACAACAAACCAGACCATGGTTTTTTCCTATGGTTTTTGTCAAAGGAAAGTGGAAAAAATTATTTTATAAGTACAATGTCCGAACTTCATAAAATAACCGGGTTGCTTATGTGGAGGTGAGTCACACTCTCAAGGAAAAGAATTTAAAAAGATAAAATGTTTTATAAGTCATGGGGGGTCCACTAAGGAATCATAAAATTAATGAAAAAAAATTTAAAATCATATTATTTTAAAGATTAATGATATATTGGCCAAAAATACCATTAATAGTATTTTTTACATCACTATTGGGTCATTATGATGTCATAAAACACATTATATATTCAAACGGGATTTATATTTTACCCGAAAATTATATTGTATTAGAATATTATAAAAAAATAAACTATGGATATTTTGACTTCATAATTCCCAAAATAATATTAATTTTATCTAAATAATTTTCTAAATATGTGATTTATTTACTTTTAAAATAAAAACCAACATTTATCCAAAATTCATGGGTTTTGACAAAAATATCGTTCAAACCTTAATAAAAATTACAATTTCCTTCATAAAATTATACTATCATTTCATTTTAATTAATTTAATAATAATAATATTATATTTTTAAAATATTACTTAATTCAAAAATTCTTTAATTCATAAAAATAGATTTATTGGTTGAATATTAACTAAAAATGCTATTTGTGTTTTAAAAAATATTTACAAAGTAACAATAATAAAATGAAATTACATTATTTATTATATAAAAAATAATGTACATAATCATAATGTGAGGGATTTTTTAGATAACCTCTTAAAATAGCCACATAAGACCTAAGTGTATGGTGCACGATGGTGATAGACTATTGGGGTGGCTCATATAACAGCTCTCGAGTGGTAATCTCTATCAACTTCCACTTCTTTCATAGACGGTTCTTCTCAAACTTAACGTGTTCAAGCTCAGCATGAGTTTGGTAATGAGTGAAGCCCAATAATTCCTCCTCCTTTCTGAGCTCTGACAAATGGGCTTTGTATGGGTCACTTCTACTTGATGATGTCCTCACTTCCTTTTTCTGATTATATTAGAATTGTTAAAGCACTATATATATACATTTAATCATTCGATCACTATTCAATGACTATATTTGCAATTGTTATCAAGTAAAATTTACATATTTATTAATATTTATGAATTAAATACTAATTCTTTTTTAAATGGGATGCTATGTTTGATGGAGTACCTGATACACAACAATGTGTTTCTTTGAAATCTTACGTAGCACACTAATAATATAATATTATTATTTTAAATGGTAGTAAACACCGAGACATTGTATTTGAAGGAATGAATATAACTAACTAAAATGTAATTATATATATTTGTTGAATATTTTTACAATTATTCAATAAAATTTAGAGGCTTAAAATAAGTAAGCAATTAGATTTTAAGCATAAATACTCTCTTATTCACTAAAAGGACGATTTATCGAATTTAAATGGTGAACCCTCATTAAATCTAATTTTTCAATTTTATATGTTATATTTTAAAAAATTAAATTATTCTTTATCATCGGGATACAAAAATTTACTTTTGATGAAATTTTGGTATTTTTCTGAAAATGTTCATTTTTTTATGAAAACTGAAAAATACTATATTTTAACTCAAAACTGCATTTTAATATAATTTATTTACATGGTTAGATTATATTTTTAATTGGTTATAATGTTTAATTAGAATATATTTTTACCATTTAATCCAATTTTATAAATTTTAATTAATTTCAATTTTTAATTTGACATAAACAAGTGTCAATATTTTGATAGTTATTATTTCTTAAAAACACGCTTTTTATTTGGCTACGACAATTATTTTTAAATTAATTTCTTCCACTTCTATGTATTTAATTCAGAAAAATTGATTCCATATTTGGAATCAGGAGTTGTAAATTGTGTATATAGGTAACTTTTATTTTTAGAAATTTCAATTATTTACATCAGTAAATATTTTATTTACCATGATTAATGTGTAAATATAATAAATAAGGGTAAAATATAATATTAAATTACACTAACATGTGTCATAATCTTATTTTATGACACATATCTGACCATGGGAATCCTTGGGTCGAATTTGGGATACCATGGAGCCACAGTAAAGTAATAATGACACTTTATATTAATTAATTAAAATTAATGAAAAAATTGACATAAACAAATATCATTTAGTAAATAAATTTTTACATGAGGTTATATAAGTTATCTTTTTTGCTTTAAATATTAAATGGAAATATAAAGTTGTTTCCTATATCATGGAAATTTTTCTATAATTTTTGGAAATCAAATAAATTAAATTATTAATGACACAACAATGATGCACTATTTACCTAATAAATAAATGATTTAAATAAATAAGATTATAAATATTTAAACAAAATCCAAAAACTAGTACAACTCTTATTGGATGATTTTACTTTGACCATGAGTCACCGTAAATTCTACTTTAATGATTATTTGACCTTTTTAAACCGAACATGAGTTTATAATAAAATAATTGTTTCAAACATTCCTAAAGAGACACTCCTCTCCCTTATAAAAAGCCATCACTTCCTACACATTTCTCACATTTCTCAAGGCTTTGGCTCATACAAAATCTGCTCTAATAATCTCCCAATCTCACTATATTAATACATGAAGCCTTAAATTTTGCATAAAGCACTTCAAGAAACCCTTTTTGTTCAAACCAAAGGGAGTTACCTGATTTAAAGGTAACGTCTTCTCTTAAGTTCTTTGGTTTATTTTACATCTCCAACCGCTAAAATATTCTTATTCCTTTATTTCATAAACGCACTTGTATCATAAATATACTAGAATGTTGTTATGATAAATATTTTAACTACATTTAAACACTCCTTCATCAAATGGTTGAAGATCACACTATTTCAATGGATGGTTCACTAACACCGCATGAAGCGATGACTGTTCAATTATCTCCTGCCGCCTCTAATTGTGATCATTATTATGGAACTATATTTAGATATGATATATATAATTTTTTTCTATATAATTCTGAAATTTTTATTTAAAAACATACCTTTATGCTTTACAATATGTGTAAACATGATAATTTCCTTTGAGGAAGTGCAGACTATCGCCCCCTCAAGGTGATATGATTCGTTCTTGGCATTAATGGAACTTATAAATATGGAATTAATGAAATTATGTAACATATATATCATATGATATTATAGTTGAATTATAATATACCTATGTATCATTAATTGTTCATTCCATTAAATATTTAATTGAAATGAACGTAGTGTTCTTGCATACGTACAGCTTGTATTCTCTTTGAACGGTGCATTTCATTTCTTATCACCAAATGTTATTTACAATTATAAATATATATATATAC
The DNA here is from genome assembly GCA_963277665.1 of Viscum album. Lineage (NCBI taxonomy): Eukaryota > Viridiplantae > Streptophyta > Magnoliopsida > Santalales > Viscaceae > Viscum > Viscum album. Next base: position 1,447,868,549 of record OY728130.1, read on the forward strand.
TAGATATATATTATACATATGATATATAAATAATTAATATCATTATGGAGATAATGGAGTTTTGACCACATGGAAAAATTGTAATTATAACAAGTTCATTTTTAACTCAAATTCCGAACATTGACAAAATGTCTGATGTGAACTCAAATAATTAACATAATTTTATTAAAAGGTAATAAGTGATATAAAAGTAATAATAAAAATTAAAAACGTTATAAATAAAATAAAAATTAACTTATTTTTATTATTCATGAAATACAATGAACATATAAGTCATGTTGGACACGAGGTAATGGATTTCATATCTCACTTTCAATTCCATGAGATTCCCATTGTTCACCAATAATTTATTCCATGTGGTGTATTATGTACTAGAATTTGATATATATATAATCATGATTCTATTTATATTTATCGTATTCTATGATTCATTTGGTGGTTATTAACTTTTTCTCATATGACCTGATTGATTACAATGTGGTAATGATTTTTAATCTCAGTTTTTATTTCTGTGAGATTCATGCTATATTAGCCACTATTTCATTTCGTGTGGTGGATGTACTACCCATTATTGAATTATATGTGTAACATAATTTAATTTATGGGTACTTACATATTCATTGGGTGATCTTTCTTTCACCAGGTGTATGTATTGTATGTTACCAACTCGGTAAGGGAAACTTTCACCGTACTCTTTTGAAAGGACTTGTTTTTGTTATGTATTTTAATATACAACTTATTATGTTTGGATATGTTCATATGTATCCTTATTGATGTAAATTTTATGTCCATGTTATGATATATCCTTATCTCTCTCGTCAACTTATTTTCTGAATTTTAAATTGACGTTGTTATTCTGTCAAATTTCTGTAAGAAACCTTCTTAACCCAATTTTAATTTTTGGGTTAAACATATACTTCTTGATTATGTCGTTCTATGAATGTGTGTGAACATTATCTGATTGTTTTACACATAATATACAATTATATTGGGTGTATTTATATTTTTCACACATAATTATGTAATTGATTTATTTTTAATCTAAGGATACCATCTTTATAAGGGACTTCGACTCAATCTCCTTTATTTGAGGCATATTTTTTTTATTCTCAATTTTATTTATATGGTGTATAAATAACTTTGACTATTCATTTCAGTAAAAGGAAATTATTTCCTATGAGGCGTTTTATGAAACGAAATTTTTTTTTCTTTTTAACGTAAGTGGTGACAACGGCCTTTTCCACCACTGTGAGTATTATTTTATCTTTGGCTTCCTTAACAAGCTATAATGTTTTTAAAAGGAAAATAAATATTATATACTCTTTTTAAGAATTTTTGTTTTGAAAATGGTTTTGATAATGGATATGTTATGTCAATATATGTAAATGATATGTTGTGATTAAAATGTGGAAATATTATATTTCCTTTATTTTTGTTTTATGTGTAATGAAGATGTTATGGTTTATGGGCATTGTTTATGCATTGGGGTGGTTCTGTGATAAACTGACGGCATGTGAGCATGAGATAACTCTCTAATTAATTGGGTAACGTGAATGAGGTAAACTTAAATGTTTCTCTAAAGAGAATTAGGGAATTTACTTTGATGGGTATTCCAAATGGGACTCCCAATGTAGCTATGATATCTACAATATAATTTTAATATAGATTCCACATGTTACCTTTATGATTTATGATTTCTATGTGTTATTAATAAATATTATGATTTCTTGAGGTATGTTATGATTTAAAACTATGGTTTCATTTTTTTTATTGATATGATAATGTTTTCATTCCTTATTTTATATCCCTTACTGATCTTTTTATGCTTATAATTTTCAATCATAACATACCTCATGAAATCGTAAGATTAATGAATAACACAGAGAAATCATAAATCATAAATGTAACTTGTGGAATCCATATAAAACATACATTGTAGCTATCAGAGAAACATAGGAAGTCACATTTTCAACACCCAACACAGTATATTCCCTAAATATCTTAGGAGAAACATTCATGTTTACCTCAGTAACATTATCCAATGCATTGGAGAGCTATCTCGGGCACACCCACCCTAGGGTTATCATGGAACAACCCGTATACGTAAACAATTCCCAATATCCATAACATATTCCTAACCCATAAAACATACATAATGTAAAGATAACCTTTCCACATTGAAATAAAAATATACCATTTCAAAATTTTGACAAAATAAAATCTTTTATCAAACCATTTTCAAACCCATTTAAAATATTAAATAAATAGATTTTTGAATCCATGTGTCCCATACCACATTGAAGATTTTGAATGAAATTTAAATTTCAAAAAATTCATGTCCATATGAAAAAATCATCACAACCATTTATAAAACATGGACAGTAATGTGAAATATTTAGAAGAAAAAACATTTAAAACATTTAAAACGATACATTAGTTAAAGAGTTTTTACCAAAATGAGAGACCCCAGAATACAAATAATTGAGGAATAACATTTAATAAAAAGTTAATAATATCCTGAGAATAAATATATTCATGAAATAATATTCCAAAATACATTATATAAAGCATGTAATAGTGAATTGGTGCATATCAACAATTAAGTCTCAATGGAAATGTAAATTGAGATGAAATCCCTTATAAAGACGGTATCCTTAGATTGAGGATAAATAAATTACATAATTATGTGTGAAAAATATTAATACACCCAATATATGTGGATATTATTTTTAAAACAATAAGAGGTTATTCAAACATATTAACAACATGACATAATCATGAATTTTATGTTTAACCCCAAAAATTGAAATTGGGTTAAGAAGTTCTCTGACAAAAATTTGATAGCCTAACGACGTCACATTAAAATTTAGAAAATAAGTTTATGAGAGAGAAAATGATATCTCATAACTTGTATATAATATTTATATCAACAAGGATATAGAGGAACATATCCCATTCATAATAAAATGTAAATTAAAAGACATAACAAAAATAAGTCTTTTAATAAGGGAAGGGTGAAAGGTTCCCTTACCGATTTGGTAATTTACGAAACATACACCCCATGAAAGAATGATCACACAATGAATCTGTAAATACCCATAGATTAAACTATATTACATAAATAATACAATCATGGGCATTACATCCCCCACACAAAAGGAAATAGTGTCTACTATAGCATTAATCTCACGGGAATAAAAAGTGAGATGAAAACAACTTACCACATTGTAATCAATAAAGCCATATGAGAAAAAGATAACAACCAAAAAATGAATCAAAGAATACCATAATTATAAATAGAATCATGATAGTATTTTTCAAATGTCAGTACAGAATACACCACATGCAATAAATAAGTGTTGAAGAATAGAAATCTCAAATAATTAAAAGTGAGATAAGAAATCACTTACCTCGTGTCCAACATGACTCATTTGTTCCTTGTTCATTCTAAATAATAAAATAAAGTTAACTTATACATGTTTTAGAACCTTTTTCATGTTTATTTTTACGTTTATATAACTTATTGACTTGCAATAAGAGTTAGTTAATTATTTGAGTTTATATTGGACATTTTGTCGATGTTCGAAATTTGAATTAAAAATGAACTTGTTATAATAATAAAAATTCCATGTGGTCAAAACTCCATTATCTCCAGAAATATATTAATGATTTAGATATCATATATATCATATATATCTAGTATGTATATATATATTTATAATAGTACATAACATTTGGAGATAAGAAATGAAATGCACCGTTCATAGAGACGTTAAGCTGTATGCATGCATGAACGCTACATTCATTTCAATTTAATATTTAATGGAATGAAAAATTAATGATAAAAAGGTATATTATCATTCTCCTATAATATAATATGATATATATGTTACATAATTTCATTAAATACATCTTTATTAGTTCCATGTATTTAATGAATGAATCATATCACCTAGAGGGGGTGGTGGTCCACACTTCCTCAAATGAAATTATCATGTTTAAACATATTGGAAATCATAAAAGAATGTTGGTAAATAAAAATTACAAAAGGATATTTAAAACCAAAACATAATATATATCATATATAAATACATTTCCATCATAATTTCCACCATGATAGGTGGTAGGAGATATTTGAACAATCATCGCTTTGTGAGGTGTTAGTTTACCATCCACAAGGACAATGTGTTCTTCACCCATTGGAAAAGGGAGTGTGTATGTTTAGTTTGAATAATTATCATAACAACATCCTATTATATCAATTATATTTAATTTTTTATAAAATAAAAGAATAAAAAGGGTTTGGTGTTAGATAAGTAAAATAAAACAAAATATCTTAAGAGATGACATCACCTTTAAATTGTGTAACTCCCTTTAGATTGAACGGAAAGGGTTTATTGAAGTGATTTATTCCTAAGGTAAGGATTTCAGGATAAATAGATGGATTTTTGGAGATTATTTAAGTACATTTTGTACAAGTCAAAGGCTTGAGAACTATTAGAAATCAGTAGGAATTGAGGACCTTTTACAATGGAGAGGAGGGGCTTTTTTGGAAAGTTTGAAACCATTATTTTATTATAAACTCATCATTGGTTTCAAAATAAAAAATATCATTAAAGTCAAATTTAAGATGACTAATGGTCAAAATAAAATAATCCAATAAGAATTGTATAGGTTTTGGATATTGTTTTAATATATGTAATCTTATTTATTTATATCATTTATTAATGAGGTAAAAACTGCATCATTATTGTGTCAAACATAATTTAATTTATTTGATGTAAAAAAGTTATAAAACAAATACCATGATTTAGGAAAACATTTTAGATTTCCAATTAATATTTATATTTGAAATGATAACTTAGAAAACCCCATGTAAATATTTATTTACTAAAAGATATTTGTTTATGTCATTTTTGTGTTCACTTTAAATTAATTATTATAATGTTTCATTATTACTTACATGGGGTCCCAAATTCGACCCAAGGATGACCATTGTCGGAAATGTATCAGAAAATATGATTATAACACATTTTGAAGAAATTTAATATTATTATAATATTTTATTTTACCCTTATTTATTATATTTACCCTTTAATCATGGTTAATTAAATATTTAATAATGTAAATAATTAAAATGTCTAAAAATAAATGTTATCTATATATACAATTTGTACTTACTCATTAAAATATGGAATCCATTTTTCTAAATTTAAAACACAGAAGTGGATGAGATTAATTTAAAAATAATTCCCACAGTCAAAACAGAAAGCGTGTTATTAAGAAAAAATAACTATCAAAATATTGACACTTGTTTATGTAAAATTTCATAGTGAAATTAATTACAATGTACAAAATTGGATTAACTAGTAAAAAGATAATCGAACCATATAAATAAATTAGATTAAAACACAGTTTTGAATTTCAATATAGTATTTTTCATTTTTCATTAAAAAATTAACATTATCAGAAAAATACCAAAATTTCATCCAAGGTAAATTTTTGGTGTCCCAATTCTAAAGAAGATTTTTATTTTTTTTATATAATATATAAATGTTCCATAAACTATATTTAAAGATGGTTCTTCATTAAAAGGTAGTAAATAGACCTTTTAGTGAATATTATAGTATTTATGCTTAAAATCGAATTCATTAATTATTATAAGCCTCTAACTTTTATTGGATAAATGTAAAAATATTCAAAAAACATGTATAATCATATTTTAATAAGTTCTATTCATTTCCACCAATACAACAGCTAGGCGTTAACTACCATTTAAAATAATAATATTATATTATTAGAGTGCAACGTAAGATTTCAATGAATCCCATTGTTGTGTATCGAGTACACCATTAAAAATAGTGTCCCCTTTAAATTAGAATTAATATTTAATACAAAAATATTAATAAATATGAAAAATTTCATTTTCATTATTTACCTAGGATGTTAAGTCTTTCCTAAATTTTTGTAATTGTGTCCTCGCAATTTTAAAACTGGGCTTGGAAACTTAATTAACTGTCCAACATCAGAAAAGAGTCAGTTACACTATCAATTTAAAAAATGAAAGACAAGTACAAAGGTCACTAGATATAACTAATACTCAGATTCCATGTAACACCCCGACCCCTCTAGGCTGGAGCCGATGCATTACTTGTGATATTGGAATTGATAGAAGGAATAAAAATACCTAAGGAATGATTAGTTTAGTAGTCTTGAAGAAACTAGATAAATAGATGTAACTCCAATTACATTAGGAAGGGTTACAAAATACAATACACAATAAAAACTAAAAACTGTGTCCATAGGAACTCAATAAAAGGCATTCTCTTCATCACCTGTCGAAGGTATACAATGAAAGTGGTGAGCTCAAACACTCATTAAGGGTTGAAAATAGCAGAAGCATGAGTACAATAATAAGTGAATCACAATCGATCTAACATAGTCAATATGGTATAGTGAATAAATGAATAACTAATGCCAATAATAAATTGGGAATGAAACTACTTCCATAGATTTTTTCATAGTGAAAACCTCATGGGTAATAATAATAACTGATAATGAATAAAGAGAATGATTATTAATTGGACGTCATGTATCTGGAACATGAACCATACTACCGTAAAAATGGTTTACTACTTTGGGTAGAAACCCGTCTGATTTTTGGAAACAAACTCAAAGGGTTTGTCGCCAAACTGTTTTGTCTCATGGGACCTACCGATGCATCGAGGGGATGTAGTGGGCCACACCCACCTCTACATCCAAATAATTCTTTATACAATTATTCAATAAAAGATCAATATGCCTTTTCAATAACAGTATAGAGTATAGAATACAGATTCATCAAAAACTTTCCAAATATTCAACATATGTGAAATGGTATACGGTTCAGACAATAAACATATCCATGACATGAGATTATGGATATTTAATAGAAATATAATTTGAAATGGAAATTGATCTCAATGGGTAGTAGGTACACCACATATGGATTATTAGGTTCACAAAAACAAGTTAGTCACAACAATTGGGATATTCTTGAACAAAAGTGAGAGAGAGGATCTCTAACCATAATGTAATCGGTCAAATCATATGACCATAACATAATGAACATAAGATGAATCATTTAATAACATGAATATAAAGAAGATAATGTTATTAAATATCTAATTTCAGTACACATATACCACATACAAGAAATAAGTGGTGAACAATGAAAATCTCATAGAAATGAATGCGAGATGAGAAACCCCTTACAAAGATTGTGTCATTAGAGTGACGATAAATCAATGAAGTATTTATGTGTGAAAAATAAAAATCCAGAAAATATAAGTGGATATACAGTATAAAACATGTATAGGTCATTCACACATATTCTTGGAACAATTTATCCAATGAAATAGATGTTGAACTCAAAGATTGAAAATTGAGTTATGCAATCCCTTACAAAGGCTTGTATTTTGGAAACAATTTTTAACGTTTCGTTTAAAACATGTAACTATCGATAAAATAAAGATTGATTCTTGTTGGTGTAAATATATAGAATACTCACACATAATTTATGAGGAGTACATGAAAATACAAATGAATTTTATTGAGAAAATTAGACAATAAAAGTAACCCGAATGAAAATGGGAGTTCGGGTGAAAAACCCTTACCTTATGCCCAAGTGTGTTCTTCGTTTGTTTTAATGACATGAATAATCAAATTATCTTGACTAATTAATATTTCCATAACATACTATATATTTAATTGATATGATATAACCTTATTAAGTTCATTAATGGTCTCTTTGATGGTTTTAAGAGATTAAATCTTATTATTTTGGAAGCATTTTCTTACTTGGTTTTCATGGTTAGTTTACTAGTTTCCATGAATGGTAGTTCATTTGAATCATGGTTAAACATCCAAAATTGTTAATAAAACTTATTAATGAAATTTTGGAGATATAAATTATCTTAAAATTATTTTTATTTATATACCATGATGATGATTCATTAGTTAAAACATTAATGATGTTTGTTTAGATCATTTTATTGGTTCTTTGATAATTACAACCTCATTTTGTATTATAAATTAGAAACATGAGTGAAAATGAATTCCGAACCTTGGTTGAGTCATAACACATATATCATAACATGTTTCAACCATATAAATGGTTTCATGACAATACTTGAAAGAATTAATTCATGTTGAATACACATCGTCTACGATGTCGGTAATTCGACATGTCACGGATAATGTTTTTCATTCCTTGAACAAGTGGGGGAAACAAGAATATTGATGATGAATTTATCATTAACATGATAAAATATAGTATATAAATGATTCTTTAGATTTAGTTCCTCTTGGTTAAGATGAGGTGAGGAATTAAGAAGAAAAGAAATGAATCTTAAAATGAATGAAAACTTGATAAATTTCTGAGGAAAATTCGGCAGCCTAATGACGTCTCTTAAAATTTTAAAAAATAGTTTGATGAGAGTAATGGAATATCTCATCATTCATACATAATATGGACAGTAAGCGGGAAAAATTTATGAAATATCCCAACACAAGCCAATGGGAAAGGAAGAGAATAACATAAAATGAATGAAAAGAATGACAATAAAAGAGGTTGTTTACCTCTTGATCTCTTCTCCTTGAGATCCTTCTTAAGGGCTTTGATTTTGGTCTTTTGGAGAAACCAGAATTTCTAGGGCATGTGGAATAATATTAGAGAAGTAATTTGGATGAATTTAGAGGATGATCAAGGCTTTAGAGGTGTGGGAGGAAGAGGGGAGTGAGGGCGGTTTTTACAGTAGAGGAGGGGAGGTATTTTAGATTATTTTAATCATTATTATAATATTTTTATCAAGAATATGAATAATCTAAATGAGAGTGACCCTATATAGTAATAATATCATTTTAGTTCGAAAAAAATGGCATTTCATCACTTATGATGTCATAAATAGTGAATTTTACTAATAATTTAATTATATGGTATTTTATCGTATTTCAATATTCATCGAAAATTCTTGAATTTCAGAAAATTCCCAAAACGTCACCCCTACCATTTTTCGACGTGTATAATTCAAAAGTGAAATCCATTTTTCAAAAATAATTTTCTAAATATTAATAATTCAATTTTTTATATAGGCCCATAGTTAATTCAAAAAATAACAATTTTGAAGTGCAGTTAGTTTTACGTGACATTGAAAAATTATTTAAGATCCCATTATCATATTTCCTTAAGAAAACAAAATAATATTATGATTTACTATTCATAAAGGTCATATTACTATTCATATTACTATTCATAAGGGTAGGTTACTATTCACCAAAAAATATGTTTTCTTTTTCGGACTCAAAATAACTTACTGATCACAACCGTGTGTGTCAGATTTTCGAAATTATCATCATTGAAGTAACAAAATTATGATTACAATGGTAGGTAGTAAAAATTTGGTGTTGATAGAGACTTAGGGATTTATACATTCTATAATAAATATATTTGTAAATTTTTGGGGTGTTACATTATTCCCTCCTTTAAAGAATTGTGTCCTCTCAATTCATAACCGCAAAAGAATGATCTCGGGCGTTCTTACCACATCTCCCATCGTAGTGGATCCTCAGGTGCGTTCAGTAGAAAAACCAAATTGTTGCTCAAATCCTCTAGTTATCTGAACCAAACACACCTCATACGGATGGGTTTGAACTCTTGCATCGAACACTTGGGCTTCCAGAGGGAGGCTCGAACAGTGCAAAGTTTGGAAATGTCTAAATGGACCAACATACGAAGAACTCGCCGAACTATGTCTCGAATGAGGACATATAAGTCATAGGTATTTTTGTATAGGCTAAAACTAAGGAGTTTATACATGTAAGCTTCACAATGGTTCCCTCCAAAGTAGCCTCTTTAAAAAATAACCCAGCCATGTAGTTCTGGCCTAAAGTGAAACATAGGAAAAGCCCATCATGGTATTTTCCTCTTCGCCTGTACTCAGCCGATTGTGCCATTGATAAGCGGTAGTAAATTGAGGCATTCCCTTGCCAGGTGTGGAGAATGTCCGGATAGTTTGTCACTTCATATAGTTGTTTACACGTTTTTTGCAAGTTTGTGAGAGGTATGTACTCATCTTCACAGGTTTTGATCGCAATGCTCTCCAGGATCTCCACAGGAAGAGATAACATATGGGTTTGTCCTCCCATCTGAAAATTAATTATAAAACTTCACTTAGTGATACTTATTCCAAAGTATAGATGATTAAAGGATAACAAAAAGAAGAGAAAACATGTTATATTCTTATATAACCACTGGTTCTAAAAGTAAAACTGGGCAAATTGTTTCGTGAGTCCCCCAATACATGAATCCCCAAACTAGTTCAAAGTTTTCAATATCGCATCACTAGACATACGTTACTCCTAAAAACCCTTTACCGGGAACACAACTGATGCTAGGTTGCTGACGACCACAGGTGAATTCCTAAGGTAGTATTCAGTAGCTCGATTTCCTTAGCCCAGACGCACTACAGACAGCTAGGGTCCAATATGTGCTTAAAGTACTCAAGCTTCCATAGAGAGGCACGAGAAGTATGGATGTTAGAAATTTCAGCATGGACTAAATCCATATAATCCCCATGAACCACTTCATTCTTGAAGAAATTGATGTCATAAATCTCTATGTACATACTAAAACTCAGGATCAGAAATAGGTAGGTCGCTCGATGGACACCATCCAAAGAATCTTCCAGAAATTTACCCACAACTCAGTAGTTATCAGCAAGAGTGAAACCTAGAAAAATAGCTTCATGATAATTCCCTCTTTTCTTATCTGCAACAAATTGTGCATATTCAATACAGTAATAGACTAGATTTCTTCCTTGGTAAAGATGGAGAATGCTTGGATGATTTGATACTCGATGGAGTAGTTTACAAGTCAGATGTAAATTGGCATAGGGAATGTCCTCTTTAGAGCATGTCTTGACAATTATAGTATCCAACAACTCGGTAGGTAGTGATAAAATATGGGTCGGTGGACTCATATCTTCTATCTGAAAAGTTTTATAAAATCAACATTCATTATGGAAAATCAATTTTAAGCCAAGTTATTGTTTTATATAAAAACATATCAAAACTGAGAATACAACATCATTCATTTAGACATGATTTATAAAACTCAATAAATTACACAATCTCTTGCTCCCTTTAACAAAAAATTAGTATGGGATTCCTGACGTCCTTGGTGATGTCCCTCTACCTCCACATAAGGAGGAAGTTACTATTCAACTCTATCACCAAGATATAAGAAATCTCGTCGGTCATAGTATCCCAAATACACTCTCGACATTTTGGATCATTGTTAAACCCAAGCTCTCATTTGATACATGTGGTTTGTCAGAGATAGGCACGAGTAACATCAAGTTATGCGACATCCACTTGGATTTGGTTCGTAAAGATATTTTGAACCACGTCATACTTTAAGGATTTGATGAATGATTCAAAATCGCAGAGGTCCCCAAACATGATGAAACACATGATTTGGTACATAAAGATTGCGCGAAAGTCCAGCTCCTTTGCAGCTTCTCCGAAAGCTGTGAAGGAAAACCATTTATAATTCAATGTGAAACACGGGAAGATTCCCTCATATTACTTCCCTTTATTTTTATAATTCTTGAACAGTGCATTGGCCATTTGGTTATACACATCTTCCAATCCCCGAAAGATTGGAAGGAAATTTGATTGGTTCGACACTTTGTAAAAAAGCTTGCAGGATAGTCGGAGGTTTCCAAATGGTTCAGAGTCTTCCATAAATGTCTTCATGATTATAGTCTCGAGTATTTCCATGGGACGGGACAAAATAATTGTACCTTCATTTTCCATCTGAAAATTATGAAAACATTTCTCTTAGTATTGTTTAAGCAAGTTTTTAATTGTTCAGTTCTGGTTTCCAGAGTTATTTAAACCCAATCCTATGAGGAAAATTTAAATTATCTCCCTTATAATGGCTTGTAAAAAAAATATGAATTATCGTAAGAATATCCCCCATGAGTGTTGTAACCAAGAGTGCAGCAAGGACCCTTTCCGTGTACCAGTTCTGGTCCGATTCTAGCTCAAATTTGTGTTTTCAGGTTTTACCCCTAGATACATCTCTGCCAGAGCCGCCTCTACCTGCTCGTATCCAGACAAGGATTTATTTTCTAGAAGGATTCACATATTTTATTCCTTAACGAAATAATAGGATGTTGTTGTATGTTTAACCTCATATACTATCTTAGGTCTATTTCCCTACTATAAATTTCCTTATCTAGTTTCTAAGTGTTCTACTAAACTTCCTCTGATATCAACTGTAACACCCAAACCCCTCTAGGCTGGAGCTGGTGCATTAGATGTGATATTGGCAATGTTAGAAGAAATGAAAATCCTGAAGGAACGATCAGTTTATTAGTCTTGAGGAAACGTGATACATAGATGTAACTCCAATTATAATGGGAAAGGTTACACAATACAATATAAAACACAAACTAAAAACTACGTCCACAGGAACTCAATAAAAGGCATTCTCTTCATCACTTATCGAAGGTAGACAATGAAAGGGGTGAGATCAAACACTCAGTAAGGGTTACAAATAGCGGAATCATGACAACAATAATAAGTGAATCACAATCGATCTTACATAGTCAATTTGGAATAGTGAATAAATGAATAACTAATGCCAATAATAAACTGAGAATGATACTACATCCATAGATTTTTTCATTGTGAAAACCTCATGGATAATAATAAAAACTGATAATGAATAAAGATATTTCTTATTAATTGGACGTCATGTATATGGAACATCAACCATAATACCGTAAAAACGGTTTACTATTGTGGGTAGAAACCCGTCTGATTTTTGGAAACAAACTCGAAGGGTCTGTCGCCAAACTGTTTTATCTCATGATACCTACCGATACATCAAGGGGATGTAGAGGGCCCCACCCACCTCTACATCCAATTCATTATTTAGTCAATTATTCAATACAATATCAATATTCCTTTTCAATATCCGTATAGAGTATAGAATACAAATTCATCAATAATGTCCCAAATATACACCGTATGTGAAATGGTATACGGTTTAGACAATAAACATATCCATGACATGAGAATATGGATATTTAATAGAAGTGTAATTTCAAATGGAAAGTGATATCAAATGGGCAGTAGGTACACCACAAATGGATTATTAGGTGCACAAAACAATGTTAGTCGCAACAAATGTGATATTCTTGAACAAAAGTGAGAGAGAGGATCCCTTACCACAAAGTAATCATTCGAATCATATGACCAGAACATAATGAACCTCAAATGAATTATTGAATAACATGAATATAAATAGAATCATGTTATTACATATCAAATGGTAGTACACATATACCACATAAAAGAAATAAGTGGTGAATAATGAAAATCTCACATAAATGAAAGTGAGATGAGAAACCACTTACAAAGATTGTGTCATTAAAGTGACGATAAATTCATGAAGTATTTATGTGTGAAAAATAAAAATAGAAAACATATAAGTTGATATACAGAATAAAACATGCTTAGGTCATTCACACATATTCTTGGAACAATGTAACCAATGAAATAGATGTTCAACTCAAAGAATGAAAATTGAGTTAAGCAATCTGTTACAAAGGTTTCTATTTTGGAATCAATTTTACTGTTTCGTTGAAAATGTGTAACTATCCATAAAATAAGGATGGATTCTAGTTGGTGTAAATATATTGAATACTCACACATAATTTAAGAGGAGTAAATAACAATACAAAATAATTTTATTGAGAAAATTAGACAATAAAAGTAACCCGAATGAAAATGGGCATTCGGGTGGAAAAACCCATACCATGTGCCCGAGTGTGTTCTTCATTTGTTTTAATGACATGAATAATCAAATTATATCCATTAATTAATATTTCCAGAACCTCATATACATGTAATTGATATGATATAACCTTATTATGTCCATTAATGGACTCTTTGATGGATTTAAGAGATTAAATCTTATTGTTTTTGAAGCATTTTCTTACTTTGTTTTCATGGTTCGTGTACTTATTTCCATGAATGGTAGTTCATTTGAAACATTGTTAAACATACATAATTTTTAATAAATATTATTAATTAAATTATAGAGACATAAATTGTCTTAATATTATTTCTAGTTATATACCATTATGATTATTCATTAGTTAAAACATTAATGATGCTTGTTTAGATCGTTTTATTGGTTCTTTGATAATAACAACTTCATTTTGTCTTATAATTTAGAACCATGAGTGAAAATGAATTCCAAAACCATGGGTGAGTCATAAAACATATATTATAACATGGTTAAACAATATAAATGGTTTCATGACCAAACGTGAAATAATTAATGTGAGTTGAAAACACATCGTCTACGATGTCGGTAATTCGACACGTCACAAACAATGTTTTTTTTAAAGTTGGGGCTGAAGCCTAATTTTTATTATTGAAACAAAGCAATGAACTCTTTTAACTGGGTAGAGGGAGACCCATTACATAGCCCGAAGGCCCAGTGGGCATTTAGCCCATTACATAGCCCGTAGGCCCAATTTTTTGGCCCAAATCCCATTCTGTGAATAGTACTGCTACAGTACCCGCACTGCTACAGTACCCGTGGCTGCTACAGTTCCCCTGCCGCCGCTACAGTACCCCTGCCGCCGCTACAGAATGGGGGAAAGAAGAAGATTGATGATGAATTTATAATGAACATGAGAAAATACATTATTTACATGATTCTGGAGATTTCATGCCTCTTTTTAAGATGAGGTGATGAAATAAGAAGAAAATAAAGAAATCATAAAATGAAGGAAAACTTGATAAATTTCTCACAAAAATTCTGCAACCTAATTGCGTCTCTTAAAATTTGGTAAAAATATTTTAATCAATGGAATGGAATATCTCATCATTCATACATAATATGGATAGTAAGGGGTAATATTTAATGAAATATCCCAACACAAGACAAATGGAAATAAAGATAATAACATAAAATGAATGAAAAGAATGAAAATAAAAGAGGTTGTTTACCTCTTGATCTCTTCTCCTTGAGATCCTTTTTAAGGGCTTTGGTTTTGGTCTTTTGGTGAGACCATAAACTCTGGGACGTGGGGAAGAATATTGGGGAGGGAATTTGGTAGAATTTAGAAAAGGATCAAGGATTTATAGGTGAGGGAGGAAGAGGGGAGTGAGGGTGGTATTTATAGTTGAGTAGTGGAGGTATTTTAGATTATTTAAATCATTATTATATTATTTTTATCAAAAATACGAATAATCTCAATGCAAGTGACACTAAATAGTAATAATATCATGTGAGTTCGAACCCAGTGGCCTTGCATCACTTATGATGTCATAAATAGTGAATTTTACTGATAATTTGATTGTACGGTATTTTATCATATTTCACTATTCACCGAAAATTCTGGAATTTCAGAAAATTCCCAAAAAATCACCCTTACCATTTTTCAACATGTAGAATTCTAAAGTGAAATCCATTTCTCAAAAATAATTTTCTAAATAATATTAATTTAATTTTTAAATAATCCCATAGTTAATTCGAAAAAAACAATTTTGAAGTGTAGTTAGTTTTACGTGACATTGAAAAATTAGTTAAGATTCCATTATCATATTGCCTTAAGAAAATAACATAATATTATAATTTACTATTCATAAGGGTAATATAACTATTCATATTACTATTCATAAGGGTATGTTACTATTCACCGAAAATTATGTTTTTCTTATCGGACTACAAATGACTTAGTGATCACAACCGTGTATGTCAGTTATTCAAAATTATCATCACTGAAGTTAAAAAATTATATTTACATGGGTAGGTTGTAACAATGTGGTGTTGATAGAGACTTAGTGATTTTTTCATTCTATAATTAATATATTTGTAAACTCTTGGGGTGTTTCATTCCATGTAGGAAATCATGGATATGGAAGAGATAAAAAAACGGTCAAGTACTGATGGAGTGTGATAGAAAACAAGATTAAGACAAAGTTAACCACTAGTAAAATCACAAACTTATGATGTGTTAAATAATCATCAATTTCCCAGTAGAAAACATAAACCAACAATGCTTTTGTTTTATATTCCTTTTTATAATTTTGATCATTTACTACATAGAATATGACCATAATGAAATATACTTACCTTCAAGTAGAGTTTCATCCTTTAATAAGTTTCTACCAAAATCTAATATTTTCACCAAAAGAAGGAGCATTAAAAAAGACTGGGTCACATCAAAAGCAACAGAATCATCTTCTAGAGAATAACCTTACCCACAAATGAAGAACTATATATTTCCCTTGTCTTTAGACATCAAATAAAACCAATATGATTAGTATGAGATCAAATAATCCCTAAAAAGGGTAATCCATTATAACAAAAACTACCCAATGTTGAAGAAAGACCAATCAATACAAAATTGGGCTTAAAATTCATCAAAATAATGTAATCTAAGATTGAAACCCAAAACTCAGAAGGATTTAATTACATAGTCTTCCAAAGTAAATATTAACATTTATCTCCAGAAACATAAACTACTCTCAAGGTCTCATACTGAAGCATAATTAACAAAATCACATATTCTCTGTGATAGGTTAATCATTAACATAAATAACCCAAATCTCTATATGTACATAAAAAACATATTATTCCAAAATAAAATTTCAACCATTACTCCACAAATGTAATCCAATAGTATTCTATTTTTCTTAAGCATACAGTGTTCCCAAAAGAAAGAACCTCTTCCAAAATCAGTTTTATCACAAAATTACCAAATCATTTTATTATAATAAGGATATCCATTTGATAAATCATAATATACCTAATCATCTTATTCTTGATCAATAAAGTCATTTAAATAAAAAGAATAATTCATACTATCCAGGGACATCATGTAGTCTAGTGGTAGGTGATAAATCCCAATCGCACATTGGTTGTGGGTTCGATTCCCATAGCTTTGTCCGACGCGATGGGTTGTCACACGGTATGTATGTTGTTCTTATTACAAAACTGAAAAATAACCCTAACAGGTTTTAACCTGTAGGGTTTCCTTATTCCTTATATTTTCATATCAAATAATTATGATCTCTACATCTTAATTCGTTATATCTTATAAATATTTCCATTTTTTAAATTTCACCACCACAAGATAAAATGAAATGACCCCAAAAATAAAGAACATCATACATTGATCATGGTGTCCACATGGTTTCATCCTTATCATGTTCATGTCGGTAGAACGTACATGCATTCGAACAATGATTTAGAGATCCTTCAAAATCATTTGCTTCCTTCATCAAAATACACCTTGTACAACATGGGTTATATTGGTGTTCATCGAAACGTTGTTTTGGAAAATAATCCTTCATGAAATATAATTTCAAAACATCTAATAAGACATGATTTCTATAAAATAGATAGACCAAATTTGAATGGAAACATTAAATTAATAGTCCTCTTAAAATACAATAAGTATATGATGAGAGACTATATTGTAAAAGAAAATATAAATATGTTGCACAAAGGACTCCTTCTTCATCACCTTTTTCAAAATCATGACATGCTTCAAAATATTATGATAAGGTAAAATATTTTTAAATTTCTTGATAATATTTACCTTTCTTGAAAATATGGTAATATTTTGAAAATATGATTTGTTTGAATATAACCCATGATCCATGATGATAACTGGAATAGTGGAGGTGTTTGATATATCAAACAACATCTTGCAAGTGATTTGTATGCTAGATAAAGTTTCACAATCATTCGAACATGACTTTGCAATAATTATTGCAAGAAGGTCATCCGGAAGAGATAATAATTTCATTTGAGATCCTTCTACTTCCATCTGTAACATACATTCCTTGATCTACAAAAAGTTGTAAAACAATGATTTAACTGAAAAAATAGACATAGGGACTAACCATGTGTTTAACAAAAACATTCAATCCCTAAGGTTGTCTAAACCATCATTTGATACTAACTATAAGGACATGTCCTTAAACATTACATAATCTTGAATTAAATGAATAATTCACATTTAGGATCTTTCTAGGTTTAGAGTTTTAGAGAATTTGGTCATAACATTTACATAACAACATGAATATTACATGTAGAAAATTCTACTCAATATCTATTTTTGTCATTAAATAAAAACTCTTGAAAAAAACTGTCATGTCTAGTTACATATTTTAGACATCATGACTTTTCCTTAATCCCATTCTTTACCCTTATTCATATTTAATTCCTATAGAAAACATTTCCAAAACATCGGACGAGCATAAAAAGATCAGTAAGTGATATAAATAAATAATGAAAACATTATCCCATTAATATAAAAAAACAATGAAACCATACTTATCAATCATAACATACCTCATGAAATTATGATATTTATCAATAACCCACAGAAATCATAAATCATAAAGATGACTTGTTGAATCCATATCAGAAATACAAAATATCTATCACAGCTACGTATGGAGTCAAATTTGGAATACTAATCACAGTATCTTCCCTAAATCTCTTAGGAGAATCAATCATGTTTACCTCCCTTAGGTTACCTAATGCATTGGAGATATAACGTGGGCTCACCCGTCCAAGGTTTATCACAGAACCAAACATATTCATAAACAATTCCCAATAACCATAACATATTCATGACACATAAAACAAAAATAATGGAAAGATAAAATTTCTACATTTTAATCACAATATATCTTTTCAAAATATTGACCAAATCAAATCTTTTATCAATCCATTTTCAAAACCATTTAAAATATTAAATAGAGAGATTTTTTAATAAAAGTGTCTCATACCACTTTGATGCTTTTGATGGAAATTTTAATTTCAAAACCTTAATGTATATGTGAACAAATCATGAAAACAATTTATAAAACATTAACATTAATGTAAAATATTTAGAATAATAAACCTTTAAAACATTTAAAATCATATTTTAGTTGAATAGTTTTCAAAAAAATGAGAGTCCCTAGAATACAAATAATTGACGAATAACATTTAATCAGAATTTAATAATATCATGATAATAAAGGTATTCATTATATAATATTTTAAAGGATAGTATATAAAGCAAATAAGTGTGAATTTGTCCATATCAACAATGAATTCTCAATGGAAATATAAATTGAGACGAAATCCCTTATAAAAACAGTATCCTTATAATAAGGATAAATCTATTACTTAATTATGTGTTACTGATATGAATACACCCTAATTTAGTGGGTATTATGTGTAAAACAATCATAGGTTATTAAAACATACTCATAACACAACATAATCAAGAAGTATATTTTCAACCCAAAAATTTAAATTTGCTTAAGAAGTTTTCTAAAAGAAATTGGACATCCAAATGATGTCACATTAAAATTCAGAAAATAAGTTGATAAGAGAGAGAAAGATATATAATCACTGGGATATAAAATTTACATCAATATAGATATATAATAACATATCCCATCATAATATGATATAAATTAATAGACATAACAAAAAAAGTCTTTTAAAAAGAGGAGGGTGAAAGGTTTCCTTACCGATTTGGTAACTTAGGAAACATACACCCCATGAAAGTAAAATCAAACAATGAATATTTAAATACCCATAAATTAAATTATATTAAACAAATAATACAATCATGGTTAGTAAAGCCACCACACAAAAGGAAATAGTGGCTAATATAGCATTAGTCTCATGACAACAAAAAGTGAGATGAAAAACTCTTACCACGTTGTAATCAATCGAGTCATATGAGAAAAAGTTAATAACCATCAAATTAATCACTAAATACCATTAATATAAATAGAATCATGATAATATATATCGAATTTATTTACACAATACACCACTTGAAATAAATAAGTGGTGAACAATGGAAATCTCAAGGAATTAAAAGTTGGATAAAAAATACTTTACCTCATGTCCAACATGACTATTATGTTCATTGTTCTTCCTGAATAATAAAATTAAGATAATATCTACTTGATACATAAAATTTTTAATTTTTATTATATCTTTTATATGACTTATTACCTTAAAATAATAGTTAGTTAATTATTTGAGTTCATATCGGACATTTTTTCGATGTTCAGAATTAGAGTTAAAAATGAACCTGTTAGAAATACAATTTCCTCATGTGGTCAAAACTCCATTATATCCAGAATGATATTAATGATTTATATATCATATATATCATATATATCCAGTATATATATATATATAATAGTACATAACATTTGGTGAGAAGAAATGAAATTGCACCGTTCATGGAAACGGTAAGTCGTACGTATGCATGAACGCTACTTTCATTTATATTTAAAATTTAATTGATTGAAAACATAATGATACATAGGTATATTATAATTCCGATATAATATCATATGATATATATGTAACATAATTTTATTAATCCATATTTATACATTCCATGTATGTCAGGAACGAATCATATCACCTTGAGGGGGCGGTAGTCCGCACTTCCTCAAATGAAATTATCGTGTTTACACATATTGGAAAGAATAAAGGTATTTTTGTAATTAAAAATTAAATAATAATATAGAAAAAAAATAATATATATCATATATTAATACAGTTCCATCATAATGGCCACCATGAGAGGCGGTAGGATATAATTGAACAATCATCGCTTCATGAGGCGTTAGTTTTCCATCCACAAAAACAGAATGTTCTTCACCAATTAGATAGTGGTGTGTTTAAGTGTTGTTCAAATACATCTCATAACAACATCCTAGTATATTTAGGTTAATTGTGATGTTATAAAATAAAGGAATAAAAATTTTTAGGGGTTGGAGAAGTAAAAAAAACAAAATAATTGAAGAGAAGATTTTACCTTTAAATTGTGTAACTCCCTTTGATTGAACCAAAGGTGTTTCTTGAAGTGCATTATTCCTAAGGTAAGGCTTCTAGGATGAATAAAGGGAACATTGGAGCTTATTGGAGAAGAGTTTTTTGCAGCCAAAGGAATGATAAGTGTTAGAAATTGGTAGGATGTGAGAGCTTTTTATAAGGGAGGGGATGGGATCTTTTGGAATGTTTGAAACAATTATTTTATTATAAACTCATATTCAGATTCAAAAAGTCCAAATATCATTAAAGTAAACATTAATATTACTGATGGTCGAAATAAAATCATTCAATATGGATTGTAATTGTATTGGATATTGTATTAATATTTATAATCTTATTTATTTATATCATTTATTAAGGAGGTAAATATTGCATCCTTATTGTGTCATAATTATTTTAATTTAATTGAAGTCTGAAAATTATAAAATATTTACCATGATGTAAGAAATGTTTTTTTCTTTCCGAGGAATATTTATTGTCGAAACTATAACTTATATAACCCCATACAAATATTGATTTACTACAAGATATTCTTTCTGTCATTTTTGTCTTTACATCAACTTAATTAATATACAGTTTCATTATTACTCCCATGTGGCTCCATGGGGTCCCAAATTTTACCCATGGATGCCCATGGATGGATATGTATCAGAAAATAGGATTATGACACATGTTAGGGTAACTTAATATTATTATACTATTATATTTTTCCATTAATTATTATATTTACCCTTTAATCATAGTAAATAAAAATATTTACTGAAGTAAATATAGAAATTGTCTGAGAATAAAAGATAAATATTTACACAATTTTTACCTAATGATTTCAAATATTGAATTCGTTTTTTAAATTAAAAACATAGATATAGAAAAAATTAATTTGAAATTATTTTCCGCTGTCACAACAAAAAACTTGTTTTTGGAAAATAATAACCATCAAAATATTGACACCTGTTTATGTCAAATTTCAAAGTGAAATTAATTCCAATGTCCAAAATTGGATTAACTGGTAAATATATATTATAATTACACTTTATAAGAAATTAAAAAAAATATATAACCATATAAATAAATTCGATTAAAAGGTACTATTGAATTAAAATACATTATTTTCACTATTCATTAAAAAAATGAACATTATCAGAAAAATACCAAAATATCATCCAATGTAAATTTTGGTGTTCTTATTACAAAGAAGAATTTTATTTTGTCAAATATAACATATTAAAGTATCAAAAATTATATTTAAAGAGGGTTTGACATTAAAAGGCGGTAAATCGACCTTTTAGTGAATATTAGAGTATTTATGCTTAAAATCAAATTCTTTACTTATCTTAAGCCTTTAACTTTTATTGGATAAATGTAAAAATATTAAAAAAACATGTATAATCATATTTTAGTTATTTTTATTCATTCCCACCAATACAACGACTAGGCATTAAATACCATTCAAAATTATAATATTATATTATTAGTTTTCAATGTAAGATTTCATAGAAACCCATTGATGCATATCATGTATAACATTAATCATTGCATCCCCATTAAAATAGAATTAATATATAATTCACAAATATAAACAAATATGAAAATATTCATGTTCTGTATTTTCCCTGAATGATAAAGAGTTAAATGACTAAATAATATGACTCATGTCTACAAGGTGCACCTTCCTTTTCAAAATCCTACCTGATTGGAACTCCACAATTAAGCGTGCTGAGCCTAGAGAAGTGGTCAAGATGGGTGACCTTTTGGGATTTTTTCCAGGGTGTGTGTTAGTGAGGATAATGCACAATAGAAAGGACATGTTTTTTCCTGTGGGGACTATCATTAGTCAGATGACCTATTCATGCATGTGGGTGGGCCTTAAGGTGGGCCCCACATGTCTTTGTGGAAACCGGCGGTACCTAACTAGTCGAGACCCAACAAACATGTTAAGGCAGGGTTTCTCTGCTTTCATCGGGACTCAGTTGTTAAATTTGGAATCAAAGGTGGTACCTAGCTTTAATTACGGTTCACTGCCTGGGTTTAGATGTAGGGCCCACATTGAAGATGTTGTATTTTAAAGGTGGGGTGAATGTAACACCCCAGAATGAAAAAGGGTAAAATGACTAAATGATATGCCTCATGTCAACAAGGTTCTCATTCCTTTTCGAAACCCTAACTTATTAGAACTCCACAATTAAGCATGTTTGGTCAGGAGTAGTGATCAGGATGGGTGACCTTATGGGAAGTTTCACAGGGAGTGTGTGAGTGAGGAAAAAGCACACTGGAAAAGAAATGTGTTGGCATGTGGGGAAAATCACTAGTCAGATGACCCGTTTGGGATTGTGGGTGGACCCTAATGTGGTCCCCACATGTCTGCAGGGAAACTGGTTATACCTCGTAGGCCAGGACCCAATGACCATGTTAAGGCGGGGTGCTTGTGCTATCAGTGCGACCTAGTTGTCACATTTAGAACAATGAAAAACCTGATCTTTTATTACACAATTAAACACAATTTATTACAGAAATTTCACTTGATACAACATAGAAGATCGAGAGGTCTGTTGTCTTTAGGGCTTAGGAATAATTACATAACAACATAAAACATGAAATACAACATCTTTATTGAAAACCTTCTTTACATGACCCCTACATTCCCTCGTACATAGCATTGCATGGGATAACCTAAGGACATGCATAATAAAAGGGTGAGCTATAAAGCCCATTAAGGGAATAATCATGGAATAAGATGAGGAATACAATACATGTTAGAAAATAGGAAAATCAATAGAGAACAAGAGAAGCATAATCATAAAATCATGATAAATCATGATTAACATAACATTGAAATGTGGAAACAACACTTAACATAGAATTAGGGAAAAGAAATTTGTTGGCATGAGGGGAAAATCATTAGTCAGATGACCCTTCGGGCATGTGGGTGGACCCTGAGGTGGGCCCCACATGTCTACAGGGCAACTGGTTGTACTTGGTAGGTCATGACTTGACGACCATGTTAAGGCGGGGTGTTTGTGCGGTCCATGGGACCCAATTTTTACATTTGGAACTATGACAACCATGATCTTTTATTATAAAATTAAATATATTTTATTACATAAATTTCACTTTATAAAACATAGAATAAAGAGCGGTATAGTTTATTTGGGTCTTAGGATCATTACATAACATCATGAAACATGAAATACAATATCTTTATTGAAAACATTCTTTACATGACTCCTACATTCCCTTGTACTTAGCATTGCAAGGGATAATCTGAGGACATGCATAAGAAAAGGGTGAGCTAGAAAGACCATTAAGAGAATAATCATGGAATAACATGAGGAATACAATACATGTTAGACAATAGGAAAATCAATAGATCACAAGACCAGAATAAAAAGAAATGCATGATAATTCATGATAATCATAACATTGAAATGTGTCAACAACACTTAACTTGTAATTAACATGAGCCAACGCTCTTTACACATGGAACATGAGTAAACCCTCATTGCACATGGAGCACGAGTTAAAACTCATTGAAATTAAATTATCATCAGTAAACATCCATTTCTCATGAAGTATAATGATACTATACTTTTTCCAATGCATTGGGGGCTATCAGGGCACACCCTTCTTAAATATTTCATTTCATGCATATGTGTGCCACATGAATCATAAAACATTGAATCATTCAACATAATAATTTATTACATGATAAAAGAATGTTTGATACATACATGAAACTCATTAAACAATAAGTAAATGTTGATAAAGGTGAATAACCTTGATAGATAAATGGGCATGGTATTCACTACACAATGAATTTGGCGTGGAAAAACACAGTGCAATTTTGGCAGCATAACGATGTGACATAAGAACTCAAAAAATTGTTTGATGAGAGAGAAAGTGGTATCTCATCATATTTATATGACATGGATATTAAGGGGGTACTATATATACAAGTACCAAAAATGTAATGGAATTCAGAATCATGATAAAAATGAATTGCATGAATGTAAATGAGGAGAGAGAAATTTCTTTCAGAATTTTGGTAAACTAAGAGTTGTACATGGGAGGAATATAATGAGAGAGAAAGGGTTCTACCATCATTCAAACATAAATAGGGTAGTATGGGGGAGGTCTGAAACCATACCTCAACATTTATAATTGAAATTTAAATGGAATAACTATTAAATGAATATTTGACAAAAATGAAAAAGGAAGAAAACCCCTAACTCTGTAGTGTGCTTCCAAAGGGTTGAGAGAGGCTTGAGAGAGTCTTGTTGGGTGCTTGGGTCACCTTTATAAGATTCTAGGGAGTGGAGGTTAAAGGTTGGACGAACCTCAAAGGATTTAAGTGGGGAGGAAGTGGTAGCATTGGTGGTTTTAGATGGGAATGGTGAAGTAATTCTTTATTATTTAGGTTTGGGACACATCCCATTAAACTAATCCAAACCAAAAGAAAACCCATTGTTCTGGCCCATGGATTTTATAAAAGGGATGTGGAAAAAATATCTTATCACACCAAAGTCTGAACTTCTTAAAATAATGGGGTTCTTTATGTGAAGGTGAGTCACACTCCCAAGGAAAACAATTTAAAAAGTCAAAATGTTTAATAAGTCTTGAAGGGTCCACTGAAGCGTTGTAAAATAAATAAAAAAAACCAAAAATAAAATTATTTTAATTTAAAAACATATATTTTCTGAATATAACTTTTATATTATTTTATTAGATCACTATTGGGCCGTTCTGATGTCATAAAACACATTATATATTTCAACGGTATGAAATTTTTACCCAAAAATTTGACTATCTCAAAAAATTATGAAAAATTCATTGTTGGATAATTTTAACGTCATAATACCTGAAATAATATTTATTTTATCTAATTAATTTTATAAATATGTTAATTTTCAATTTTAAAATAAAAATCCACATTTATCGAAAATTCATGGGTTCTAACAAAATTAGCTTTCAAACCATAATAAAAATTATAATTGCATTCATTAAATTATATGACCATTTATATTATATAAGAATTAATTTAATAACAGTAATATTATTTTATTAATATAATATTTAATTAAAAAATCTATTAATTCATCAAAATATATTTCTTAGTTGAACATTAACTAAAAATACTATTTTAGTTTTAAAAAATATTTACAAGGTAAAAATAATAAAAAGCATGTATATTCATTATTTTATAAAAAAATAATATACATAACCATAGTACTATGGTCTTGTTACATAACCCCATATAACAGCCTCATAGGACTGAAGGGTAAGGTGTACGATGGTGACATGCTCCTGGGGTGGCTCAGATAACATTGCTCGGGTGGTAATCTCTATCAACTTCCACTTCTCTCATTGGCAGTCCTGCTTGAGCATAACATATTCATGCTCGGTTTGTTCTTGGTCAATAGCAATTTTCAATGATGCCACCTACTTTCTGAGCTCTAAAAATTGGGCTTCGTATGGGGCACGTCTAATTGATGAGGGAATCGCTTCTTTTGTCTGACTAAATTGGATTTGTTAAAGCCCTATATTTGTAGTAATCATGTGATCACTGTTCAATGACTATATTTGAAACGGTCACAATTCTTAACAGTATTTTAAAATCCAAAATTTGAAAAATATACGTTGACATTTTATATAAAAATTTTATATTAAAGGACATTTAATTAGACCATGAGGGATTTATATTAATGAATGTTTGTGTCGTTAAAATATTCCACCCTTATGAAATTTCACCCTCAACATTTCATTTTCCCACACTAAAATAGAGGTGGGTAACTCTACTTCATTTTTTTCTCTGATTCGCACATCACTTCTTCAAACGTGTGGTTTCGCCACAAATCCTTGACGAGGGGAATTGTCTTATTCCGTAGGTCATTTTCTATACGATTTAAGATCTTCACTGGTTTCTCCTCATAAGTAAAGATCGTCCTCTAACTATACCACCTTTGAAGAGAGTACATGTGAAGTGTCTGGTATGTACTTACTTATTAGGGATGTATGAAAGATATCATGTACTTTGGCCATAGTAGGTGGATGTGCTAGTCGATAGGCCACAGCCCCGAAAAAATCAAGAATCTCAAAGGGGTCAATGTGCCTTGGAATTAACATCCATTTTTTTCCAAACCTCATGAACGTCTTCCATAGAGATATGCATAAAAATACCATGTCTCAAACTTTATACTCAAGGTCTCATCAACGGTTATCTACATAACTCTTCTCTTGACTCTGGGCTGCCTTGATATGTTTTTGAATGGTTTTCACCTTCTCCACCAATTATTCAACCATTTACTGTCCAAGAAGCTTATGATATCCTACCTCATCCCAATAAGCCATTGTTCAACACCTTTTCCCATAAAGGGCTTCATATGGTGCCATTTGGATTCTCAAGTGGAAACTGTTATTATAAGAGAACTCAATCAGAGGAAGATGTTGATCCCATTATCCTTTAAAGTCCATTGAGAACACACTAATCATGTCCTCAAGTGTTTGGATAGTCCGCTCAGAATGGCCATGAGTTTGACGATTATAGGATATACTGATGTTCAATACAGTATTCAGAGCATGTTGAAGACTCTTCCAAAACATAGAGTTGAATCTTGGATCTGGATCGGAAACATTAGATATTGGTACTCCATGAAGTCTTGCCACTTCCCTGATATATATCAATGCCAGTTTATCCAACGAGAAATCCTCCCGAATAGGAATGAAGTGTGCAACCTTTGTAAGATGATCCATAACAACCCAAATTTCATTGTTACCTTTGGATGTTTTTAGAAGTTCGGTGAAAAAGTACACAGTGAACTTCTCCATTCTTCAATGTTATAAAGAAGAGAAGGTTATCCTGGCTACTTATCATACGGAGGGTGAAACTGATCAATGGTGGAATTTGATCAAAAATACAAAGCCTGGGGTGGAGATCGATGCATTGGAATGGAAGGATTTCCAAAAGATGTTTTTCAATAAATATTTTCTATGCACCCTCTGACATAATAAAAAGGGACTTCCTTGACCTCATGAAAAAACATGAAGAATATGTTAGATCATATCCGGAAAAATTCACAAGGCTTGCACAATATGAATTTTTCTTTGTCGTTACCCCCGAATGCAATGTTGACCGCTTCTTTGGTGGGCTGAAACCTAGCCTACAGAAAGTACTGGTGATCCGTGGCTTCGACGGATATGAGGAAATCGTCTGATGTTCCCTCAAGGACGAAATGGAGATTGGATAATCATAGGGTATCATGGGGATAAGAAGCGTATGGTGGATTTCAATGCTGGCGAACTTATGGATAAATCCAACGGTGTTAAGAAGACCCAGCACCCCACTTACCAAAGGTGTGTAATGAATCACCCTATAAATTTCATGAAGGGGACGAGGAAATACTTTAAGTGTCGAAGAGAAGGGCACCTAGCTATTAACTGCCGATAAGAAAAACCTGCGGCTGCAACAGAGGAGAGGAACGCTCAATTTAAACCTCAACGCATTGTTCATTGCTACAACTACAATGAACTGGGGAATCTTTCAAATCAGTTCACTATTCCACGGTTTTTTTTGCGGAAACCAATGACTTTCAAGGCAGCAATGGTGAGCTTTTTCCATCACTACTGCTGAATTGAACCCCGACAGTGAAGCGGTGACAGGTACACTAGTTATTCTTTCAAGAATAGTGAACGCACTTTTTGATTGTGGTTATATGAATTCATTTATATATCGAATGTTTCGTAGAACAATCCTAGCACCACCAGAAATCATGGAATTGAAGATTTTAGTGAGGATGAAAAATGGGGAAATCATTGCATCCCATGCATATAACTTCTCCCCTGTCATAATCTTTGGATTATACTTCCCGTAGAACCTCTTCATACTACCTGTAGTGGAATTTGATGCAGTTATTGTCATGGATTGACTTTATTTATATAGATCCAACATAAATTTATGGGAGAGGTAAATCACACCCCATGTAGAGAATCGACCCCCGATTCATTACAAGTGCAAGGAGGAAGATGAATCTTCTTTAGGTCCATCATCTCAATCATGGATATTACTGCCCTATGAGCACACATATCTGGCTCAGATGATTGACTCTAAAGAGGAAACCATCCTAGAAGACATGCCTATTGTGAGGGAATTCTATGAAGTTTTTCTGGAAAATTTCCTAGTCTTCCTCCTAAAATAGATGTTGAATAGTCAATTGATCTTATAACTGGGGCGTGGCCAATATCCAAGACACCGTATAGAATGTCTGTTGTGGAGCTTGAGGAGCTGAAGAAACAATTATGGGGTAATATGGATAAAGTGTTTATGTGCCCCTGTGCTTGACCATGGGGTGCACCATTCCTCTTCAACAAGTAGAAAGATGGGTCAATGTGCCTAAGAATCAATTATCGTGAGCTCAACAAAACCACAATAAAGAACATGTATCCTCTGCCACGAATTGATGACTTGTTCGATCAGCTAGGTGGATCACTATAATTCTCCATGATGGATTTGCAGTCGGAATATTATAAAGTAAGGGTTAACAAGGAAGATATCCCCAAGACTACTTTTCGTAAAGCACACGGGCACTATGTATTCAATGTAATACCTTTCGGACTCACTAATTCTCCAGAAATATTCATGGATTTGATGAATAGAGCCATTATATATTACCTCGTCAAATTTTTGTTAGTATTTATATATGATATTATGATATACTCAAAAACCAAGTAGAATCATGAGAAGAAACTTAAAACTGTACTAGGGACCTTGTGGAAGGAGAATATATATGCAATGTACATCAAGTGTGAGTTTTGTTTGAATTAGGTCTCATTCTTGGGCTACATCATCACAAGCAATGGGATATTTGTGGATCCCTCCAAAACAGATGCAATTGAGGGATGGCCAAGGCCAACATCAATAACGTATATTTGTAGCTTCTTGGTGTTAGCTAGATATTATCAACGATTTGTTAGAAATTTCTAACGATTGTCCAAACCTCTTACCAAGCTATATATGAAGGGATTAATGCTTTCTTGGAGTGATGAATGTGAATAAAACATCAAGGAGTCAAAATAGAGGCTTATCACTATGTCCATTCTCACATTACCCACAAGTGGATAACTTTTTGTGGTATTCAATGATTCTTCGAAGAAGGGATTGGGATGTGTGTGGATGAAAAATTAAAATGTAATTGCCTATGCTTCAACACAATAGAATGTTCATGAACAAAACTATCCAACACAGGACCTCGACTTGGATTTAGTTATATTCACTTTGAAAATTTTGCGGCATTATCTATTTGGGGAGAAGTGTGAAATATATACGGACCACAAAAGCCTCAAGTGTATATTCAGACAAAAAGAGTTGAACATTTTCCAACAAATATGGTTATATTTGATCAATGACTATGACTTCTCAATCCATTACCACCATGGGAAAGCGAACAAGTTGGCAGATGCCCATGTAGAAAGGTCCCAACGATTCTATCATTGATGAGAATTGAAAAGGATCTAATCTTCAAAGATTTGATGAATGTGGACATGGGAATCTTAAAGAAGAGACATCATCAATCCTATAAGAAATGATTTCTCAATATTCACTTTTGGAAAGGTTAAAGGATGATCAAAAGGATAATGTGGGAATTCAGGAAAAAGTGGAAGCTATCGAAAAAGTGAAATCCTCAGAGTTTAATGATAATTAAGAAGGAATTGTGAGATTTGGGAAAAGACTATGTGTTCCATAAAGTCTGGAGCTGAATAAGGAACATTTGGATGAAGCACGTAGTTCCAATTTCACTATTCACCTAGGAAACACAAAGATGTATTGAGATCTCTGAGAGCATTATTGGTGAGATAAAATGAAGAAGAAGATCGTTGAATATACATCAAAGTGTTTGGTGTTTCAGCATGTGAAGGGAGAGAGGCAGAAGTCTAAGGAGATGGTGCAACTATTTCCCGTACTATAATGGAAATGGGTGAACATCACCATGAAATTTGTCACCAGACTTCCGAAGACATCCAAAGGAAACAATGCAATCCAAGTTGTTTTGGATCATATTAAAAAGGCTACACACTTCATTGCTATTCAAAAGGATTTCTCATTGGATCAACTGGCACATATTTTTATATTAGGGAAGTGGTAAGGCTTCATGGAGTACCACTATCTATTTTTTCTGATCGAGATCCATGATTAACATCTATGTTTTGGAAGAGTATTCAACATTCGCTTGAATACTAAACTGAACAATTGTATGACCTATCATCCTCAAACTGATAGCCAATCCGAGCAGACTATTCAAACACTTGAGGACATGTTGAGAGCGTTCACAATAGACATTAAAGAAGGATGTGATCTATATCTTCTTCTATTTGAGTTGTCTTATAATAATAGTTTCCACTCATGCATCCAAATGGCACCATATAAAGCCCTTTATGGGAATAGGTGAAGAACACTAGCATGTTGGGATGCGGTCGGTGAGCATAAGCATCTTGGACCAGAAATGGTCGAAGAAATGGTGGAGAAGGTGAAAACCATTTAACAGCATATCAAGGTAGCCCAGAGTCGACAGAAGAGTTATGAAGATAACCATCGACGAGACCTTGAGTTTAAAGTTGGAGACAGGGGATTTATACTCATATCACCATGGAATAAGGTCATGAGGATTGAAAAGAAATAAAAGTTAAGTCCAAGGTACATCAGCCCCTTTGAGATTCTTGATCGTGTCAGGGTTGTGGCCTATCGATTAGCACTTCCACCTACCATGGCCAAAGTACATGATGTATTTCATGTATCCCTTTTAAGTAAGTACATACCAGACCTTCCACATATACTCTCCTAAGAGGTGGTACTATTAGAGGATGATCTTTCTTATGA
Source organism: Viscum album (assembly GCA_963277665.1). Taxonomy (NCBI): domain Eukaryota; kingdom Viridiplantae; phylum Streptophyta; class Magnoliopsida; order Santalales; family Viscaceae; genus Viscum; species Viscum album. Next base: position 1,447,900,351 of record OY728130.1, read on the forward strand.
GGAGAAACTAGTGAAGATCTTAAATTGTAGAGAAAAAGTTATATGAAATAAGACAATGCCCCTCGTCAAGGTATTGTGGTGAAACCATAAGATTGAAAACAATGTGAGAATCGGAGTAAATGATGAAGTAGTGTTACCCACATCTGTTTTAGAGTTGGAAAAGGAAATTTCGATGGAAACATTTCTAAAGGAGGGAAGATTGTAATAACCCAAACAATCATTAATGGAAATTCCTATTGATCTAATTACATGTATCTTTATTTAAATTTTTTATATAAAATGAAAAATTATTTGGTTTTATGTTTTTTCATTTTAATATTCTCTTATGAATTGTGACTTTTTATAATATAGATGTTGAACATTGATCACATGATTAGTATAAATGTAGGGCTTTAACAAATACAATATACTCAGAAAAAAGAAGTGATGGCCTCATCTAGTGGATGTGCACCATACGAAGCCCATTTGTCATAGTTTGGAAAGGAGGTTGTGTCTTTGGGATTTTCTCTTGACCAAGCCCAATCCGAGCTTCAATATGTTAAGCTCGAGCAGGACCTCCAATGAGAGAACTGGAAGTTGATAGAGATTACCAACAGAGCAATGTTATCTGAGCCACCCTAAGAGTCTTTCACTATCACACACCTTACACTTCGGTTTTATGTAGGTGTTATAAGGGGTTATGTGAAAAAAAGTTAGAACTATGGTTATGTATATCATTTTTATATATAATAATGAATATACTTTCATTTTATTATTGTTACCTTGTAAATAGTTTTTAAAGCTCAACTAGTATTTTTAGTTACTGTTCAACTAAGAAATTTATTTTGATAAATTAATGGATTTTTTAATTTAATAATATTTTAATATAATATTATTAATTTAATTAAATTAATTTTTATTAAATATAAATGATCATATAATTTTATGAATGCAATTGTAATTTTTTAAAGTTTGAAAGCCATTTTTGTCAAAAATCCATGAATTTATGATAAATATCAGTTTTTATTATAAAAGTGATTATAAAAATTTTTAGAAAATTATTTAGATAATTTGAATATTTTTTCTGGAATCAGCACATCAAAATTATCCAACAGTGAATTTTTCATAATTTTATGAAATAGTCAAATGTTTTGGAAAAAATTTAATACCGTTTAAATATATAATGTGTTTTATGACATCATAATGACCCAATAGTGATGTATCAAAATGATATAATTTATATTTTCGACCAATATATGTTTTAAAATTTAAATAATGTGATTTTTAGTTTGTTTTATTTATTTTACAAAGCTATAGTGGACCCTTCAGGACTTATTAAACATTTTTTCTTTTTAAATTGTTTTCCTTGGGAGTGAGACTCACCGCCACATAAGCAACCACATTATCTAAGATGTTATGACTTTGGCCTTATAAAATATTATTTTCCACTTCCCTTTTCTAAAAATAATGGGAAAAAACCATGCGTTGGTTTGTTGTTTGGATTAGTTTAATGTGAGGTGCCCCCACCCTAAATAATAAAGAATTCCACCACCTTTCCAATATAAACCCACCCATGATCCCACTTCCTCTTCACTCAGAGCCTTTAGAGTCCAACCAACCACTTCCCTCCTATCACTTTGATCCTCCCAAGGTGCCCCAAGATCCTAATAATCCTCTCTCAAGCCTCTCTCAAGCCTTTGTAAGCACACTTCCAAGTAAGGATTTTTCATCCCTTCCCATTTTTTTCCAATATTCAGTAAATTGTCTTTCCCTTTTAATTTCAATTATAAATGTTTGGGTATGGTTTCAAACCTCCCCCATACCTCCCTCATTATGTTTGAATGGTGGAAGACACCTTTATCTCTCATTAAATTCCTCCCATGTACATATGTTACAATGCCAAAATTCCAAAAGAAATTTCTCTCTCCCCATTTATTTTCAAGAAATTATTTTGTATGATGAATATAAATTATATAATTTTTTTGGAAATGTTTCTATATGACCATTTATTTTCCATGTCAAGTAAATATTATGAGACACACATTTCTCTATCATCAACCATTTTTATGAGTTCTTATGTCACACAGTTATGCAGCCCAAATTGCACCTTGTTTTTTCAAGCCAAATTCATTGTGTAGTGAATACCATACCCATTTCTCTATCAAGGGTATTAAACTTTATGCACATTTAATTATTTTTTAAAGAGTTTCATGTATTTATTCAACATTTTTTGTTATGGAATGAATTATTATGTTGAATGATTCAATGTTTTATGATCCATGTGGCACACATATGCATGAAATGAAATGTTTAAGAATGGTGCGCCCTGATAGAAATCCAATGCATTGGGTAAAGTATAGTATCATGATACGTCATGTGAAACAGGTTTTTATTAGTGCTAATTAACGATTAAAGAGGTTTTACTTGTGCTCAATGTACAATGAGCCTTGGGTCAGGCTAATTCCATGTTAAGTGTTGTTGCCACATTTCTATGTTGTGATTATCTTTCTATATCATGCCTTTATGTTTATTCTTATCTTGTGATTTATTGATATGACTTTTGTCTAACATGTATTGTATTACTCATTTTATTCCATGATTATTCCCTTACTGGGCTTTATAGCTAACCCTTTTCTTATGCATGTCCTCAGGTAATCCCATGCAATGCTATGTACGAGGGAATATAGTGGTCATGTAAAGGAAGTTTTCCATAAAGATGTTGTATTTCCTATTTTAAGTTGTTATGTAATGATCCTAATCCCCAAAGAAACTAGACCTCTCAAAATTATATGTTTTATCAAGATAATCTTATGTAATAAATTATGTTTAATTGTCTAATAAAAGATCAGTGTTGTCATAGTTGGTATCAGAGGATAGGTTTAGTTATTTTTGGGATTAGGATTACAAAACTGTAGTAAAGACATAGAGATAAGACTAAGATTAATAAAAACATCCCTAATATTTGGTGAGTATTTAGTAAGTGGTTTATTTAAAAATACATCCCTTTCCAGATATGAGAAGGTATAGGTGGATTTGGCACAGTTGTATCTGAGGAGTAAAACGTGAAAACACCGCTTTGAGATAGACTCGAATAGGAACGAGTGCACGACAACGGGCCTTTCTTCACTCTTGGTTACGACACTCCCAGAATATATGTTTTGGTAAATTCACAAGAATAGTATAAACCATTATTAAGGGACTAAAAAATTACCCTAAGAATATATGTTAGAAATTAGATCATGGTTAACATATAATGAAGCCAATATATTCATATATTAATGAAATAAAAGGTATCTATAAGTCATCAGTTTTTTACTTGTATTAACTTTTATGTGTTACCGCTAAAATTCCTTTTAATACAGCCAATGGCTGGTAATAGGAGGACTCAGGCTAACAACCGATGTGAAGATTAATGTGATGATTGTACTAATGAGATGCCCAATCCATGGGAGAAGGAATTGTGATCGTTATCATGCTTCTATATGAGATAACTCAAGCATTGTATTGAAACATGGGTCAAGAAGAACGTTCAAACCCCCTATGATAGAATGAGTCACTATCGAGTGCTTCATTAGATAAAGGCCTCCTAATTTTAATGGATAATCTGATCCCTCAATCGCTGATCAATGGATCAACTCCATTGAAAATATTTTCTCCATCCATCAATGTTCTGAACAAGAGAAGGTTCTCTTGGATGCTTATCTTATCGAGGGTGAAGCCGATCAATGGTGGACGTTGATCAAAAATACCAAGCTTGAGGAGGATATCGAGTCGTAAGAATGGAAGGATTTCCAAATGATGTTTTTTATTAATATTTTCCACACACCCTCCATCTTAAGATGGAAAGGGACTTCCTTTCCATAAAAAAAAGACGACAAATCTGTTGGAGTGTACATGCCAAAATTCACAAGGCTTTCACGATATTCTTCCGACATTGTTGTTACCCCTGAATGCAAGGTTAGCCGCTAATTTGGTGGGAAGAAACCTAGCCTGTGGAAAGAACTAGCGATCTGTGACTTCGACATCTACAAGGAAATTTTCTGATCTACCCTCAAGGTCGAAATGGATATCGAAGAATATTAGGGGTATCATGGGTATAAGAAGCTTAAGGTGGAGTTCAATGATGGTGGTCCGATAGATAAATCCAACAACTCTAAGAAGATCCTACACCCCACAATCCAATTGTGAGGAAAGAAGCACCATGGAAATTGCCAAAAGAGAATGAGGAAATTCTTTAGGTGTGGAAGAGAAGGGAACCTAGCTGTTAACAGCCAACAAAAAAAATCGTGTGGCTTTAGTAGAGGAGAGGAACACTTCATTAGAACCACAATGCATTGTTCATTGGTACAACTGGAATGAACCATGGCATCTTTCAAATCAGTTTCCTAAGCCAAGGGTTTTCGGAGGCAACCAACAACCTCCAAAGTAGCAAGGGAGAGCTTTTTCCACCACTACTGCTGAAGTGAACCCCAAAAAAGAAGTGGTGATAGGTATTCTAGTTATTCATTCAAGAATCGTGAATATAATTTTTGATTCAGGTTCTATGATATCATTTATATCTCGAATGTTTAGTATAAAAATCCTAGCACCACCACAAATCATGGAATTGATGATTGTGGTGATTACGGAAAATGGGGAAATCATTGCATCCCCTGAATATAACTCCTCAACTTTCATAATCAGTGGATTAAACATCATGGTGAACCTCATAATACTTCCTCTGGTGGAATTTGATGCAATTTTTGGTATTGATTTTTTTCCTTCTATAAAGACAACATAAATTTTCGTGAGTGGGAAATAACTCTCCATGTGGAGAATTGACCCTCGATTCATTAAAAGTGCAAGGAGGAAGATGAATCTTCTTTAGCTCCATTATTTCAAGCATAGATATTTCTACCCTATGAGTATGCATATCTGGCTCATATGATTGAGTCCAAGGAGGAAACTATCCTAGAAGACATGCCTATTGTGATGGAATTCAAGGAAGTGTTTCCCGAGGAATTCCCTAGTATTCCTCCTAGAAAAAACGTTGAATTATCAATTGATCTTATACCTAGTGCATTTCCAATATCCAAGACTCCACATAGAATGGCTATTGTGGAGCTTGAAGTGCTAAAGAAACAAATATAGTATAATTTGGATAAAGGTTTTATATTCTTAAGTGCTTCACCAAGGGGTATAAGAGTCCTCTTCACCAAGACGAACGATGGGTCATGCCCCTTTGCATCGATTACCGTGAGCTCAACAAAATCACAATAAAGAACAAGTATAATATCCCACGAATTAATGACTTATTCGATCAGCTGTATGGAGCACAATACTTCTCAACGGTGGATTTTTGGTCGGGATATTATCATGTAAGTGTTATGAAGTATGATATCCCCAAGTCTACTTTTCATACAGGATACGAGAACTATGAATTCATATTAATTCCATTAGGGCTCACTAATTCTTCAGCAATCTTCATGGACTTGATGAATAGAGTCTTTTGAGATTAACTCAAAAAATTTGTGGTAATCTTTATACATGATATTATTACATACTCCAAAACCAAGGAAGATAATGAGATGCATCTAAGAATTGTACTAGATTCTTTGGGGAAAGAGAATCTATATGCAATGTACATCAACTGTGAGTTTTGTTTGAGGGGGGTCTCATTCATGGGCCATATCATCACAAGCAATGGGATATCTAGGGATCCCTCCAAAATAGGTGCAATTGAGGGATGACTACGGACATCATATGTAACTGATATCTGTATCTTCTTAGCGTTAGCTGGATATTATCGACAATTTGTGAGAGATTTCTCACGATTGTCCAACCCTCTTACCAAGCTAACTCGAAATAGAGTTAAGTTTTCGTGGAGTGATGAATGCGGAGAAAGCATAAAGGAGTTGAAAAAGAGGTTTATCACTGCGTTTGTGCTCACTTTTCCCACACGTGGAGAACATTTTGTGGTATTCAATGATCCTTTAAAGAAGGTTCTGGGATGTGTGTTGATGAAAAATGAAAAATTCATTACCTATGCTTCAAATATATTGAATGTTCATGAATAGAACTATCCAACACATGACCTCGAGTTGGCTTCAGTGGTCTTCGCTTTGAAAATTTGGTGGCATTATCTCTTTAGGGAGAAGTGTGAAATATATAGAAACCACAAAGGCCACAAGTATATATTCAGAAAAACAGAGTTGAACATGCACCAACAAAGATGGTTAGAGCTGATCAATGGCAATGACTTCTCAATCCATTACCACCATTGGAAAGTGAGAATGGTGGCGGATTCCCTAAGTAGAAAGTACCCAACGATTCTTCATTGATGTGAATTGAAAAGGATCCAATCTTCTTAGATTTGATGAATATGGACATGGGAATCACAAATAAGGTAACATAGTCAATCCTTTCTCAAATATTTCTCAACCATCACTTTTAGAAAGGTTAAAAGATGCTCAAAAGGATGATGTGGGAATTCAAGAAAATGTGGAAGCTATCGAAAAAGGGAAATCTTCATAGTTTAATGTAAATAAATAAGGAATTTTGAGATTTGGGAATAGTTTATGTGTTCTATCAAGTATAGAGATGAAGAAGGAACTTTTGGATGATGCACATAGTTCAAATTTATCTATTCACCTAGGAAACACAATGATGTATCGTGATCTCCAAGAGAATTATTGGAGGGATAATATAAAGAATTAGATTGCTGAATATACATCAATGTACCTGGTTTTCAGCAAGTAATAGAAGAGAGGCAGAAGTTTACGGGGATGATGCAACTATTGACCATACTAGAATGGAAATGAGAGAAAGTCACAATGGACATTGTCACCGGACTTCCAAAAACATCCAAAGGCAACAATGCAATCAGGGTTGTTGTGGATCATCTTACAAAGGCTGCACACTTCATTGCTATTTGGGAGGATTTCTCATTGGATCAACTGGAAAAGATATATATCTAGGAAGGGGTAAGGCTTCATGGAGGAGCACTATCTATTGTGTCCGATCAAGATCCCAGATTATCCTATAAGGTTTGAAAGATTCTTCAACATGCTCTGAATACTGAACTGAAATTCAGTACGGCCTATCATCCTCAATGTGATGGCCAATCTGAGCAGACTATCTAAACACTTGAGGACATTTGAGTGCGTTCTCAATGGAATTTAATGGTGGATGACATGAAAATCTTCCTCTAGTTGAGTTCTCTTATAATAACAGTTTCCACTCGAGCACCCAAATGTCACCATATGAAGACCTTTATGGGAAATGGTTAAGAACTCTGGCATGTTGGGATAAGGTCAGCGAGCATAAGCTTCTTGGACCATAAATGGTCAAATAAATGGTGCAGATGGTGAAAATCATTCAGTAACATATCATGGAAGTCCAGAGTTGACAGAAGAGTTATGCAGATAATCATCGATGAGAACATGAGTTTAAAGTTGGAGACATGGTATTTCTATTCATATCTCCATGGAGGAAGGTCATGAGATTTGGAAATAATGGGAAGTTAAGTCCAAGTTACATCGGCCCCTTCAAGATTCTTGATCATGTCATGGTTGTGGAATATCGATCAGAACTTCTACCAACCATGGACAAGGTACATGATGTCTTTCATGTATCCCTCTTATGGAAGTACATACCAGACCCTTCACATTTATTCTCTTTAGAGGTGGTACAATTAGAGGATGATCTTTCATATGAGGAGAAACCTGTGAAGATCTTAGATCGCAGATAATAATTTCTACGAAATAAGATAATTTCCATCATTCTGGTGTTTCGAAAAAACTTCAAGTTTAGAGAAGTGACTTGAGAATTGAAGGAAATGATGAAGCATATTTATCCACATCAGTTTTAGTGTGGGAAAGGAAATTTCGAGGGAAATTTTTTTTAAGGGGGTAACATTATAACGACCAAAACATTAATTAATGGAAATCCCTCTTGATCTAATTAAATGTCTCATTATGTAAAATGTTTATATAAAATGTCAAATTCATCGGTTTTAGGTTTTTGGATTTTAAAATACTATTAATAACTGTGACCATTGATAATATAGCTGTTGAAAAGTGATCACATGATTTGTATAAATATAGGGCTTTAACAAATCCAATTTACCCTGACAACGGAAGCGATGGCCTAATTCAGTAGATGTTCCCCATACGAAGCTCATCTGTTAGAGCTCGTATGGGAGGTTACGTCTTTGGGAATCACTCATGACCAAGCCCTAGATGAGCATGAATATGTTAAGCATGATTGGGACCACCTACTAGAGAAGTGGAAGTTGATAAAGATTACCACCCAAGCAATGTTACCAAAGCCACCCAAGAGTCCATCACAATCGCACACCATACTCTTCAGTTATATGGGGGTGTTATAAGAGTTTATGTAACAAAAGCTAATCACTATGGTTATGTACATTATTTTTGTACATAATAATGAATATACTCTCAATTTATTATTGTTACCTTGTAAATAGTTTTAAATTCTCAAATAGTATTTTTAGTTCATGTTCGACTACAAAATATATTTTGATGAATTAATGGAATTCTGAATTAAATATTATTTTAATAAAATATTATTATTGTTATTAAATTATTTTTTATTATGTATAATAGTTCTTATAATTTCATGAATGGAATTTTAATATTTATTATGGTTTGAAATCCATTTTTGTCAGAACCCATGAATATTCAATAAAAGTAGGTTTTTATTTTAAAAGTGAAAATTAACATATTTAGAAAATAATTTAGATAATATGAATATTATTTCTCGCATCAAGACATTGAAATTATATGACGGTGAAGTTTTTATAATTTTCTGAGATAGTCTAATTTTTGGGTAAAAATTTAATGTCGTTTAAAAATATAATGGGTTTTATGACATCATAATGGACCAATAGTGATGTAATAATATAATAAAAACATTATTTTCTGACAATATATGTTATATAATTAAAATAATGTGACTTTGTGTTGGTTTTATTTATTTTACAAAGCTATAGTGGACCATTCATGATTTACGAAACATTTTTTCTTTTTAAATTGTTTTTCTTGGGAGTGTGAGTCACCTCCACATAAGAAACCCCATTATTTTAAGAAGATATCACATTTTCCTTTTAGAATATTGGTTTCCACTTCCCTTTTTCAAAAACCATGGGAAAACACCATGGTCTAGTTTGTGTTTTGGATTAGTTTAATATGAGGTGTCCCAAACCTAAATAATAAAGAATTTCCACACCTTTCCTATATAAACACACACGAGCTCCCACACCCTCTTCACTAAAATCCTTTGGGGTTCGTCCTACTTCTTCCCTCCTCTCTCTAGATTCATCCCAAGGTGCCCCAAGCTCCCAAGAAGCCTCTCTCCAGACTCTCTCAAGACATTGGAAGCATACTTCCACGTACGGGTTTTTTTTATCCTTTATCATTTTTTCCAATATTAAAAAAAATTATGACCCTTTAATTTCAATTATAAATGTTGGGGTATAGTTTTTAACCTCCCAAATACTGACCTATTTATGTTTTAATGATGGTATACCCTATTCTATATCATTAAATGCCTCTCATGTACAGCCGTTAATATGCCAAAATTCCGAAAGAAATTTCTCTCTCCTCATTTACATTCAAGAAATTCTTTTGTATGATGAATATAAATTCCATTAAATTTGTTGGGACATGTACCTATATGAAACCATTACTGTCCATTCCTTGTAAATATGATGAGACAGACATTTCTCTATCATCAACCATTTTTATGAGTTCTTATGTCACATTGATATGCTACTGAAATTGCACATCGTTTTTCCAAGCCAAAGTCATTGTGTAGTGAATACCATGCCCATTCCTCTATCAAGGGTATTCACATTTATGCACATTTAGCTATTTTTAAAAGAGTTTCAATTTTGTATTACAGATTTTTTTTATCATGGAATAAATTATTATGTTTAATGATTCAATGTTTTATGCTCCATGTGGCACACTTATGCATGAAAAGAAATGTTTAAGAAGGGTGTGCCCTGATTGCGCTCCAATGCATTGGGTAATGTATAGTCACATGATACATCATGTGAAGTGGGTGTTTAATAATGCTAATTCAAGTGCAGCAAGGGTTTACTCGTGCTCCATGTGCAATGAGGGTTTACTAATGCCACATTTGCAATGAGCCTTGGCTCATGCTAATTCCATATTAAGTGTTGTTGTGACATTTCTATGTTATGATCATCATGCTTTATCATGCCTTTATATTTATGCTTCTTTTGTGCTCTATTGATATGCCTATTTTATAGCATGTATTGTATTCCTCACGTTATTCCATGATTATTCTCTTACTGGGATTCATAGATCACTATTTTCTTATGCATGTCCTCGGGTTATCCCATGCAATGCTATGTACGAGGGAATTTTATGGTCATGTAAATGATGTTTTCAATAAAAATGTTGTATTTCATGTTTTAATTTGTTATTTAATGATCCTAATCCCCAAAGACACAAGAACACTCAATATTCTATGTTTTATCAAGTGATGTTTATGTAATAAATTATGTTTAATTGTGTAAAAAAAGATCAGGGTTGTCGTAGTTGGTATTAGAGGATAGGTTTAGTTATTTTTGGGATTAGGATTAGAAAACCCTAGAAAATCCTTAGAGATAAGAATATGTAATAAAAACATCACTATGTTTTGGTGATTATTGAGTAACTACTTCATCAAGAAAATTCATCCATGTCTGGATACGAGCAGGTATAGGTGGATTTGGCATAGACGTATCCTAGGGGTAAAATCCAAAAACACCACTTTGAGAAAGACTCGAATGGGAACTAGTGCACAAAAACAGGCCTTGATGCACTCTTGGTTATGACACTCCCAGGGGATATGCTTTGTTAAATTCACAAGCATAGTTTGAACTATTATTGAGGGACAAAATAAATTCCCTAAGAATATATGTTAGAATTAGATCGTGGATAACATAGACTAAAGCCAATAGATTCATATGTTTAGGAAATGAAATTTATTTATAAGTCATCTGTTTTTCCTTGTATTACCATTTATGTGTTACCCATATATTTAATTTTATTCAAGCCAATTGCCGGTAATATGAGGTCTCATGGTAACAGCTGATGTGAAGATCAATGTGACGATTGTACTAATGAGATGCCCAATCCAATGGGAGTGGAATTTTCAAACATTTTCACGCTTCTCTATCAGCTTACTGAACATTTGAATATAAACAAGGGTAAAAAGGAACGTTCAACCCCCCCCCCAAGAAAGAACAAGTCGCTATTGAGATCTTCTTGAGGAAAAGGCCTCCTACTTTTAATGGATCATCTGATCCATCAATTGCTGAACAATTGATCAAATCAATTGAAAAGATCTTATCCATAATTCAATGTTATGAACAAGAGAAGGTTCTCATGGCTACTTATCATATGGAGGGTGAAGATGATCAATGGTGGACGTTGATGAAAAATTCAAAGCCTGTAGAGGAGATTGAGGTGCTGGAATGGAAGTATTTATAGAACATGTTTTTCGATAAATATTTTCTTCACATGCTGCAACGTAAGATGGAAAGGGACTTCCTTTCCCTATAGAAAATATATTATGAATCTGTTGGATCATACGAGGTAAACATCATAAGGATTTCACGATACACTTCCGGATTTGTCGTTACCCCCCGAATTCAAGGTTAAACTCTTATTTGGTGGGCTGAAACCTAGCCTCTGGAAGGTGCTCGCAATCCATGACTTCGACAACTATGAGGAAATTTTCTGATGTGCCCTCATGTTCAAAATGGAGATCGTAGAATCTCAGGGGTATCATGGGGATAGAAGTGTTAGATGGACTTCAATGTCGGCGGTCCCATTGATAAATCGAACAGTGCTAAGAAGATCCATCTCCCCAATTTACAAAGGTGCTGAGAGAAAAACCCTAGAAATTTCCTGAAGAGTATGAGGAAATGATTTCTGTGTGGAAGAGAATGGATCCTGGCTATTACCTACCGACAAGAGAAACCCGGGGCTGCAACAGAGGAGAGAAATTCTCTCTTAGAACCTCAACATGTTGTTCATTGCTATAAATGGAAAAAAGCATGGCATCTTGCAAATTAGTGCCCTAAGAGAAGGGTTTTTTGGAGGCAACTGTAACTCCCCGACCCTAGTTACCCAGAGTTGGTGCATTATTACATTACATTGGCATGATCACAAGAAAGATCAAATCTCAAAAGACCGATTGGTTTAGTATCCTTGGAAACACTAGATATATTCATAAAGTTTTACATTACATCACAAAGTAAAAAACTACTACAACAACATAGTCTCCATATTCCACACTCATATCCCCACATACTATCCCTACAGGTCATTCATAACATACTTTTTCACATCCTAGGAAAAATAAAACATAGAAAAGGGGTGAGCTCAAATGCCCAGTAAGGATAACAATATAGAGGAAACTTTCAAAAATAAGCATAAACTTATAAGGCAATGTATAACTAAAATAAAAGCCTTTTAAACATGAACTTAAACATAGTATAGAAAAAGAAAAATGAAATAATTCCATTTACTTATTCACATGGATATTCTAATAATCGAATAATCACATGAAATATCAATAACCACTTTCATAATGATGGAATGCATAATGCCAGACTATCATAACCACATATCCAAGGCCTCGTGCCAAGACTACAAATAAGATTTTGTCAAGGCCATGTGCCAAGACACTAGTTTGTCTCATGAGACCTACCGATGCATCGAGGAGCTATAGCGGGCTCCACCCGTCACTTATTAAGTCCAATGCATTCCTCATATGAACAGGTTTAAACATAACATAAACATTCGTATTAAAAATAGCATATGAAATGTCAATACTTTAACCACAAACCATGAATGGTATAAAAATAGCACATCCAGGGTCAAACATAACTGATTCTATACAATATGGAAGATTGTATTGTATCACATTAACCTCAATCAAGAATAATGAATAATGTTGACATAGATGAAAATAATCATCAAAACTATTTGAGAGAAATGTCCCCCTTTTTCATGAAATCATTTAAAAGTCACAATATTTGTCAAGAAACCATTTAAAAATTGATTTTTTGAATCAAAGTGTCCCATACCACTTTGAAACATTCAAAAGGAGTTTTAATTTTAAATCTTTAATGTCCATATAAATAAATCCTTAAACCCATTTTTAAAACATGGACATTAATGAGCAAGATTTAGAAGAATATGTCTTTAAAACATTTAAAAATGATATTTTAGTTAGAGTTTCTAACCAAAACAGAGACACTTGAACACAAATAATTTAGGTAATCAAAACTTTCTAATATCATGAGAATAAATGGATTCATGATATAATATGTCAATGTACATTATATACACCACATAAAAGTGATTTGGCGTATAACAACAAATAAGTCTCAATGGAATGTAAATTGAGATGAAATCTCTCATAAATGCCATATCCTTAGGTTAAGGATAAATCAACGATATAATTATGGGTGAAAAATATAAATACACTAAATATGATTGGATATTCACTGTAAAACAATCAAGGGACATTCACACATATTCTAGTAAAAACAACACCAATGAATTGGATGTTTATCTCAACAAATTGAGATTGAGTAAAAATTACTCTTATGAAGTTCATACCGATTACTTGAGAATTTATCAATGGAGTGATTATGTTTATAAAAAGTATATCCACAGAAAGGGTTGTGGAAATTATGACTTAATCTAATGAATATTGATTCCACACATAATCTTGGAGTAAAATAATCAATGAAGAATGCGTAAAGCTGAATGAGTGGAAATTGAAATTTCAAATTCACTTATCGATTAGGTAACTTATGAAAAATACACCCATGAAAGAAGGATCATAAAATGATGATGTAAATATACATGAATTAATGAATATTAAACAATTAATACAAACATGGGCAGTACACACACCACATGTAATAAATAAGTGGTGAACAATGGAATTCTCACGGAATTAAAAGTGAGATAAGAAACCCCTTACCACGTTAATCAACTGATTCGTATGGCCAAAAGTTAATAACCACCGAATGATTTATAGAATAAAATGAATATAAAGAGAATAATGATAATATATATCAAATGGAAGTACACAATACACCACTTTCAATAATTTAGTGGCGAACAATGGAAATCTCACAGAATTGAAAGTGAGATAAAAAAATCCCTTACTTTGTACTTTTTCCTTGGTCGACGGTAGGTTAACCTCCTGTATAATGGTGAAATAATTGTTATTGAATTATACAAGAATCGTTCACTTTAATATGATATCATATATGATCTTTTAACATTGATTTGTTAATAATATCTTAGAATTATCATCATTTCGGGTGTTAACGGGTTCATTTTACTTTATATTCTTTGTTATGTGAGCCATATTCATTATTAATGGGATGTATATTATTCATATCCATAATTATATCAAGTACGTAGATACTATATTTAAATCATCAATTTATAATTATACTTGAATGTATATGATGGAGAATGAATCTCATCGCGTTCGTGGAGACGGTAGTCCATACGTACGCACGAGCGACAATATCATTCTTTTGATATTAAAATAATATATAATTGGATGTTATATCATATATACAGAATCATTATCATGTTATATTTATTATTTAAATGAGTTACAAATCATTATTATACCCATCCAAATAATAATAAATTGAATAACAATTACACCACGACGTGGAGACGGTAAGTCGTTCGTATGCATGTATGGTGACATGTTATTCAATGGATGGATAGAATATTGAATATAGTTGTACCATATTTATAATAACATCACAGTATATATATGATACTGGAGATATTATTTTATAATTGTAAAAACAAAGAAAGAAGAAGTGGAAGAAGAAAGGAACTTGAAAAGTGGTGGTGAAAACATTACATCTTTAACGGGTTCTTCCTATTGATTTGATCAAAAGGGATCTGTAGATTGGCTTTCTGATCGTACTAAGGCCTCTAGGTTGTATTTAGGGAAGTTGAGAGAATACTTTGGTAGGGTTTTTCCGAACCAAAAGGCTTTGATGGTGTGAAGAAATGAGAAGGATGAGTGCCCTTTTATAAGAGCGGTGAGGGGCACCTTTGGAAAAGCTAGAAATATTAATTTATAATAAATTAATATTCGGTTTACAATGGCTCCAAAGTTGATTATTAAAAAGTTAAGATGGGGATAGGTCGAAAAACATTCAGCAAATAGAATTTAGACAGGTTTGGGTCACTATATTAACCTTATCGTTTAGTTTTAACTCTTAGTTAATTAGTTTGACATATACCATGTCACTTTGTATCATTATATTAAATAATTAATAAACGTACAATATACATCCAAGAGACCTCCAAGTGGTCCATTAATGATATAACTATCATGATATAAGTCTCTTGGCTGAACCTTAGATTTTTAGGAATTTAATATCAATTAATAATATAATATTTGTTTTAAAAACTCTTTTATGTCAATTTTGACACTATTCAATAGTTGATTTTTGTGAAACACATAACAGAATGATTACTTCGAACAAAGTTAATTACATAAATACTAATATGTCATAGTAACCTAGAAAATTAGTTTAATTCAACAAAAGTCTCAAATTATATTTATTTGGGTATTTATAATATCAATTATTCTAATTTTTCACTATTATGGTAATTACTGCATCACCATTGTGTCATAAATAAATTAACTTATTTAATGTCTAAAAATTATAAATAAAAATATCGTTATGTAGTAAATATTTTTATCTTTATAATGAATATTTATAGTTTAAAATCCAACATATATAACCCTATGTAACAATTGTTTTTCTAAACGATATATGCTTGTGTCATTTTTGTATTTATTTTAACTTAATTAAAATAAAGTGTCATTATCACTTACAAGTGGATCCATGGGGTCCCCAAATCGACCCCAAGATACCCATGGTCGACCATGTATTAACCAATAGGGTTAAGACACGTTTTAGGGTAATTTATTATTATTATAATATTATTTTTTAACCCTTGTTTACCGGATTTACCCTTTAACCATGGTAAATAAAATATTTGCCGAAGTAATTATCCAAAATGTCTAAAAATAAAAGTTAATTATTTACACAATTGAAAAATCCTGATTCCAAATATGGAATCCATTTTTCTAAATTCAAAACACAGAAGTGGCAGAAAATAATTAAAAATTAATTCCCATTGTTAAAACAAAAAGCGTGTTTTTAAGAGATAATAACTATCAAAAGATTGGCACATGTTTATGTCTAGATTAAATGTGAAATTATGTTCAATGACCCAAATTGTATTACATGGTAAAAATATATTATAAATATACCTTAAAACCACTAAAATTCATAATTTATCACTATTATTTATTTTGATTAAAAAAGTTGTTTTTAATTAAAATTTAGTAATTTTCACTATTCATCAAAATATGAAAGTTATCTGAAAAGTACCAAAATTTTACCCTAGGCTAATTTCGATATTCCGAATCCAAAAATGAAGTCCATTTTGAGAGATAGAATTTATAAAATTTCAAAAAGTAAGTATTACTATTCATAACGGCTAGTTTGATTGGTTGTGGTGTGTTAAAATCTCGAAGTTGCGTACAATGCACACCATTGCATTATTCGAAGGGAAACGTATTGTGGAATCTTGGGGTGTTACATTCTACCCTCCTTCAATAAATTTCATCCTCGCAATTTTTAAAATTGTGATTGGGAATGTAATGGAAAATCCCACATCGGAAAAAGAGTCAATAAAACTATAACTTTAAAAGAATGAAAGAGAGGTATAGAGGTCATCCAAGATAACCCATACTCGGATTCCATGTAGGAAAACATGGATATGGATGATAAACTAAGTGTCATGTTCTGATGGAGAGGGATAGAAATCATGATCAGGAGAAAGTTAACAATAAGAAAACCACAAAATTATGTTGGGACAAACGACCATTAGTCTCCTAGTAGGAAAGTAAACAGACAACATTTTTTTTGTTTAAAGTTACATTACATAATGACGAGGAATTCATTTATGATATTGACTAAGAACATTAAGAGATATACTTACTTTTTAAGTAGAGTTTCATTCTTTTATAAATTTCCACCACTAACTTAATTTTTTTTTAAAGATGAGTATTCAAGAAGACTTGGTCACACTGGAAGAGCTAGAATAAACTTCTATAGAATCACATGATCCATGCAGGATAAACTATATATTAACATTGTCTTTGAAGATTAATCAAAACCAAAATGGTTCGTGAAAGATCTAATGATCCCCCAAAAGTATATTCCTTGAGATAAATATACACTAATCTTAATTTCTAAAATTAATCCAACAATACCCCAAAGTTAAATAAATAACATTCAATAATCAATTGTACATAAAATCCTTAAATATAATCCAATCTAATATTGAAACCCAAAACATAGAAGAATTTTATTATGTAGTCTCCCATGTTAAATTGTATCTCCAAATGACATCAAATACTCTTAAAGTCACATACATAAAAGTAATTAACATCATCACATATTCTTAGTTATAGGATAATAATTTCCATAAATAACCCAAATCACTATAAATCCAAAATAAAAAATGTTGATAAAAATCTACCATTACTCTACAAATAAAACCCCATTGTATTATATTTTCCTTGGGCATATAGTGTTCCCAACAAAGCAAACATCTCCCAAAATAACATTTGACACTTAATCAGAAAATCATTTTCCTATACCAAGGTTATTCATTTGGTAAGACATAAGAACCCAAATCAACTTATTATTGATCAAAAAAATCCTTTAACTAAAAAAATAGTCACACTAACCAGGGACTTCACGTAGTCCAGTGGTAGGCGATAAATCCCAATCTCACTTTGGTTGTGGGTTCGATTCCCACAGCTTTGTCCGACGCGATGGGTTCTCACACGGTCTACGTGTTGTCCTTTTTCAAAAACTATATTTTATAATATTACCAACATGAGATAAATTCTTGAAAATAACATAATTTAACCACAAATGTTATATCATACCTTGTATTTTCATCCCAAATTATAATAACATATAATTCTCTCAAACCCCAATGATCATATAAAACCAAATGGTTATTTATAACTATATCCACAAGAGAAGAGACAATTCTTTCTCAAATATCATTCTCACATGGAAAACTGCGGGGTTACACATACAAGAGAAAATTATTCCAAAGTAAACCCATCAACAAGGAGTGCTAATACTTTTTAAACATTTCTCCAACCATTTATTTCCACATAGCTTCTTCTTTGACCAATAAAATATCCTATAGAATAGGACATTCACTCGGGTAATGTCCAGGTCCCCTATATTTACGGCAAATGACTCTAAATGGACTCTTGGGACCATTTTTTATATTCCTCCATAGTACTCTTCATTTTTGTTCGACAATTATTCACTTTATGTCCTTCCTTCTCGCACGTAAAGCATTTCGTTGTCCCATTGATACACCTTCCTGGGTTTCTCCTTCCGCATTTCCTGCATGATGAAAATTGAGGGTTCTTTTCTCCATGGTCTCCATTGCTGGAGCTCTTATCATTCATCACCTTTCTCTTCCTTGTTGAGTCTGGGATTTGGTTAATATATATGTTGTTCATCATATTTTTGGAAAACTAATTTGGCATAAAGACGATATCTTTTACGCCTATAAACATTCCATTTTCTTGCTCATTTCCACCACCATTCCCACATTGTACATCATTTTCAAAGTCACTATGACTTCCTTGGAATCTAGCAATTGACTAAAACCAGAAATCATTGTGTGAGTAACAATAGTCATAAAATCATTTAGAGATTAACATGTCACTATATTCTCAATTTGAAACATATTAGGATTAACCAAGGTCATTTACTCTCATCTTATATATATATTACTTAAATTGGTTTGAAAAGAAAATGTAAATTATCCTAAGCATATCCACGGGGAGTGTCGTAACCAAGAGTGCAGCAAGGCCCATTGTCATGCAATAGTTCCCATTTGAGTCTAGCTCAAAGTGGTGTTTTCGGGTTTTACCCTTAGGTACATCTGGGCCAGAGCCGCCTCTACCTGCTCGTATCCAGATAGGGATGTATTGCTCGGAAAACTCACAAAATCTCTACAATACCAAAATTCTAGGAAGTTATTCTATAATAATCCTCAAAGTTCATCTTAGGTCTACGTGCTCTAATCAGAGTTTATCTAAATCTAGCTCCCAAGGTTTGTACTAATCTTCCTCTGATATCAACTGTAACACCCCGACCCTAGTTACCCATAGTCGGTGCATTATTACATTACATTGGAATGATCACAAGAAAGATCAAATCTCGAAAGACCGATTGGTTTAGTATCCTTGGAAACACTAGACATATTCATCATGTTTTACATTACACCACAAAGTGAAAAACTACAACAACAACATAGTCTCCATATTCCACACTCATATCCGCACATACTATCCCTGAAGGTCATTCATGACTTACATCTTCACATCGTGGGAAAAATAAAAAATAGAAAAGGGTTGAGCTCAAATGCCCAATAAGGATAACAATATATCAGAAACTTTCAAAAATAATCATAAACTTTTAAGGCAATGTATAACTAAAACAAAAGCCTTTTAAACTTGAACTTAAACATATTATGGAAAAAGAAAAATGAAATAATGTCGTTTACTTATTCACATGTATATTCTAATAATATAATAATCACATGCACTATCAATAACCACTTTCATAATGATGGAATGCATAATGCTAGACTATCATAACCACATAGCCAAGGCCTCGTGCCAAGACTACAAATATGATTTTGACAAGGCCTTGTGCCAAGACACTAGTTTATATCATGAGACATACCGATGCATCGAGGAGCTATAGTAGGTTCCACCCATCACTTATTAAGTCCAATTCATTCCTCATATGAACAGGTTTAAACATAACATAAACATTCGTATTAAAAATAGCATACGAAATGTCAATACATTAACCACAAACCATGAATGGTATAAAAATAGCATATCCACAGTCAAACTTAACTGATTCGTACAATATGGAAGATTTTATTATATCACATTAACCTCAATCAAGAATAATGAAGGATTTTGACATAGATGAAAATAATCATCAAAACTATTTGATAGAAATATCCCCCATTTTCATGAAATAATTTAAAAGTCACACTATTTGTCAAGAAACCGTTGAAAAATTGATTTTTTGAATCAAAGTGTCCCATAACACTTTGAAACATTCAAAAGGAGTTTTAATTTTAAGACATTAATGTCCATATAAATAAATCCTTAAAACCATTTTTATAACATGGACATTAATGAGCGTGATTTAGAAGAATATGTCTTTAAAACATTTAAAAATGGTATTTTAGTTAGAGTTTCTAACCAAAAGAGAGACACTTGAATACAAATAATTGAGGTAATCAAAACTTTGTAATATCATGAGAATAAAGGGATTCATGATATAATAAGTCAATGTACATTATATACACCACATAAAAGTGATTTGGTGTATAACAACAAACAAGTCTCAATGGAATGTAAATTGAGATGAAATCTCTCATTAAGGCTGTATCCTTAGGTTAAGGATAAATCAACGATATAATTGTCTGTGAAAAATATAAATACACTAAATATGATTGGATATTCACTGTAAAACAATCAAGGGACATTCAAACATATTCTAGTAAAAACAACACCAATGAATTGGATGTTTATCTCAACAAATCGAGATTGAGTAAAAATTGCTCTTATCAAGTTCATACCGATGACTTGAGAATTTATCAATGGAGTTATTATGTGTATAAAAAGTATATCCACAGAAAGGGGAGTGGAAATTATGACTTAATCTAATGAATAGTGATTCCACACATAATCTTGGAGTAAAATAATCAATGAAGTATGCGTAAAGCCGAATGAGTGGAAATTGAAATTTCAAATTCCCTTATCGATTCGGTAACTTATGAAACATACACCAATGAAAGAAGGATCATACAATGATGATGTAAATATACATGAATTAATGTATATTACACAATGAATACAAACATGGGTAGTACACACACCACATGTAATAAATAAGTGGTGAACAATGGAATTCTCACGGAATTAAAAGTGAGATAAGAAACCCCTTACCACGTTAATCAACTGAGTCATATGGCCAAAAGTTAATAACCACCAAATTATTTATAGAATATAATTAATATAAATAGAATCATTATAATATATATCAAATGGTAGTACACAATACACCACTTTCAATAATTTAGTGGCGAATAATGGAAATCTCACGGAATTGAAAGTGAGATAAGAAAATCCCTTACTTTGTACTTTTTCCTTGGTCGACGGTAGGTTAACCTCCTGTATAATGGTGAAATAATTGTTATTTAATTATACAATAATCATTTACTTTAATATGATATCATATATGATCTTTTAACATTGATTTGTTAATAATATCTTAGAATTATCGTCATTTCGGGTTTTAACGGGTTCATTTTACTTTATATTATTTGTTATGTGAGCCATATTAATTATTAATGGGATGTATATTATTCATATCCAGAATTATATCAAGTCCTTAGATAATATTTTTAAATCATCAAATTATAATTATACTTGAATGGATATGATGGAGATTGAATCTCAACGTGTTCGTGGAGACGGTAGTCCGTACGTACGCACGAGCGACAATATCATTCTTTTGATATTAAAATAATATATAATTGGATGGTATATCATATATACAGAATAATTATCATGTTATATTTATTATTTACATGAGTTACACATCATTATTATACCCATCCAAATAATAATAAATTGAATAACAATTACACCACGACGTGCAGACGGTAAGCCGTACGTACGCACGTATGGTGACATGTTATTCAATAGATGGATAGAATACTGAATATAGTTGTACCATATTTATAATTACATCACAGTATATATATGATACTGGAGTTATTATTTTATAATGGTAATAACAAAGAACGAATAAGTGGAAGAAGAAAGGAACTTGAAAAGGGGTGGTGAAAACTTTACCTCTTCTTCAGGTTCTTCCTTTTGATTTGATCAAAAGGGATCCTTAGGTTGGATTTCTGATCAAACTAAGGCCTCTAGGTTGTATTTAGGGAAGTTGAGAGAGCATTTGGGCAGGGTTTAGCCAAACAAAAAGGCTTTGAAGGTGTGAAGAAATGACAAGGAGGAGTTCCCTTTTATAAGAGGGGTGAGGGGCACCTTTGGAAAATCTAGAAATATTAATTTATAATAAATTCATATTCGTTTTCTAATGGATCCAAAGTTGATTATTCAAAGTTTTAGGTGGGGATAGGTCGAAAAACATTCATCCAAGAGAATTTAGACAGATTTGGGTCACTATATTAACCTTATCATTTAGTTTTAACTCTTAGTTAATTAGTTTTACATTTACCATGTCACTTTGTATTTTTATATTATATAGTTAATAAACATACTATATAAATCCAATCGACCCCCAAGTGGTCCATTAATGATATAACTATCATGATATAAGTCTCTTGGACGAACCTTAGATTTTTAGGAATTTAATATCAATTACTAATATAATATTTGTTTTAAAAACTCTTTTATGTCAATTTTGACACTATTCAATAGTTGATTTTTGTGAAATACATAACAGAATGATTACTTGGAAAAAATTTAATCACATCAATCATAATATGTCATAGTAATCTATAAATTAGTGTAATTCAACAAAAGACTCAAATTATATTTATTTGGGTATTTATAATATCAATTATTCTAATTTTTCGCTATTATGGTAAATAATTCATTACTATTGTGTCATACATTAATTAACTTATTTGATGTCTAAAAATTATAAATAAACTATAATTATGTAGGAAATATTTTTAGATTTCTAATTAATATTTATAGTCTAAAATCCAACATATATAACCCTATGTAACAATTGTTTTTCTAAAATATATATGCTTGTGTCATTTTTGTATTTATTTTAACATAATTAAAATAAAGTGTCATTATCATTTACAAGTGGATCCATTGGGTCCCAAAATCGACCCAAAGATACCCATGGTCAACCATGTACTAACCAATAGGGTTAAGACACGTTTTAGGGTAATTTAGTATTATTATAATATTATTTTTTAACCTTTGTTTACCGGATTTACCCTTTAACCATGGTAAATAAAATGTTTACCGAAGTAATTATCCAAAATGTCTAAAAATAAAAGTTACCTATTTACACAATTTGAAAACACTGATTACAAATATGGAATCCATTTTTCTTAATTCAAAACACAGATGTGGCAGAAATTAGTTTAAATTTAATTTCCGTTGTTAAAACAAAAAGCGTGTTTTTAAGAGATAATAGCTATCAAAAGATTTGCACTTGTTTATGTCTGGTTTAAATGTGAAATTATTTTCAATGACCCACATTATATTACATGGTAAAAATATATTCTAAATATAATTTAAAACCAATCAAATTCATAATTTATCACTATTAATTATTTTGATTAAAAAAGTTTTTTTAATTAAAATTTAGTAATTTTCACTATTCATCAAAATCTGAAAGTTATCCGAAAAGTATCAAAATATCAACCTTGGCTAATTTCGATATTCCGAATCCAAAAATAAATTCCATTTTGAGAGATAGAATTTATAAAATTTCAAAAATTAGGTATTACTATTCATAACGGCTAGTTTGATTGGTTGTGGTGTGTTAAAATCTCGAAGTTGCGTACAATGCATGCCATTGCATTATTAGAAGGGAAACGTACCATGGAAGATTGGGGTGTTACAGAAACTCACAACCTCCAAGGCACAAAGGGTGAGATTTTTCCATCACTACTGCCGCAGTGAACCCCGACATCGAAGTGGTGACACGTACTCTAGTTATTCATTCAATAATAGTGTTCATACATTTGATTTATGTTCTACACATTCTTTTATATCTCAAAAGTTTAGTACAACAATCCTAGCACCACCAAAAATCATGGAAGTGAAGATATCAGTGAGTACGGAAAATGGGGAAATCATTGAATCCCATGAATATAACTCCTACCCTGTCGTAATCTGTAGATTGAACATCCTAGGGAACCTCGTCATACTCCCTCTAGTGTAATTTGATGAAATTCATGGCATGGATTGAATTAACATTTATAGAGCCAATATTAATTTCCTTGAGAGGTAAATCACTCTCCATTTAGAGAATCGACCCCCAATTCTTTACAAGTGCAAGGAGAAAGATGAATCTTCTTTACCTCCATCATCTTATGAAAGGATATTACTTCCATATGAGCATGTGT
This sequence comes from Viscum album, assembly GCA_963277665.1. Lineage (NCBI taxonomy): Eukaryota > Viridiplantae > Streptophyta > Magnoliopsida > Santalales > Viscaceae > Viscum > Viscum album. The sequence continues at coordinate 1,447,924,677 of OY728130.1, forward strand.
ATCTGGCTCAGATGATTTAGTCTAAAGAGGCAACCATCCAAGAATACATGCCTATTGAGAGGGAATTCACTGAAGTGTTTCCTGAGGAATTCACTGGTCTTCCTCTTAGAAGGGATGTTGAATTCTCAATTGATCTTATACCTGGGGTATTTACAATAACCAAGACTCCATATGCAATGTCTGTTGTAGATCATGAGGATTTTGAGAAACAACTAAATAAGAATATGGATAAAGGGTATATATGCCCATGTGCTCCACCATGGAGTGTACCATTCGTCTTCATTAAGAAGAAGGATTGGTCAATGCACCTTTTCTTCTATTATTGTGATCTTAAAAAATCATGATAAAGAAAAAGTATCCTCTTCAACGAATTCATGACTTGTTCGATCAGCTGTGTGGAGAAAAATACTTCTCCAAGGTGGATTTGAGGTCGGGATATTATCAAGTAATGGTAAAGAAGGAAGATATCCCAAATACTACTTTTCGTACAAGATATGGGCACTATGAATTAATAGTAATGACATTAGAACTCACTAATTAACCAACACACTTCATTTAATTAATGAATAGAGTATTTAGAGATTAGCTTGACAAATTTTTGGTAGTCTTTATAGATGATATTCTGATATACTACAAAACCAAGGAGGATCATGAGGAGCATCTATGAATTTTACAATAGACCTTGTGGAAGGAGAAAATCTATGAAAAGTAAAGAAAGTTTGAGTTATAGTTGAAGGATGTCTCATTCTTTGGAAATATCATCAAAATAAATGGGATATCTATGGATCACTACAAAATAGATGCAATTGGGGGATGGCAGAGTGCAACATCAGTAATGGAAATCTGTAGCTTCCTAGGGTTAGCAGGATATTATCGACGATTTGTGAGAAATTTCTCACGATTGTCCAAACCTCTTACCAAGATAACTCGGAAGGGAGTAATGTTTTCTTGGAGTGATGAATGTGAAGAAAGCTTCATGGAGTTGTAAAGGAGTCTTATTAGTATGCTCGTTCTCACTTTACCAACAAGTGGAGTGCTTTTTGTGGTATTCGGTAATGCATCAACGAATGGTCTGGGATGTGTGTTGATGTAGAATGATAGAGTCATTGCATATGATTCAAGGAAATTGAAAGTTGATAAATAGAACTATCAAGCACATAACCTCAGGTTGGCTGTAGTGATCATCACTTTGAAAAATTGGTGGCATTATCTCTTTTGGGAGAAGTCTGAAATATATATGGACTACAAAAGCCTCGGGTAAATATTCAAACAAAATGAGGTGAACATGCGCCAAAAAAAGATGGTTAGAGAATATCAAAACTATGACTGGTCATTCTATTACCACCCTAGGAAAGCAAAAAAGGTGGAAGATGCCCTATGTATAAAGGACCAAGTGATTTTGTCATTTATTATAATAGAAAAGGATCCAATCATCACAGATTTGATGAAGATGGACATCGGAATCATAAATAAGGGAACATCATCAATCTGTTCACAAATGATTGCTCAACATTCACTTTTGAAAATGTTAAAGAATACTCAAAAGGATGATGTGGGAATTTCAAAAACATTGGAAGCTACCAGAAAAGGGAAATCCTCGTAATTTAATGTTAATGAAGAAGGAATTGTGAGATTTCGGAAAAGAATATGTGTTCCATAAAGTCTAAAGCTGAAGAAAGAACTTTTGGATGATGCATATAGTTCAAATTTATTTATTCTCCTAGGAAACAAAAATATGTATCGAGATCTCTGAGAGCATTATTGGTATGATAATATGAATAATGAGATCGTTGAATATACATCAATGTGTCTATTGTGTTAGCAAGTGAAGGAAGAGAGGTAGAAGTCTAAGGGGATGATGCAACTATTTCCCATACTAGAATAAAAATGGGAGAAAATCACCAAGGGCTTTGTCATTAGACTTCTGAATAACTCCAAGGGAAATAGTTCAATCTGTGATGTTGTTGATCATCTTACAAAGGCTATACATTTCATTGCTATTTGGGAGGATTTCTCATAGGATCAACTAGCACATATATATATTAGGGAAGTGGTAAGGATTCATAGAGTACCACTATCTATTGTGTTCGATCAAGATCCAAGATTCACCTCTATGTTTTGGAAGAGTATTCAACATGCCTTGAATACTGAACAGAACTTCCGTACGGCCTATCATCCTCAAATTGATGGCCAATCCGAGCAGACTATGCAAACACTTGAGGACATGGTGAGTGTGTGCTCAATGGACCATAAAAGAGGATGATATCTACATCTTCCTCTGATTGAGTTCTCTTATAATAACAGTTTCCACTCGAGCGTCCAAATGGAAACATATGAAGCCCTTTATGGGAAAAGGTGTAGAACACCAACATGTTGGGATGAGGTCGGTGAGAGTAAGCTTCTTGGACCAGAAATGGTCGATGAAATGGTGGAGAATGTAAAAATGATTCAGCAGCATATCAAGGCAATCCAAAGTCGATAAAAGAGATATACAGATAACCGTCAACGAGACCTTGAGTTTAAAGTTTGAGACATGGTATTTCTACACATATCTCCATTGAATAACTTAATGATGTTCGGAAAGAAAGGGAAGTTAATTCCTAGGTACATCGGCCCCTTCGAGATTATTGATCGTTTCGGGGCTGTGGCCTATCAATTAGAACTTCCAACAACCCTGGAAAAACTTACCTAATGTCTTTCATGTATCCCTCTTATGGAAGTACATACTGGACCCTTCACATGTACTCTCTTCATAGGTGGTACAGTTAGAGGATGATCTTTCTTATGAGGTGAAACAAGTTAATAACTAAGATCGTATAGAAAATGTTCCACGTAAGAAGACAATGCCCCTAGTTAAGGTGTTGTGGAAAAACCCCATGTTCGAAGAAGCGATGTGGGAATCGGAGGAAATGATTAAGTAGAGTTTCCCACATCTGTTTTTGTGTGAGAAAAGGATATTTTTGGGTGAAATTTCTTAAGGGGAGAAGATTGATATGACCCAAACTTTAATTAATGGAAATCCCTCTTGATCTACATAAATATCTATTTATGTAAAATGTTTATATAAAATTTCAACCTCTTTGGTTTTATGTTTTTGGATTTAAAAATGGTATTATGAATTCTGACCATTTCAAATATAGTTGTTGAACAATGATCACATGAATTTTATAAATATAGGGATTTAACAAATCCAATTTACTTAGACAAAGGATGTGATGGCCTCATCCAGTAGACATGTCCCATACAAATCCCATTTGTCAGAGCTCAAAAATGATGTTGTGTCTTTGGGATTCTTTCTTGACCAAGCCCAACCTAAGATTGAATATGTTAAGCTCGAGTTGGATCGCCTACGAGAGAAGTGGAAGTTGACAGAGATTAACACCCGAGAAATGTTATCCGAGCCACCCCAAGAGTATGTCACCATCACACACCTTACTATTCGGTCCTATGTGGGTGTTATAAGGGGTTATTTAACAAGACCATATCACTATGTTTATGTACATTATTTTTTTATATATTAATGAATATACTTTCATTTTATAATTTTTACCTTGTAAATAGTGTTTAAATCTCAAATAGTTTTTTACTTAATTTTCAACTAAGAAATTTATTTTAATGAATTAATGGATTTTTAATTAAATATTATTTTAATAAAATTTAATTATTGTTATTAAATTAATTTTTTTTAAATATAAATGATCGTATAAGTTTATGAATGAAATAGTAATTTTTATTATGGTTTGAAATCCATTTTTGTCAAAACCCATTAATTTTCAATAAATGATTATTTTTATTTTAAAAGTGAAAATTAAAATATTTATAAAATAATTTAGATAAAATGATTATTATTTTGGCAATCTGGTCGTTGAAATTATCCCTCGTGAAATTTTTCATAATTTTCTGAGACAGTCAAATTTTTGGGTAAAAATTTAGTATCGTTTAAATATATAATGTGTTTTATGACACCATAATGACCCAACAATGATGTAATAAAATACTATAAACTTTATGTTAAAAAAATATATATTTTACGATTAATGTAATGTGATTTTGGGTTTTTTTATTTATTTCAAAAAGTTTTAGTGGACCCTTCAAGATTTGTTAAACAATTTGTCTTTTTAAATTGTTTTCCATTGGACTATGAATCACCTCCACATAAGAAACCCCATTATTTTAAGAAGTTCCGACTTCAGCCTTATAAAATATGGTCTTCCACTTATCTTTTCCAATATAAATTGGAAAAACCATTGGATGGTTAGTGGTTTGGATTAGAATAATGTGAGGTGTCCCAAACCTAAATAATAAAGAATTCCCCCACTTTTCCTATATAAACACACACAAGTTCCCACTTCCCCCTCAATCAGAGGCTTTAGAGATCGTCCAACCTCTACCCTCCTCTAATATCATGTTTTGAATTTAGAAAAATGGATTCCATATTTGGAATCAGTAGGCTCAAATTTTGTAAATAGGTAGCTTTTAATTTTAGACATTTTAAATATTTACTTCAGTAAATATTTTATTTACCTTAATTAAACAGTAAATATAATAAATAAGGGTAAAATATAATATTATAATAATATTAAATTTCCCTATCATGTGTCCTGATATTATTGGATGATACATATACGACCATGGGAATCCTTGGGTCGAATTTGGGACCCCATGGAGCCACAGGATAGTAATAATGACACTTTATATTAATTAATTTAAAGTAATTACAAAAAAGACATAAACCAATATCTTTTAGTAAATCAATTTCTACATGGGGTTATATAAATTATATTTTCGACTATAAATATTCAATGGAAAGATAAAAATAATTCCTACATCATGGAATTTGTTTTATAATTTTTGGACATCACATAAATTAAATTAGTTGTGACACAATAATGATGCAGTATTTATCTCATTAATAAACGATTTAAATAAATAAGATTATAAATATTAAAAAAAATATTAAAACTAGTCCAATTATTATTAGATTATTTTATTTCAACCATGATTCATCTTAAGATATACTTTAATGATTTTATTGACCTTTTTAAACCAAATATGACTTTATAATAAAATATGATTTTCAAACATTCCTAAAGAGCCCCTCCTCTCCCTTATAAAAATCCCTCACTTGTAATTCTTCACTCACACCTATAGAACCACTTGGATTTTCCGAAACCAGCCCAATTAATCTTCCAAGATCCCTCAATTCCCCCTATAATACTTAACTTAAGCATAAAACACTTCAAGAAGTCCTTTTGGTTCAATCCAAAGGGAGCTACACGATTTAATTTTAATTGATCCTCTTAAATTCTTTTCATTTATTTTACTTCTCAAAGCACTAAACTATTTTTATTCCTCTATTTTATAACAAAAACTATTTCCTCAATATACTAATATGGTTTTAGGAGAATTATATGAAATACACATACACACAGCTGCATCTAATGGGTGTTGAACATACTGTTTCGGTGGACGTCAAACTAACGCCCCACAATGCGATGATTGCTAAATTATCTCCTACCGCCCCTCATTTTGGAAATTAAGATAGAACTGTGTATATATATGATATATATAATGTTTTTGTTTTATATATTCTTATGTAATTTTTATTTACAAACATACCTTTATGCTTTCCAATATGTGTAAACATGATAATTTTATTTGAGGAAGTGCGGACTACCGCCCCCTCAAGGTGATTTGATTCATTCATGACATACATGGAACGTATATAGATGGTGTTAATGAAATTATTTAAGATATATATCATATGATATTATATCATATGATATTAAACTATCATTATAATGTACCTATGTATCATTAACTTTTCATTCCATTAAATATTAAATAGAAATGAAAGTAGCGTTCATGCATACGTACAACTTACCATCTCCATGAACGGTACATTTCATTTCTTATCTCCAAATGTTATGTACAGTTATATATATATACTGGAAATATATGGTATATATTATATCTAAATCATTAATATCATTCTATAGATAATGGTGTTTTTACCACACGGACAAATTTTATTTAAATCAAGTTCATTTTTAACCCAAATTCCAAACATCGACAAAATGTTATATACGAACTCTAATAGTTTACTAATATTTATTGAAAGGTAATAAGTTAAATAAAATAATAATGAAAATTAAAAATATTATAAATCAAGTATAAATTATCTTATGTTTATTATTCAGGAATAACTAGGAACATACGAGTCAAGTTTGACACGAGGTAAAGGATTTCTTATCTCACTTTTAATTCCCTGATATTTTCATTGTTCAGCAGTTATTTATTGAATATGGTGTATTGTGTACTTCCATTTGATATATATTATCATGATTCTATTTATATTCATAGTATTATGTGATTCATTTGGTGGTTCCTATCGGGCTAGGACCCGATGACCATGTTATGGAGAGGTGGATGTGCTGTCACCTGGGCCCAGTTGTAACATTTGGTATCAAAGGTGCTACCCAAATATAAGTGTGGTCCACTACTTGGGTTGTGATGTATAGTCCACAATAAGGAATTTGTGCTCTAAAGGGGGGTGGGGTTGATTGTAACACCACCAAATGATAAAGGGTTAAATGACTAAATGATATGACTCATGTCAACAGGGTGCTCCTTTCGTTCCAGGAGCCTACATGATTAGAACTCAATAGTTAAGTGTGCGTGGCCTGGAGTAGTGACCAGTATGGGTGACCATCTGGGATGTTTCCCAAGGTGTGTGTGAGTGAGGACTAAACACCCTATAAAGGGAATGTGTTGGGTTGTGGGGACTATCATTAGACAGATGACCCATTCAGGCATGTGGGTGGACCCTTGGGTGGGGACCACGTGTCTGCGGGGAAACTGGTGGGTGTGGGCCAATTGTCACATTGATTGTAATGACCCAAAATTTCATTAATGGAAATCTCTCTTTATATAATTAAATGTATATTTATGTAAAATGTTTATATAAAATGTCAACTTCTTTGGTTTTATGTTTTTTGGATTTTAAAATACTGTTTATAATTGAGACCGTTGTTAATATAGCCGCTGAATAGTGATCACATGATTTGTATAAAAATAGGTCTTTACCAAATCAAATTTACTCGGACAGAGGAAGTGATGGCCTCATCTAGTAGACCTGCACCATATGAAGCCCATTTTTCAGAGCTCAAAAAGGTGGTTGAATATTTGGGATTCTCTTTTGACCAAGACCAAGCTGAGCATCAATATGTTATGATTAATTAGGACCTTCTACAAAAGAAGTGAAAGTTGATATAGATTACCACCTGAGCAATGTTATCCGAGCCAACCCAAAAGTCTATCACCATCTTACACCTTATTCTTTGGTCTTATGATGGTTTTATAAGGGGTTATGTATCAAGACCTTATCACTATGGTTATGTACATTATTTTTGTATATAATAATGAATGTAATTTAATATTATTAACGTTACCTTGTAAAAAGTTTTTAATTCTCAAATAGTATTTTTAGTATCTGTTCAACTAAGAAATATATATTGATGAATTGATGAATCTTTTAATTACATATTATTTTAATAAATATTATTATTGTTTTTAAATTTATTTTTATTAAATATAAATGATCCTAAAATTTTATGAATGTAATTGTAATTTTTATTAAGGCATGAAAGCCATTTTTGTCAAAACCTATGAGTTTTCGATAAATGTTGGTTTTTATTTTAAAATTAAAAATTAACATATTTACAAAATTATTTACATAATATAAATATTGTTTCTTGAATCAGGACATTTAATTTATCTAATGGTGAATTTTTCATAATTTTCTCAGATAGTCACAATTTTGGGTAAAAATTTGTAACCGTTTAGTTATATAATGAGTTTTATGACATCATAATGACGAAGTAGTGATGTAATAAAATTCAATAAACATTATGATCAGACAATATATGTTTTTAAAAATAAAATAATGTGATTTTGGGATTGTTTTATTTATTTTAAAAAAATTTAGTGGACCCTTGGAGAATTATTGAACAATTTGTCTTTTTAAATTGTTTTCCTTTGGAGTGTAACCCACCCCCACATAAGAAACCCCATTATTTTAAAATTTTCAGACATTGGAATTATAAATTTTTTTTTCACTTCCCTTTTCTAAAAACCATGGGCAAAAACCATGGGATTGTTTTTGGTTTGGATTAGTTTAATGTGAGGTGTCCCAAACCTAAATAATAAAGAATTCCCTCTCCTTTCTTATATAAACCCACCAAGCTCCCACTTCCTCCCTACTAAAAGCCTTTTACGTTCTTCCAACCTCTTCCTTCTTCACTCTATAATCCTTCCATGGTTCCCTAAGCTCCAAAGAAGCATCTCTCAAGCCCTTATCAAGATTTTGGAAGAACACTTCCAAGTAAGGGTTTTTCTTCCCCTCTCATTTTTGTCCAATATTCTTTAAATTATTATGCCTTTTTAATTTCAATTATTAATTTTGGGGTATGTTTTCTCACACCCCCCATACTGATATCTTTATTTTTTAATGATTGAAGTCCCCTTTCTCTCTAATTAAACATTTTCCATGTACAACTGTTTCTATACAGAAATTCTGAAATGAATTTCTCTCTCCTCATTTACATTCATGAAATTATTTTTTATCATGAATCAAAATTATATAACATTGGTTGGGAAATTTATATATATGAAACCCTTACTATCCATGTCATGTAAATATGATGAGACACCTCTTTCTCTCTCATCGACCATTTTTATGAGTTCATATGTCACGTCTTTATGTTGCCGAAATTGAGTCGAGTTTTTCCAAGACAATGTCATTGTGTAATCAATACCATGCCCATTTCTCTATGAAGGGTATTCAAATTTATCCACATTTACATATTATATAAAAAATTTCATGTATTTATTCCACATTATTTTATCGTGGAATAAATGATTATGTTGAATGATTCAATGTTTTATGATCCATGTGTCACACTTATGCATGAAATGAAATGTTTATGAAGGGTGTGACCCAATTGCACTCCATTGAATTTGTTAAATTATAGTATCATGATAAGTCATGTAAAATGGGTGTTTACTCATGCTAATTCACATTCAACGAGGGTTTAGTCGTGATCCATGTGCAATGATGGTTTACTCTTGCTCCATGTGCAATGAGCCTTGGCTCATGCTAATTCCATGTTAAGTGTTATTTCCATATTTCTATCTTATGATTATCATTATTTATCATGAATTTATGTTTATGATTCTATTGTTCTCTATTTGATATGGCTAATTTCTAACATGTATTGTATTCCTCATGTTATTCTATGATTATTCCTTTACTGGGCTTTATAGCTCACCCTTTTCATATTCATGTCCTCATGTTATCCCATGAAATTCTATGTACGAGGTAATGCAGTGGTCGTGTAATGTATGTTTCCAATATAGATGTTTTATTTTCATGTTTTTTGTTTTTATGTAATGATCCTAATACCCAAGGACACTAGCCCTCTAGGTCATCTATGTTGTATCTAGTGAATTCTATGTAATAAATTATGTTCAATTGTGTAATAAAAGATCAGGGTTGTCATAGATGGTATCAGAGGATAGGTTTAGTTATTTTTGGGGCTGGGATTAGAAAACCCTAGAAAAGACTTGGAGAAAAGACTAATTATAATAAAAACATCCCTATGTTTTTTGAGTATTGAGTAATTCGTTTATCAAGCATATTAATTCATGCCTTGATACGAGCAGATAGAGGCGGCTTTGGCATAGATGTATCATATGTGTAAAATCCTTAAACCCCGCCTTGAGCTAGACTCGAACGAGAACTAGTGCACGAAAATGGGCAGTGCTACAGTATTGGTTATGACACTATTGGGGTATATTATTTGGTTAATTCATAATCTTAGTATGGACCATTATTATGGGAAAAGTATTCCCTAAGAATATATGTTAGATAGTATATCAAGGATAATATAGACTGAAGCCAATAGAATCATATGTTAAGGAAAAAAGAGTTATTTAAAAGTCATCACTTTTGTCCTTGTATCACCCTTTATGTGTTACCTATAAAATTCCTTTTATTCCCTCCAATGGACAGTAATAGGAGGACATTGGCTAACAACCGATTCAAAGATCAATGGGAGGACTATACTAATGAGATGCACAATCCAATGGGAGATGGAATCGCGGACTGAGTCACGATTTGCTCTCAGATAACTCATGATTTGAATATAAACTTCGGTCAAGAGTCACATTCACCCCCCCCTGAGAAAGAACAAGTCAATATTGAGAAATTCCTGAGACATAGGCCTCATACATTTAATGGATCATCTGATCCCTCAATCGCTGAACAATGGATCAACTCCAATTAAAATATATTCTTTATCCATCAATGTTCTAAACAAGAGAAGGTTCTCCTGAATGCTTATCATATTTAAGGTGAATTATATCAATGGTGGACGTAAATAAAAAAATAAGAAGCCTAAGGAGGAGATCGGGGTGTTGGAATGGATGGATTTCCAGAAGATGTTTTTCGATTAATATTATCTATGCTCCCTCCGAAATAAGATGGAAAGTGACTTCCTGGACCTCACGAAAAAAGACGAAGAATCTATTTAAGCGTAAGAGGAAAAATTCACAAGTCTTGCATGATACGCTTCTGTATTTTTCCTTACCCCTGAATGCAAGATTGACCGCTTCTTTGGTGGGCTGAAACCTAGCCTGCAGAAATCACTGATGATCCGTGACTTAGACTGCTATGAGGGAATTATCCGATGTTCCATCATGTTTGAAATGGAGATCCAAGAATCTCAGGGGTATCATGGGGATAAGAAGTGTAAGGTAGATTACAATGATGGTGGTCCGATGGATAAATCCAACGGTGCTAAGAAGATCCAGCACACCACTTGCCAATGGTGAAGGAAAAAAGAACACTCGAAATTGCCTAAATGGTACAAGGAAATTCTTTAGGTGTGGAAGACAAGGGAACCATGCTGTTAACTGCCAACAAGAAAAACCCATGGCTGCAACAGAGGAGAGGAAATCTCCGTTCAAAACTCAATGTGTTGTTCATTTCTATAACTGCAAATAACCAGGGCAACTTGCTAATTAGTTCCCAAAGACAAGGGATTTTGGAGGCAACCAACAACCTCCAAGGGAGAAAAGGAGAGATTTTCCCATAATTACTACCAATGTGAACCCCAAAAATGAAGTTTTGACAAGTATGCTAGTTATTCATTCATGAATAGTGAACATAATTTTTGATTTAGGTTCTACACATTCCTTTATATCTAGACAGTTTAGTAGAACAATCCCAGCACCACCACAAATAATGGATGTTATGATTTCGGTGAGCATGGAAAATGGGGCCATCATTGAATCCCATTAATATAACTCCTCACCTGTCATAATCTGTGGATTGAACTTCCCAGAAAACCTCGTCATACTCCCGCTGGTGGAATTTGATGCATTTCTTAGGATGGGCTGGCTTTCCTTATATAGATCCAATAAAAATTGTCGTGAGAGGGAAATCACTCTCCATGTGGAGAATTGACACCAAAATCATTACAAGTGAAAGGGGGAAGATGATTCTTATTTAGATCCATCATATGAAACGTGGATATTACTACCCTTTGAGCATGTGTGTCTGGCTCAGATGATTGAGTCTAAGTAGGCGACCATCCTAGAAGACATGCCTACTGTGAGGGAATTCACTGAAGTGTTTCCCGAGGATTTTCCTAGTCTTCCAACTATAAGAGATGTTTATTTATCAATTTATCTTATACCTCGGGTGTTTCCAATATCCAAGACACCATATAGAATGGCTTTTGTAGATCTTGCGGAGATGAAGAAACAAATACAGGATAATCTATTTAAATGGGTTATATACCCATGTGTTTCACCATGGGGTGCACCAGTCCTCTTTATCAAGAGGAAGGATGGATCAATGAGCCTTTGAATCAGTTATTGTGGTCTTTATAAAATCACTAAAAAGAATTAGTATCCTCTCCCATAAATTTATGACTTGTGCGATGAGCTGTGTGGAGAAAAATTCATCGCCAAGGTGGATTTACAGTTGGGATATTATGAAATAAGGATAAAGAAGGAATATAACCCCAAGACTACTTTTCGTACAAAATATTGGCACTATCAATTCATTTTAATTCCTCTCGGTCACAGTAATTCTCCAACAATCTTCATGGACTTTTTGAATAGAGTCTTTAAAGATTACCTTGACAAACTTGTGGTATTCTTTATAGATGATATTCTGATATACTCCCAAACCAAGGAGGATCCAGAGGAGCATCTGAGAAATGTACTAGAGACCTTGTAAAAGGAGAAGCTCTATGATAAATACAACAAGTGTGAGTTCTTGTTGAAGGAGGTGTCATTCTTGGTCTATATCATTACAAGTAATTGGATATTTTTGGATCCCTCCAATACAAAAGAAATTGAGAGATGAACGAGGACAACATCATTAACGGATATTTGTATCCTCTTGGGGTCAGCTGGATATTATCGATGATCTGTGAGAAATTTATCATGATTTTCCAAACCCTATTACCAAGATAACTCGAACGGGAGTAAAGATTTCTTGGAGTGATGAATGTAAAGAAAGCTTCAAGGAGTTGAAAAAGGAGGCTTATCATTGTTCCTGCACTCACTTTACCTACAAGTGGAGAATGTTTTTCTGTATTAAGTGATTCTTCGAAGAAGGGTCTGGGACGTGTGTTGATGCAAAATGACAAAGTCATTCCTTATGATTAAATAAAATTGAAAGTTCATGAACTGAACTATCCAAAACATGACCTCGAGTTGGCTGCAATGATCTTCTCTTGGAAAATTTGGCCGAATTATCTCTTTGGGGAGAAGTGTGAAATATATACGGAACACAAAATACTCATGTATATATTCACACAAAAAGAGTTGAACATGTGCCAATGAATATGGTTAGATATGATCAAGGACTATGACTACTCTATCTATTACCACTATAAGAAATCGAACAAAGTAGTAGACGCACTAAGTAAAGAGGACCCGGTGATTCTATCATTGATGAGAATTGAAAAGGATCCAATCTTCTTAAATTTGATGAAGATGGACATGGGAATCATAAAGAAGGGAAGATCATCAATACATTCACAAATGATTTCTCAACCATCACATTTGGAAAATTTAAAGGATGCTCAAAAGGATGATGTGGGAATTCAGGAAAAAGTGGAAGCTATTAGAAAAAGGAAATCCTCAGAGTTTAATGTTAATGAAGAAGGATTTGTGAGAATTGGGAAAAGACTGTGTTTCATCAAGTCCAATGCTAAAGAAGGAACTTCTGGGTGATGGACATAATTCAAATTTCTCTATTCACCAAGGAAAAACAATGATGTATCGAGATCACCTAGAGAATTATTGGTGGGATAATATGAAGAAGTAGATCACTGAAAATACATCAATGTGCCTGGTCTGTTATCAAGTGAAGGAAGAGAGGCAGAAGTCTAAGGAGATGATGAAACCATTACCTATACCAGAATGGAAATGGGTGAACATCACCATGGACTTTTTCACCAGACTTCCAATGACATCCAAAGGCAATAATGCAATCTGTGTTTTTGTGGATCATCTTACAATGTCCTCACACTTAATTTCTATTTGGGATGATTTCTCATTGTATCAACTGGCACATATACATATTAGGGAAGTGGTAAGGCTATATGGAGTACCACTATCAATTGTGTCTGATCAAGATAAAAGATTCACCTCTATGTTTTGGAAGAGTCCTCAACATGCTTTGAATACTGAACTAAGATACAGTACAGCCTATCATCCCCAAACTGAGGTCCGATCCGAGCGGACATTCAAAATACTTGAGGACATGTTGAGAGCGTGTTCAATGAACTTTAAAATAGGATATGATCAAAATATTATTCTGGTTGAGTTATCTTATAATAGCAGTTTCCACTCGAGCATCCAAATGGAACCATATGAGGCCTTTATGGGAAAAGGTGAAGAAAACCGATGTATTGGGATGAGGTCGGTGAGCATAAGCTTCTTGGAACAGAATTGGTCGATGAAATAGTGGAGAAGATGAAAACCAATCAGTAGCGAATTAAGGAAGACCATAGTCAACAGAAGAGTTATACAAATAATCATCGACAATACCTTGAGTTTAAAGTTGGAGACTTGGTATTTCTAAGCATATCTCCATGGAATAAGGTCATGAGGTTTGGAAATAAAGGGATGTTATGTCCAAGGTACATCGACGCCTTCGAGATTCTTGATCGTGTTGGGGTTTTGGCCTATCGACTAGAACTTCCACCAACCATTTCCAAAGTACATGATGTCATTCATGTATCACTCTTAATGATGTACATACCAGACCCTTAACATGTACTCTCTTCATATGTGGTACAGTTAGAGGATGATATTTCTTATGTGGAGAAACCAGTGAAGATCTTAGATAATAGAGAAAATGTTCTACGAAATAAGTCATATCCCCTAGTCAAGGTGTTCTGGAAAAAAACATAGGTTTGAAGAAGTGACGTGGGAATCAGAGGAAATGAAGAAGAAGAGTTACCAACATCTGTTTTAGTGTGGGAAAATGAAATTTCAAAGGTGAAATTTCTTAAATAGGGTAGATTGTAACGACCCAAACATTCATTAATGGAAATCTGTCTTGATCTAATTAAATGTCTTTTTATGAAAATGATTATATAAAATTTCATCTTATTTGGTTTTATGTTTTTAGATTTTAAAATAATGTTATGAATTATGACCATTGTTAATATAGTCGTTGAATAGTGATCACATGATTAGTATAAATATAGGGCTCTAACAAATCCGATTTACTCAGATAGAGGATGTGATGGACTCATCTAGTAGACATGCCCTATCTGAAGCCCATTTGTCAGATCTTAGAACGAAATTTGAGTCTTGGGGCTTCACTCTTGACCAAGACTATGCTGAGCCGTAATATGATAAGATTGATCGGGACTACCTACGAGAGAAGTGGAATTTGATAGATATTACCATACGATCAATGTTATCTGAGCCACCCCAAGAGTCTATCACCATCGCACACCATACTATTCAGTCATATGTGGGTTTTATAAGGGGTTATGTATCAAAACCTTATCACTATAATTATTTACATTGTTTTTTATATAATAATGAATATACTTTTATTTTATTATTATTAACTTGTAAATAGTTTTTAACACTCAAATAGTATTTTTTGTTAATGTGCAACTAAGAATTCTATTTTGATGAATTTATGGACTTTTGAATTAAATATTATTTTAATAAAATATTATTATTGTTATTAATTTAATTTAAATTAAATATAAATTATTGTATAATTTTATGAATTTAATTGTAATTCTTATTAAGGTTTGGAAGCTATTTTTGTCAAAACCAAAGAATTTTTGATATATCTCGGTTTTTATTTTAAAAGTTTAAATTAACATATTTAGAAAATTATTTAGATAAAATATATATTATTTCTAGAATCAGGATGTTGAAATTATCCAATGGTGAATTTTTCATAATTTTCTGAGAGAGTCAAATTTTGGTGTAAAAATTTAATACCGTTTAAATATATAATGTGATTTAAGACATCATAATGACCCAATAGTGTTGTAATAAAATACTAAAAACAGTTTTTCGAAAATTCTATGTCTTACCATTAAAATAATGTGATTTTGGGTTTGTTTTATTTAGTTTACAATGCTTTAGGTGACCCTTCATGAATTTTTAATCATTTTGTATTTTTAAATTGTTTTCCTTGGGAGTGTGACACACCTCCACATAAGAAAACCAATTATTTTAAGAATTTATGACTTCTTCCTTATAAAATATTGTTTCCACTTCCCTTTTCCAAAAACCATGGGAAAAACCAATGTCTTGATTTGTGGTTTGGATTAGTTTAATGTGGGGTGTCCCAAACCTAAATAATAATGAATTCCCTCAAATTTCCTATATAAACCCACCCAAGATCCCACTTTATCCTCACTCAATGCATTTGGAGTTCGTCCAACCCCTACCCCCCATATCTCTATAATCCTCCCAAGGTGCCCCATGCTTTCAAGAAGCCTCTCTCAAGCCTCTATCAATCATTTTGGAAGCACACATCCATGTAAGGGTTTTTATTTATTTCTTATTTTTGTCAAATATTCATTAAATTGTTATGCCATTTTAATTTCAATTATAAATGATGGGATATGGTTTCTCACCTCCCCCATACATCCCTAGTTATTTTTTAATGATGGGATACCCCTCTCTCCCTCATTAAATTCCCCCCATGTACAACCATTACTATGACGAAATTCAGAAAGGAATTTCTCTCTCCTCATTTACATTCAAGAAATTATTTTGTATCATGAATATAAATTCCATTAAAATTGTTAATACATGTATCTATATAACCCAAGTACCTTACATTTCATGTAAATATTATGAGACACCACTTTCACTCTCATCATCCATTTTTATGAGTTCTTATGTCACACTGTTATGCTGCCGAAATTGCACCATGTTTTTCCAAGCCAAAGTCATTGTGTAGTGAATACCATTCCCATTTATCTATCATGGGTATTCATATTATGAAAATTTAATTATTGTTTAAAGAGTTTCATGTATGTATTACACATTCTTTTATCGTGGAATAAATGATAATGTTGAATGATTCAATGTTTTATGATCCATATGGCACACTTATGCATGAAATTAAATGTTTAAGAAGGGTATGCCCTTATAGTGATCCAATGCATTAGGTAAAGTATAGTATCTTGATAAGTCATGTGAATTTGGAGTTTACTCATTCTAATTCATGTGCAACTAGGGTTTACTTGTGCTTCATGTGCAATGGGGATTTACTTTTTCTCAATGTGCAATGAGCCTTGGATCATGCTAATTCAATGTTCAGTGTTGTTGCCACATTTCCATGCTACGATTATCATGCTTTATCATGCCTTTATGCTTATGATTCTCTTGTGCTATATTGATATGCCTATTGTCTAACATGTATTGTATTCCTCATTTTATTCCATGATTATTACCTTACTAGGCCTTATATCTCACCCTTTTCTTATGTGTGTCCTGGGGTTATCCCAAGCAATGTTAAGTACGAGGGAATGTAGTGGTCATTTAAAGGAAGTTTCAATAAAGATGTTTTATTTCATGTTTTATGTTGTTAGGTAATGATCCTAATTCCCAAATACACTATACCTCTAGATATTTTATGTTGTTTCAAGTGATGTTTGTGTAATAAATTATGTTTAATTGTGTAATAAAAGATCAGGGTTGTCATAGTTGGTATTAAAGGATAGGTTTAATTTTATGGGATTAGGATTAGAAAACCGTCGTAAAGCCTTAGAGACAAGAATATGTATAATAAAAACATCCCTATGTTTTGGTGAGTATTTAGTAAGTGGTTTATGAAGAAAATATGTCCTTGTCTTTATAGGAGTTGGTAGAGGCGGCTTTGGCATTGATGTATACTAGGGGTAAAACTTTAAAACATCACTTTGATCTAGACTTGATCAGAACAGGCCTTGTTTCACTATTGGTTATGAAACTCTTGGGAGGATATGATTTGGTAAATTCACAAGCATAGTATGTACCATTATTAAGGAATAAAAAATTCCATAAGAATATATTTTCCAAAGTAGATCATGGATTACATAGTCAGAATCCAATAGATTCATATGTTAAGGAAATAAAAGTTATTTATAAGTCATCAGTTTTGTCCTTGTATAAGCCTTTATGTTTTACCCCTAACGTTCCTTTTATTCCAGAAAATGGCCAGTAATAGGAGGACTCGGGCTAACAACCAATGTCAAGATCAATGTGATGAGTGTACTAATGAGATGCCTAATCCAATTATTGCAGGAATCCATAACTTTTTCATGCTTCTCTCTCAGCTAACTCAAGAATTGAATAGATACGTGGGTGAAGAGGAATGTTCAACCCCCCCAAAGAAAGAACAAGTCTCTATCGAGAGATTAATGAGACAAAGGCCACCTACTTTTAATGGATCATATGATCCCTCAATTGTTGAACAATGGATCAACTCCATTGAAAATATCATCTCCATACTTCAATGTTCTGAACAAGATAAGGTTCTCCTAGATGCTTATTGTATAGAGGGTGAAACTTATCAATGGTAGACGTTGATAAAAAATACGATGCCCGAGGAAGTGATCGGGGAATTGGAATCAAAGGACTTCTAGAAGATGTTTTTCGACAAATATTTTCCGCACACCCTTCGACTTAAGATTGAAAAGTAATTCCTTGATCTCAAGAAAAAAAGACAAAGAATATGTTGGAGTGTACGAGGAAAACATCACAAGTATTTCATGTTACGCTTCTGGCTTTGTTGTTACCCCTGAATGCATGGTTGACTGCTTCTTTAGTGGGCTAAAACCTAGCCTGCGGAAAGCACTGGTGATCCATTACTTCGACGGATATGAGAAAACTGTTGGATGTGCCCTCTAGGTCAAAATGGATATTGGAGAATCTCAGGGGTATCATGGGGATAAGAAGCGTAAGGTGGACTTCAATGATGCTGGTCTGATGGATAAATCCAATTGTGCTAAGAAGATCCAGAACCCACTTGCCAAAGGTGCATAAAGAAGAACCCTAGAAATTTCATGAATGGTACAAGAAAATTCTTCAGGTGTGGAAGAAGAGAGAACCTAGATGTTAACTACAGACAAGAAAAACATGTGGCTGCAATAGAGGGGAGGAACGTTCCGTTCAAACATCAACACGTTGTTCATCTCTACAACTGCAGTGAATCAGGGCATCTTGAAAATTAGTGCCCTAAGACAAGGGTTTTCAGAGGCAACCGGCAACCTCCAAGGTAGAAAGGGTGAGGTTTTTCAATCACTAATACCGAATTGAACCATGTCAAAAATGTGGTGACAGGTATTCTAGTTATTCATTCAAGAATAGTGATGGTACTTTTTTATTCAGGTTATAAAAATTATTGTATATCTCTAATGTTTAGTAGAACAATCCCAGCACCACCACAAATCATGGAAGTGAAGATGTATGTGAGTATTCCAATTGGGGAAATCAGTGCATCCCATGAATATAACTCCTCTCCAGTCATAATCTGTGGATTGAACATCTCAGTGAACCTCTTCATACTCCCTCGGGTGTAATTTGATGTAATTCATAACTTGTATTAGATTTCCTTTTATAGAGCCAACATAAATTTCTGTGAGGGGGAAATCACTCTCTATGTGGAGAATCGACCCCCGATTCATTACATGTTCAAGGAGGAAGATGAATCTTATTTATCTCCATCATATAAAGTATGGATATTACTGCCCTATGAGCATGCATATCTAGCTCAGATGATTGATTCTAAGGAGGAAACCATCCTAGAATACATGCATATTGTTGGGGAATTCACTAACGTGTTTCCCAAGGAATTTTATAGTCTTCCTCATGGAAGAGATATTGAATTCTAAATTGATATTATTACTATGATGTTTCCAATATCCCATACTCCATATTGAACGACTATTGTGGAGATTGAGGAGCTGAAAAAACAACTACAGAAGAATCTGGATAAAGTGTTTATATGCCCCAGTGCTTCACCATGGGGTGTACCGGTCCTCTTCTTCAAGAATAAGGATGTGTCAATGTAAATTTTCATCGATTATTGTGAGCTTAACAAAATCATGATAAAGAATAACTATCCTCTCCCACGAATTGATGACTTGTTCGATTAGATTCGTGGAGTAGAATACTTCTCCAAGGTGGATTTGTGGTCGGAATATTATCATCTAATCATGAAGTAGGAAGACATCCCCAAGACTAATTTTAGTACATGATATGGGAACTATGAATTCATAGTAATGCCTTTAGAACTCACTAATGAACCAGAAATCATCATGGACTTGATGAATGGAGTTTTTAGAGATTACCTTGTCAAATTTGTAGAAGTCTTTATAGATGATATTCTGATATACACCAAAATCAAGGAGGATCATGATGAGAACTTAAGAACTATACTTGAGTCCTTGTAGAATTAGAAGCTCTATGAAAAGTACAAAATGTGTGATTTCTGTTTGAAGCAGGCTTCATTATTGGGCCATATCATCACAAGCAATGAGATATCTATGGATCCCTCCAAAACAGATGTAATTGAAGAATGGCCGAGGCCTACATCGGTAACAGATATCCGTAGCTTCTTAGGGTTAGCGAGATATTATCGACGATTTTTGTGAAATTTCTCATTATTGTACAACCCTCTTACCATGAAAACACAGAAGGGATTATCCTTTTCTTGTAGTGATGAATGTGAATAAAGCTTCAAGGAGTTGAAAAGGAGGATTATCACTACGCACATTCTCACTTTACCAAAAAGTGGAGAACCTTTTGTGGTATTTAGTGATGCATCGAAGAAGGTCCTCGGATGTGTCTTGATGCAAAATTAAAATGTCATTACCTATGCTTCAAGGCAATTTAATGTTAATGAATAGAAATATACAACACATGAACTCGAGTTGGCTATAATGATCTTCGCTTTGAAAATTTAGCAGCATTATCTATTTGGGGAGTAGTGTAAAATATATATAGACTAAAAAAGCATCATGTCTATATTCACATAGAAAGAGTTGAACATGCTCTAACAAATATGGTTAGAGCTGATCAAAGACTATGACTACTCAATCCATTACCTCCCTAGGAAAGTGAACAAGGTTGCGAATGCCCAATGTAGAAAGGACCTAGCGATTCTATCATTGAAGATAATTGAGAAGGATCCAATCTTCTTAGACTTGATGAATATGGAAATGGGAATCATAAAGAAGGGACCATCGTCAATCCTTTCAGAACTTATTGCTTAACCATCAATTTTGGAAAGGTTAAAAGATTCTCAAAATTAGGATATAGGAATTTAGGAAAAAGTGGAAGCAATCAGAAAAGGTAAGTCCTTAGAGTTTAGTGTTAATGAAGAAGGAGTTCTGAGATTTTGGAAAGGACTATGTGTTCCATCATGTCCGGAGATGAGGAAGGAACTTTTGGATGATGCACATAGTTTAAATATATCTATTCACCTTGGAAACACAAATACATATCAAGATCTCCTAGAGAATTATTGGTGGGATAATATCAAGAAAAAGATCGTTGAATATACATCAATGTGTCTGGTGTGTCAGCAAGTAAAGACAGAGAGGCATAAATCTAAGGGGATGATTCATCCATTGCCCATAGCAGATTGAAAATGGGAGAACATCACCATGGACATTTATACTGGGCTTCTGAAGACATCTGAAGGAAACAATGAAATCTGGGTTGTGGTGGGTCATCTTACAAAGGATGCACAATTCATTTCTCTTAAGGATGATTTATCATTAGATCAACTAACATGGATATATATCATGGAAGTGGTAAGGAATCATAGAGTACCAATATCTATTGTGTCCGATCTAGATCAAAGATCACCTTTACATTTTGGAAGAGTCTTCAACATGCTCTGAATACTGAACTGAACTTCAGTACAGCCTATCATCCTCCAATTGATGGCCAATCCGTGCGGACTATCCAAACACTTGAGGACATGTTGAGAGTGTGATTAGGTTACTTTATAGGAGTATGAGATCAACAAATTCCTGTAGATGTGTTCTCTTATAATAATAGTTTCCACTCGAGCATCCAAATGGAACCATATGAATCCATTTATGGGAAAAGGTGCAAAACACCGGTAAGTTGGGATGAGGTTGGTGAGCGTAAGATGCATGGAACAGAAATGGTCAAAGAAATGGTGGAGAAGGTGAAAACCATTCCGCAACATACCAAGGTAGCCCAAAGTCTACAGAAGAGTTATGAAGATAACCGTTGACAAGAACATGAGTTTAAAGTTGGAGACATCGTATTTATATTGATATATCTATGGTAGAAGGTCATGAGGTTTGGAAAGAAAGGGATGTTAAGTCCAACGTACATCGGCCCCTTTGAGATTTTTTATCATGTTGGGGTGTAGCCTATCGACTAGAACTTCTCCCTACCATGTCCCAAGTGCATGACTTCTTCCATGTATCTCTCTTATCGAAGTACATACTGGACTATTTAAATTTACTCTCTTAAGAGGTGGTACAGTAAGAGGATGAACTTTTTAATGAGGAGCCACCAGTGAATATCATCCATCATAGAGAAAAATTTCCACGAAATAATACAATTCCCCTCGTCAATGTGTTGTGTCAAAAACACATGTTTGATGAATCGACATGGGAATTAGAGTAAATGATGAATCAGAGTTACCCACATCTATTTTAGTATGGGAAAAGGAAATATCAAGGGCAAAATTTCTTAAGGGGGGAGATTGTAATGACCCAAACATTCATTAATGTAAATCACTCTTGATCAAATTAAATGTCTCTTTATGTAAAATATTTATATAAAATGTCAACTTCTTTGGTTTTATGTTTCTGGATTTTAAAATACTTTTATGAATTTTGACCATTTCTGATATAGCTGGTTAATATTGATGACATGATTAGTATAAATATAGGGCTTTAACAATAACGACCCATACTTTACCTACATTGTTAATAATTCAAAATTTAAGTACACTTATTAAAACATATAACAAAACCATGAAAGGACCGTATAGGTATAGTGTCTTTAGAAACTGGGAAACATAAACAACTGGTTCATAAATTATCTACGATGTCTCCTATTTATTTCATCATATCTGGTGTCCCTTTTTGGCATATCCTACTTAATATCCTTCTTCCTGGCCTGGGGAAAAGAAAACATATAAATGGGTGAGCTCAAATGCTCAGAAAGGGTAAGAAAAATATATATCAATCACTTCATATTCATAAGAACATATCATTTTGGAAATCTTAACCTACAAAAGAGTTTATAATTTCATAACATGGGATAAATCATAGTAGTGAAATGTAATCTCAATAATCATAACATAAAACATGAAACTTTTTGGCATACACACATAATCATAGAGAATCATTTCTTATAATTCAAGACTCATATCCATGACTATCTTAGCAGACAAAGTCCATTTCTGAACTGAGTTCACTCCTCGTTTCAGTCCCGTTTCACTGAACTAGTATAACCTTCCGTTCCAACCCTGTCTATCTCATGAGATATAAATATTTACCCAATGTATTGGAGGGAGATATAAGTCCCACCCATCTCATAATGATACCATTCTTATGTGTTCAACAAAATCATATATCATACATAATTGCATAAACCATGTAATAAAAATGGGATTCTTAAACATCGTGTCATCATAAAACAATTCAGATAAGATAAATGAATTAATAAAAACAATTCCATCCCAACATAATCAAATCAATGTAATAATAGGGATAGAAACAATACCCTATATTATCATAGATGAAAAATAATTTTGATAAAACACTTGAACTCCATTCTTGAGGAAAATATCTTTTCTACTTCAAAAACATTTTCCTTTCTTAACGTGTCATACAATTTTAAACTAAAATAAGCTGATTAAAAATCAAAATGAAAACTTGTAAAGGAAGATTCTTGGAAATACTGTTTTAAAAATCCATTCATGTCGTATATGTAAAAAAAAAATCTTCTCATACTTTTTTCAGAAATGTCAAAAAGT
Source organism: Viscum album (assembly GCA_963277665.1). Lineage (NCBI taxonomy): Eukaryota > Viridiplantae > Streptophyta > Magnoliopsida > Santalales > Viscaceae > Viscum > Viscum album. The sequence goes on from OY728130.1 coordinate 1,447,948,261, forward strand.
ATCTCGTACGAAAAACGACAAAAGATTCCGTTCATATCATTTACTAAAAACTCACCGAAGGGGAAAATTGGATTTAAAAAATAGTAGGTGGATGGAAATAATATTACATATTGAAGAAACATGGATGTGGATGATAAAATACACCCCAGTAAATACCAAATTATAAACAATCTCGGATAAAAATGAGATTGGGATACTTTCCCTTACCTTAGGTCTGATTTTCTTCGTAAGTGTCCAAAACTCATGTATAATGATTTAAATAATGTCATTGACTTATTACAGAATCGTACTTATTTTTATGATATCATATATGGTCATATTATTAGCTTCTTATTAGTAATATTTCATTGTTACTTGTTATTCGGGTGTTTATTGCTTTTTCTTCTTATGCGTGTTTTGTGGAATAAATTCTTATTCGTTTTTTTAAGATATAGATACCTCATTTACAAAATGGTATTAGTGTAATACATATCATATTTATTCACTCAATTCATTTATGTAATCATTATTAAATGAAAATCATGTAGAATGAGTCGCATCAAATCATGGAGACGGTATTCTGTACGTACGCACGAGGGATGATATCATTCCCATGATCATGGAATTCTATTAGAGTGTATGTATACTATTTAAAAATCAATATAACTTTACAATAATCATATATAGGTATTATTTACACCATTATACCCATCCAAGTAAGGTGGTGTTGGAAAATAGATTACACCATAGCGTGGAGACGGTATTATGTACGTACGCACGCACGGTGATTCCATTTTCCGTTGGATGGATAGATGGTGAAATAGGTTTTTTTTCATACATTTAATAACCTATCAGTATATTAGTGATACTGATGTTATTAATTCCTAATGAAACAACTAATGAAGAAGAAGTGGAAGAAGAAATAAAGTTGAAAGAATCAGTAAAAGACCTTACCTCTTCTTTAAAGCGCCTCTTTGGGACCTCCTCTGAGGGCACTAAAATTGGTCTTTGAAGAAGACCAAGACCTCTAGGATGTTTCTGGGGAAGTGGAGAAGAGAATTTTTAAGGGGTTTTCTGAGATTGAAGGCTCAATGTGCTTTGAGGAAGAGAGGGAGGAGGTGCCCTTTTGTAAGGGAGGAGAGGGGCACCTTTGGAAAAACACAAAATATTATTTTATTATAAAGTCATATTCGGTTTTTAATATCCCCAAATTGATTTATTTCGAAGCTAAGGTTGGTATGGGTCGAAAACCGCTCATACAATAGAATTTAGACAAGTATATGTAGCTATTTTAACCTTATCATTTAGATTTAAAATTAAGTTAAATAATTTAACTTTTACCGTGTCTTCTTGTTTTCTTACACTATAAGGTTAATAAACTTACTATAACAAGCCAAAAGAACCCAAATTTGTTTTTTATTAATATATATAACCTTATCTAAGTCATTTGGCAGAACCTTGGATTCTTAGGAATAAAATAACAATTAATAATATAATATTTGTTCTAAAAACTATTTTATGTCAATTTTGACACTATTTGGTAATTAATTTTTGTAAAAACTAATAACAACATGATTAGATAAAAAAGTAACTTAATTACATACAAACATGTCATATTAACCTAGAAAATTATTTTAATTCATAAAAAGTCTCAAATTACATTTATTTGGGTATTTATAACATCAATTATGTAAATATTTCATTAATTAGATAATTACTCCATCATCATTGTGTCATACATAAATTAAATTATGTAATGTCTAAAACATACAAAGAAAATACTCTTATGTAGGAAATCATATTATATTTCTAATGAATGTTTATAGTCGAATTTATCTTATGTATAACCATATTTTAAAAATGATTTACTTATTAAACATAGATTTATAATATTTTAACACTTCTTTAAATAAATTAATATTAAATGTCCTAATCTAATCCAAGTGCGACTAAATGGTCATATTTTATTACTAAGGTTGTTTTGGGTCGAATTACACTTATCCAATAGAATTAAGACGTGTTTTAGGGTAATAATAATATCATTTTTACCCATAATTACCCTATTTACTTTTAGCCATGGTAAAAAAGTAAAAAGTTACTATTCACCAAAAATTATTTTCATCTCATTGAACCACATTTTAGTCCTTGATATTAACCGTGTCTCACAAATTTGTGAAATTACACTCTCAGAAGTGGTACAATTATGTTTTATGTGAATTTTGAAATTCTCCTAGGATGTGGGTAAATGACGGTGAAAAGTTAAATAAAATATTTATATATCTAAAATTATTATAATATGACTCTAATGAATTGAATTGAACTTATATAGGTATTATGTATCAATTTTGACCTAAAATAAATTTAAATAAAATTAATAATTATTTAAATAAAAATTCGGGTTTTAAATAGTAACCCAGTGTTTTCACTATTCATCAAAAATTGAAAGTTTTCAGAAAATTACCAAAATATCACCCTAAGATAATTTCGATATTCCAAATCCAAAAATGAAGTCCATTATGGAAAATAAAATTTAAAAAATTTCAAAAAGTGGGTATTACTATTCATAACGGCTAGTTTTAATAATATTTTTAGAGCATATCGTTGTTTAGTGAAACTCGCTATTGCGTACAAAGCAAGCTATCGAGGAAGGTCGTGATTGTGTGTAAAGAAAGTCAAGCTAGTGTTGTGTGTAGTGAATGATTCCTTTGATTATTTATATAAAAACAAAATATTTCTCAAAAAATTCTCGGGTGTTACATTCTACCCCACTTAAAAAGAATTTCGCACTCGAAATTCTTCACATTGAAACAAACAGATGAGGATACCTCTCCCTCATCATATCCTAAAGCTCCTATGTAGATTCTTCTAACTGGGGGTTCCTCCATAAAAATTTCACCAAGAGAGTGGTCTTGTTTTGTAGGACTTTTTCACTACGATCGAGAATCTCTATCGGGTGTTCTTCATAAGAAAGATCTTGCCCCAGTGGTACAACTTCTGAGAGGAGTACATGTGAAGGATCAGGTATGTAATTTCTCAGGAGAGATACATGGAACACATCGTGAACTTGAGAGAGATTCGGTGGAAGCTCCAATCGGTAAGATACTTTCCCAACATGATCTAGTATTTCGAAAGGACTAATATACCAAGGTCTCAGCTTTCCGTTCATTCCAAATGTCATTACTCTCTTCCAAGGAGATATTCATAAGAACACTTTATCACCCACTTCAAACTCTAGGTCTTTTCTTTGGTTGTAGGCGTAACTTATTTGTCGACTATGAGCTGCTCTTATGTGTACTTGAATAGATCTGACCTTTTCTGCCATCTCATCAACATGATCAGGTCCTAATAGATTTCTTTCCACAACTTCATCCCAGCAAGTTGGAGTCCTGAATTTCTTTCCATAGAGAGCTTCATAAGGAGCCATCTGAATACTAGAGTGAAATATATTATTATAAGAAAATTCCACCAAAGCTAGGTGTTGTCCCCAACCACCTTTGAAATCCATAGAGTAAGTTCTCAGCATATCTTCTAGAGTTTAAATTGTTCTCTCAGACAGATTGTCTATCTGAGGATGATAAGCAGTGCAGAAACTGAACTATGTATCCAGAGTATGCTGATGATTTCTCCAGAACATCGAAGTAATCCTCGGATCCCAATCAGTTATAATTGAAAGTGGTACTCCATGCAATCTTACCACTTCCTTCACATATATCCTGGCAAGCTGATCCAGAGAGAAAACCTCTCTAATAGCAATGAAGTGTGCAGACTTTGTAAGACGATCAACTATGACCCAGATAGCATTATTGCCTTTGGATGTTTTAGGATGTCTGGTGACAAATTCCATAGTGATGTTTTCCCATTTCTATTCTAGTATGGGTAATGGTTGTATCATCCCCTTATACTTTTGTCTCTCATCTTTAACTTGCTGACAAACCAAGCATCGAGAGACATATTCCGTAACATCTCTTTTCATGCCATCCCACCAGAAGTACTCTTTCACGTCCCTATACATCTTCATGCTTCCCGGATGAATAGATAATGAAGAACTATGAGCCTCACCCAGTGCATCCTTCATTAATTCTGGGATGGGAGGAACACAAACTTGATTCCTGAACATTATTATCCCATCAAAATCAACGTTTAATTTTGGAACATTTCTCACCTTCTTTTGTAACTCTACATCTTCATTCTGTCCCTCTTTAATATTCACATGTATAGATGGTTGAACATTCATTTGATAAAGATACGATTTTCCCCTTCCATTATCATTCCAAGATCCATCCTTTGTAAATCCATAAATATTGGATCTTTTGTGATCCTCATCATGGATAAACTAGCATGGTTTTGTCGTCTTAATGCATCTTCCACCTTGTTTGCTTTCCCATGGTGGTAATGAATTGAGCAGTCATATTGCTTAATTAGTTCCAACCATCTTCTTTGGTGCATATTCATCTCCTTTTGTGTGAAAATATACTTTAAACTTTTATGATTAGTATAAATGTCACAACTTTCTCTATAAAGACAATGCCTACAAATCATTAATGCAAAGATTATCGTAGCTAACTCCAAATGACGAGTTGGGTAATTATGTTCATGGATTTTCAACTATCGTGAGGCATAACATATCACCATATCATTTTGCATAAGAACACACCTCAGCCCCTTCTTTGATGCATCACTGTAGATCACAAACCTTTCTCCACTACAAGGCAGTGTGAGCACAAGTGCACTGAATAACCTTATTTTTAACTCCATGAAATTCTATTCACATTCATCCATTGAAACAAACATAACTCCTTTCCCAGTCAACATTTTGATTGGATTAGATAATCGTGAAAAATCGTTCACAAAACGTCGATAATATCCAGCCAAACCAAGAAAACTTCGGATCATGGTTACTGTTTTTGGTCTTGACCAACTTTCGATAACCTCTGTTTTTGCTGGATCCACATATATCCCTTCTTTTGAGATTATGTGACCCAAAAATGAAACTTTTTGAAGCCAAAATTAACACTTGGTAAATTTCTCATAAATCTTCTCCTTTCTCAGGGTCTTCAATACAATTCTCAATTGATCTTCATGTTCTTCATTTCTCTTTGAATAGAAAAGAATATCATCTATAGAGACTACAACAAACTGATCAAGATAGTCTCTAAAGACTATGTTCATTAGATCCATGAAGATAGCAGGGGCATTAGTAAGACCAAATGGCATCACTATAAATTCATAGTGTCCATATCTTGTACGGAAAGCGGTCTTTGTTATATCTTCCCTTTTGATCCTTAATGGATGATAACCTGAACGAAGATCAATCTTGGAAATGTATTGATCTCCCCATAGTTGGTCAAATAAGTCATCAATGTGTGGGAGAGGATAATTCTTCGTGATAGTGATCTTGTTAAGTTCTCGATAATCAATGCAGAGTCTCATTGATCCATCTTTCTTCTTAACAAACAGAACAGGTGCTCACCAAGGTGATTCACTAGGGCGTATGAATCCCTTATCAAAATTGTCTTGGAGTTGCTTCTTCAATTCTTGCAACTCAATTGGGGCCATTCTATACGGTGTCTTTGAAATAGGTAAATCACCCGATACGAGTTCTATTGAAAACTCAACTTCATGATTTGGTGGAAGACCCTGTAATTCCTCCGGAAAGACATTATCAAACTCTCGTACAATGGGCATATTCATAATCATGAGTTTCTCTCCAACCATTTTAGGTAAATAACCCTCATTTAATGGAATCAAGACCCATAAGATGGAAGAAATTTCGACTGGAAGCTTATGTTCATCCTTGTATCGATAGATGTTCATAGATTGATCTAGGATATGAAATGTGACTTCCCTTATTTGGAAATTGATATGAGCTCCATATAGAGAAAGCTAATCCGTTCCAAGAATCACATCAAATTCCACTATAGGAAGGATCAAAAGATTTACATGAAGCACTTTCCCACAATCTTCAATCGAAGAAGAATTATAAACTTTTGATGTGACTGTTGTACCATTATGAGTTGTCACAGCCAACTCAACATCTAATTTTTGACGTAATACGGTGATACCCTTAGAAAATTATTCATAAATAAAAGATTGGATGGATACAAATTCAAATAAAACATTTTCTACTTTATAGTGGATGTTAAGTGTACCCTTCACCACTTCGTTATCATACTCCACATCGTTGATAGAAATTTCATGTGACTTTCCTTTTTCTTTAGCCTTAAGAGTTTGTTGACGTCGATCATCAACAACAACCCTTGTATTAGGGAATTGATTGGAATAATTCTCTATTTCCTTGCACTTGTAACATTGAATTGTAGGAGGTTCACTCTGTGTAGCCTTTTCTTTGTTCGCATCACTAGATATCTTCTTCCCATCATTGCTACATTCAAATGCCCGATGGCCTTCCTTTGCATATTTTAAATATTTAATTGTCCCTTTAAGACAACTCCCGCCATGTCTCATTCCACACTTTAAGTAAAAGGTAAAGATCATATTATTTTCAGTGTGCTCTTTATATTTTCCATTGAATTCCATTTTCCTCTTCTTATCAAACCCATATGACTGATGGGTTACTCCAATCTCCATCTCAACCTTGAGAGCACATCGAAAAATTTCCTCACAGCTATTGAAGTCCCTTATGGCTAACACCCTTTGAAGACTTGGTTTTAAGCCACTAATGAATCGACCGATCTTACTCTCATGTTGGATAATAATCCCAGAAGCATACCTTGAAAGTCATGTAAAATTTTCTTCGTAGGTACCAACCGATTCATCATCGTTTTTATTTAGTTCAAGAAACTCCTTCTCCATATTTGTTCGGAGAATATGAGGGATGTACTTATTGAAAAATATTTTCTTGAACTCGTCCCATTCCATGGACTCAATTTCATCCCTCTACCTCGTATTCTTGATAAGATTCCACCATTTATCAGCTTTACCTTCCAAACGATAAATTTATAAGACGAATTTAGCATGTTCAGAACATTGAAGAAATGAAAATATCTTTTCATTAGTATTGATCCGTTGTTCAGCCACTAATGGATTAGTTGACCCGCTGAATGAAGGTGGACGCTGCCTCATGAATGATTCAACAGAATGTTTCTCCTTCCTTTTCTAGTTTGGAATTCCTACATGATTCATAGATTGAGAAAGTTGTGTGAGCATGGCTACATGATTTTTCATTCCAGCTCCCATGATGTTTGGTGGCTCAGGGGGACAATCATTGCATTGCCCATCGCATTCTGCATTAACACGGTTCCTTCGGGTTCCAGCCAATGACTAAAACCAAGAAGAATAGTGTGAGAAACACTAATTATAATAGAAAAAACACATAATCAAGAATAAGATTTCACACTGAAGGTCTTATCATAGGTTATTCATGTACATTTCAAAAACACTAAGATTGTGTTCTATGCTTAGACATATCCTTAGGTTTCTTACTAAGGCTTTTACATACTAGTTTCCAATGGTTGACTATACCTTTCCTCTAATACCAACTATAAAGACCCATACATTACACACATTGTTAATACTTCAAAATTTAAGTACAATTATTAAAACATATAACAAAACCATGAAAGGACCGTATAGGTATAGTGTCTTTAGAAACTGGGAAACATAAACAACTAGTTACTAAATTATCTACGTTGTCTCACATTTATTTCATCATATCTAGAGTTCATTTTTGGCATATCCTACTTAATATCATTCTTCTTGACCTAGGGAAAAGAAAACATACAGAAGGGTGAGCTCAAATGCTCAGTAAGGATAAAAAAATAAATACCAATCACATCATATTCATAAGAACATATCATTTTGGAAATCATAACCTGCAAAAGAGATCATAATTTCATAACATGGGATAAGTCATAGTAGTGAAATGTAATCCCAATAATCATAACTAAAAACATGAAACTTTGTGGAATACACACATAATCATATAGAATCGTTTCTTAGTAGTCAAGACTCAATGCCAAGACTATCTTAGCAAACAAAGTCCATTTCTGAACCGAGTTCACTCCTCGTTTCAGTCCCGTTTCACTGAATCGGTTTAACCTGTCGTTCCGGCCATGTCTATATCATGAGATATAAATCATTACCCAATGCATTGGAGGGAGATATAGGTCCCACCCATCTCATAATGAGACCATTATAATGTCTGCCACAAAATCATAAATCATACATCATTGCTTAACCCATGTAATAAAAATGGGATTCTTAAACATCGTGACATCATAAAACAATGAATATAAGATTAAGGAATTAATAAAAATAATTCGATGACAACATCATCAAATCAATTTAATAATAGGGATAGAACCAGAACCCTATATTATCTTAGATGGAAAGTAATTTTGATAAGACACTTGAACTCCATTCTTGAGGAAAATATCCTTTCTACTTCAAAAACATTTTCCTTTCTTAACATGTCATGCAATTTTAAACTAAAAGAAGTCGATTAAAAATAAAATTGAAAACTTGTAATGTACGATTCTTGGAAATAATGTTTTAAAAATCCATTGATGCCGTATATGTTAAAAAAACATTCTTCTCGTACTTTTGTCAGAAATATAAAAAAGTACCTCTTACGAAAAATGACAAAAGATTCCTTTCATATCTTTTACTAAAAACTCACCACAGGGTAAAATTGGATTTAAACAATTGTATGTGGATGGAAATAATATTACATATTGAGGAAACATTTATGAGGATGATAAAATACACCCCAGTAAATATCAAAGTATAAACAATCTCGGATAAAAATGAGATTGGGATATTTTCCCTTACCTTAGGTCCGATTTGCTTCATAAGTGTCCAAACCTCTTGTATAATGATATAAATAATGTCATTGACTTATTCCAGTATCATAAGTATTTTTATGAAATCATATATGGTCATATTCTTAGCTTCTTATTAGTAATATTTCATTGTTACTTGTTATTTGGGTGTTTATTGCTTTTTATTCTTATGTGTGTTTTGTCGAATAAATTATTATTCTTGTCTTTAGGTTATAGATACCTTATTTACAGAATGGTATTAGTTTAATACAAATCATATTTATTCACTCAATTCATTTATGTAATCATTATGCAATGAAAATCATGTAGAGCAAGTTGCATCATATCGTGGAGACGGTATTCCGTACGTACGCACGAGCGATGATATCGTTCCCATGATCGTGGAATTGTATTGGAGTGTATGTATACTATTTAAAAATAAATATCAATTTACAATAATCATATATAGTTATTATTTACACCATTATACCCATCCAAGTAAGGTGGTTGTGGAAAATATATTACACCACGGCGTGGAGACGGTATTCCGTATGTACGCACACGCGGTGATTTCGTTTTCTGTAGGATCGATAGATGGTGAAATAGGGTTGTTTAATACATATAATTACATATCAGTATATGATTTATACTGATGGTATTACTTTATAATAAAACAACTAAATAAGAATAAGTGGAAGAAGAAATAAAGATGAAAGCATCGGTAACAGACATTACATCTTCTTTGAAGCGCCTCTTTGAGACCACCTCTTAGGGCACTAAAATTGGTCTTTGAAGAAGACCAGGACATATAGGATGTTTCTAGGGAAGTGGAGAAGAGAATTTGTCAGGGTTTGTCCGAGCCTATAGGATCAAGGTTGTGTGAGGAAGAGAGATATGAGGTGCCCTTTTATAAGGGAGGAGAGGGGTCCCTTTGGAAAAACTAAAAATATTATTTTATTATAAAGCCATATTCCATTTTTAATAGCTCCAAATTGATTTATTTCGAAGCTAAGGTGGGTATGGGTCGAAATAACCTCATCCAATAGAATTTATACAAGTTCAGGTATCTATTCTAACCTTATCATTTAGATTTAACGTTAAGTTAGGTAATTTAACTTTTACCGTGTCTTCTTTTTTTCTTACACTATGAGGTTAATAAACATTTATAACAAGCCAAAAGAACCCCAAGTTGTTTATTATTAATGTATATAACCTAATATATGTCATTTGGATGAATTTTGGATTTTTTAGGAATAAAATAAAAATTAATAATATAATATTTTTTTTAAAAACTATTTTATGTCAATTTTGACACTATTTGGTAATTGATTGTTGTGAAAATCATAACAGAATTATTAGTTTGAAAAACGTCAATTAAATCAGTACTAACATGTAATATTAACCTATAAAATTATTTTAATTCATAAGAAGTCTCAAATTACATTTATTTGTGTATTTATAACATCAATTATGTCAATATTTCATTAATAATATAATTACTGCATCGTCATTGTGTCATACATAAATTATATTATATAATGTATAAAAATTAAAAATAAAATACGATTATGTAGAAAATATTTTTAACTTTCTAATGAATATTTATAGTCGAATTTAGATTATGTATAACCCTATATTAAAAAATATTTACTTATTAAACATTGATTTTATCTATTTTAACCCTTCTTTAAATAAATTAATAATTAATGTCTTAATCTAATTCAAGTGGGCCTAAATGGTCATATTTTATTTCTAAGGTTGTTTTTGGTATAATTAAACTTATCCAATAGAATTATTACATGTGTTAGGGTAATAATAAAATTATTTTTTCCCTTAATTACTCTATTTACGTTTAACTGTCTTTAAAAAAAGTAACAAGTTACTATTCACCAAAAATTATTTTCATCTCATTGAATCACATTTTAGTACTTCATATTAACCGTGTCTCTTGGAATTTCTAAATTCCACTCACAGAAGCGGTAAAATTAAGTTTTATGTGAATTTGGAAATTCTCCTAGGAGATGGGTGAAAGACGGTGAAAAGTTCAAAAAATATTTTATATATCTAAAATTATTATAAAATGAGTCCAATTAATTGCATTGAACTTATATAGGTACTATGTATCAATTTTTAACTAAAATTAATTTAAATAAAATAAATAATTATTTAAATAAAAAGTATGTTTTTAAATAGTAACCTAGTGTTTTCACTATTCATCAAAAATTGAAAGTTTTCAGAAAAATACCAAAATTTCACCCTAGTCTAATTTCAATATTCAGAATCCAAAAATGAAGTCCATTTTGAAAAATAAAATTTAAAAAATTTCAAAAAGTGGGTATTACTATTCATAACGGCTAGTTTTCATAATATTTTAATTGAATATCATTGTTTAGTGAAACTCGGTATTGCGTACGATGCAAGCTATCGAGGAAGGTCGCGATTGTGTGTAAAGAAAGCCAAGCTAGTGTTGTGTATAGTGAAAGATTCCTTTGATGAGTTATATAAAAACAAAATATTTCTCATAAAAGTCTCAGGTGTTACATTAACAAATACAATTTACTCAGACAAAGGAAGCAATGGACTCATCCAGTAGATGTGCCCCAAACGAAGCACATTTGTCAGAGCTCGGAATGAAAGTTTCATTTTTGTGCTTTGATCATGACCAAGCCCAAGACGTGCTTGAATATGTTAATCTCGAGCGGGGCCTCCTATGATAGAAGTGTATGTTGATAGAGATCTCCACACAAGCAATGTTATCCAAGCCACCCCAAGAGTCACTCACAATCGCACACCTTACCATTATATCTTATGCGGAAATTTTAAAGGGTCATGTAACCAGAACATAGAACTATGGTTATGTATATTATTCTTTTATATAATAAAGAATATACTTTCATTTTGTTACTGTTACATTGTAAATAATTTTGAAATATCAAATAGTATTTTTAGTTAATGTTCAACTAAGAAATCTATTTTGATGAATTAATGGATTTTTAATTAAATATTATTTTTGAAAATATTATTATTTTCATCAAATTTATTTTTATTAAATATAAATTTTCATATAATTTTCCGAATGCAATTGTAATTTTTATTATGGTTTGAAAGCTATTTTTGTCAAAACCCTTGAATTTTAAATAAATGTCAGTTTTTATTTTAAATGTAAAAATTCACATATTTATAAAATTATTTAGATAAAATGAATATTATTTTTGGAATCAGGATGTCGAAATTATCCAATGGTGAATTTTCCTTATTTTTATGAGACAATGAAATTTTGGGGTAAAAATTAAAAACCGTTTGAATATATAATTTCTTTTATGACATAAAATGACTGAATAGTGATGTAATAAAATACAATAAATGATATGTTCGGACAATATATGTTTTATCCTTAAAATAATGTGATTTTTGATTTTTTTTGATTAATTTTATGATGCCTTAGTGGACCCTGTACGACTTATAAAAAAATTTATATTTTTAAATTGTTTTCCCTGAGAGTGTGACTCATAGCCACATAAGAAACCGTATTATTTTAAGAAGTTCAGAATTTGGCCATATAAAATATTATTTTCCACTCCCCTTTTGAAAAAACCATGGGAAAAAACAATGATCTGGTTTTTGGTTTTGATTAGTTTAATGTGAGGTGTCCCAAACCTAAATACTAAACAATTCCATCTCCTTTCTGATATAAACCAACCCAAGCTCCCACTTCCTCCTCACTCAAAGCCTTTGGAATTCATCCAACCTCTACCCTCCTCTATCTATAATCCTCCCAAGGCACCCCAAGCTCCCACGAATCCTCTCCTTAGTCTTTCTCAATCCTTTGGAAGCACACTTCTAAGTAAGGGTTTTTCTTCTTTTCCCATTTTTATCTAATTTTCATTGAATTTTTATTCCCTTTTAATTTAAATTATAAATGTTGGGGTATGGTTACGCACCCCCCATACTTATCTCTTTATGTTTGAATGATGGTAGACCCCATTCTCTCTCATTAAATGCCTCCCATGTACACATGTTAAATTCAACCCATTATTCATGATGATAATGAGGTATATTGGAGGTGTTTGATATCTCAAACAATTGCATCCAAGTTAGTTGTATTCTAGAGAATGTTTCACAATCATCTGAACATGAAGTTGAAATAATTATTAGAAGAAAGTCATCAAGAGGAGATAAGAATTTCATTTGAGATCTTCATCCTTCCATCTGTAACAAACATTCATTAATCGGCAAGAAGTTATAAAACAAGGATTTAACTAAAATAATAAACATAAGGACTAACCATGTGATTATCGAAAACTCATAATACCTAAAGTTTTCTAAATCGACCTCTAATACCAACTATAAGGACCCATCTATAAACAATACATTGTCTTGACTAAAATGGATAATTCACATTGATAATATTTTCAGGTTTATAGTTTTAAAGAATTAGGTCATAACTGTTACATGACAACATGAATATTATTTGTAGACAATTCTACTCAGTATCCATTTTTTCCAAAAAATAAAAACTCTTGAAAAAAGAGTCATGTCTAGTTCCATGTTATAGGAAGCATGACTTTTCCTTGATCCTATCCAAGACCCTTATTCATCTTTATGTCCTATGGAAGACATTTCAAAAACATGGGATGATCTTAAAAATCTCAGTAAGGGATATAAAATAATGAACTAAAACAATAACCCATCAATAAATAAAAAATAATGGAACTATACTTTTAAATCACAACATACCCCACCAAATCATAATATTTATGAATAACATATTGAAATCATTTATCATAAAGTTAACATGTGGAATCGATATCAAACTTACGTTGTAGCTATCACAACTACATAGGGAGTCACATTTGGAATACCCGTCACAATATATTCCCTAAATCTCTTAGGAGAAACATTCATGTTCACCTCCTTCACATAACCGAATTCATTGGAGAGCTATATCAGGCTCACCTTCCCTAGGTTTATCATGGAACCACCCAAATATTGATACAATTCCCAACAACCATAACATATTCATAACCCATAAAACAATCATAAAGGAAAAATAACATTTCTACATTGGAATCACAATATATCATTTCAAAATATTGAAAAAATCAAAGCTTTTATCAAACCATTTTCAGGGCCGTTTAAAATTTTAAATAATGAGATTTTTGAATCAAAGTGTCCTATACCACATTGAAACTTTTGAATAAAATTTAAATTAAAAAACATTCAAGTCCCAACAAAAAATCATTAATACCATTTTCAATACATGGACATTAATGTGAGTGATTCAGAAGAATAAACCTTTAAAACATTTAAAATGATATTTTAGTTAGAGAGTTTTTAACAAAATGAGAGACCCTAGAATAAAACTAATTGAGGAATAAAATTTAATCAGAACTTATTTATATCCTGAGAATATTTTTATCCATGATATAATATTCGCATGGGCAGTATATACACCATATAAGAATTAATTGGTGTATATCAACAATGAAGTCTCAATGGAAATGTAAATTGAGACGAAATCCATTATAAAGTTTGTATCCTTAGATTTAGTATAAACCAACTTACATAATTATGTGTGAAAAATATTAGTACACCCAATATAAGTGGACATTATGTTTTAAACAATAAGTTGTTATTAACACATATTCATAGAATGACATAATCAATAAGTAGATGTGTAAGCCAAATATTTAAATTGGATTAAGAAGATTAATTACAGAAATTAGACAGTCTAATAGTGTCACTATAAAATTCAGAAAATTAGTTGATGATAGAGGAATTTATATCTCATAACTTTTAAATAAAATTTACATAATAAGGATATTGAAGAACATATCCAAACATAATAATATTAAAATTAAATGACATGAAAAATGTAAGTCTTTTAAAAAGAGGAGGGTGAATGGTTCCCTTACAAATTAGGTAACTTACGAAAAATACACCCCATGAAATAAATATCACACAATGAATATGTAAATACCCATAAATTAATTTATATTTCACAAATAATATAATCAAGGTCATTACATCCACCATACAAAAGGATATAGTGGCTAATATAGCATGAATCTCATGGGAATACAAAGTGAGACAAAAAACCCTTACCACGTTGTAATCAATCGAGTCGTATGAGAAAAAGATAATAACCACAAAATGAATCAAAAAATACCTTGAATATAAATATTATCATGATAATATATATCAAAAGGAAATACAAAATACACGACCTAAAATAAATAGGTGGTGAACAATGGAAATCTCATGGAATTAAAAGTGAGATAAGAAATCCCTTACCAAATGTCAAACATGAATCATATCTTCATTGTTATACCTGAATAATAAACTTAAGTTAATTTCAACTTTCTTCATAATCTTTTTAATGTTTATTATTACTTTTATATCACTTATTACCTTGCGGTAACAGTTATTTAATTATTTTAGTTCATATTGGACATTTTGTCGAGGTTCAGAATTTGAGTTAAAAATGAACTTGTTATAATTACAATTTTCCCATGTGGTTAAAATTTCATCATCTCCATAATGATATTAATGATTTAGATATCATATATTTCATATATATCTAATATATATATATATATATAAGAGTACATAAGATTTGGAGATAAGAAATGAAATGCACCGTTCATGGAGATGGTATGTCCTACGTATGAATGAACATTACTTTCATTTCCATTTAATATTTAATGGAATGGAAAATTAATGATAAATAGGTATATTATAAATAAATAATAATATCATATGTTATATATTTTACATAATTTCATTATATCCATCTTTATACGTTCCATGTATGTCATGAATGAATCAGATCAAGATGAGGGGGCGGTTGTCCACACGTTTTCAAATAAAATTATCACGTTTACACATTTTGGAAAGCATGAAGGTATACATGTAAATAAAAAATAAATAAGAATATAGAAAAAAAAACATAATATATATCATATATAAATACCGTTCCATCATAATTTCCACAATGAGAGGCAGTAGAAGATAATTGAACAATCATCGCTTAATGAGGTGTTAATTTGTCATCCATAGAAGGAGAATGTTCTTCACCCATTATATGTAGGTGTGTGTAATTGTAGTTTAAATCCTACTCATAACAAAATTCTAGTATTTTGAGTATTTTGGTGTTGTTATATAATAGAAGAATAAAAAGAGTTCAGGTGTTGTAGAAGTAAAATAAAACAAAATAACTTAAGAGAAGATGGTACCATTAAATCGGGTAACTCCCTTAGGTTTGAACCTAAAGGTTTTCTTGAACTGAGTTTTACCGAAGTTAAGGAATCTATGATGAAGAGAGGTATATTGGGAGATTATTTGGGAATTTTAAAATGTTTTTTACATTTATAAAAAAATTGAAAAAATTTGATTACATAATTGAAATAAAATTTATTTATATTATATAATAATTTCAACTTAATTTCAGTTTAAAAAAATTAATGAAAACTATAAAATATAATTATTTTAGTTGAAGTTAAAATAGATTTACCGAGGGTTAAAATTAAATTTTAATGGAAAAAATGAATTATAAATATTTAATAAACCAATTTTAGGGACATATTTTGAACATATTACCAATAAATATTTATAATTACCCATATTGGAACAATTATTCAATTGAAAAACATAGTTACACTATATTCTTTAAAAAAATTCTATATTTGTCTTCTCTACTACTTATAAAGGGTCACCCACAATCCTTTCTTATTCACACTTCAAAAAAAATTTGTTTTTATAATACAAGACCAAATAATTTTCATAATTCCACAAAAAAACCTAGAATCCTTTTTATATCATAAATCATATAAAGAAAGTATTTCGTTTAATCCTTATGTGGTTTTCGGAGGAAGAGGTAATGTTTTTAACTATGAATTTATTTACATCTTCTTACAAATACATAAATTCATTTCAATCTATGATAAAAAAATTAAAAAATTAAATCCTATATAACTATATGTTATTATTTCAATAGAAAAACACATATCCATCTTCATCTCCATCTAATAGATAATGAAACTATCATCGATGTGTATGGAGGACTACTGCCACCCGAACCGATGTTATTCGTTTTCCATCACCAACTCTCAAAACTGAATATATTGAAGGATTTAATGTTTAAATATTATATTTATAAAATTATTATACATAATTTATTATAATTCCATAAATACTATATTACCTTCCCACCCATTTCAAAAAAAAACAACATCACTAGTCTATATATAGGACTACTACCTCACAAAATAATATAAAATTTTTTCCATTTCGAATTTAATTAGATCTTAATAAATATATATATAATGAAAATATATTTTATTTGTAAATTAATTATCCTTTTTTAATTAATATCACACATATAAATTGTTTCTAATCAGTCTATGGGTGTTATAATAACATTCATCAGTTCTGCAATGGACTATTGCCTCGTGAAGGGATGTGATTCATTTTCCACTAATTCTATGAATGGAAGATAACAAGGATAATTTTAATAAATATATGATATATATATATTAAATAATGATGATAATGATAAGGTGAATTGTTAATTACCATACTTTTTTTCCATTTGATAAAAATAAATATGAACACTGTTCATTCATAAGTAAGACCTACTGTCTACATGAATGGTGTATTTTATTTTACATATAATATTTTATGGGTTTTTATCAATAAATATAAAACAAATATAATTTGTTTTATCACGGAAAATATTTTGGAGATTATGAAACCATGAAAAAATTATGAGGATTGGAAATAAAAAATATAAACATATATGAAAAGAAGTTAATACGCGAAACATGATTTTAACAAAGAATTATTAATAAACTAGTGATAAATGGTCCTAAAAATCTTATATGGTATTAAATACATATGTTTGGTTTTTTAATATATTTTTCAGAAACATATATTTATTATAAATGTGTTTTTAATGTGTATGAAAGAATTCTTGACATACGATAAGGGATTTCTAGTCCTTTTATTTTTGGGAGATAAATGCCATATTCACCACCTATTTGTTTTTTTTTGAGAATATACTACACCTATACCATATTATATCATAAATATTATTCATTTAATGATATTTAAAGTTTCACATTATTTTATTCGTTAATGGGTCTTATATTTCAAATGATTACCAAGGTTGTAAGGTATTTTTATCTCATTTATTCATTATTGGGAAATACGTTATGTTATGAACCTCTCTTAAATTATGAGGTGTATAAAAAAGAAATTTTACATGTAATATCATGAAATTATTTATTCTAATTATATTTATTTTTAATCATTGTATATTACTTCATGGGGATTATGATTCAATGTAAGCAATGTTGTAAGGGTATTATGTTATGATCTCATCAGTTATCGGTATTGTATAGGTTTATAATTTTGATGATGAAATTCTATAATTTATCTACCAATAAATTCATTTTTTTTAATAATATCTTAATTTATTTAGAATATATTTTTTCCATAAATTTTACTCTATTTATTTATGCATTTTTTCAAAACATTTTTAAGGATAATCTACTTAATTTCTACATTCAATCAAAAACCCCTTTTTTATATATCTATATTTTTAATAATATTTTTAAAAATGTTTTTATGTTAATGTATGGTTGTTTAAATTTATTCTTGGAATTTTTTAATTTTTTAATATTTTTTAAAAGTAATATTCATTTCATTTTCCAAACAATGATGTTTTATATTTTATTAAAAATGTTAAAGGAATATATGTTTTATTGTTTATGAAATTTCTTAAGGTCATGATCGCTTAATGTTATAGAGATTCCTTTATAAGATATCAAGTTTATTTTCAATGAAATTAATTTTAAAAAATTTCTTATCAAAAAAATTAAATTTAAATGTATATGCTTCTCAAGGAATATTTTAAATTAAATTTTAAAGATTCTTTATTATGTTTTCATGTTTATTATTAAAGAATGTATATGTTGACTTTTTTAGTTTGAAAAGTGGTTTTGAAGTGGAAGAGATATATTCCAAAAGAAATTTCTTAATCTGTATTATAAAGATTCATTTATATGTCATCAAGGTAATTTTAAAGAAATATTATTTCTAAAACAATTATTAAATTTATATTATTTAAAATGTGATTTGAAAGAAATTTTATTTTTTCAATAAATGTTCCTAGTGATTTTACATTCCAAATAATTTTCTATATAATTAGACATAATTTTACAATACATAA
This sequence comes from Viscum album, assembly GCA_963277665.1. Taxonomy (NCBI): domain Eukaryota; kingdom Viridiplantae; phylum Streptophyta; class Magnoliopsida; order Santalales; family Viscaceae; genus Viscum; species Viscum album. The sequence goes on from OY728130.1 coordinate 1,447,967,251, forward strand.
TATTTAATAGGGATATGATTTAACTATACCATATTTATTCTATCTCTAGATTGTTTATGTTTATGAGGAAATGTTTTTTTTGAATCCCATTCCTCTTCTATGGGTTAAACCCTAATAAAATTCTTACCAAAACCTGTTCTTTTACATATGTTGTGATGGAATGATGAAATAATTATGAAACCTATTTGGTATTAACAAGGATATAATTTCGTGAAATATTTATGAAACCTATTTCTTTTCATAAAATATAATATAATGTATGTTTTATGATATTCTAGAACATTTATGTTTTCTTTCCATTATGTGATGGGTGGGACATATATATCCCTTGAATGAATTGGGAAATTATTATTATTCTAATAGAGTAGTGGGTACATGGGAGGTTATTCCAATACCAAAAGGATGACATAGATGAGGTTATACTGATTATCAATTCTGTACATGGGTGGGGAGTTCAAGACTTACATGTAATGAATATTTTGGTGGGTATCCTTTAAATAATGTTTTCAATGATTATGTGTTTTCGAAAACACTGTTTATTGTTAGAATGTTATGGTCTTGTGGAATATATTTTTGGAATCCTTTATTATTAACGTTTTATAAACATTAAATATTTTTCCATGAATAATGTTTCTGAAATATTATATAGAGGGGACGGTTTTAAATAGTTATTATCATGTTCTCAAACTGTTATGCTCATGTTTTTATAACATATCTTCTATTTTTACCATTAATGATCCTTTGAAATCACCATTTCTTAGGTTTATTTTTTCCTTGGTTATAATGATATCTATTACATGTGATATTTCTGTAAAGGATTATAGTTATGTGGAACTAAATGGAAAATGATATATGCCTCTTATGAACTGGTTGTTTAGGTTTCCATGTTTCCAATCTAACTATACCATTATAATCATCAGGCATGTGTTTATGTAATAAAATAAATATTTTCCTAAAAAGATGAAATATTCATGTTTTAGTTTTTTGGATATCTTCAGTTAGAATCAGACTGTAGGTTTAGTTAAACTTTTGGAACTAGTATGGTAAAATATTAATGACATCCCTGTAAATATTTCTAAGGCAATGTCTACAGATAATTTTAGGTTAGGTCCAATGATTTTTCAAAGTATAAAAATTTGTCATGGAATTTTTGTGAAGGATATAGCGAGTGGTTTCTATGAAATTACATCCATTTATTGATACTATGAGTCGATGCGGCTCAAGTATTGTGGAACGTAATGGTAATTAATCTCAACATTTATCATTTGGATGGACTCAATCATTATATGGTTGATTACAATGAGCCTTATCTCACACTATATTTGTAAATCCTAGGGGATCTCCTTTAGATATTCACAGACTCTTTATGAACTATCATGATGGATTTGAATAGTTATTGACAAAAAATGAACAATTTTAAACCTAGGGAGTCTTCAATTTTAAATAATAATTCCTGATTTAGACGTCCTGTATATGATTTTTCATGATTATGTGGTTTCCCACTATGATTATTTTTTACCACACTATGTATTTTGTTATTATCCAATGGGGGATCCAAAAGGAACTAGGATAATGATAAATGTGATGGATGATTTGTTTATTGGCATCCAAAGAAGTATAGAGTTCACTGAGAGCTTCAGTGGTGGAGATCATAAAGAAAATGTGATCTAGTTTTTTATATGTCAATAATGTTAGAAGAATCACTCACGGGAGTACCTCAATGGAATTAGGATATGATTTATGTTTGGAGAAACATGCAACAGGGTATGTGACTTCTATGAAGAAAAGAAAAGTTGGTTTATTTAAATGGATGAGAATAGTGGTTTTCCCCAGGCATCATCAGAGGTTAAATGTTATAAAATTGGAAATAATATGAAATATTAAAAGATATTCCCTATGGGGATAACTCAAGAATAGGATTATTAGGGTGGTATAATTAAAGGATTTTTTGTTTATGATAGAGATACAACACAAAAAAATAATAATTGAAAGAGGTACTAAAGAATAAGATGATAAATCCTAGTTAATGGTTTTTGAATTACGAGGAATGATTAGAGTGTTTAGGAATTTGGATTTTCTAAACATGTGTATTATGAAACACATATAAGGATTTTGAATATTTTTTTCAATAAAAATTTACATTGATATGTTTGAATTGTACATATGACCGAGAAAATTAATTCGACAGTCTGGTTATATTTTATGGAAAAGACATGATTTAAGGAAGATAACCCGTAATATATTTTTTATGTAGAGATATTGTTGTTGGAAAAAATAGATAATCAATACAGATAAAGTAAATTTCATATTTTTTATAACACTATAATTGAATAATTATTTGTTAAAAAAGTCGTTTATGTAATCAGTGATGGATTTTACAAGACTTGAATGCTAATTCTATCGATTTATGGTGACCAACAATGAATAATATGATAATATTCAATACAAAAGGGTAGTCAAATAAGAATATTTACCCTAGGGGTTGCATAGAATTCTTTCGGGGTCATGTTGGAATATTCCTATGATGTTTCTTTAGATCATGGGTTATGGATTATTCTCTTAACATGGAAATTAAGGCTCTCATTTATAAAATTTATTTTTGTTGGTATTAGGGATAAAAAATGTATGAATTGAATTTGTCTCAAATTTCGTCATAAAAGTAATTAAGAAGGTAATTCTTCTTCTATCTTGGAGAGTCACTATGAGATAGATTGATAGTATCGAAATTATGATGAGGATCAATTTTATTATCACTGATAACGAATAGAAAGAAAACTATATTGTGGATTACCATTCAAAAAAATGAATTTATATGAGTATCACCTCAATTGAATAATTTCCTTTTTACCTCATTGTATTGCATGTAATGTGTTGTAACAATTCATATCTCTTCATAATTTGGTAAATTATTTTTAATATTTTTAATTCAATTTTCACCCTAGGTATGGGATGTTTTCAATAAAAAAATATGTGGATTTATTTATTGAATTAGGTAGCATGCATGTTTTTTTTGATTTTTTATAGTAGGTATGGTTAATTCCATTTATCTTCAAGGAATTAAAATATTTTATATATGATTAATAAGTGCTACATTATATTACTTGGGGGATTAATGTAAAATTTATTTTTGTAAAATTTGTGACCTCATTTAAAAATAATTAATTTTTGAAGGGTTATGTGTTTAACCATTTATGGAATGGATTATATTTAAAATTGGATGGTGTTTTAGTGATTAATGTATTATCTAACCATGTGAATAATTATGGATAATGTATAACTTGTGCTAACCATTTTTTTATAATAACCAGAGATAGAAGGGTAAAATTATCATTTTATTATGTATATTTGAATTTATTAGTGCATTTGGAATATAGAATTCACCATAATTTTTTAGAGTTTGATATCAGGATGAAATTGATATAAGAAAAATAAAGAGATTGAATTGTTATTATGATTTAGAGAAAATCAAATCCCTTGGTATGTCTTTCCCTTTGTTATTTTTTCTAGTATCCAGATCGTAGCCTATCGATTGTTGCTTCCAACTGAACCCATTTCAGGTTCATGATTTGGTCAATGTTTCTATCCTAAGGTAATAAAAACATGACCCATCATATGTACAAAACTCAATGGTCGTATCACTAGAGCGTGATATTTCTTATTAGGAACAAATAGTGGAGATTTTGGAACATATCGAGAGATTTATACAAAACCAGACCACTTACCTGGTCAAATATTTATGTTGAAACGACTATATTGAGGAAGGTATTTGGGAACCTGAGAATTCAGTGAGACAAAAGTAGCAACATTTTTAACACAAAAGTGATGAATTTTGAGGGATAACTTAATTTATCATGTTTTATAATGTAACACCCTAATATTTTATGAAATATATTATTTTGAATATATTATATTAATTCAATGGAATATGTTACAAGAAACATTGAATTTAACCAATACATGACATACTATTAAATTAATATAATTTAATATGATTTTGACTTCTTAGCCATTGGAATGGATGATATGTATTGGATTAACAAATCTAAAAAAATACATGGTTTTCACATAAATGTAAAATTGAATTTTTAATGACTAATTATTTATTAATTGTAAATAAAAAAATGAAAATCAATGAATTTTCATTATATAAAACTATTTTTGGTCACATAATGGTGTTTTAGTCAATAAATTAAACAAATAGATTTATGGAAAAATTTAAACAAATATACAACTATTTATTCAATATTTTTTTTTGAAATTCGACTTATGTTTTTTAAGGCAAGAGACAAGAATAAATCCCCTTTACAAATAAAATATGTAACTTTTTAAAAAAATCACATTGTGTGCTCTTATTATTAAAATTAATTTTATCCAATTCAATTTTTGGAAAAGGTAAAAATTTCATTGAATTGTGAAAAATAATAGTATTTGTAAAAAAATTAAAATTCATACTAATAACTTGAAAGCTATATTTTTTACTATGGTTTTAAAAGTAAAAAATATTTTTAAAAAATATATTTATTAATCCAATTTAGTTCATTTTAGTCGATTTAATAGTAAATTTTGAAATAAAAATGTTTTTAGCTTTTGATCAATTTATCTTTGAAAAAATGATTTCCCTTCAGGTCTACGTGTTTAGTTTTAAAATAAAATTTTCTTATTCTATTAATTAAATTTTCAAAATAGATTTAATATGTTGAATCATAATTATTTATATTATATAATAATTTGACCATATTTTTATTCGAAATGAATGTAAAAACAGTAAAACTCAATTAATGTGGTTAAGGATAAAACATGTTTACCGTGGGTTAAACATATAGTATAATGGGTAAAATGATTTTTAAAATTATCCAACCAAAATATAATGAACATATTATGATTTTATGACATAAAATTACATATAATGGAAACTTTTTTATCCTTTTGGCTTGTGAAGATCAAGGGTACACATTGATGTTTACAAAAATTCGGTGTGTGTCCTCTTACCCACACATAAAATTCCAACATCAATTATCTTATATTCCTCTAAAACCCAATTAGGTTGATAAAACACTATGAAAAAAATTACTTACTTACCACCACACATAATAGAGGAATATTTTTGAATAAAAATTCAATATAAAAATGCTTTCTGTTAAACCTGAAAAGTTGTTTAAAGAAGAGGTAAATTCTTTAACCATGCATTTTTTTTTCATCCAAATCCTTAAAATATTTTAAAGTTTTTAAAAAAATAGAAAAAAAGAATCTATTATATACTTATATTATATTATGTTAATTAGAAAACCCATATCCATATCCACCTCCATAAAATGGGAAATGAAATTGTCAATTGTGTGTACAGCGGACTACCGCTTCATGAACATATATTATACATTTTCCATCACCACTTCTCATGGGTGGTTATAATATGGGATTTAATGTTTATATATTATATATATAATTTTATTATACATTTTTAAATATAATAAAACAACAAAAATAAAACTTTATATCCGGATGGGAAAAGAATAATATCTATCGTGTGTACGACAGACTACCGCCCTGAGAACCGATATGACGTTTTTTTCATTTCCATCATATTTGGATGGTAATTAGAATAAATTAACTAATATATATGGTATTTGAAACATAATTATACTTATGGAATTAATATATAAAATATACTTTCTTAAATTCAATTCTATAAGGTATACAATAATGTCACTCATATGTTTGATGGACTATCGTCTCACGAAGTGATGTCATTTATTTTTTACTAAAAATTATAAATGAAGGTAATTAGGATAAATTTAATAAATATATGTTAAATATATTACATCATAATTATATTTGAAAATTTATTTATTATTTACCACTACTTGGTTTCATTCGTTATAAAATGTAAACAATGAGCATGCCCACGTACGACCTACCAGCTCTATAAATTGTTTATTTAATTTTCTATCTCTAATGTTTATGGTTTACTATAAATATGTATATAATTAAGATAGGTTATATTAATATCTTGTGTAAAATTATTTATATTATGAAACTAGGATCATTGTTATAGGTCTAACAATAAGAAATCAAAATATACACAAAAAACAAAGAAGTTATTACACAAAACATGATTTTATCACGAAATTGTGGTAATTAGTGTTCATAAGTAAATAATACTTGTTATTATATATATATTAATTGTTGTATAATATTTTTATAAAAAAATAATTTTTCTTATATAGGATGCTTGAATGTATATGAATTAATTCAAGACATACAATAAGGGATTTCTTGTCTATCTGTTATTTCTTGGATATATCTGTCATATTCACCTCTTGTTTATTTAGTGTGGTGTATATACATCAAAATTGAAATTTAATATCATTAATATAATTATTATTAATAGTATTTAATGTGAAATTTTATTTTATTCTTAAATAAGGATTATGATTCAAATGATTAGTAATGTATTAAGGTGTTTTTGTCATAAATTGATTCTTTGGGACATACATTATTTAATGCACCAATATTATTTTAAGAGGTGTATATATGTCCCATTTGAAATGTAATATAATGAATTTTTTTATTTTAATTATACATTATGTTTAATTCATAGATATTCCTTCATCAAGCTTACTATTCTATGTTACCAAAGTGGTAAGTGTTTTATGACACAATCAAATCGTTTTACTTGATTGATTTGGTTTATTCATTATATGGTAAAATATTATGATATATCATTCAAGAAACTGATAAATTTTATTCTCATATAGTTATTTATTTATCATATGTGTTTTAAATAAATGTTTCACTATTTACCAACTCATGATTCAAAAATAATATTTTTCAGTTAAACTTTTATTATTTCACTCTTTGATCAGAAACCTTTTTTTAATTCATATATATGTATTTTAAACGAAAAATTAAAAATGTTCTAATTTCCCACTTGTAATTTATAAATTAATTTTATCCTTTTATTAAGAATTTAATAAATTTTTAAAAGTAAACATCATGTAATTAATAAAAAAATTCCTATTTGGATTTTACCAAAAATGTGAAATGAATAATTGTTTTAACATTTACACCATTTCCCACCCTCATGAACACTCAATGATTTAATGATTTCATTTTATTTTTCATGATTATTTATAAAGGAAATGTTTTTGACCAATTTTATTTTTTATCAAATTTATTTTTTAACTAGAATGGGTATTTTTAAATTAATTTATTTCAATATCACATTTTGAAATTCCATTTTTAGAATATTATTTTAAAATAATTGTAATTTTACTCAAGAAATTTTCCAAGTGAGTTTACATTAAAAATCATTTTATATATAATATGACATCATTTGATTGTTATTAAGATTTGACCAGGAATTGAGGTAATGATACAATAATTATTATTTATCTTGATGTTTTATTTTTATGATGAAATATTTTGTTATGAATCCCAATCCACGTAAATGGTGTATACCAAGACAAAATTATTATAAAACCCACTTATTTTCCAAGTGTTTTGATAAAATGATAAAATGAGTCTGAAACCTGTTTCATTTATATAGATTATGATATGATGAAATTTTTATGAAACTAATATCTTTTTATGCATTTTTATATAATTAATATTTTATGATTTGATTGAATACATATGTTTGATTTTCGTTATGTAATATTAGGGAACAATATATTCCTTCAATGAATTTGATAATTATTATTGTTCTAGGATTTCATATGGTACATAAGAGGTTATCCCAAGACTCATAAGAGGATATATGAGAGGTTATTGTAAGGCCAAAGAAGGTACATGGGTGGTTATCCCAAGCCTAAAAGACTAGGGATACCTTGTTGGGAGTCATTGATATAAGAGTTTTTATGCTTATATGTTCTCCACAAATCTATCTCTTATGAAAGTTATATTCTCTAATAGATTATTTTCTTTTATGACATTATAAATCATGAATTATAAAATTAAATGTTTTATTAATTGACTCATGTCTATGAGTTATTATATTTACTGTATGGTTTTCAGATGTTATCTTCATGTTCTCATACCCATATGCCAATGTAATGATTTGGTACTTCCATTGTTTACCCATAAATAACATCTAGTATGACTCTTTCTTATGTTTATTTTTCCCATGTTATGATGATAAGTAATACATGTGATATGTCTGTGAAGGGTGATAGTTATGACGAATGATGTGGGAGACGTAGTATAACTTCTATGAACTAGTCGTTTATGTTTCCATGATTCCAATGGCACTAAAAATTTATCTTCCTCAATAATGTGTTTTTGTAATGTAATTTATATTCATATAAAAATATTTAACATATATGTATGAGATTTTTGAGTCCCTCTTTGTATGGGGAGAATTCCATATATTTTTATTGTGACTTTCTTCCCCTTTTAATTATAATTTCAATTTTCATGTATCCATCTAAAAATATTATAATGAGGATCCTACTATAGATCTATATTATAGAATTTAGTCATTCTCCACTTCGATAAGAAAATTAAAAATGTTCACATATTCTATTTATGATATAAAAATCCCTAAAAATTACTTTATTATGTAATTTTTCATTAACAAATTCTCTCCACATGTTCACTATCATTATCCTAATAATCATAATGTTCCTCCTTAAATTGATAGAAACTATTTTTTTCAGGAATGGTATCCAATTTCTCAGAAATACTGATCCTTTGTTTCCCATTGGAGTATGTTTTACTTTTTTATTTCGTTCAATTCATTGAAATTCAACCAAAATTAGAACATTTATAAAAATATTTATTAGACTAATTTTTTATTTGGAATAACAAACATGTTCTCAACCATTGTGGTAAAATCCCAAATGTGTCACCCCTAAAATATTTATCATCATCATTAAATAGATTCATTTAATATCCTAGAGAACAATTAAAATATTATTAAATTAATATAACGATATTTCCATAAAATACCCTCTAAATATTTAAAATATTGCAATGGTTTCATAAATATTTAGGTCTACTATGTGTTTTAGGGATTTAAATATTTTTATATTTTACATTATTATGTAATATATCTTCACCAATTGTGGATTCCCTAGATTCATATCCTAGATAAAACATTCACATGTTTTTGGGTCTATGTTCATTGATGATGTTTTCTATAGCAATAATACATATTCTTTATCTTTCTATTAAATATTTAATAATGATATTCCTAAATTTATATTTCTATAGTGACCATATATTTTTGTTTAAAATATGAGATTCTTTCTTAAGGACCCAAATTTATCATGGATTCATTCAAATAACTTGTATCTCTCTTATGACTAGGTATTTAGGCTATCTATTATTTTAAGTTTATCATTTATTTATAAATTAAAATCAATCACTTATTTAGTTGTATCTTGAGAAGCCTCAATATTTTTGGGCACCTTCTACAACTATGTAATTTTAGATTAAATTAAATCAATAGACTCTATTTATCCATTCATAAATCCATATTTATTTTATTGTTAAATTCATATATTTTGTAACGGTTTTAGAGATCGTTTGAGTATTAATTCATTGTTAAAAACTCTTTCTATTTGATCATATTCTCACATCTACATTCTTTACTCCCTTAACCATTACCATCATAACATCATACACATCAGAAATAACTCAACTTCATCATATTTAAAGAACATTACCTCATACTTTTATTCCTCTTTAATGAATATACGTTTTTAAATAGAACCTATTTACAATTGGAAACTTTAATTTAATGTTTTTTAGAGAAAAAATTCATTACTATATTGATGCCACATCATTTTTGAATCAATTTTACTCCTTCCTTTGAACTATTAATGAATTATTCCCAAATCTAACACAATTTAAATAAATAAAATAGATTTTCAACACCATACCATCCATTTTATTGCATGAATAATCTTCTTATATGTGAAAACGTTCAGTTTTTATATCTTTATCACTAATTATGGAAACATGAATCTCAATATTCTCCATTAATTCATTATAAATATCTTTTGATAATTTTCTAGTAGTATTTCTGATTGTAAATTAGTCTTGTAAGAGAATGGATTAATGAGATGTCCATCATGTGTCATATCTATTATAGATTCTTCATTAAGAAAAAAAACATTTCATTATAAACGTTTTGTATTCTTCTATTATCCATTTTTTGTAATATCAAAATATTATATTTGGTGTGAATGTCCACAACTGACTCTTATAACTACCAATAGATGATTTAGGATGAGATAAATATTATAATTTGGGATCATTTGAAAAATATTAATATTTTTAAAATGGAAATAAATTATAACATACATTAACATTATTTATTAATGAGGAAATATTTTTAATCACTTAGTCTTGAGTTTTAATAATCTTACTCAAATAGTTATAAATATTTCTCTGTGATTATCATTGTTTTTGAATTAATGAATAAGTTGGAAATATTATTTTTAAATGGTTTGAATTGTGATTTTATTAAATGATATATTAATTTTAATATTTAATTATCAAATACAAAAATATAATTGTGATCTTTGGAATATAATATGAATTTTTTATATTATCCTCCTCATTGTAAAATTCAATTTTCCAAACACCTATGATGTTAAATTATTTAAAATAGAATTTTAAGGTTTTCTAAATTTGTAATATATATTTTTTTATAAACATTGAATGAAAATTTAGTTGGAACACATTAAATAATCGAATTAGAATTTTAATTTTTTTTAAATTAATTGTATATAATATTTAAATAATTAATAAATTAAATTATTTTTTCAAAAAGGATATCATGAAATTTTTTAAGATAATACATCCGTGAGTGTTGCAACAATTTCCTTCATCCGTGAAACATTAACTGTGAGTTTCCATTCACCCAGGGGAAGTATCTTTTTATCATGGGAATGCATTAATTCTTCTGTCTCTGTAATGATGTTTGATTGTGAACCTTCTACCATGGATCCATAAAACAATGGAAATATCTATCATTTGACTACACTCCTAGGAATATGAAGTGTTTTAACCATGAAAAAGTGACCATGATTATCTTTTTGTTCCTAACACATCATGAATTTTTAAAAATCATTTTATGAAGAAAATTTTTATTGCTTGTTTAAATAAATTCCCAAGAATCACCTACAAATATCAACTTACTACGATACCCCTAGTTCAAATAGATAAATAAAGTTAAAGGTTTGATGAATTGAATTCACTAAGACCATGAACATTATAAATGAATCTATACCATTAAATATTTGTATGAAATAAACCCTAACCGGGTTCTATACTCATGTTGGTATTAGATGACCCCGACACCACTCAATCCAATGCCAAGAATCCCCCTCAAAAATTGAAAATTTTATACTAGTTCAACTATTATATGAACTACATAGCTATTTTCTGGTCCATTGAATTTGAAGCCATATTATCTACATTTCTTTACAATAATTGATCACTAAAGGTTACCCTAAAGTCATTGGATTGATCTTAGTAATCAAATAAAGGGATGGTAACATTATGGATTAATTTATTATGATGAAAATATAAAAAAATATGGTTAAATATGAAATATAAATAATTTTCTATATGATTAATATGAATACATGATTAATAGTGTTTATTGGTATGATCATATTATTGAATAATTATTTATTATTATATTTTGATCGATAGAATGTCAATTATAAAATTAGGTACATTTCATATTCAATTATAAGTGATTGTGATGGATTACATATGTAGGTTTAGTATAGAGGAATACATTTTATGCAAGACTAAATTGAATAATTGAGTCTCTCATAGAGATTCTAACATTGAAATAGACTTTTAAGTGATGATTTTTCTTGATCCAGAATTAGAGATTATAAAAACACCTATGCTCGAGTCGGTGTCATATGATTGAGAAAAGTACTGATTATTGATTTTATTTATGTAATGGGGTCATAAGAATGGTTTTTTAGATATATATTTAAATAAATTCACAAACTAAAGATTGTAATTAAGTAAATGGGACTAAATTACCAAATGAATTTATGGGACCTATGTGGATAAATTTGATATAATTATGACGATGAAGTATATGTGTTTAGTTAAATGGATGATATATACCATTATTACCATAGAAATATATACGGTATAAGTAATATTTAATATATATATATATGTGATAAATAAAAAATCTAGGGTGTAAAAATTATTATATGAATATTTTCCACTTTGTAATTTTAAAACCATGAGAAAATGAATTATAAGACCTACCAAACTTGTTGGAATAGAATTAGTCATGTCTAAACATGAATTTTAAATAACTATTTGAGAGTAAATCTTAATATAAATTGATAAGGAAGTAGGTAACTATAAATAAATATATTATTGATGAAAGAAAAAAACATGTTTTTATGGGTGTGACTTTCTGAGATACTTCTACTACTTTTAGTTTATGCCTTCTCTTTATTTAATTTCTAAATGTGTCACACTCTTCCATCCATATTTATTAGATCAGTAATGTAAGGGTATAAATTTTATGTGATTATTGGACTAAAGGATGGCCATTTCTATTCCTTGATTCTTATTATTTTAATATAATACGCTCTTTCTTGTTAAAAGTTTTCCATATTTCATAGAATATATTCATTTTGATTATACTTGTGTTTGATTCAACTCTATATATTGTTTTTTTACCTTCTAAAGGGATCCATAAACTCCCTATAAATGTTTTTAGATGGAATTCGATGAATTTTTATAGTTTAATTAGTGAATTTTTGTAGTGGTTAGTAACACACAAATAATGTTCAATGGATACTAATTGAATTCTTAGGAAAAATAGGACTTGATTGGGGTTTCCTAAGTAAATTGTTGGTAATCCAATATTACTCTATCACAATTTGAATGGATTGTAGAATAAAATAATGACATTGGTTACCATAATCTCACCATTATAATTAAACCTAGGGAGAAATGAAAATATTTTGGTGAACCTATAACATATCAATTAATTCGAAGAAAAGATTAAAAATTGCTAGCCAGAATTACATTATTATTGGAATGTTTTCCCTAACATGATCAATTTTATTCAATAATCTTTTCTCAAAATTTGTTTTCATACTGGTTTTATTTAAAATCAAAACATATTTCATCTTACCAAATAAGTGAGAATATTATTTAGTGATATCTTATCACGATAAAACCTCTGGATTTCCAATAATATGTCACTTTCAGAGAAATTAAAAAAATTTTCACAACCCATGGAAATGTTTATAATAATGGGGTCATTTGTACAGAGGAATTTCCTAATATAATTTTTAGAATTTAAAACCAGGAATTCTAATGAGATCATTTACCCAGCAAATGTAAAAATTTAAAGAACCCTGTGGAATAGATATAGGAACATTAATTTAGACACTAATTTGTTCTAAATAAATCTTTTTGAATCAATTATATTTTCTAATGTTCTTTTTATCCCTAAAATTCGGGATATAGATCCTAACTAGGCCCTAAGAGACTTATTCAAACCTAAGTAATTTATCCATCAATAGTAACATTCTATGCAAGAGTTAATAATTTTTTGAAACTAAAATTATTCTAAATATAGATTCATTCCAAGATAAATGGTTTATAGTTGATGTAACGCCCCGACCCTAGTTACCCAGAATAGGTGTATTATTACATTACATTGGCATGATCACAAGAAAGATCAAATCTCGAAAGACCTATTGGTTTAGTAGCCTTGGAAACACTAGATATATTCATAAAGTTTTACATTACATCACAAAGTGAAAATACTACTACAACATCATAGTCTCCATATTCCACACTCATATCCCCACATACTATCTCTACAGGTCATTCATAACTTACTTCTTTACATCCTCGGAAAAATAAAACATAGAAAAGGGGTGAGCTCAAATGCCCAGTAAGGATAACAATATAGCGGAAACTTTCAAAAATAAGCATAAACTTTTAAGGCAATGTATAACTAAAACAAAAGCCTTTTAAACTTGAAATTAAACATAGTATGGAAAAAGAAAAATAAAATAATTCCATTTACTTATTCACATGGATATTCTACTAATAGAATAATCACATGCAATATCAATTACCACTTTCATAATGATGGAATGCATAATTCCAGACTATCATAACCTCATAGCCAAGGCCACGTGCCAAGAATACAAATAAGATTTTGTCAAGGCCTTGTGCCAAGACACTAGTTTGTCTCATGTGACCTACTGATTCATCTAGGAGCTATAGCGTGCTCCACCCGTCACTTATTAAGTCCAACGCATTCCTCATATGAACAGGTTTAAACATAACATAAACATCCGTATTAAAAATAGCATACAAAATGTCAATACTTTAACCACAAACAATGAATTGTATAAAAATAGCACATCCACAGTCAAACATAACTGATTAAATACAATATGGAAGATTGTATTGTATCACATTAACCTCAATGACGAATAATGAAGGGTGTTGACATAGATGAAAATAATCATCAAAACTATTTGAGAGAAATATCCCCCTTTTTCATGAAATCATTTAAAAGTCGCACTATTAGTCAAGAAAACATTTAAAAATTGATTTTTTGAATCAAAGTGTCACATACCACTTTGAAACATTCAGAAGGAGTTTTAATTTTAAAACTATAATGTCCATATAAATAAATACTTAAAACCATTTTTATAACATGGACATTAATGAGCAAGATTTAGAAGAATATGTCTTTAAAACATTTAAAAATGGTATTTTAGTTAGAGTTTCTAACCAAAAGAGAGACACTTGAATAAAAATAATTGAGGTAATCAAAACGTTGTAATATCATGAGAATAAAGGGATTCATGATATAATATGTCAATGTACATTATATAAACCACATAAATGTGATTTGGTGTATAACAACAAAGAAGTCTCAATGGAATGTAAATTGAGATGAAATCTCTCATAAAGGACATATCCTTAGGTTAATGATAAATCAACGATATAATTATGTGTGAAAAATATAAATACACTAAATATGATTTGATATTTAGTGTAAAACAATCAAGGGACATTCACACATATTCTAGTAAAAACAACACTAATGAATTGGATGTTTATCTCAAAAAATCGAGATTGAGTAAAAATTACTCTTATCAAGTTCATACCGATGACTTGAGAATTTATCAATGGATTGATTATGTGTATAAAAAGTATATCCCCAGAAAGGGGAGTGTAAATTATGACTTAATAAAATTAATAGTGATTACACACATAATCTTGTAGTAAAATAATCAATGAAGTATCCGTAAAGCCAAATGAGTGGAAATTAAAATTTCAAATTCCCTTATCGATTAGGTAACTTATGAAACATACAACCATGAAATAAGGATCATACAATGATGATGTAAATATACATGAATTAAAGTATATTAAACAATTAATACAAACATGGGAAGTACACACACCACATGTAATAAATAAGTGGTGAACAATGGAATTCTCACGGAATTAAAAGTGAGATAAGAAACCCCTTACCACGTTAATCAAATGAGTCGTATGGCCAAAAGTTAATTAACACCAAATTATTTACAGAATAACATGAATATAAAGAGAATCATGATAATATATATCAAATGAAAGTACACAATACACCACTTTCAATAATTTAGTGGTGAACAATGGAAATCTCACGGAATTGAAAGTGAGATAAGAAAATCCCTTACTTTGTACTTTTTCTTTGGTCGAGGGTAGGTTAACCGCCTGTATAATGGTGAAATAATTGTTATTGAATTATAAAAAAACCATTTATTTTAATATTATATCATACATGATCTTTTAACATTGATTTGTTAATAATATTTTAGAATTATCGTCATTTCGGGTGTTAATGGGTTCATTTTACTTTATATTTTTTGTTATGTGAGACATACTCATTATTAATGGGATGTATATTATTCATATCCAGAATTATATCATGTTCTTATATACTATTTTTAAATCATCAAATTATAATTATACTTGAATGGATATGATGGAGAATGAATCTCATCGCGTTCGTGGAGACGGTAGTCCGTACGTATGCATGAGCGACAATATCATTCTTTTGATATTAAAATAATATATAATTGGATGGTATATAATATATACAGAATCATTATCATGGTATATTTATTATTTACATGAGTTACACATCATTATTCTACCAATCCAAATAATAATAAATTGAATAACAATTACACCACGACGTGGAGACGGTAAGCCGTACGTACGCACGTATGTTGACATGTTATTCAATGGATGGATAGAATACTGAATATAGTTGTACCATATTTATAATAACATAACAGTATATATATGATACTGGAGTTATTATTTATAATGGTAATAACAAAGAAAGAAGAAGTGGAAGAAGAAAGGAATTTAAAAAGGGGTGGTGAAAACATTACCTCTTCTTCGGGTTCTTCATTTTGATTTGAACAAAATGGATCATTAGGTTGGATTTATGATCAAAATAAGGCCTCTAGGTTGTATTGAGGGAAGTTGAGAGAGTATTTGGGCAGGGGTTGGCTGAACCAAAAGGCTTTGAATGTGTGAAGAAATGATAAGGAGGATTTCCCTTTTATAAGAGGGGTGAGGGGCACCTTTGGAAAATCTAGAAATATTAATTTATAATAAATTCATATTCGATTTCTAATGGCTCCAAAGTTAATTATTAAAAGGTTAAGGTGGGGATAGATCTAAAACAATTCATCCAATATAATTTAGACAGGTTTGGGTCACTATATTAACCTTATCTTTTAGTTTTAACTCTTAGTTAATTAGTTTCACATTTACCATGTCACTTTGTATTTTTATATTATATAGTTAATAAACATACTATATACATCCAAGAGACCCCCAAGTGGTCCCTTAATGATATAAATATAATGATATCAGTCTATTGGCCGAACCTTAGATTTTTAGGAATTTAATATCAATTAATAATATAATATTTGTTTTAAAAACTCTTTTATGTCAATTTTGACACTATTCAATAGTTGATTTTTGTGAAACATATAACAGAATGATTACTTCGAACAACGTTAATTACATAAATACTAATATGTCATAGTAACCAATAAAATTAGTTTAATTCAACAAAAGTCTCAAATTATATTAATTTGGGTATTTATAATATCAATTATTCAAATTTTTCACTATTATTGTAATTACTACATCACCATTGTGTCATATATAAAGTAACTTATTTAATGTATAAAAATTATAAATAAACTATACTTATTTAATAAATCCTTTTATCTTTCTAATGAATATTTATAGTCTAAAATCCAACATATATAACCCTATGTAACAATTTTTTTTCTAAAAGATATATGCTTGTGTCATTTTTGTATTTATTTTAACTTAATTAAAATAAAGTTTCATTATCACTTACAAGTGGATCCATGGGGTCCCAAAATCGACCCAAATATACCCATGGTCGACCATGTATTAACCAATTGGGTTAAGACACGTTTTAGGGTAATTTACTGTTATTATAATATTATTTTTTAACCCTTGTTTACCGGATTTACCCCTTGACCATGGTAAATAAAATATTTACCGAAATAATTTTCCAAAATGTCTAAAAATAAAAGTTACCTATATACACAATTTGAACATTCTGATTACAAATATTGAATTAATTTTTCTAAATTTAAAACACAGAAGTGGCGGAAATTAATTTAAAATTAATTCCCGTTGTTAAAACAAAAAGCGTGTTTTTAAGAGATAATAACTATCAAAAGATTGGCACTTGTTTATGTCTGGTTTAAATGTGAAATTTTGTTCAATGACCCAAATTGTATTACATGGTAAAAATATATTCTAAATATACTTTAAAACCACTCAAATTCATAATTTATCACTATTAATTATTTTGATTAATAAAGTTGTTTTTAATTAAAATTTAGTAATTTTCACTATTCATCAAAATATGAATGTTATCCGAAAAGTACCAAAATTTCACCCTAAGATAATTTCGATATTCCGAATCCAAAAATGAAGTCCATTTTGAGAGATAGAATTTTTAAAATTTAAAAAAGTAGGTATTAATATTCATAACGGCTAGTTTGATTGGTTGTGGTGTGTTAAAATTTCGAAGTTGCGTACAATGCACGCCATTGCATTATTCGAAGGGAAACGTACTGTGGAAGCTTGGGGTGTTACATTCTACCCTCTTTCAATAAATTGCGTCCTTGCAATTTTTAAAATTGTGCTTGGGAATATAATGGAAAGTCCCACATCGGAAAAAGAGTCAATAAAAAATCACTTTAAAAGAAAGAAAGAGAGGTATAGAGGTCATCCAAGATAAACCATACTCAGATTCCATGTAGGAAAACATGGATATGGATGATAAACTAAGTGTCAAGTTCTGATGGAGAGGGATAGAAATCATGATCAGGAGAATATTATCAATAATAAAACCACAAACTTGTGTTGGGACAAACGACCATTAGTCTCCTAGTAGGAAAGTAAATGGACAACATTTTTTTTGTTTTAAGTTAAAGTACATAAGGATGAGGAATTCATTTATGATATTGACTAAGAACATTAAGAGATATACATACTTTTTAAGTAGAGTTTCATTCTTTAATAAATTTCCACCACAAACTCAATTTTTTTTAAATGATGAGTATTCAAGAAGACTTGGTCACACTGGAAGAGCTAGAATAAACTTCTATAGAATCACATGATCCATGCAGGATAAACTATATATTTACATTGTCTTTGAAGATTAATCAAAACCAAAATGGTTAGTGAAAGATCTAATGATCCCCCAAAAGGATATTCCTTGAGATAAATATGCACTAATCTTAATTTCTAAAATTAAACCGACAATACCCCAAAGTTAAATAAATACCATTCAATAATCAATTGTCCTTAAAATCCTTCAATATTATCCAAACTAATATTGAAACCCGAAACATAGAAGAATTTGATTATGTAGTCTCCCATGTTAAATTGTATCTCTAATTGACATAAAATACTCTTAAAGTCACATACTTAAAAGTAATTAACATCATCACATATTCTCTGTTATAGGTTAATCATTTCCACAAATAACCCAAATCACTATAAATCCACAATAAAAAACGTAGATAAAAATATACCATTACTCTACAAATGAAAACCCATTGTATTCTATTTTCCTTGGGCATATAGTGTTCCCAACAAAGCGAACATCTTCCAAAATAACATTTATCACTTAATCACCAAATCATTTTCCTATACCAAGGGTATTCATTTGATAAGACATAAGAACCCAAATCAACTTTTTATTGATCAATAAAATCATTTAACTAAAAAAATAGTCACACTAACCAGGTACTTCACGTAGTCCAGTGGTAGGAGATAAACCCCATTCGCTCTTTGGTTGTGGGTTCGATTTCCACAGCTTTGTCCGACGCGACGGGTTTTCACACGGTCTACGTGTTGTCCTTTTTCAAAAACTATATTTTATAGTATTACCAAAATGAGATAAATTCATCAAAATAACATAATTTAAACACAAATGTTATATCATACCTTTCATTTTCACCCCAAATTATAATAACTTATAATTCTCTCAAACCCCAATGATCATATAAAACCAAATGGTTATTTATACCGATATCCACCAGAAAAGTGACAATTCTTCCTCAAATATCATTCTCACATGGCAAACTGTGGGGTTACAAATAAAAGATAAAATTATTCTAATGTAAACCCATCAACAGGGAGCGCTAATACTTTTTAAACATTCTCCAACCATTTATTTCCAAATAGATTTTTCTTTGACCAAGAAAATATCCTATAGAATAGGACATTCACTCGGGTAATGTCCAGGTCCCCTACATTTACGGCAAATGACTGTAAATGGACTCTTGGGACCATTTTTATCTTCCTCCATAGTACTCTTCATTTTTCTATGGCAATTCTTCACTTTATGTCCTTCCTTCTCGCACGTAAAGCATTTCGTTGTCCCATTGAGACACTTTCCTTGGTGTCTCCTTCCACATTTCCTGCTTGATGAAAATTGAGGGTTCTTTTCTACATGGTCTCCATTACTGGAGCTCTTATCATTCATCACCTTTCTCTTCGTTGTTGAGTCTGGGATTTGGTTAATATATATGTTGTTGATCATATTTTTGGAAAACTGATTTGGCATAAACATGATATCTTTTAAGCCTATCAACAATCCATTTTTTTCTCATTTCCACCACTATTCCCACCTTATACATCATTCTCAAAGTCACTATGACTTCCATGGAATCCAGTCATTGACTAAAACCAGAAAGCATTGTGTGAGTAACAATAGTCGTAAAATCCTTTAGAGATTAACATGTCACCATATTCTCAATTTGAAACTTATTAGGATTAACCAAGGTCATTTACTCTCATCTTATATATATATAACTTAAATCGGGTTGTAAAGAAAATGTAAATTATCCTAAACATATCCCCCCGGAGTGTCGTAACCAAGAGTGCAGCAAGGCCCGTTGTCATGCACCAGTTCCCGTTTGAGTCTAGCTCAAAGCGGTATTTTCGGGTTTTACCCCTAGGTACATCTATGTCAGAGCCACCTCTACCTGCTCATATCCAGACAGGGATGTATTGCTCGGAAAACTCAAAAAATCTCTACAATACCAAAATTCTAAGAAGTTCTTCTATTCTAATCCTCAATGTTCATCTTAGGTCTACGTGCTCTAATCAGAGTTTATCTAAATCTAGATTCCAAGGTTTTTACTAAACTTCCTCTGATACCAACTGTAACGCCCCGACCCTAGTTACCCAGAGTCGGTGCCTTATTACATTACATTGGCATGATCACAAGAAAGATCAAATCTCGAAATACCGATTGGTTTATTATCCTTGGAAACCCTAGATATATTCATAATGTTTTACATTACATAACAAAGTGAAAAACTACTACAACAACATAGTCTCCATATTCCACACTCATATCCCCACATACTATCCCTGCAGGTCATTCATAACTTACTTCTTCACATCCTGGGAAAAATAAAACATAGAAAAGTGGTGAGCTCAAATGCCTAGTAAGGATAACAATATAGTGGAAACATTCAAAAATAAGCATAAACTTTTAAGGAAATGTATAACTAAAACAAAAGCCTTTTAAATTTTAACTTAAACATAGTATGGAAAAAATGAAATAATTCCATTTACTTATTCACATGGATATTCAACTAATCGAATAATCACATGCAATATCAATAACCACTTTCATAATGATGGAATGCATAATTCCAGACTATCATAACCACATAGCCAAGGCCTCGCGCCAAGACTACAAATAAGATTTTGTCAAGGCCTTTTGCCAAGACACTAGTTTGTCTCATGAGACCTACCGATGCATCGATGAGCTATAGCGGGCTCCACCCGTCACTTATTAAGTCTAATTCATTCCTCATATGAACAGGTTTAAACATAACATAAACATTCGTATTAAAAATAGCATACGAAATTTCAATAATTTAACCACAAACCATGAATGGTATAAAAATAGCACATCAACAGTCAAACATAACTGATTCGATACAATATGGAAGATTGTATTGTATCACATTAACCTCAATCAAGAATAATGAAGGATGTTTACATAGATGAAAATAATCATCAAAACTATTTGAGAGAAATATCCCCCCTTTTCATGAAATCATTTAAAAGTCGCACTATTTTTCAAGAAAACGTTTAAAAATGATTTTTTGAATCAAAGTGTCCCATACCACATTGAAACCTTCAAAAGGAGTTTTAATTTTAAAACTTTAATTTCCATATAAACAAATCCTTAAAACCATTTTTATAACATGGACATTAATGAGCAAGATTTAGAAGAATATGTATTTAAAACATTTAAAAATGGTATTTTAGTTAAAGTTTCTAACCAAAAGAGAGACACTTGAATACAACTAATTGAGGTAATCAAAACTTTGTAATATCATGAGAATAAAGGGATTCATGATATAATATGTCAATGTACATTATATACACCACATAAAAGTGATTTTGTGTATAACAACAAAGAAGTCTCAATGGATTGTAAATTGAGATGAAATCTCTCATAAAGGTTGTATCCTTAGGTTAAGGATAAATCAACGATATAATTATGTGTGAAAAATATAAATACACTAAATATGATTGGATATTTAGTGTAAAAAAATCAAGGGACATTCACACATATTCTAGTAAAAACAACACCAATGAATTGGATGTTTATCTCGCAAAATCGAGATTGAGTAAAAATTACTCGTATGAAGATCATACCGATGACTTGAGAATTTATCAATGGAGTGATTATGTGTATAAAAATTATATACACATAATGGGGAGTGGAAATTGTGACTTAATCAAATGAATATTGATTCCACATATAATCTTGGAGTAAAATAATCAATGAAGTATGCGTAAAGCCGAATGAGTGGAAATTGAAATTTCAAATTCCCTTATCAATTACGTAACTTATGAAACATACACCCATGAAAGATGGATCATACAATGATGATGTGAATATACATGAATTAAACTATATTACACAATTAATACAAACATGGTGAGTACACACACCACATGTAATAAATAAGTGGTGAAAAATGGAATTCTCACGGAATTAAAAGTGAGATAAGAAACCCCTTACCACGTTAATCAACTGAGTCGTATGGACAAAAGTTAATAACCAACAAATTATTTACAGAATAACATGAATATAAATATAATCATGATAATATATATCAAATGTCATTACAGAATACACCACTTTCAGTAATTTAGTGGTGAACAATGGAAATCTCACGGAATTGAAAGTGAGATAAGAAAATCCCTTACTTTGTACTTTTTCCTTGGTCGACGGTAGGTTAACCTCCTGTATAATGGTGAAATAATTGTTATTTAATTATAAAGGAATCATTTACTTTAATATGATATCCTATATGATCTTTTAACATTGATTTGTTAATAATATCTTAGAATTATCGTCATTTCAGGTGTTAACGGGTTCATTTTACATTATATTCTTTGTTATGTGAGCCATTTTCATTATTAATGGGATGTATATTATTCATATCCATAATGATATCGAGTCCTTAGATACTATTTTTAAATCATAAAATTATAATTATACTTGAATGGATATGATGGAGAATGAATCTCATCGCGTTCGTGGAGACGGTAGTCCGTACGTATGCACGAGCGACAATATCATTCATTTGATATTAAAATAATATATAATTGGATGGTATATCATATATACAGAATAATTATCATGTTATATTTATTATTTACATGAGTTACACATCATTATTATACCTATCCAAATAATAATAAATTTAATAACAATTACACCATGACGTGGAGACGGTAAGCCGTACATACGCACGTATGGTGACATGTTATTCAATGGATGGATAGAATACTGAAAATAGGTGTACCATATTTATAATAACATCACAGTATATATATGATACTGGAGTTATTATTTTATAATGGTAATAACAAAGAATGAAGAAGTGGAAGAAGAAAGGAACTTGAAAGGGGGTGGTGAAAACATTACCTCTTCTTCGGGTTCTTCATTTTGATTTGATCAAAAGGGATCTTAGGTTGGCTTTCTGATCAAACTAAGGAATCTAGGTTGTATATATGGACGTTGAGAGAGTATTTGGGCAGGTTTTGTCCCAACCAAAAGGCTTTAATGGTGTGAAGAAATGAGAAGGAGGAGTGCCCTTTTATAAGAGGGGTGAGGGGCACCTTTGGAAAAGCTAGAAATATTAATTTATAATAAATTCATATTGGGATTATAATGGCTCCAAAGTTGATTATTCAAAGGTTAAGGTGGGTATAGGTCGAAATCCATTCATCCAATATAATTTAGACAGGTTTGCGTCACTATATTAACCTTATCTTTTATTTTTAACTCTTAGTTAATTAGTTTGACATTTACCATGTAACTTTGTATTTTTATATTATATAGTTAATAAACATACTATATACATTCAAGAGACCCCCAAGTGGTCTATTAATGATATAAATATCATTATATAAGTCTCTTGGACGATCCTTAGATTTTTAGGAATTTAATATCAATTAATAATATAATATTTGTTTTAAAAAATATTTTATGTCAATTTTGACACTATTCAATAGTTGATTTTTGTGAAACACATAACAGAATAATTACTTCGAAAACATTTAATTAAATCAATCCTAATATGTCATAGTAACTTTGAAAATTAGTGTAATTCAACAAAAGACTCAAATTATATTTATTTGCATATTTATAATATCAATTATTCTAATGTTTCACTATTATGGTAATTACTGCATCACCATTTTGTCATAAATAAATTCACTTATTTAATGTCTGAAAATTATAAATAAAATATCATTATGTAGGAAATCTTTTTATATTTCTAATTAATATTTATAGTCTAAAATCCAACATATATAACCCTATGTAACAATTGTGTTTCTAAAAGATATATGCTTGTGTCATTTTTGTATTTATTTTAACTTAATTAAAATAAAGTGTCATTATCACTTACAAGTGGATCCATGGGGTCCCAAAATCGACCCAAAGATACCCATGGTCGACCATGTATTAACCAATAGGGTTAACACACGTTTTATGGTAATTTAGAATTATTATAATATTATTTTGTAACCCTTGTTTACCGGATTTACCCTTTAACCATGGTAAATAAAATATTTACCGAAGTAATTATCCAAAATGTCTAAAAATAAAAGTTACATATTTACACAATTTGAACATCCTGATTCAAAATATAGAATCTATTTTTCTAAATTCAAAACACAGAAGAGATAGAAATTAATTTAAAATTAATTCCAGTTGTTAAAAAAAAGCGTGTTTTTAAGAGATAATAACTATCAAAATATTGACACTTGTTTATGTCTGGTTTAAATGTGAAATTATGTTCAATGACCTACATTGTATTACATGGTAAAAATATATTCTAAATATACATTAAAATTAATCAAATTCATAATTTATCACTATTAATTATTTTGATTAAAAAAGTTGTTTTTAATAAAAATTTAGTTATTTTCACTATTCATCAAAATATGAAAGTTATCCGAAAAGTACCAAAATTTCACCCTAGGCTAATTTCGATATTAAAAATCCAAAAATGAAGTCCATTTTGAGAGATAGAATTTAGAAAATTTCAAAAATTAGGTATTACTATTCATAATGGCCAGTTTGATTGGTTGTTGTGTGTTAAAATCTCGAAGTTGCGTACAATGCACGTCATTGCATTATTAGAAGGGAAATGTACCGTGGAAGCTTGGGGTGTTACAGTTGATGAATCAAATATAAACGTGTAATAATTCATTCATGTATTCTTAATGTTGATGACATATGGGTGAGTTAAATAACAATTCAAGTGTAGGGAAATTACATTTTCATATGAATATTTGACCAAATAGTGTTTGTACAACTTACAAAAATGGTAAATCAATGAATGTGAGGACTTAAAGAGATGATTCATAATTTTTTCCCACCCTAATAATGAACATTAATATGGAAAGATAATATTCTATATTAAAATAATCTTGAGGGACTCTATTTAGATCAAGTGAGATTAAAGAAATCATGTTCTGTCATTCCACATATAACTATGGAAGAAAGCCTTTTACTTTTTTTTCTAATACCATGTGTTATAAAAAATTATAGTAATATTTTTTATTCATTATCTTGATGAAAATTTATTGACAATTATCATGTATATTCCAAGGTCTGATTTTTTTTTAAAAAAAAGTCATTGTAATTTTGTATAATAGTTATGGGTACAATGGGTATTCATGTTGTAATATCATCTGAATCATCAACATTAATAGAATTAAAAAATTCAATCTATCTGTTTTTTTGTGATAGACGGATTTGAAACAAATTTTTGAAAAACAAACACCAAGTAAGGTATGTGTTATGTTGTATTCATCTAACCATTTCAGTGTGTGTTGTGTTGAATTAAAGGTCATTGTGAGGTTTTTAGTAGAAATACATGAAATAAATTTCTATAAAATTAAACCATGGAGATATAACCCACATGGAAAACCTTTATTTGGAAGTCAAAAAACATTATTATTCCCCATATTAAAATAAATAACCACATTATCCTCGTTTTCAACAACAACATTTTGAGGAACCACCTTCCTTTAAAAAATATTATAATCAAACATATAACCCACCCACTTATCTACATACCCCTTATATCCAAAAACATAATATCTAAAAAAAATTAAAAATTGCCCCAAAATTTGAATAGAAACTACAATAAAACATGGTTGGATTTTTTGATGATAAAATTAATAATATGGAAATTTTTTTTGTAGTTTTATAGAGTTTCAATCAAAAATTACTTGGAAACACCTTGCTCAGATAGTGGGAAATCATTTAGAAAATATTATTATGATAATACAAATGATTTGATAAGATATTAAACCACATTTCCTAGTTGAATCTCATCCTAAACATGAAAAAAATTAGAAAGACTATTTTGGAAATACGTCTGAATAAAATATAACCAAGAAGAAGTAAAATAATGAAATAATGAATAATAAGAAATGAATGTAAGGTATGATAATGAAATTCTAGAAACAACCATAAAAAATAAATAAATGTAAAATATATAACATCCTTTTATATTTCCATTCTAGATGATTTAAAAAAGAATAATAAAGAATAATAACATTAATGGGAGATTTTTTAAATATTCTAAAATGTTAAAATAAATATTTCCCTTCATGAATACATCCTAAAAATCATAACATATGAAAAATTTCAAAAGGAACATTCTACCAAAACATAATAATTGATATTAATGAAATTATTATGTTAGGAAGAAGCATTTTATCTATTATAACAAAATATTTATCCCAGAAAAATTGAATTGAAGGACATTATATATTCATTACACCATTTTATATTTATCTTTTCTAGATGATTTAAATTAATAAAATGATTTTATAAATATTATTCCTCACACTGTGTTTTCATATTTGTATGTGGGAGGCTAGAATCCGACAATAGTTGTAGTACAACATGAAAAAATATCATCCTTCTACTAGTAAGAGTATTATATGATATATTAGTATGAGATAAAGATGTGACATTTCTAGTTGACATATTTGTGCTTACCATAGGGGAATATATATGACTATTTCCCTCAACCAAAATATTGGGAAGATAATTCTTAAATATAACCAAGACAAAAATCAATGTACATGAAGGGACCCTCACCATCGAGTTTTGATAAAACACAATAAACTTCAACAATTTCTACCCAATGATTCACCCTTTAGATAAAAAATAACTTATTACACTCTCTCGTGATGAAAATAATTAATAGATAAAATAACATGGTATATCTGTTGTGTGATTTTTTAGTTTTAGATGTCTTTTATTTATATATCCATTGAATACAAGGCCGTAAATAATTCTAGAAATTATAAAAAACTTGATTCAAATCAATATAAAAGGTTACTTATGAGTTTTTTGATAAACCTATTGATTTATTTCATGAATAGGAAGATAATATGTTACTGTATGTGTGGGAAATTAAGGCATTAGAAGTATGGAATCTCTATTTTTTCAATTCCTTAATAAACCCAAGTAAGGATTTAAAACTCTTTACCAATTTTTTGAAATATGTATATATAAAGGAAGGAGTAATAATTCCATTAGAAATTCATAAAAATATATATGGAAGACAAAAAAATTGTAAAAATTTTGAGGGGAAATAAATAATAAAAGGTGTGTATCATTGGTGATATTATATGAATAAAACCAAAAATATGTTCATAAATGAATCTTCCTATGGGATAATATAGAATAATATAATATCCCCAAATAAGGATCAACACCATTAAAATAGATGTAGTAAAAAATAAATATATATGTTTTATCATCAGACTTCATTTACCCAATTTCTAACTCACAATGGGGCAACGTTGTCATATTTGTTCCTAATTAAACTAATTAAACCATTTTTTAGAATTAGTAAAAATACTCCTAAAATTGTTCAATTCTAGGAATATTTATTCAAATTTTTAAAGAAAATAGTCCCTATCACCCCAAAAAAATGAATTTGAAGAGAAATACAAAACAAAAAAAATTAAATAGTGATATTGGAAAAGTGGATATAAAGTTATGATAATACCATGAATTAATTTTATAAGTATATCTGGGACATTGTTTTGTATAAAGTCACAAAATTCCCAAATAGAATTTAATTCCCATCATTATATTCAAGAGTATAACAATTTTTTTAGAAGAATCCTATTAAGGGAAATATGGACAAGAATGTCAACTTTTGAAAAAGTGATAAATTTGTTTGGTTATCCATTGAAAAATCAATGAAATAATTTGATTTTTGGAATAGGGATTAAGATAGGAATCCTTAGTTGTATTAAATTTATAATCGTACATTGACATTTATATTATAACCAAGATTCCCCATTATTATAAATAGTTTTAATACTTAATCCTACCTAAAAATATTATTTAGAATCTTTCTAACCTAATTCAATAGCCCTCATGAAACTAAATGATTCATGACTCATTGGGTGGGTGTGAAAAAATTCATCAATCCAATGCCCACACTTTTATGGTCATGGAATGAGAAAAATCATCCCAATTAACCATACATAATGATTGGTGAAAAAAATCCTAGGGAGGTAAGTATATGTGTGAAAAAAGAGACAAAATTAGTGGGGTTTAATAGAATGAAATTTATTAGGAAATATGAAAAATATATTTTATGAGGCATGATATGGTGAATACTAGAATTTTTAAAAAGTAATCTACATTTTCTAGTATTTAAATCTTGATTTGGTAATATTTTAGATTCAAATTTCATGATTCCATGTTTTATGTGTTGTGGAATCCATGAAAAATTATTTTAATACAATTATTCATTATATTAAATTATTTTACACCCAAAATTATTAATATTATTATGTAATTATCAAATTTTTTACTATTATGAATAATTTGTGAATTCTAATCTGACATTTTTGTAAAAATAGTTTTTGTAAATGATATATAAATTTTCAAATTTAATTAATCTATAAATACATAAATTTAAGAACTTATAAATACATTTTCTTGGATTTCAATTCATATATTCATTATTAACATCATTTGGACCTAAACATGTGATTCCAATTGATTTAAATTAAACTTTTAATTGGAAGAGAGACTTCAATATATTGGTTTTTAAAATGTTAAAGGAAACTTATAGATCGATCAACTAGAAAAGGGGGATGATAATTTTAATTTTTTTTCATTTAATTTTTTTCAAATTAATTTTTGATAATTTATATGTTGAATTGTTAATTTATTTGGGTGATATGGAATTATTTACAAGATAATGATTTATTGAGTGCTATAATTACACCCTTCAATCACGAGCCTTCAACTGTGAGACAAGATTCTTCTATTGGATTTCACCTACACCCATGATAATTTTAATATTCTCCCAACTCCATACAAATTTTCTTCTATTCACATAGAATCATGAATATATTTTCAATGGACGTCACCTACATTCGACAGATCTCCTACTATAACAGAGTGTCTCAACTGTTAATAAGTGTCCATGAAAATCATTCATTTCTCAATATGAATCTATCTGTGTTAAGCCTTAATATGATGCAAATTTATGCTCATGAATTTCCTAAATTCCTAATGACCACCTTAAAATATCAAAATTCTATGATATCAACTGATTCAAATGATGAAATAAAGATTAATCATGGTTGAATTCCATGCTATGAACATATTCACATCTTTGAATCCATCATAAAAATTGATTGATGTGTGAAATCAAGGCCAACCATGGTTAACTCAAAATGACTCAAATTTGATGATATCAATTACACTCATGTTAAGTAATATAATACACTTAATAAGATGAAAATAGAGATATTAGATTTATTTTTATCAGTTCTAAATAGATGATTCTTGGTCAATTAATGTTCAAGCCACACCAGCTGAGAGTGTTGACACCAATAAATCGAATAAGGGTACCCAAAATTCATTACAATAATCTTGGTAGATGAACAATGGAACGTTGATGTCAACGATTCACAAATGAGGAAGAAAATATCAATAATTCCTTATAAATATGCCATATGATGAAGGGGATCCATGTTGATTATTATATTGTGATCACTAATTTTTATAGTATGATCTAATTGATAAATTATTTTTTTGTAATTGTTCTAAATTGTTAGGATTCCAAAGACTAATTTCATTTCACTCTATATACTTAGATTAATTATAATGAGGTGTTTTATAATATGGTTTAGTAATGGGGAATACAATGTTAGTAATATTAACATGACCAACTGAGGGTCTCTTCTAGATGGAAACATTGTCGCTCCATTTTATGAGAAGAAACCATTGGATTGTGAATTAGATCTTGGTCAAATAACTGAAGCTCAAGTGGGTTACCAATTACCAAAATAATTTATAGGATTAAGTGGTTTCATTCTAAGGGTGAGATTTATCATTTGTATTTAGAGACGTATTCATGGGAATTCATGAATTAAAGATAATCTATTGAGAGTTGGGATATAATTTTTGTATGAATTTTGGGGATGCCTGAGGCTAATTTTGAAATAATTCTTCTGTGGAAGTCTACATGGATTTTAAAATAGAATATAAGTAACAAAATTAAATGAACACTCTATATAAGATAGGTCACATGCACTAAATAAAAAAAAATAAAAACATTATGGAGGTAATAATATTTTATGATTTTTTGCCTCATTGACATTTTAATGGAACGAGATATAAGGATTAGAGATCAACCAAGATATTTAGAAGGGAATTATGAATGATTGACCACAAATTTTTAATCATTATTTTTATGTTAATATTTGGAGGCTTGGAGGAGGATCAAGGTGACTATAAATTAATATGGGATCAGAGGGGGTGACAAAAAAATACCTGGATGGGTGAAACAAGCTATGATTCCACAACATATTTTTGTTTTGGGGATCTCAAATGAAGGATTTATGAGATTTTTGGATTTAATCGGGGGCCTTGGCATTAAATACCTATAAAGTTTCAATGATGGCCTCATTGGTAAATTCATTTAGAACTTGTAGACCACAAATGTTCCATCCCGAAGCTTTTTAGCTAGTAGTTTGAAGAGGAGGTTTCTTGATGATTATAATTTAAATATTGGGTTTCAATGTGGCCATATCTCAAGTAATATTTCAATAAAACTATGCACAACACAAAATAGATGGTCTCCAAGATATCAAACTTGAACTGTTGGACCACCATATGGTTGAATTGAATGCCAAGGATCAACTTCAATTCATGTTGAATGATTACAAATGACTATCAGCGGGCTTATGGAAACTCACAGTGTCCTTGAATTTGTCCCCATGTAATTTAAAAATGAAATTCAACATCATGCCTTTATTGATATTGACACTTTGGTCCGGACACCAAGTACCAGTGGATGATATAATATCAAATATTACTACGGGTTGGGGAGTGAAAGTACCATTATGGAACACACATGGCTATAAAAGTTTAATGAAGATTTTATCTATCCCGTAAGGTAAATTTGTCTATGGAGAATCTAGAAAAACTAACTACCGCTGCATGATTTGCTGAAGAATGTGGGACATAACATTGTTCCGGCCTGCACTATTTTCTTTAATGTAGAAGAGAGTATGTAACACCTGTTCATTGACTGTGATTATGCAAGAAAGATATAGAATATGCTAGCCAGAGCATTGTAATGAACCTGGGATCAGGTTGACGACTAATAGACCTTCTTGACATCGTTTCCCATGCTGAATAGAGTTTGTAGGTGCGCCAACTCTTGCTTGTAGTAACTATATCTGTGATTTCCATGATTTGGCGGGTATGGAATGAAGGCACATTTTTGTGTTATATACCAACAATTCGCACTGGCATATTTTACATGCACATGGAGGTGCATTATGCGGCCATGGTTAAAATGGGGCCATGAATAACACTGTGAGTGATCTGATTTTTCATCGATTGTTTGGAGTTGCGGGTCTTCCCAAGTATCCTCTAGTTCTAAAATCTGTGTGATGGATCCCACTCCTCATCTCTTGGGTTAATGTAAATGTTTATGGACTGAACTCGAGCATTCCCAGACACTTAGGGAGTAGAGGTATCTTCTGAACCTACAATGGATTTGTCAAGGGTAGTTTCTAACACTATATTGGAGCTGGGAATGAATAAAATGCTGAAAAATGGGTGATGATTGTTGCCAAAAGTATGTGGTCCACTGTCAATGGACCAACCTATGGATTGAATCAGATTTTGAAACCATAGTTACATCTTTTCTGACTCATATTAGGAATGATCCATGAGTGCTTCTATTGCAGTGGATTGAATGCATCAATCCGACCAATCATATAAATCTTCGTATCTCACATGTTTATAGAGAGGAAAATCATGTGACAGATGTCCTATCTAATAAAACCATAATTTTACCCAGGAAAATGTGGTCATTTAGTGATCCTAACTTTTGTGAATCACTGATTGATGATGAATTTTATGGAGTGGATCACTCCAACCTTTGTAAACTCCCCTTGAGGTCTTAGTTACTAGAATAATTCTCATCGGGATGATGAACTGGTTTCAAAACCTATTGCAGAATCTCCTCCAGATGATGTCGAAGAGGATCATCCTGCTATTTAGATATGTCTATGTGAGCTCCTATTTCGCCCCCTAGACCATATCTCCTATGCTGATGTATTTCTGTTTCCATGAAAATTTCTCATCTCATCCAGTCTGGTGCGTTTCCTATTTATCATGATGGACATGTTGCTACTCCCACACAAAATGGCACCATGTGTAGCCATAATTCCAGGAATTTGAGTTTATGGGAACTGCATGTAGTCCAAAGTAGGTTGACGCCTCTTGGTTTCAATTCAAAGTCAAATTCTAGTGGAGTTGCATTGGGATCGCTTAGACACCTGGGTGGAAATGGTGTCCTCCGTGCACTTTGGGGCCTCGACCAAGGCTGTCTTCATTTATACTACTTTTCTATGGGCCGTTTATAGCCCTCTCAGTCTCTTATTGTTTGTAATTCATGAGTGAATGATAACATGAGGGTATATCCCAATCTTGGCCACGTAAGTCCCCTACACTGTATCAGCTTGTAATTTTATTTTTTTATCACTAAATTTATGGGTCGGTAATACCGGACCCAAATTTTCTTGTTAATGTATTGGTGAAGATTCTATATGATTATTGGAGGGATGGAAGATCAGTTTTATTTCTCGGGTCTTAGTGTTTTATTAATATTCCTTATTTATTATCAATTTATTAAAATATTTTATTGCATATTTTTATTTTTAATATTGTGGTATTTGGTTCATCTTGTTTTATTATCAATATAATCAGTTGAGGATCAAAAATCTCTTTTTACATGGTAATATAACACATTCAATGAATTACATTTAGAATATAAGATTGTTTTTTAGTGGAATTTAAAACATGAAAAGGTTTCAGTGACAACTCATATGTTTCTTTCAAATAATAGGACATATTTGGTTGTTTCCCAAGTATACAGGGGTCAATCCACTATTTAAATTTATTTATAATAGAAGCAGGTTAAACTTAATAAGGTAATAAAGAGGAGTGTATCATCATTATAATTGAGTCAAGGGTAAAATATGATTATTTTTTATAAATTATAAATTATCAATTTATAATAATAACATATTAAAAATTGGAGACCACAAAAACATTAAAATTTGAATTTTAACCAAAATGAAATCACTTTTCTCAAAAACAATTTTCTATAATTTGGTTTCATACATTCTGTTTTACAAATGAAAACACCATTGTTGTTATCCAATAATTAAAAAATACATTTAATACACTACTTTCAAGATATAAACTATGTTTATCCATTAATAGTATATTAACTTCTAAAATAAATGATTTTTATACCACCATGACAAACCAATATCATGTACCCTTCATAATTATTGCCCAATTTTTCACTTATAAGTATTATTGATGTGTATTCTATCATTGTTTATAGATATGGTATGATAATGATCAGGATATGATATTTTCTTCTTTTGGAACAATATCAAATAGTTTTCTATCACTAGTAGTCATTGGCATTCCGATAACATCACTAACATATATTCGATGTAATGTAATCGTAAAGAAATCAGGTCCAAGAGATCATAGATTACATGTCATGATATTACTTAATATCTAAAATTTATATCCATTAAATAAAGGAATCCATTTATCATTCACCAATTTATCTATATTATCTACTTTTTTATATATATTCATCATGAAATACACTAGTGACTTTGATACCATACGTTTCTACCACATGTCCAATACACTCTATGGGGGGACTGAATTTCAATGATAAATTATTCTGATTTCTCATAAGATATTGTTCCTGTGTGGTTTTGAACATCATTAAATTGTTAATATTCATGAGTACATTGAATATAAATATTAAAATATTTATGCAAGGAAATATTGATTCTATATGGCTCACCAAAATGGGATAGTCTAATTAGCATTCATCAACAATGTATTGATGTTCTACAGGTTAACACTGCAAACTGTTTTTGATAAAAATGTTTTATAAAGATTAACTTCCCATCCAATGGATCTCCTACTTAAAATATATATTTGAACTACTTTAATAAAGGGGGAAATTGATATGTTATATGAAGATCCCATATAATTATTATCAACAAAATTAATTCCCCATTCTAGTGATATTGTTTACATAAGTATTATATTTCTTCTTTGATTATGGATAATTAATGTAGTTCCCAAATAATAGTCACCCACTCTCACTGCTTCTTTATATTTTTCTCAGAGTTCTTCTCTAATTTTTATTTATCATACTTTTGATATTTTTTTCTAACTTTTCCCTCCAATAGATTATATTTTAAAATTGGGGAATCCTTTATTAAATAACAAGTGAAATAAATTATACACCTATTAATTACTCAATAGGTATTAAAAGTAATCCGAAAAATTCTCTAAAAATCAACCAAGCTTCCTAAATTATGGTAAAATATTATAAGAATTCGACTTCCATGACTATTTTGTATGTTACTTATTCTTTAGAAACCCCCTTAATCGTATCTTGTACCATATCAAAAAACACTATTCCTATGATGTGATTTTATTTTTATTAAATTTCCCCTGGTTATTCAAATATATACACTTTATTTAATTTAATATATACTTTTGAATTATCTAACAACCATGGTTTTATAATATTACATTTTCACCACATAGATGAGTCCCATTATGTGTTTCTTCATCACAACATGTACTCTTATTCGAGGTTTTAACAAATACATGATCCAAAAATCTAGAACAAATGGATTTCTTATGGTATAAAATAAAAATACTATTCCATGCATCATATTTATCAATTGAACCTACAATTCATTTATTTTCATTCATTAAATGAGTAAAACTTCTCCAAAATCAATGAAATATTCGAATGACTTATTTGGGGTGTGATATCTATGTTGTGGTGTGTAATATGAAACTATAGAGCCACTTAAATTCTCTAAACATCTATTTTTTTCATGAAAAATATATCCCAACATGTGCTTAGACCCACCAAATTAATAAAAAATTAAATTTTTTATAATTTTACCTCGAAAATTATCGTGTTCGAAATATATGATCCACATCTAATATAAAAAACTAATCAATTTTTTGATCCTCAAATCCGGTCATAATATTAAACTTTTAGGCATTCAAAGAAATTTATTAATAATACATACATAATATAAAAGGTTTTTAATCATTTTTAAACCATAACTCCATTCATTTGGAGAAACTTATAGTCACCGTTCGACTTATTATTTCCAAAATCAGTATAGTACTTCACATGTTATCCCGACATAATTCAACATTCATTGCAAGAGAATCCAATCAAATACTAGTTATCAATAAACATAATTTAAATCTTCAATAGGTAAAGAATCATTCCTTATAGCACCCTGTACTATAAATCCTGAGATTCATGAACAAGTAACAAGCCTTTTTTCATAAGAACCATATTAAAGTAATTTTAATCCCTAATGAATAAAAAACCACATTACTTCTCCATATAGACCATCTCATATCTTACGAAATTAATTTTATACCAAACTAATTCACCATTCCACTATTAATTTAAAATTATATAGTTTAATTATATATATGAATAATATAAATTTTATATTATTATCTTATAAATAATTAGATGATCCAAATCCCCTGAAATTTTTCAACATGCACTTTCCATACATAGAGAGTACCATCCTTTCTATATCAGTAGTTTACCATTATCGCATTATTTTATCAAACTAAACATATAAAAATGATATTAACAAATGATAGGAGTAAAACCTAAATATCCTTAATGATGATTTATGATCATAATCTATACCCTTTTGTGGATATTTATAATAGACTCCAGAGTATTATGGATAGAGAAATGATAGATTTTCCAAAATTAGCTTTCGGATCAGATATTTTATCATATGTATCTGGAC
This sequence comes from Viscum album, assembly GCA_963277665.1. Classification (NCBI taxonomy): domain Eukaryota; kingdom Viridiplantae; phylum Streptophyta; class Magnoliopsida; order Santalales; family Viscaceae; genus Viscum; species Viscum album. Next base: position 1,448,003,821 of record OY728130.1, read on the forward strand.
CCTATTCTAAATAATTATAATCATGAATTAAGCCCCATACAAAAATAATTACATAATTTAGAAAAATATGATACCACATTCCATTCTAAGTTAATGGTGCATACATAAAAAACCCCTTCCACACAATCCTTTGGTACCAGAATTTTCAAAACCTCTAGAATAAAAATTAAAGTAATTTATTGACCATGGATCACCTGACATAGTAAAATAAATGGATAAACTCTCCACTTAATTCAACAACAATAAAAATTGAGTATGAAACCATTGAAAAACATCACATGATGAAAAATATAAAAAACGACATAGAATCTAAAAATAACATTAAATCAACAATAAAGTCCCACTAAACCCAATCGTATTCGGTACTCTTGTCTATATTGATAACCATATATCAGTTATTATTTACCATAATAATCTTGTAATTATGTTAAAAAAAATTTATATTATAATTTAATTATATATATACTTCAAAGATAATTAAATGTATTTCTTTTATGAAAAAAATATATAGGAAACATGTACAATAAATTATAAATTTACATTATAAAAATAATATACAATACATTATAGAGAATAATTAGCCTAAATTCATTCAACCTCATGTTATTCTTAACATTAGGGACTAAAACTATATTAGTATCACTAACATGTAATGAAACCAAATCATTATTGAGAAAATAAAATAATTCCCTACCAACACCAACATAAACATGAGAATGCATTTTGGAAAAAATTAAATGTTTCATACAATCATGCGCTAGATATTTTTTGGGATCCATATGATGAATGGATGTATGAAATTCTTTTATAGTTTATGGTACAACAATAATACTATCCATCTCTTATATTATATTCCTTTCTAGTAATCCTAATTCAAAAACCAGACATGCTCAATGAGTAGAGGAAATAAGTGTCTAAAAATATTATATTATCAGGGTCTCTATATGTAACATCCCAGGTAAATTAAAAATAATACATTTTCATATTTATTAATATCTTTGAATTAAATATTTATTTTACTTTGAATGGGTTGTTATTTTCGATAGCGTACCCGATATGCAACAAAGAGTTTCTTTGAAATCTTACGTTGCACACTAATAATAAAATAATGTTATTTTAAATGTTAGTTAACACATAACCATTGTATTGGCGTTAATGAATATAAATAAATAAAATATGATTATATATTTTTGTTAAATGTTTTTACATTTATCCAATAAAGCATAAAGGCTTAAAATACGAAAAGAATTCAATTTTAGGTATATATACTCTAATTTTCACTAAGGGTCCACTTATTAACTATTGATGGCGAACCATCATTAAATATAGTTTTGGTCACTCTTATACATTCTATTGAACCAAATAAAATTCTTCTTTAGAATCGGGACATTATAATTTACTTTGTGTAAATTTTCTGTATTTTTCCGATAAAGATCATTTTTTTATGAATAGTGAAAAATATTATATTTTAATTCAAAACCTCTTTTTAATATAATTTTATAATATGATTATATTACCTTTTGAAGTGGTTTTAAAGTAAAATTATAATATATTTTTACCATTAAATCTAATAGTGGTCGTTGGAATTAATTTCACTTTGAAATCGGACTTGAACTAGTGTCAATCTTTTGATACTTTTTGTTTCATAAAAACACGCTATTTGTTTTGACAGCGGGAATTAATTATTAAATTAATTAATTAAACTCATATGTTTTGAATTTTGTAAAATAGACATCATTTTTGAATTCGGAATATCAAATATAGCTTAGGGTGAAGTTTTTGTATTTTTCAGAAAAACTTCAATTTTTGATGAATAGTGAAACCACTAAGTAGTACTTAAAAAACCGATTTTTCATTTAAATGAAATTTTACCACGTATGTGTTTTCAATTTCAAAAATCTGACATACATGGTTTTCATTAAGACGTAAAATGTGGTTCAATGGGATTAGAATAATTTTTTTGGTGAATAGTAACTTTTATGTTTTTAATCGTGATTAGAGGTAATTAGTGTAGTTTAAGGTCAAGATAATATTTTAATAATATGAAATGAACTTGACACATGTACTAACATTATTTGATGTGTCATGGCCGACCATAAAAATCCATGGGTCAACTTGGGGACCCCATGGAGCCACTTTGGTAGGAAAATGACATTAATATCTCTTTATTTAAAGTTAAAATAAAAATGTCACAAACATGAGTTGTTTTACTAAAAAAAAATTTACATGGAGTTATACAAGTCATATTTTTGACTATAAATATTCATTAGAAAGATAAAAATCGTTCCTACATCATAGTATTATTTTATAATTTTTAGACATTAAAAATATTAAATTATTTATGACACCATGATGATGCAGTGATTACCTCATTATTTAATGATTTAAATAAAATGGAAATATAATGTAAAATCTGAGACCTACACATGTCCAAAACCTATTGTATGGGTGGATTTATAAATCTTATCACCTTATCCTCTATATATATAATTTTGAGACCCTTTTTATCCGAAAATCATTTTATAATCATGTATATTTTCTTAACATTCCAAGAGTGCCCATCCTCTCCTCTTATAAAAGGCCCCCACCTCTACCTCCTTACCCACACCTCTCAAGCCTTTGGCTCGGACAAACCCTGACAATTTTGACTCTCCAAATCCATCTATTACTCCATGAAGCCTCACTTTGGGCAGAAGTCTTCCCAAGGAAGCCTTTGAGCTCAAATAAAAAGGAGTTACCCGATTTAAAAGGTAGTGTCTTCTCTTGTGTTCTTATGTTTTATTTTGCTTCTCCAACCCCCTAAAATCTTTTTATTCCTTTATTTTGTAACTAATACAGTATATAAAATATAATAGGATGTTTTTATAATAAGTATTTCAGCTACACATACACACACCTTCATCTAATGGTTAATGAACATACTGTTTCTGTGGATGGTGAATTTCTGCCTCACGAAACGATGATTGTTAAACACTCATATAACACCTTCAAAGGTGGCCATTAAGATGTCACTATATTTATATATGATTTATAATATGTTTATGTTTTACTTAATCTTCTGTATTTTTAATTTATAGCATACCATTATTGTTTCCATTATGGGTAAACGCGATATCTTCATTTTAGGAAGTGCGGACTACCGCCCCCTCAAAGTGATTTGATTCATTAACACCATATGTGGTACGTATGAAGGATAAATTTAATGATATTATATATGATAACATACTGAAATTATAATAATATTATGTATCATTATGTTTTAATTCCATTAAATATGACATAGAAATGGAAGTAGCGTTCATGCGTACGTATGACTTACCCTCTCCATGAGCAGTGCATTTCATTTCTTACCACTAAATGATTATGTAATATTATAAATACATGTATATACTGGATATATATGATATATATGGCATCTAAATCATGAATATCTTTCTTGAGATAATTTATATTTGACTATGTGAACAACTTGTAAATATAAGATGTTCGCTTTTGACTCAAGTACCAAATATTGACAAAACGACCATTCTTATCCTAAATAATTACATAGTCTTAATGAAAAAATAATAGGTGATATAAAAGGAATAATGAACTTCAAAAAGGTTCTTAAGAAAGTAGAAATTAACTCAAGTTTATTATTCAGGAGATTAAAGAGAAATCGAGTCATATTGGACCCGAGGTAAGGGAACTTCTTAACCCAATTTCCATTCTTTGGGTTAATATCCTACTTTCAAATTATGTCATGATATTATTATGTCCTATCTGGTATTTATACATTCTTTATGTGAAAATATAGCGAATACAAATAATATATCTATTTTATTTAAATAAAATGATCTTTGTAAGGGACTTCGTGTCATTCTCTTTTTATTAAGGCATGTTTTGTTTTATAGAAAAATTTCTTTTATACCGTGTATAAACCCCTTTGACTTTTACATTTATACAAAAGGAATATTTTTCTATGAAGTGTTTTACTAAACGACAAAAAGGAATTTTTATTTTAATGTATTCAGTGACAAACAACTTTTCTTCCACCGCGAGTATTATTTGATCTTTCGCTCTCTCAACAAGCCGTAATGTTTTTAAAATAAAATAAATACCAAATATTCTTTAATGTATTTTTGTATTGAAAATGGTTTTGATAAAGGATTATATTATGTAAATATATTTAAATGATATATTGTGATTGAAATGTGGAAATGTTATCATTCCTTTATATTTGTTTTATGTGTTATAATTTTATAATGGTATTTGGACATTTGACGGGTGGTTACCTGATAAACCATATGACGGGTGGTGCCGTGAATACGAGGACGAGTGGTTATGTTAAAACCTCCAATTCATTGGGTATGGAAGTCGGTCGTATGGCTATTCCATTAAGTGATATGTGTGGAATTCGACCGTATGGTTATTCCATTTAAGTATGTTTATGTCCCAAGTTACCTTTATTCATTATGTGTTATTTATATTGTTTTTATGGTAATATTTTGGTTTCAAAATGGTAAGTAATGATATTTTATTCAGTGAAGAGTTTTTACTACTTCATAAAGGTGAAGGTATTACTTTGATAAAGTAAACATGGTTTACTTTTTGTTTTAAAAACTAACAGTTTTCATTCTTTGTGTATCCCTTACTGAGCTTATTATGCTCAACCCATGTTTATTTGAAATGTATTTCACATGACTTAATGTGGAATTGGGTCAAGGATGGGATCAAGGGAAAGTCATGTTATCTAAAACATGGAAGAAGACATTTTTCTTTTTAAGAGTTTTTATTTTATGGAAACTTAGTAGAAGTGTCTACTTTGTAATCTTTTGAGATGTAATAGTTATTTCCTAAATCTCTAAAACACTAAACAGGAAAAGATCCTCAATGTGAATTATTTATTTATTTCAATATTAAGTATGGTTTAAGGCCGGGGCGTTATAGTTGGTATCAGAGGTCGGTTTAGAAAACATTAGGAGTTAGAAAATTGTTAAATTATAAATTAATTTATGGTATGATTGAAATGATATAGAATTTAAAGATAACCATGTTGCTTCACCTAAAGTATTTCAGTGTTTAGAATGGTTTTTCGTATAGGAAACAGAGAAGATTTTTTGGGAAGGCATGCTGAGGGAAATTACCTTCCAAATCAGTATACTGAGATGGTCAGAATAAGAACTAAACAGTTTGTTGCAGTGATGACTCGGTTGACTTAGTATTTGAAAATAAGATTGGTGATTTCTCTAGTTTTGGATCTTCCTTCAAAGAATGGTGAGTTTTTTATATACAGTATTGCTTCATTGAAAGGAATTGGTTGTGTCCTAATGCAGAATGATCAGGTAATTTCTTATGCTTTACATCAGTTGAAAAATCATAAGGTAAAGTACCCTACACATGATTTAGAATTAGCTGTTATTGTTTTCTCTTTAAATATTTGGAGGCATCATTTTTATGGAGTAAAGTGTGAAATATATACCGATCACAAAAGTTTAATGTATATATTCACTCAGAAAGAATTGAAAATTAGAAAGAGGAGATGACTGGAATTAATCAAGGATTATGATTGTACAATTCATTACCATCCGAGAAAAGAAAATAATGTGGTGATGCTTTGAGTCGAAAAAGTAATGCTTCATTAACCATGATATGTTTGGAAGAAGATCCTTTGGTTTTTGATTTGATGAACTTTGGCATGGAAATTGTTTGTGTAGGAAGTTCTTCTATTTTTTTCTGGTATGAATGAGATCATACCTTTCAGACAGAATCAAGCAAGCACAATAGCAAGACAGTGAATTGCAGAAAAAGGTAGAGCTGGTTCAGAAGGGTAAGTTTCCTGAATTCAACATTGATAATGATTGTGTTTTGAGTTTTGGAAAGATATTGTGTGTGCCTTGTGATTCACAGTTTAAGAGACAGTTGTTATGTGAAGCTCATATTTCTCTATTTTCAATTCATCTAGAAAGTACTAAGATGTATAGAGATCTTCAGGAGTATTACTTGTGGGACGGAATGAAAAGAGATGTTACTGATTTTACTATGAAGTGTTTGACTTGTCAGCAGTTTAAAGTAGAACGACAGTTACCGAAAGGGACACTTCATCCTTTACCAGTGCTAGAGTGGAAATGGGAAAATATATCCATGGACTTTTTTGTGGGATTACCGAAGACATCTAGAGGTAATAATGCAATATGGGTTATTGTTGATTGATTGACTAAATGTGCTCATTTCCTTCCTATTTGAGAAACTTTCTCTCTAGATCAATTTTCTCATTTGTATCTGAAAGAGATATTCAGGTTACATGGAGTTCCTCTCTCCATTGTATCTGATCGTGATCCCAGGTTTACTTCTAACTTTTGGAAAGGCCTTCAGAAGTCGTTGGGTACTGAATTAAATTTTAGTACATCTTTTCATCCTCAATCAGATGGGCAGTCAGAATGAACAATTCAGACTTTGGAAGATATGCTACGTGCTTGTTCAATGGATTATCAGGGTTGTTGGGACCAACATCTTTCTTTGGTTGAATTTTTATATAATAATAGTTTTCATTCCAGTAAACATATGGAACCATTTGAGGAATTATTTGGGAAGCGGTGTCGAACTCCAGCTTTCTGGGATGAAGTGGGTGAAAGAAATATGATGGGACCAGGATTGGTAGAAGAGATAGAAGAAAAAGTTCAGTTGATTCAGAAACACATGAGAACAGCTCAGAGCAGGCCGAAGAGTTATGCAGATAACCGGAGGAAGGATCTATCTTTTGAGGTAGGTGATCATGTTTTTCTCAAAGTTCCACCATGGAAGAGTGTGATGCGATTTGGTAAGAAATGAAAGCTGAGTGCAAGGTTCATTGGACCATATGAAATTCTGGAGAAAGTTGGATCAGTTTCTTACTGAGTGGCTTTACCTCTGAGTTTATCTCAGGTACACACTGTTTTTCATGTTCCGATGTTGAGAAAGTATATGCCAGATCCATCTCATGTTTTGAGCCCAGAGGTAGTTCAGTTGGAAGAGAATCTCTCTTATGTGGAACAACCGGTCCAGATTCTAGACCACAGGGAGCAAGTGTTACAGAATAAGGTAATTCACCAGGTAAAGGTTTTGTGGAAAAACCATATGGTTTAAAGGGCAATGTGGGAATCCGAAAATGCTATGAGGGATAAATACCCCCACTTATTTTGATAAGTGAATAAAATTACGAGGACACAATTCCCAGAAGGGGGGAAGGATGTAACATCCCAAGTAAATAAAGAATAATACATTTTCATATTTATTAATATTTGTGAATTAAATATTAATATTATTTTGAATTAGTTTCTATGTTCGATTGCGTACCCGATACGCAACAATGAGTTTTTTTGAAATCTTACGTTTCACACTGATAATAAAATAATATTATATTAAATTTTAGTTAATACGTAGCCGTTGTATTGTCGAGAATGAATAGAAATAACTAAAATATGATTATATATGTTTGTTAAATGTTTTTACATTTATCCAATAAAGTATAAAGGCTTAAAATATTACAAGAATTCAATTTTAGGTCTATATACTCTAATTTTCACTAAAGGTCCACTTATCAACTTTTGATGGAGAAATGTCATTAAATATAGTTTTCGTCACTATTATACATTCTATTGGACCAAATAAAATTCTTCTTTAGATTCAGGACATCAAAATTTACTTTGCTAAATTTTCTGTATTTTTCCGATAAAGATCATTTTTTATGAATAGTGAAAAATATTGTATTTTAATTCAAAACCCCTTTTTAATCTAATTTTTTAATATGATTAGATTATATTTTGAAGTGGTTTTAATGTGAAATTATAATATATTTATACCATTTAATCCAATAGTGGTCGTTGGAATTAATTTCACTTTGAAATCGGACTTGAACTAGTGTCAATCTTTTCATCCTTTTTTGTATCATAAAAACACGCTATTTGTTTTGAAAGCAGAAATTAATTATTAAATTAATTAATTAAACTTATATGTTTTGAATTTTTAAAAATAGACATCATTTTTGATTTCAGAATATCAAATATAGCTTAGGGTGATGTTTTGATATTTTTATGAAAAACTTCAATTTTTGATGAATAGTCAAACCACTAAGTGGTACTTAAAAAACTGATTTTTCGTTTAAATGAAATTTTACTACTTCTGTGTTTTGAATTTAAAAAATCCTACATTAATTGTTTTCATTAATAGGTAAAATGTGGTTCAATGGGATTAAAATAATTTTTTGGTGAATAGTAACTTTTAAGTTTTTCATCGCGATTAGAGGTAATTAGTGTAGTTTAAGGTAAAGATAACATTTTAATAATATGAAATGAACATGACACTTGTCCTACCCTTGTTGGATGTGTCATGGCCGACCATGAAAATTCATGGGTCAACTTGGGGACCCCATGGAGCCACATTGGTAGGAAAATGACATTAATATATTTTTATTTAAAGTTCAAATAAAAATGTCACAAACATGAGTTGTTTTACAAAAAAAAAATTACATGGGGTTATACAAGTCGGATTTTTTACTATAAATATTCATTGGAAAGATAAAAATATTTACTAAATCATAGTATTTTTTATAATTTTTATACATTAAAGAAATTAAATTATTTATGAAACCATGATGATGCAGTGATTACCTCATTATTAAACGATTTCAATAAAATTGAATTATAATGTAAAATATAAGACCTACACATGTCCAAAACCTATTGGATGGGTGTATTTAGAACTATAATCACCTTATACTCTAAATATATAATTGTGGAACCCTTTTTATCTGAAAATAATTTTATAATAATGTATCTTTTCTTAACTTTCGAAGAGTACCCCTCCTCTCCTCTTATAAAAGGCCCCCACATCTACCTCCTTACCCACACCTCTAAATCTTTGGCTCGGACACACCCTGCCCATTTTTCTCTCGACATAACTATCGTACTCCTAGAAGCCTCACTTTGGGCAGAATGCTTCCCAAGGAAGCCTTTGAGCTTAAATTAAAAGGAGTTACCCGATTTAAAGGTAGTGTCTTCTCTTGTGTTCTTATGTTTTATTTTTGTTCTCCAACCCCCTAAACTCTTTTTATTCCTTTCTTTTGTAACTAATACAGTATTTTAAATTTACTATATTGTTTTTATAATAATGATTATATATACACATACACACACCTTCATCTAATGGTTAAAGAACATACTGTTTCTGTGGATGGAGAATTTCCGCCTCACGAAACGATGATTATTCAACACTCATATAACACCTTCGATGGTGGCCATTAAGATGTCACTATATTAATATATGATATATAAAATGATTATGTTTTACATAATCTTCTTTATTTTTCATTTATGGCATACCTTTATGGTTTCCATTATGGGTAAATGTGATATCATCATTTTAGGAAGTGCGGACTACCTCCCCCTCAAAGTGATTTGATTCGTTAACACCATATGTGGTACGTATAAAGTATAAATTTAATTATATTATATATGATAACATACTAAAATTATATAACTATTATGTATAATTATGTTTTAATTCCATTAAATATGAAATAGAAATCGAAGTAGCTTTCATGTGTACGTACGGCTTACCGTCTCCATGAACGGTGCATTTCATTTCTTACCTCTAAATGATTATGTAATATTATAAATGCAAGTATATAATGGATATATATGATATATATGGAATCTAAATCATGAATATCATTCTTAAGATAATGTATATTTGACTACGTTAACAACTTGTAAATATAAGAAGTTCACTTTTGACTCAAGTACCAAATATCGACAAAACGACCATTATTATCCTAAATAATTACATAGTGTTCATGACAAGATAATAGGTGATATAAAAGGAATAATGAACTTGAAAAAGGTTATTATGCAAGTATAAATTAACTCAAGTTTATTATTCAGGATATTAAAGAGCAATCAAGTCAAGTTGGACCCGAGGTAAGGGAACTTCTTAACCCAATTTCCATTCTTTGGGTTAATCTCCTACTTTCAAATTATGTCATGATATTATTATGTCCTTTCTGGTATTTATACATTATTTATGTGTAAATATAGTGAATACACATAATAGATCTATTTTATTTCAAAAAATGATATTTGTAAGGGACTTCGTCTCAATCTCTTTTCATTAAGGCATGTTTCGTTTTATACACAACTTTCTTTTACACGGTGTATAATCCCCTTTGAATATTACTTTTATACAAAAAGGAATATTTTTATACGAAGTATTTTACTAAACGACAAAAAATAATTATTCTTTTAACGTACGCGGTGACAAAAACCTTTTCCGCCGCCGTGAGTATTATTTGATCTTTGGCTTCCTCAAGAAGCCGTAATGTTTTTAAAATAAAATAAATACCATATACTCTTTTATGTATTTTGGTATTGAAAATGGTTTTGATAAAGGATTCTATTATGTCAATATATTTAAATTATATATTCTGATTGAAATGTGGAAATTATATCATTCCTTTATATTGGTTTTATGTGTTATAATTTTATAAAGTTACTTGGACATTTGACGGGTGGTTACGTGATAAACAATATGACGGCTGGTTTCGTGGATACCAGGGCGGGTGGTTACGTTATAACCTCTAATGCATTGGGTATGGAAGTCGGCCATATGGCTATTCCATTAAGTGATATGTGTGGAAGTCGACTGTATGGTTATTCCATTTGAGTATGTTTATGTCCCAAGTTACATTTATACGTTATGTGTTCTTTATATGGGTTTTATGGTAATATTTTGGTTACAAGAGGGTAAGTAATTATATTTTAGTCAGTGAAGAGTTTTTACTACTTCATAAAGGTGAAGGTATTACATTGATAAATTATACATGGTTTACTTATTGTTTTAAAAAGTAATAGTTTTTATTCTTTGTGTATCCCTTACTGAGCTTTTTATGCTCACCCCATATTTTTTTGAAATGATTTTCATAGGACTTAATGTGGAATTAGGTCCAGGATGGGATCAAGGGAAAGTCATGTTATCTAAAACATGGAACTAGACATGTTTCTTTTTAAGAGTTTTTATTTTATGGAATCTTTATAGAAGTGTCTACTTTGTAATCTTTTGAGATTTAATAGTTATGTCCTAATTCTATAAAACTCTAAACTTGAAAGGATACTTAATGTGAATTATTCATTTAATTCAATATTAAGTATGGTTTAAGGCCGGGGCCTTATACTATATCACCAACTCAGATATTCCAAGCACTGTTAGAGTCCAATGGACAATTAATCAAATTGAGGCGTAGCTTTTTGGAGATGTTATCGTAGAATAATTCAGTATTGGATTCCCCATCCATTGATAATAATTATTTCCCATTAATGCTATATATTTTCCTTAAAATCAAATAGAAAATGATGATACTCAACATGTAAATCCACATTTGATGAAAAAGTTATCTCCCCACTCCACTGGTTATAGGCACCAATTTTCAATTATTTCCTTTAAATATGTTGGTTGATATTTCCTAGATTAGTACAATTATACGGATATAAATTTCTTTTTCAAATATATATAATTCGGTACATCTGTACGATGGACAAAAAATAAGAGGACCACTATAAATATTATGGATCACCCCATGACAATTTTCTACATTATATATAATAATAAAAACTTTTTCATGTGATGAAAAGGACTCCAAATATGGTAAACATCCTTGGTTAGTAAAAACATATCATCAAAGTAATCCATAAAAATTAATAACACCAAAAGATAAAAATATTTCTCAAAATTAATGTATAAAACACCTTATCCAATTAAGAAGAAATATGATCACAACCTAAACATACATTCTTAAAAAAATATAAGATCCATAAAAATAAATTTCATCAAACCTATATGTTGTTACGACCTCGTAAAAATTAGCGATTTGGTCCCCATTATGTTTTATTCATTGATTTTCCCTCTATTTCAGTAATCTCATTGAAATCCATAAAATACGACCAATTCCTTTAAACAATTTCCCATAATAATTCTAAAAAATCAATGAATTGTCTCTCTTGATAGAGTTTAAACAATCAAAAATTATATTGACAGAAAAAAATAATTATCAAATATAGGAAAAACTAACAAATCTATAATGAACTCACTTACGTCAACTTGGATCATCTACCAGAACCCTCCAACCCAAGGTCCAAATCAATTTACTAATCCCCATGGGTCGGTGAAAAGTTCTAATGGTATCAAAAAAATATCATTTGGAATGATTTCATTAACATGGTCAATAAACAATGAAAAATATCCCCATCAAGAATTTGAAATGAAGCATTCAACTATTGAAAACTCTGAGTAAATAAAATAACATGTTTTCAATTATCATCCAAGGAAATAAATAATAACAATAATTATTACAAAAATCTATATCAATGATAAAAAAATTAAAACCCCTTTAAATAAAATTAAAATATAAACAATCTAAAATAATATAATATATATAAAGATAAATATACACATCAAGACTTTAAAATTACATAATGACCCAAACATACCAGCCAATATATCAACATGAATCTATAATTCACCATAATTATGAAAAAACACCCACATAACACAAGATTCAATTATAAACCCAAGGTGGACTCCCTAACTTCCAAACCTTCATAAAAAATGAAGGTTACGTACCCAAACAATGCGAGTATGTTGGGTGTCAAAAAAAATTCCGAATGGACCTAGAAAGTACTCATTAAATTTTCGATTGAAAAATATTCCATGTACACTTGTTTAAAAAATAAAATATAACAATTTAGTCATTTCCATTTTTAAATATAATAACCTAATATGTTTCTCACTTTAAAAAAATCCAATTTAAGACAAGGAAAAATATAACCAACCAATTTTAGGATGGAATCCATAAATCTAAATTCCAAAAAACTATTGAAAAAAGGTTACATATAATATTCAAAATAATATTAAAATTTAAAATTAAAATTACATTATTATAAAATTTTTGTTTTAGTGAAAAAATTCCCAAAACTAAGCACTATTATTCTCAAAATAACTTTTACCAAATAATAAAATTCCACAATGATAGAATTTGAAATAAAAATCTATGCTACAAAATCATCCTAAAAACAAACTATGTGTAATGGATAAATATGGGAATTGAAAATAATAAACCAAAACAAGGGAAAAATAAAAATTAAATAAATAAAAATGCTAATAATAATGATAACATACTAGTTATAATTATAATTTATAAATGGAATTTCCTTGTCTAGGGTTTTCCATAATGTGTTTTTTTTGGTTTCTTGGGATTTTAAAGTCCTTCTTATGACCTAATTTTATGGTAATAATTATAGGAAACATGATTACATTGATTGAGGATGGTTTATTTCTTCTATTAAATTTATTTTATAGTTCAATTAGAAATTAGTTCTTTAATTTTTATCCTATCCATGAAAAAATATTCTATGTTATTTAAGGAAGTTTTATCATCAATCCACATTATTTTCCATTGAGATTAATTTAAATAAAACAGATGTATTCTAAATTTAGTTTCTTTTCCTTCAATTTATAAAGTGTTTCACAATATCTATTTGATAAAATATCACTCACATATTTTCTAAATAATAATAATTTAGGTACGGTGTTTTGAAGTGAACACGATAAATAAAGTTGGGCGTTTCATATGTTAATAAGTCTTCCATGTAATAATTTGTTTTTTTAGTATATAATATGGATTTTTTGATTTAAAAATATTATTATGATTAAATTTAGATGTTACTCATGCATTCGTTGGACTTGGTGGTTTAAAAAACATATTTTAATGTATATGATTAGAACCTTAAGCAGAAGGCCAATTTGTCACTATATATGAAATTATTTCAAAGGTTATGTGTTTACCCTTGTTGTTCCCCAGAGTTTATACATTTTTCATTTTTGTGACTAGTGGTAATTATTGAGATAGATATTAATTTTTATGTACTTTTCAATGGGGGTATTCATTTGGGGGTTTTGTCAATGGGATGGGAAGGTTTTATTGTGTTTAAATGCCTTATTCTATGAACTTTTCTTTTGACCACTATATGGTATATGTAGACCCCTCCAATTACTTTGTTCCCTGGAGAAACTATGGGCTATTGTGTGGTATATCAATGGAAGAGTGATTTTCTAGTTGAGATTATGAATTTGATAATAGCCCATTGATATGGTTTTCATAGCTATTATGATGTTCACCTCATGAGGATATTTGAGAGTTATTTGGAGGGCCAATGTAGAACCATAATAATTATAGGTAGTGGGTTGTACATAGGAATATCTATTTATTTTTGAATTTACCCTAAATTGATGTCACAATATTTGTATCATATGTTTGGTTTATTCTTATTTCAATTATAGAGGTTCAATTATTTTTATTATTTTATGTCTTGTTTGAAGCACCTAAGCCCAAATCACCATGTCTATGCCAATATTACACATAGCCTCATATGTGCCTCCCCATATGAAAGAGGCTATATACTAGAGAGATGTTTATAATGTGATGTGGGGAGGAATTAACAATGGTAATCATATCTACACACCAGAATATTGAAAAAAAATTATAATCCACAGAACAACACAATGAATGAAAAAAAATATATTCAATAACTAATGCAATTACAGGTCATACTATAATATGAAAAAATACCCGGTGTGTAAAGTCATCAAGAATAAGAAGTAAAACATGAAAGATGAATAAGAGATGTTGTGGAAGTTGTCCAATGTCTATCAAAGTATTGTCTCTATCCCTAACACAAAGCCCCTCGGTTGCATTCTACATGAACCTTGTCCTTCTCTGGATCTCTAATCGTAATAATTGTACATGCAGTAGTATTCCCTTGTAGGTTGTGATTATAAAACTATAAGGAGAACATAAATGTTACCTAATCATAATTGAACGCACATATAATGTTTAATCTCATCATATAATGGTATCTTCACATAAAATTATAAAAATAATGATGTACCATGTAACAATGCACTATCAAATATACCATTAACCCAAACCATACCTGCATGAGCCCCATACTAGAGGAATATCACATGTAGAAATCACAGGATATGGATTATATTGTATTTATTTACACATAATTAAAAAAATTACATTCCACTAATAATGAATTACTCCACTACTTTCTTTAATTTCTAGTCATACCAATGAGTAATGGATACTAAATCACCTCTAGTGGTACAGATTAATTACATTCCGGAATTAGATTAACTCTATACATATTCAATCATATTCACAGTTAGTATGTATTTATATTACAAGGAAAATCTTTCATTAGAATATTTTATTTCCTCATGGGTTATACACATGTCATGATTTGGAGAAAACCATCCTATATAGATCCAAACCTAATGGGACATGTCATGTAAGCTACCCCTATAATGGGTCACCTAAATCCTCCAGGGGAACCTATTAATTTGAACACTAAAAACGATTATTCCACTAGATTTGTACAGAATATAATGCCCTGACCCCAGTTACCGAGAGTCATTGAATTATTATATATCATTGGCATGATCACAAAATATCAAGTCTCGGAAGACCGATTACTTAATAGACTTGGAAAATGTAGATACATTCATAAGTTTTACATTACATCATAATGTGAAAAACTACAACAACCTAGTCACCATAGTACACCCTCATATCCCTGCAAACTATCTGTATAGGTATGTCATAAAATACTTCTTCACATCATAGGAAAAATAAAACTTAGAAAGGGGTGAGCTCAGATGTTCAGAAAGGACAACAATATAGAGGAAACTTTCATAAATAAGCATAAAAATTTAAGGCAATGTATAACTAAAACAAAATCCTTTTAAACTTGAACATAAACATAATTAGGCCAAAATAAAATTAAATAATTCCATTTACATGTTCACATGGATATTATACTAGTCGAATAATCACATGAAATATCTATAACCACTTTCAATATGATTGAATGCATAATGTAAGACTATCATAACCACATAGTCAAGGACTTCTGCCAAGACTACAAATATGATTTTATCAAGGCCTTGTGCCAAGACAGTAGTTTGTCTCATTATACCTACCAATTTATTGAGGAGCTATAGTAGGCTACACCCATCACTTACTGAGTCCAATGCATTCTCATACGAACAAGTTTTAACATAACATAAACATTCTTATTAAAACTATCATATGAAATGTCAACATTCTCTCTATAAACCATGAAAGGTATAAAAATAACACATTCAAATTCAATAAAATCACAAAACCTTCAATACAATAGGGATGTTTTTTATCATTATAAATAAACTTCAAATAAGCATAAAATCCATCAAAGGATGTTGACATAGATGAAATCAAAACTATTTGAGAGAAATACCTCTTTTTTGAAATCATTTAAATGTCACATAATTATAAAAGAAAACATTTACTTAGAAAATATTCTTATAAGCTTGTAAGAGAATCTTCGAAGATTTTATAATGGTGGAAAATATCTGCACCCGCCGTATACGTTAAAAAAGTCATTCTTACCGTAATTCTGTCAAAAAGGATAAAAAGGACCTTGTTTGGAAAATGAAGGAATTATTCCTTTATAAAAATATTATAAAAAGTAAAACAAGGGTATAAATTACTTTATCCCATAGTTTATAAAATAGTAATAATGTTTTGAAATATATTTTTAAGAAACATGGATGTGGATGATAAAGATGTCCCAGTAGATACTTACATAAAAACAACCTCAGATAATAAAGAGTTTGTGAAATTAACCCTTTCCTTGTACATTTCCTTGGTCGAGGGTAGGTTAACCTCCGGTATAATAGTGAAATAATTTTTATTAAATTATACAAGAATCATATACATTTATATGATATTCTATATGAACTTTTAACATTGTTTTGTTAATAATATCATAGTATTATCATCGTTTCGAGTGTTAACAGATTCGTTTTCCTTTATATTCATTATTATTTGAGTGGTATTTGTTATGGATGGGATGTATCTTATTCATATCCAGAATGATATCATTTCTTTAAACATTATTTTTAATCATATAATGAGAAATAGTCTTGAATGGATATGATGGGGAAAGAATCTCATCGCTATGTGGAGACGGTAATCTGTACGTACGCAGGAGCAACAGTATAATTCTATTGAAATTAAAATAATATATAATTCAATTCAATATCATATATACCGAATAATTATAATGCTATATTTATTATTTACATGAATTACACATCATTATTATACCCATCCAAATATTAATGTATTGAATAACAATTACACCACAACGTGGAGACGGTAATCCGTACGTACGCACGTATGGTGACATATCATTCAAAGGATGGATAGAATAATGAATATGGATGCACCATATTTATAATAACACCGTATTATATATAATATATTGTAGTTATTATTTTAGAATGGAAATAACAAAGAAATAAAAAGTGGAAGAATAAAAGAACTTGAATGAGGGTGGTGAAATTATTATCTCTTCTTCGGGTTCTTCCTTTTGATTTGATCAAAAGGTCTCTATAAGTTGGATTTATGACTAAAGGATGACCTCTATGTTTAAATGAGGGAAGTTGAGGGGTTATTTTGTCAGGTTTTGTCTGTGACAAAATTTCATGAATGTGTTAATTAGAAAGAAGGGGGAGTTCCCTTTTATAAGAGGGGTGAGGGGAACCATAGAAAAGCTAGAAATATTATGTTAAAATAAAACCATTTTTGGTTTCAAATGGCTCCAAAGTGGATTATTTAAATTCATTGGTTGGTATGGGTCAAGAAACAATCAAAAAATTGGTTTTAGATAGGTTTGGATCACTATATTAACCTTAACATTTAGATTTTACTCTTAGTTAAATAGTTTGACATTTACCATGTCTCTTGGTATATTTATATTATATTTTTAATAAACATACTATATACTTCCAAGAGAACCCCAAGTGGTTCATTAATGATACACCTATCATTATATATGTTCTTTGGAAGATCCTTAGATTTTTATAAGTTGAGTATCAATTAACAATTTAATATTTCTTTAAAAAACTCTTTTATGTCAATTTTGACACTATTTGTTATTTTGTTTTTTCAAAATTCATAATAGCCTTATTTATTAGAAACAAATTCATATAAACAACCCTAATATGTCATATTAACTTAAAAAATTATTTTAATTCATTAAAAGTTTCAAATTACATTTATTTGGGTATTTAAAATATCAATTATTTTAATATTTCATTAAATAGGTAATTACTACATCATTATTGTGCCATAAATAAATTAAATTATTTAATGTATAAAAATTATAAATAAAATACCATTATATAGGAAGTCATTTTATCTTTATAATGAATATTTATTATCTAATTTATCTTATTTATAACCCTATATTAAAAAGGTTTTAATTATTAAACATTGATTTTCACTCTTTTAACTCTTCTTTGAATTAAATAATAATAAATGTCCTAATCTAATTCAAGTGGACCAAAGAGGTTCATATTTTAATTATAAGGTTGTTTTTGGTCGAATTATACTTACCCAATAGAATTAAAACATGGTTTATGGTAATAATAATATCATTTTTACTATTAATTACCCTATTTACTTTTAACAGTTGTAAATAAAAGTAAAAAGTTATTATTCACCAAAAATTATTTTTGTCTTATTGAACCACATTTTACTGCATGATTTTAACCGTGTCTCTCAGATTTTTGAAATTTCAGTCATAGAAGCTATAAAATTATGTTTTATGTGAATTTTAAAATTCTCATAGGAGGTGGGTAAAATATGGTGAAAAGTTCAATAAAATTTTTATATATCTAAAATTGTTATAAACTGCCTCCATTGAATTAAATTGAACGTATATAGGTATTATGCATCTATTTTGACCTAAAATAAATTTAAATAAAATAAAAAATTATTTAAATACATATTATGTTTTAAACAATAACTCAGTGGTTTTTTCACTATTCATCAAAAATTGACTGTTTTCAGAAAAATACCAAAAATTCACCCAAGGATAACTATGATACTCTGAAACAAAAAACGAAGTCCATTTTGAATGATAAAATTTATAAAAATTCAAAAGTTGGGTATTACTAATCATAACTGCTAGTTTGATTGGTTGTGATGTGTTAGAACTCGATGTTTCGTAAAACACACGCTACTGTATTATTCAATGAGAAGCGTACCGTTGAAGATTGAGGGTTACATTCTGCTCTCCTTCAATTAATTTTTTCCTCAAAATTTCTTTAATATTACTGCATAATAATACTCGGGATGTTCTTCATCATAAGTTTATCAGGTTCCCATGTTGCCTCTTCTATTTTATGGTTTCACTATGGAACGTTTACCAAATGAGTCATCCAGTTTCTCATCACTTGTTCTCTTGTATCAAGAATCATGACAGGCACTTCGAATTAAGACAAATCATGTTCTAGTTTTAATTCTTCATAGATGAGTACATGTGTTGGGTGAAGCATTTATTTTCTCAATAGTGATATGTGGAACACATCGATATCTTTGGAGAGATTTGGTAGCCTTTCCAAATAGTAAGCTACAGACCCAATTAGTTCTAGAATTTCAAAAGTTCTGATGTACCTGGGACTCAATTTTCCCTTCTTACCGAAACTTATAACACCCTTCCATGGAGATACCTTCAAGAAAAGATGATCTCCTACAGGAAATTCAATATCCTTCCTTTGGTCATCGACATAGCTCTTTTGACTACTTTGAGTTGCATTGATGTGGTTTTGGATTACCTTCACCTTTTTATCGTTTCCTCCACTAGTTCTGGGCCTACAAGTTTTCTTTCACCAACATCATCCCAACAGGTTGGTGTGCAAAATCTCTTTCCGTATAACGCTTCATATGGTGCCATCTGAATACATGAATGGAAATTATTGTTATAGGAAAATTATACCAAAGGTAAATATTGGTCCCACATACCCTGAAAGTCAAGTGAGCAGTATCTCAACATGTCTTGTATGGTTTGAATAGTTCGTCTTGATTGTCCCTCAGATTGGGGGTGATAGGCAGTGCTCAAATGAAGATCCGTATCCACAGATTTCTGAAGAATTTCTAGAATCTTGAAGTAAACCGTGGATCCTGATCAGAAACAATCGATAAGGGTCCCCATGAAGAATCACAACGTCATTAATATATAGTAATTCTAGACAATCAAGTGTTAAATCTTCTCTTATATCCATAAAATGTGATGACTTGGTAAGACGATCAACAATGACCCATATTGCATCGTTCCTTCTAGGCGTCTTTTTTAGTCCCATGACAGAGTCCATCATGATATTATCCCATTTCCACACAGGTATGGGAAGAGGTTGCATGACTCATCTTGGTTGTTTCCTTCTGTCTTTAACTTTTTTAAAAACCATACATCTTGACATAAAATCAGCAATCTCCCACTTCATGTTGTCCCACAAAAATGTTCCTTCAAATCTCTATACATCTTGGTGCTACCTGGGTGTATAAGAAAATTGGTACTATATTCATCATCCAACAATTACCTTTTTAGATAAGGTATATTAGGAACACAAAGTCTACTTCCAAATTTCAAAATTCCATATTCATACACAAAGTTACTCAATCTCCTATCATTCATATCTTTAATCTTATTTTGAAACACTTCATAATCAGTCTGAGAACTCTTTATCATTTTTAATAAAGATAATTTAAAAACCATTTGAAAAAGTATTGATGTTTCAACATCCATGATGATTCCCATATCCATATTTACTAGATCCATGAAAATAGGATCCCTTTCAACTCTAATATTGAGAAAAACTCCATGATCCTTTCTTCTCAAAGCATCTACCACTTTATTTGGTAACCCCAGGTGGTAGCGTATAATGGAATCATAATCCTTGAGTAGTTCAAGCCATCTCATTTTCCTCATGTTGAGTACTTTCTATGAGTAAATATACTTAAAACTCTAGTGATCGGTATATATCTCACATTAGTCACCATAGAGATAATGTCTCCATATATTCAAATCAATGATTACAGAAGATAACACAAGATCATGAGTAATATAGTTTTTCACATTAATTTTAAGCAGTCGAGATGCATAGGAACTAACCCTATCATTATTCATAAGGACAAAACCAAGTACTTTCTTTGAAGCATCACTATAAATAATAAACCCATCATTCCCCAATGGTAGAGTCAATATAGAATCATAGACTAATCATCTTTTCTGTTCTTTGAAACTTTCTTCAAAATATTATTCCAAACAAATTTTACCCATTTATGTGTGAGATTCGTTAATGGGTTAGCCAATCAGAAAAAATTATGGATGAAATGTCAATAATAACCTGCTAAACCAATAAAACTGCATACCTTGGTTATATTCATTGGTGCTGTAGATTCATGTATTTCTATTGTCATAGAAGGATCAACAGATATTCCATCCTTAGAGACAATATGACCAATAAAAGAAATCTCCTGAAGCCATAATTCACACTTGCTAAACTTCCCATATAATTCATGTCTTCTGAGAGACATCAGGATAATGAAAAAGTGATTTTCATGATCTTTTTGGCCTTTGGATTATACCAATATATCATCAATAAATAACACTATAATTTGATCAAGATATTCCTTGAAAAATCAGTTCATTAGATCCTTGAAAACATAGGGTGCATTAGTCATCCCAAAAGGAATTACTATAAACTCATAATTCCCGTACCTAGTTCGAAAAGTTTTTTTCAGAATGTCATCCTTCTTTACACACAACTGATAATATCCAGATTGAAGGAAAATCTTTGAAAAATAATGAGCTCCAGGAAGTTGGTCGAATAAATCATCAATTTGAGGTAGGGGATACTTGTTATTTATTTTAATAGAATTGATATCCCTGTATTTAATGCACAACCTCATAGATCCATCTTTATTCTTAACAAAAAGGTAAGGGGATCCACATAGAGAAACACTAAGTAAAATAAACCCCTTATTACTCAATTCCTTTAGTTGTTTCTTTATTTCCACTAATTCCACAGTGGCCATTCTATAAGGGGTCTTCGATATGGGCCTTGAACCAGGAATTAAATCAATGTAAAACACAATTTCTCATTCTGGAGGATGTCTAGGTAAATTTTCTGGAAATACATCAACATATTCTCTAATAATAGGTAAATCCTCTATTTGAACATTCCTTTCCTCACCCACTATCATTTCATTCTATTCCCCCTCAATAATTGAATTTAGTTGAGCTACTCGGGGTGGATCTAGATAATAATTAGGTTGTGACGATACTAATCTAAAGATAAGGTGTTTTTATCATCATCATAAAAAATAGTAACCGCCTTCCTTTTACAATAATATTTTGCATCTTGTTCTGAAAGCCAATCCATACTGAGTATTATATGAAATTCAATAATGGGTATGATGATGAGATCAGCAGAAAAAGAACATTTATATGCCCTAATGGGAACTGATTCATATAAATTTATAGCAATGATACTTCCTTTAGGAGTTTTGACAGACAAACCCCTTGTTAAATCAAATTTGAAATATTTGATTTTCTTAGAAAAATGGGAAGATATGAAACAATGCGATGATATAGAATCAAATATAACATTGGCTAAACATCAGGAAACCATTAAATTACCTACCACCACATCTTTTAGAGTTTCAACCTCAGCAGCAGTGATCACATAAGATTGGCCTTGATCCGTTGGCCTTTTCTGAGGTATGTTCCCCTAATTCTGAGGAAATTCATTCACGTAATGTCCCATCTTCCAACAATTGTATCATTTATTATCGGTAGCTTCTTTAATCCCCTTAAAATCACGAGAATGGTGGCCTTTTTCACCACACTTGTAACAGACTCCCATTCCCTTCAAGAAAGTACCTGGGTGTTTCTTCCTACATTTACTGTAGGATGGATATTCAACTTTAATATTCTTACCCTTATTTTAATTTCCAGAGTGATCATTAAATCTTCTTCTCTTTCTTTTCTATAAAGTCATAAGACATATAGAATTCTTTTTCTGTCATGATAGCACATGAGACAATACATTCGTACGACGATAAGGATTGTGAGACTAAGGATTGATGGGGAAATAGTTTTAAACCATCCAATAAATGATCAATCATACTTCATGGGTTACTTATATAATCTGTAGTTTGCCTTTCTATCTTTGTAAAGTTAGACTAATACTTTGCAACATTCTCGTCTTCCTTTTGCCTCAGAATCAGAAAATTCCTTTTCCATATCTACTCGATGGTCATGAGGAAAGTGTTTTTCTAAGAAAATCTCATTAAACTCCCTCCATTCCATTTTCATACTTCATCATCTTCCTTTTTGTTTTAAATAAATGACCACCATTGATCAACATCACCAGTGAGTTGCTAAACTACCATGATAACTTTTTTCCATTCACTACACCCCAAGGCATGTAATATTTTTTCTAAGCAATTTATCCATTGCTCAGATACTAGTGGATTTGTACGCATATTTAATGTTTTTGGTTGTTTCTTCATGAAGCGATCTAACATTGGTCCTCCATGCTGTGGATCAGGGTGCTCCATATGGGTAAGTTTATTATTCATAACCTGAGTGAGTTGTCCCAGTATATTGATAAGATGATCATCACCAGTTGTATAACAAGCTCCACTATAATTTTCTTGAGTAGGAGGGAAATCCATACATGGAGTACATGCATTGATACAGTTTCCATTCCTTCCACTAGGCACCATTTATAAACAATGGCATAAAGTATATTAGTTTATGAATCTCAATACATAATTTAAAACTTGTAAAACACTTGACATAAATTTGAATAGTTTATAGATATAATCCATAATAATAAAAATATTTTCTTTAAGGAAGTATATACTCATAAACCTTTTATAATGGTTTTTAAATAAAAAGAGAATTATCTTAAGCATATCCCCCAGGAGTGTCGTAACCAAGAGTGAAACAAGGCCCATTGTCGTGCACAAGTTCTTGTCCGAGTCTAGCTCAAAGTGTTGTTTTTGGGTTTTAATCCTAGGTACATTTGTGCCAGAGCCGCCTCTACTTGCTCATACCCAGACACCGATATATTTCTCAGAAAACTCACTAAATCTCTACAATACCAAAATTCTAAGAAGCTATTCTATACTAATCCTCAAAGTGTAAATTAGGTCTATGTGCTTTAAAATGAGTTTATCTTAATCTAGATTCCATGGTTTGTACTAAACTATCTATGATACTTACTCTATTTCACCAAACCCAGTTACAGAGAGTCGGTGCATTATTACATAACATTGGCATGATCACAAAATATCATTTCTCAAAATACTGATTCGTTTAGTAGCATTGGAAACACTAGATACATTCATAAGTCTTACATTACATCATAAAGTTAAAAACAACAAGAACATAGTCTCTATAGTCCACACTCATATACCCTCAGACTATCACTTCAGGTCAGTCCTAAAATACTTCTTCACATCCTGGGAATAATAAAACATTGAAAGGGGTGATATCAGATGCTCAGTAAGGATAACAATATAATATAAACATTCATAGATAAGCATAATCATTTAAAGAAATGTATAACTAAAAATCCTTTCAAACTTAAACTTCAGCATAATATGGAAAAAATAAAATTAACTAATGCCATTTACATGTTCACATGGATATTATACTAGTCTAATAATCACATGCATTATCAATAACCACTTTTATAATGATGTAATGCATAATGTCAGTCTATCGTAACCACATAGTCAAGGCCTTATGCCAAGACTACAAATAAGATTTTGTCACGGCCTTGTGCCAAGACACTAGTTTTTCTCATGAGACCTACCGATGCATCAAGGAGCTATAGCGGGCTCCACCTGTCACTTACTAAGTCGAATGCATTCCACATATGAACATGTTTGAACATAACAAAAACATTCATATTGAAACTAGCATATGAAATGTCAATACTTTCTCCATAAACCATGAATGGTATACAAATAACACATCCAAAGTCAAACATATCACAAAACCTTCAAAAGAATATGTAAGGTTCGTATCATAAAAAATCAACTTCAAATAATCTTAAAATCACTCAAAGGATGTTGACATAGATGAAATCAAAACTGTTTGAGAGAAATATATTTTTTACAAATCATTTAAAAGTCATATAAATATATAAGAAAAAATTTACTTTGAAAATATTCTTATAAGACTGTATGGTAAGCTTTGACGATATTATAACTGTGGAAAATAGCCGCACCCTCCATATAAGTTAATCAATAAATTCTTACCTTAATTCTGTCAAAAAGGTTAAAATGGACCTTGTTTGGAAAATGACAGAAATATTCCTTTATAAACATCTTATAAAAAGTCAAAAACTGATATAAATGACTTTAAACCATAGTATATAAAATATTAATAATGTTTTAAAATACATTTTTAAGAAACATTGATGTAGATGATAAAGATGTCCCAGTAGATACTTACGTAAAAACAACCTCGAAAAATAAAGAAATTGTTAAATTAGTCATTACCTTGTACTTTTCCTTGTTTGAGGGTAGGTTAACCTCCTGTATAATGGTGAAATAATTTTTATTAAATTATACATGAATGATATACATTAATATGATATCAAATATGATCTTTTAACATTGTTTTGTTAATAATATCTTAGTATTATCGTCGTTTCAGGTGTTAACAGATTCGTTTTCCTTTATTTTTTTTGTTATATGAGTCATATTTTTTATGAAAGGGATGTATTATATTCATATCCAGATTTATATCAACTCTTTAAAACTTATTTTTAATCATCAAATGAAAATTATTCTTTAATGGATACGATGGGGAATGAATCTCATCGATATGTGGAGATGGTAATCCGTACGTATGCACGAGCGACAATATCATTATATTGATATTAAAATAATATATAATTTGATGGTATATCATATATATATAATAATTATTATGTTATATTTATTATTTACATGAATTACACATCATTATTATACCCATCTACATAATAATGTATTGAATAATAATTACACCACGACGTGGAGACGGTAATCCGTACGTACGCACGTATGGTAAAATTTCATTCAAAGGATGGATAGAATAATGAATATGGCTATGCCATATTTATAATAAAATCATAGTATATAAAATATACTGTATTTATTATTTTATAATGGAAATAACAAAGAAAGAAGTAGTGGAAGAAGAAATGAACTTGAAAGAGGGAGGTGAAATTATTACCTCTCCTCTAGGTTCTTCCCCTTTGATTTGATCAAAAGGGCTCCTTAAGTTAGATTTATGACTAATGGAAGGCCTATTGAATTAAGTGAGGGATGTTTAGATGGTATTTTTTCAGGTTTGGACAAAGAAAAAATGCTTTTAAGGCATGAATTAGAGAGAAGGGTGAGTGACCTTTTATAAGAGGGGTGAGGGGAACCTTAGGAAAAGCTAGAAATATTATTTTATAATAAAATAACATTCGGTTTGTAAGGGCTAAAAAGTCAATTTTTTAAAATAATAATGTGTGGATGGGGCCAAAACCACTCAACTAATATGTTTTATATAGGTTTGGGTCACTATATTAACCCTATATTTTTTATTTAACTCTTTGTTAAATAGTTTGACATTTACCATGTCTCTTTGTATTTTTATATTATATGGTTAATAAACCTACTATATAAATCCAAGAGAACCCCATGTGGTTCATTAATGATACATATATCATTATATATGTCCTTTGGAAGAAAATTAGAATTTTTAAAATTGAATATCAATTAATAATATAATATTTTTTTAAAAAATATTTTATGTCAATTTTGACACTATTTGGTATATTGTTTTCCTATATTCATAAAAACATTATTTATTCGAAGAAAATTCATATAAAAAAACCCAAATATTTCATATCAAATTATAAAAAAAGTTTAATTCATTAAGAGTCTAAAATTACATTTATTTGGGTATTTAAAATATCAATTATCTTAATATTTCATTAATAAGGTAATTACCACATCACCATTTTGTCATAAATAATTTAAATTATTTAATGTCTAAAAATTATATATAAAATAACATTATGTAGGAAATATGTTTATATTTCTAATGAATGTTTATAATTGAATTTATCTTATGTATATCCCAATATTAAAAATATTTTAGTGTTTAAACATTGATTTTAACTGTTTTAACTCTTCTTATAATTAAATAATAATAAATGTCCAAATCTAATCAAAGTGGATCAAAGAGGTTCATATTTTATTCCAAAGGTTTTTTTGGTCAAATTATACTTATCCAATAGAATTATTAAATGTGTTAGGGTAATAATAATATCATTTTTACCCTTAATTACCCTATTTACTTTCAACCGTGCTAAATAAAAGAAAAAAGTTACTATTCATAAAAAATTATTTTTATCTTATTAAACCAAATTTTACTCCTCAATATTAACAGTGTATTTAGGAGTTTTCAAATTCCACTCAAAAAATTGGTGGAATTATGTTTTATGGGAATTTGGAAATTCTCCTTGGAGGTGGGTAAAAGATGGTGAACAGTTCAATAAAATTTTTATTTATCTAAAATTATTATAAACTAAATACAATAAATTACATTGAACATATATATGTATTTGGTATCTAGTTTTACCTAAAATAAATTTAAATAATATTAAACATTATTTAAATAAAAATTCAGTTTTAAACTATAACTCAGTGTTTTTTAGTATTTATCAAAAATTGAAAGTTTTTAGAAAAATACCAAAAATTCACTCGAGGCTAATTTTGATATTATGAGTCCAAAAATGAAGTCCATTTTAAAAGATAAAATTTATAAAATTTCAAAAAGTGGGTATTACTATTCATAATGGCTAGTTTGATTTGTTGTGGTGTGTTAGAACTCGATGTTGCATACAACACACGCTACTGTATTATTCAAAAAGAACTGTACCATGGAAGCTTGGTGTGTTACACAAACCATCTTGCAATTCAAGTAATTACAAGGGAAAAATATATCCCAATAATTATTTTACATGATATGAGATATTAGACATGTAATTCATAACATATCCAAGAACAACGTGGAAATATTTCACAATATGTAATCAATATGATTTGAAATATTTTTCAGGTAAATCAAATAATAAAAATAAACAAAATCAAAAATCAAAAATTCCATTTGATATATTATAACCCCAATAAGGTATGATATAAAAAGAAACACACATGCCATAACTCGGAAATGGTATCGTGAACCACCCTTCCCATGTTAAATGAACCTGTCATGAAAGAGTATCAACACTAGATATATACATGAAATCCAACTATGATATATATATATATATATATATATATATATATAATGTCCCATTGTGGTATGTAATCCCTACCATTAATGGATTTATTAAAAATTAGATGTTCTATCAAGGAGTGAAACCCATATATTATCACTGCATCAATCTTCACCATAACAAGACCCAATCCATCATTATAAATTATCTATAAATGGGATTCAAGGATGGGATAAAAAAATTCGATATCCCCATCAAATTACCGAAATAGATTCACATTCAACGAAAGATATATATTATCTCGAGATGAAGAGATAACTATTGTTTCAAACAAGGTTCCATCCATCAAAAATAAAAGAAAAATCCATTAGAATGTGATATCTAAGATGGCCTAGATATATGATTTATCTGAGGAGAGAAGGAGGAGATCTAAGATAGATGTGAGGAACAAATGGAAAGGATCCTCGTATATTAAATCAATGGGATTCAAAGATATATATTCTTCATATTTTAAGTACATAAGTAGAGTAACAACTCAAAATAAACACTACATCCATATATTCAAGATCGACACTTTTAAGAGAATTAATGAGGGGATTCATAGAGGATTTAGGAGTAAAATATAATTTAAAGATTAGTTAAAAATACATGCATGGTTTTCTAAATAATGAACCCACTGTGTGAGGATATATTCCTCTTTTGGAACCCATATGGTTTAGAATAATTGTTCTGTAAACCATGTGACATCTGTGATTTTCTCTAATATCCTGATCCATATAGTTTTTTTTGGAGAAACCACATTCCTAGATCTAACTATGTTAAATCTACATTCCATTAAGTATCCTTATTTATATATGATTTATCATTTCCTTGGGAGTAGAACATAGTTTCCCTTAAATTTTTTAAAATAATGCTCTGAAATTTTAGTCTTCTAAAACCCTACATGACAAACGAGAAGCCACCCAATACTTCATCCAGGAAAATTTTAAATAAAAAAATCACAAATAATGGATAAAATTAAGTCTTACTATACATGGAAACCTATAGAACATTACAACAACCCCCTATACAAACTCATCATCCTTGAGAGGTTTATTTAGGATTCCTACTTAACGAGGATGTTCTATTCACCTCATACATCATATTCCAACTCAAAATTCTCTTCTAAGATAAATCAATAGAAATATATGACTTTGAAAATTATAATTCCCTTTACAAACTACACATTCTATCTCTATATGATGATCCACATAGGATTGTCCAAAAAATTGATTATATATCCATCTTAACATTCTTATAGTAAATAACATGTATAGAATTGGTCATGTTCTTCAGAATATGAGAGATATTTAACACATCATTCTAACCTGGTTACCATAAAATAAACATTTAATGGTTGGGTAGTATAACCACATGCTCAAAAATCTTCAATTTTCTTACAAATCTATGAACAATTATCCCTTTATTTCACAACCAATGATTATCTATTTGAGAAGTCTACCCCAATAAATCTCAATCACCCATAGTGAACTTTTAGGGTTTCCCCCACTTTCCATTATATTATCACTATCATCCTTGAGCAGTGAATAAATTATCACATATCATTTTCAATATCATAGAGGTCTCCTATGCCATTCTCATTCAAAAAAATAGTTTCTCACCATCCTAATTCCAACATATCGGTGACTGATGTAACCGAACATAAAGAGACACAAAATGTGACATTTAGATTGATGTTTTTAAATTATGTTTTACACATAAAAAAATAATGGAATTTGATTATCCCAACCTCCATAGATGTCTAAAATATATTCCCACAAAAAATCCTCTAAAATCTAGACCGTTTTTCTTTATGACCAGTTATATAAAAATGATACATTTTTCTTAGTTATTTTTTAGTACCCAAATCATTCTATAATCTCTATAAAAACCATAGCATGAATTTTAGGCCTCTATCTGATATAATTCTCATCGAATCTCCGTGAAGGAATAAAATATCATATACATATTTCTTTCCAAACTCATCCACTAAACGGGTCTCTCAAATAGGATTTAAATTATCCCATATTTTCAGAAGATAAATTATTACCCATCTAGAAGCAAGACTCCTTAGGGTCTTGGGTGACCCCATAATTAAGCCCATAATCAGGCATCCTACTTCAATATTTACATTAAATTTATCAAATGAAACCCAAAAATATGTTGATAGGAAGGATTTATCCTCTAGTATATAGTGCATCATGAAACTAAACTAGGGCTAACCCATTTATATAGTTTCCTTAGAACTAAATTCATATGTCATGTAATATCTTTTATGACCGCAAATACACTACTCATTTCAAATCATAATATTATCTCATTTGGACCACTCTAAAGGTAGTTAGTACTTCTACCCTCCCATGAATATAAATAAATCAATTATATCTATGTACCACACTGGAATTGGGTCAATTCTTTAGAAATTTAGTTGTGTCACCATACATGTGTGATTTTAATCACGGATCATTTTCACATGTTTCACTAAAAACCATGTGATAACTATAGTTAAAATTTTCATTATTATGTGATCCTTAGATTCATCCACTATAAAAAATAGGCATAAAAATCATTAGGTAAAATTCATCATATGAAGGAAAATCTCAATGTTCGTGAGTATCCATTGTTTTCTTATTAAAAGAATATGGAAAAACATTAAATTTCACTAGAGAATTATCCATATCAATGTCAAATGTTCGTAGGTAGTCCACCCAATTCCCCTACCTCATAGTGAGATCCATCTAAGATAATATGAATAAAAATATATTATGGTATGTGTATATTATAAACTATTATCTATGAGATAGTTTCTTTATCAATTTAGTGCGTTGACATAAAATTCTAACTCAATGTCATGTGTTGGGTAGTTCTACTCATGGAGTCACTATTGAAGGGACCCATAAGAAACTACCTGATCTCCTAATATCAACAAAAATCCTGACCTAAAACTATATGTGTTGTATTACACTACATATTTGATCCCATGCTCTTTAAGGATAAAAACAGGTCTATTTTAAATCGAATATTAATCTCTATAAAGGTCTACTTATACTAATAAGACTAGTAAAACATTAACCCTTTTTTGTTATATTTTTCAACATCACTTACAAATGAGAAAATCATAGATGAAATATTAGTACTACCCCACAATCCCAAGGAAACTCCAGATCTCAAAAACATTCCTATTGTATACCCAATAAATCAAAAACAATACCGTCTCCATGTCCATTGAAATCACTTCCTAAGAAAATACATTCCAAGGAAATGGAACTTCAGTTTCTAGAAGTGGAACATAAAAAATTATCATGAAGATAATGTGTTCAGTGTGTACCAAATACAATCTAAAGAATACGAAATTTATATCTAAAGTATTAGAATAAATTATGTTATCTGACTGTGAATACGACAAAAATTGAGTCTATATATGGATGTAGAATACTATTCATGATATCCATGAACTCTACTGGAGTATTTTTCAACCCAAAAGGAATGAAGAGATACTCATAAAGTCCATATATACTCTTGAATTTATTTTTGACACTATCCTCTTCTCTAACCAACATTTTATGGGTTCTTGAATGAATATTTATCTTGGATACACACCATACTCTTCACAACATATTTAATGGACCTCAGTTCTCATTAAAGGGTACAACTTCTTGATCATCACATAGATTAGTGTAAATCCCTAAACCCACATTTCTATATTTGGGACTAAATATATGTTGTTTTTTTATAAATATAACTATACAATATAGATTAAGTTTTTAAATTCAAAGACTTTTTTAGGTATAGGTATAAGAGAATTATATAAAACTATACAAATTATCAGAGTTACACAAAATTAAATTAATTTTCTTCACATACTCTACCTCGTCATAAGAAATGAAAACCTTTCTAAATTTTACTAATCCTATGAAATATATTTAAGAAATGGATGAGTATTAAATTTCCTAGAATGAGGTTTTACAAATAGTGATATTTTTATTTATAAAAACAAATTTAAAAATCATTTAAATCAAATCATATGAAATATATAAATTTAGTTTATCAAATACATCTCAAAATTACATTTAATTTTGAAAATTCATTTCAAAAATAATCTTTGAAAAATTAATTGTATATATCCTTAAAAAGTAAGGGGAAATAATAAATTATTTAGGGTTAAATGGATACTAGGAATATGTTATAAAGAATATGTGGCCATCTAGCTATTTCACTTGTTGGACAATGTCCCCTTAAGGTAGTAGTTTTACTCCCCACCCCTAACAGTTAAATTGATTTCCATCACCAAATTTAATTTTAATAAAACCTTTTTACTAATGATCTTCCTTTTTCATCCAAAATCCATTACAAACATTTCAAAGTCATATATAATTTATTTTCCCAAAATAAATTTTTTTATAACTTCTTCCCATGAAAGAAACTATAATCGTGGTAATAATAATAATATTACATAAAATAACTATTATAATTTTTATAATGATAAAATTGAACTCCTTTATATAAGATCATAAAAATATATATTCTTTAAAAATAATAATTCCTTAATAATTATTCAATTCAATTAAAAAAATTTGAATATAAAAAACATAATTTATTTTGATAACATAATCTCGTACAATGATATTTAAAAATACATAGGTTAATGATGTTGAAATAAATAAACATCTATTTAGAAGTATTTATCTGAAAAATAACCTAGCATAGATACTTCTAAAACACAATATCCCTAACCTAAATAGAAACCTACAACTACATTCAATACATAAACTTCTTCTAGATCATTGACCAACATAATGAATTAAACTAGGAAAAAGTGTTTCCAACATTGAACCACCTAAATCCAACTCTTTATTTACAGTATAATTACAATTAAATTTATAAATAATATTCCAAAATAATTCAATGTTTTTTTATTTTCAAATATAGTTAGACCGAAAAATATTGGAAAAAATATAAAAAGAGAAGAATAATACACAACAGTTTTAGCATGTAAATTTTGGATGATCTCATGTTATAATACTGATAACGAAATATAACATTTATGTCATAATTAATTCTCTAAAAATGGTATATCTGAAGAAAAATAATGGAAATGGATTAATTTGATTAATTTTGATTTGGATTGATTCAAATTATTCATGAAGCTTCACTGAATTCAATGAAAAATCTACTTAAAACATTTTCTAATTATAAAATTATTAAAAATAAATATTATCTCACACATGAAAATCATGATAAATAAAAAAAGGATAAAATCAAATTATGTAAACCAAAAGGGATCATAGAATACATATTTCATGGATATTCAAATAAATAATTAGTAACCTTTGATATATATAAAATTGATTACAAGAGGATGAAGATGAATAACATTTGACACATCTTTCACATTCAAAACCCATTAATAATTGAAACCCCCTATTTTTTCAGAAATCAGTTGGACTCAGTCAGTAGAATAAATTCCCATTTAGTAAGATCGATCCCTCCACATCACTTGACATTTCATTTTCGATAGTCAAAACTACCATCCAAACCAATCCTTGTCTATTTTAGGCCTCCACTACCATTTTTATTGGTTCCTCCCAAAAAAATAAATACCTATTAGAAAACTAACCCCAAATTAGAGTCCCAATATCACTTTATCCCATTTTCATTTTTTAATAAAATAAATATCTTCATATTTTAAATGTTTTTTAAAAAATAAAAACAATAATAATTAATACTTATATTTAAATAATTTTTATAATTTTATATATTAAAATATTAAACATTTAAAATATTCTAAAATATGTAGACTTAAATATTCATAACTCAAACGATATTTTCATAATTTGGTATATTATTAAACTCATAGTTTTGTATATCTTATAAAACAATTAACCTTTAATATTCATAATTCTGATATATAAATTTAATAATTTTTATAATTATCATAATCAAAACATTAATTGATATATTTATAGAATTCTAGTATCTGTGTTTTATATTTGATAATAAAATATAAGATTATAAATCATTTATTCCATAAACAAAAATCACCTAATAGTCAAAATTTTATAACAAAATATATTGCCTTTGACAAATTTTAAAAAACTCAAATGAGATACCTCTTAAAGATATATATATATATATATATATAATGAAAAAAGGAATAATATACTTCCAACTAATAAAATATATTTTTTTTACATTAATATATTAGAAACTATGAATGAAATATTCAAAATTTATAAATTTAGGTATGAATTTTCAAATCATATAAATATAAATATATTAAAATATTCTTTTCATAAAAATAATCCAATATTTATAAAAGAATAATTTTATAAATTTTGTATTATAAATATAATATCATATCATATTTACTGAAATTAATGATTTATTTAAAAATATTATATTATTTGAATAATACTAACTCTTTTATAAAATAATTATTTCTAAGTGCATATCTAGATATATATTTTAATAATTTAATATATCACTATATTAGAATTATTATCATTATATGGTGTTGATATATAAATTTAATTATTACATTGATAAAAAATTTTATTTCAAATAAATGAAACCCTTAGTTTCAGTTATTAATTTCACAAATAAGTTTATTTATATTATAAAATAGACCACTTAATGAGAACTTGTTAACTTTTTAAAATTTCGAGGATGTTACATTCACGGATGAGAATGAATTGTTCCCTCATAAATCATTCATCCAACAAGAGAAAATTATTAATTTATAACTCCAGAATTATGAAAACCTTGAACTTCTAAGGGACATTAATTACCAAGAAGTTTCAAAGAAAAATTATATTATATTGATTTTTTTTCTAAAATAACAATTTATAATCTCCAATGATTATTATACTATCATTGTGATACCTATAGTAATACCATGAACCAACATTTTTTGATTCATGGATAAAAACAATAGGTATTACTTTTTTATAAAAGATAATGAAAAAATGAACATTATTTTATGCATTCAATGACCTTTTCTGATCTATGTTTCGGAGAATTAGAAACAACCATACAAATTATTTGTGTTTTAATTAAATTAATAAAAATTCATTATGTTTTATACATCCTTATATTAGAGGATCACCTTTGGAATTTCTACTAATCCTTTGAATTTTTTTAAAACATGTGATGAGCATTAAATTCTCCAGTAAAGGGTTTTAAAACCATTTAATTTTTCAAAAAAACATATTTAAAAATTCTTTTAAAACTTCTTATATGAAATATTGGTATTTGATATATAAAATAATTCTAAAATTTAATTGTTATTTTGAAAATTATTTTGAAATATAATCTTTGAAAAATTACGTAAATTTCTCCACAAAAATAATTTCAAAATAATAATAATTTTATGGATAAAAATCATACGTGAAAGATCTCATGAAAACCATTTGGTCACATGTTATAATACTTATTGTAAAACATCCCCTTGATGTAGTGTGATTAATCCATGCACTTAAACTTTTATATTAATATGAATGAAAAAAATAACTTTTATATAAAAATTTATAGAAGATTATGATTTCTCATTCACAATTGATTACAAAATTTTCAAAACGTTAAATAATATATTTTAATAAAAGAAAATAATTTTATAACATCTTCTCATGAAAAAAAATTCATTTTTGATAAATCCACTTTCAAAACGAAATAATTGTTATCAATTGTTATAAATATATTGAAATAAAAATATTTCTTGTAAAAATTATGCATGAAATTCATTATTAAAATAATATATTTCCATTCTTATATAAATGATATGATGTAAATTGATAGTTTGTAGTATTATTTTTTCACATTATAATTATTATCGCAGGGATATTAATGAAATCAAATACTATTTTAAAATTAGATTTGAACAATAATAAAATATTTTTTTTTTATTTTTCAAATGATGTATTATATTTTTACATTGAATTAAGAAAAGTCGAATC
Source organism: Viscum album (assembly GCA_963277665.1). Lineage (NCBI taxonomy): Eukaryota > Viridiplantae > Streptophyta > Magnoliopsida > Santalales > Viscaceae > Viscum > Viscum album. Next base: position 1,448,040,054 of record OY728130.1, read on the forward strand.
TTTTTAGTAATAATTACAATAATAACAATAATAATAATTAAATTAACGTTATTTCTATAACATTATACAATTATATATTCACTATAATTTATAATTCCATAATAATTTATTAATAAAATGTATAATATATATTTATATATATAACATTATAATTTATTTTGGAAAACATAACCCCATACAAAGAAATCTGAAAAAACATAGAATTTATAATTCTAAATAAAACAAAAACATATGTTCATTATTATTTTTACAAAAAATAAAATAGAAGGTGAATTTTTGAAAATAATTATCCCTTACATTAAATGAATCCTATAATCATAATATAGAACGAATCTAATGTTGGAACATGAAAAACCCACATGAATCAAACTAGGAATATGCGGTTTCACCCATCGAACAAAATGAACTAAACTCCTTATTTATAGTATAATTACACAATTAATAAATAATAATATATATATAATTAAGAAATTATTCCATGTTTTTGTATATTTATATTTATCAGGATGAAAACAGATTTGTCGAAATCTCAAAATAATGGCACATGAAAAAAATAGATGTTTGATTTTCAGATGATTTGATATTCTATTACTGCTAAGGAAATATAACATTTAAATATTCATGACTCTATAAAAAGGATTATATAAATAAAAAAATGATAATTGATGAATTTGTTTTATTTTGATTTAGAATTATTCATACTTATTTATGGAGCTACATCAAAATCATTGAAAAATTTTACTCAAAACATTTAAAATTCCCACACAAAAATTAAATATAAACTCCATGTCAAACATCAACATCTGAAATAAGAATAAAAGGATGATGAAAAAAATGGTAAACTGAATGAGATCAGAGACATTATATTTCAAGAAGATTCAAATAATGAATCACCTACCTCTAATATACAACATATTGATTATAGAAGGTTGAAGAGGAAAATCAGTTCACACCTCTTTCACACATGAAACCCCTTCACAGTTTAAAAACCCACATTCAATCAAACCTCATTTGGAATCCTTTACTAGTATCCAATCTCTTTTAGGAAGAAAGATCCTTCATCCTAACATAGTACCCCCTCTCAGGATATTGAAACACCCATTTGAGCTCGGCCATGTCTATGCTCAGCCTTCCCTCCAATCTTTGCTTGGTTCCTCTCAAAAATACAAATCCATACTTAAAACAGACCCCAAATCACTATCCCATATTACTTTTATATCATTATCATTTTTCAAATAAAATTTATTTACTAATATTTCAGATGATTTTAAAAAATTAAAATAATAATAATTAATACAAATTTTTTAATATTTTTTTTGTTTTTATATATCAATATATTAAAATTCTCGTATATTTCATAATATTTAGAGTTAAATATTCATAAATTAAATAATATTTTCATAAAATGGTATATTATTATATTGATAATTTTATACATATTATAAAATAATTAACCATTAATCTCCATAATTATGATTTTTAAATTTAGTAATTTTTATATTTATCATAGATAATAAATTCATTATTATATTAATTGGATTCTAATATCAAAATATGATTTTTAATATTCAAACATATGATTATGAATCCTATATTTCATAGAAAACTATTACAATATTCACAATTTTATAACAAATTGTTTAGTCATTAATGAAATAAAAAAACAAATTACACACTTCTTTTAGGTATATATATATATATATTATTGAAACAAATGGAATTAGTAAAATTAGAATTGATAAATCATATATTCAATTTCATTATTTTTTAACAACTAAGAATTAAATATACCAAATATATAAATTTAGGAATGATTTTTGTAATCATATTATTGTTATTATATTAAAATAACAATATAGGGAAAATAAAACCTTGTTTATAGTATCATTTTTTATAATTTTAAATATTAATATAAAAAAATATTCTTTCTTCATATTAATAATTTATTTAAAAATATTATTAGATTTAAATATACTATTTTTAATAAAATAATAATAGATAAGTTCGTATATATATTTTATGAAATTAATATGTCACAATTTATAAAGTAAAATTGTTTCTATATATTTTATATAGTTTATAATATTACACTTTATCAAAAAAAATTATTAAATAAAACAATAAGTTTCAATTAATATTTTCACATCATAATTTATATAGATTTAGAAAAACATTTAATGTGAACTTATTAATATTTTAATATTTCTAGGATATTAAATTCAACATCCTATAAATGACATAGAGTCATAGATTATCATTCATATTCTTGGAAAACTATACCAGAGCACCTCAAGGTGATGTACATAGTTTGATATATAGACTCACCTATAAGTATTCTTACTAATCCTTTAACAATGTCAACTCATCATGTATCATTTGATATGTGGGAATTTAAATTAGTTTATACCATGGTATAATCTCAATCTCAAAGTCTATTCCATTATCTAGAGGAGGACATGAGAATTTATCTGGGATGAAATTCTTATAATGATTCACCATAGGAGGTATGATGGAGTTTGGTAATGTTAATTCAGTGGTGTGATCCAGGAATACTACTTATGATGTGATAGCTTCAATCAATATTATGGTCAGTTTCCTTCGTATTTCTCCAAAATTACACTCGCCAATCCAATGAATCTCTCTCTTCTATACATTCTAAAAAACATTTTTCTACTCAACAATTGGATATGAGATCAATAATTGGTCAACCATTCCATCAGTAATACAACATTAAATCTAGTTATCTCTATGATAATTAAGTTCATAAATTATTGTCTCTATAAATAACTATGGTACACTAAGGTTATCAAAAGAGATCGACTACCTTATTTTCCCAAGGTTGGTAAGATATAGTGATTTAGATGATATCTTAATCAGCAAATCTAGGATTTTAAAGACATTAGTAGATATAAAAGAAAGGGGAGGTCCTATATTTAAAAAATAAGTATATAACTAAAAAGTAATAAAAAATTTACTACTAGCTATGTAAGTTACATCCCAACGATGGTTAGATCCTCATCCATCATATACAACTTACTAGTCTCTAAATGATGGATTTTCCTCTATAGTTCATGAATCGCCTGAGTTACTGATGATTATAATGATTAGATCTACATCTGAGGACCAATACCCACATGTTGACATGAAATCCTCAAATATGGGAAATGGATAATAGAAAAATAGAAATGGATATGACCTAACATTCCAAATCATTGACATTTCCATGGTGGTTTCAAATATTATATAATAAAATTTTTGTTCCTTTATTATTTTTTTACATGGTAGAGCCACTTCTCCTGGAGTGTGTAGAATAATACCTAATATACTCCAAGAGTATACCACCCTTATTTAGTTCATATGCCTCCCTCTTCCGAAAATCGAAAGAGGAACCTGCTGTAGTGTTATGATGTTTTTTCATCTAAATATTTTAATCACGAAGAAATCCTAGAATCCTTTATTCCCTTATACACTTCTCTAAATCAAGGACTTTAAAATCCCCAAATTATTCGACGTATTTTCAAAGCTTCAACCCTTAAATATATGATATAAATGAAGGAAAATCTCAAACTTCCATGACTTATGTTCTGCATTCCAAGCCAAAATAGGTTTAAATATTAGAAATCCAAAAAATAATAATATGATATGTAAAAACAATCACCTTCCCCTGCTGAAACACTATAAAATAATATGCTCAATTTGGGTTCATCATGTTAGGAAATAACTCCATAATGATCAAATCATAGAAGGGAACCCATGTAATATTGTCATGTCAGTATACCTATCCCATAATACCCCATCACCTCTTTCCATGTCCTTGAATCATAAATTCCACTAACTTAACCCACTAATCCCCAGGAGTCTCTACTAGGTCTTAGATTCCCTTGATAATTTCAACACAGTCCTCAACATCTTATCGACCTTCAGGGCCATAGAATGAGGGAATATGTCAACGATTGAAATATCAGTCATAGTCAGTCATCTTCTTTTATTCTCCTCCATTGAGAGTATTTATTTTCCAAATGACTCCATTATTTGGTGAATTTTTTTTATAAACCATCTGAGTAAGTGTTTGAGCATTATTAGTTTCATTGTATCGCATAGATAATAGTGGAATTGGTGTGTTCTCAATGTGGGAGTATTCTTACTTTCTTCCTAAGGAATTTTTATCTACCATATCAAAGGTAGATTTTTTTTTAAAATTCATAAAAAAAATTAGAGGTAATATATAAAAAATACTTGAAATATGAATAAATATAGTTATAAGGAACACATATGAGGTTTTTTCAGAATACCATTCCAAATATGTATTCCCATGAAAATGGTATAACCCTCCTAGATATCTCAAAAAACCTGGCCTAGTTTAATGTACATGTATTTTTTTCAAAATCATATATGCATATCATAACAACATGAATAATTTCAAATAAATAATTCCCACACATATATATTTCACAAATATAGAGAACATAGATATATCACTAAATATATTTTATAAATCAAGGAATTTAATTACATAACTACCCCATCAATATAATGTATATACATGAAATGGTATCTTAGGTTCCTAATAATAATTCACGAACAAATCCAAATCCCATAATTTATAACATCAATCAAATAATAAATAATTTATAGGTCTATTACACACAAGTTTTCATTGGATATGGAAACTCCCTTACCTTATATCTACATAAACTATTTTATTCCAAAAACACAAAGAATGAAAAGGGAACCCTCATAGAACTAATACTATTTTATAACACTCTGACCTGAATCATCTAGTTTATGACAATGTTCAACATAACCACATGTGTGCCTCCCCATTTATAAGAGGATATTGATTTGTAACAAGTGTCTAATGTATTGTGGTGATACTATACTCTTGATAATCATAGACACCACGTGTTTTATTTTAATTTTATTCTATAAGAAGGACCAACACAAGAGTACAAGGACACATAATAAGAGACTTGTATAGAAACAAAATGTAACCAGAAAAGTGAAGAAGATCAATGGGGGTCATACATAGTGATGACAAGGGCGTCACATTTGACCAAGACCATACACTTGGGGAGAATAGACCCCAGACTATAGTAACATGTAACCACAATATTGGGATTAGTCACAAAATCATGGATGTCTATAACTCTATTACCCTCACTCCATGTGTGAAGATCCTATATATAGATATCAATGATATCATGACATATACGAATGGGATATAAAATTTACCTGGGGTTATTACCCCAACCAAGTAACGATTGGTGAATAATAGTGGAATTAATATCTGTATTCATAGGATTAATATTATTCTATCTTTATAATAGAAGGCTTATGAGAATGGAATTTTCCTCTTATAAACAATTTCATATAATGTCATACAATGATTAGAACTAAACCCCTAGAGTGGATGGTTATTAAGAAAAAGTAGTCCAACTAGAAGGATAAATGAAAATATGTTCCATGGGATGTCTGAAGTCCCTCCCGATACTATATCCAATAATAAATCCAAGATCCTCATGCACATTCCACATGGCCCTTTCCGTTCTAAATTTTTTTTATCATAAAGTCTACTCACAAACTATGATTCCCATTTACTATATGAGTATAAAAAATTTAGAACACTAACAATTCATCATTCACATACGTGAACATGAATATAGTGGTGTATGTCATAATTAAAAGGTGAATGTGCAAACTTTTATAGAAACAATCATGGACTAATTGATTCTGTAAAAACTAATATCCAATAAACCCTTGGTGTACTTACTTCGAAGCCATTATAGATGGATATCACATGTATCCATCACATTACTTCCATCATACTATTTTTTTTCTTCTACTTTTAGGTACAATACACATTCCACCATTAATGAATAGCTCTGCATCCACCATTAAGTGATGTTCATATCCATGAATGATTTATACCTTTTTCCTTTAATGGTATGCATGATTGGAATGCCTGAATCATTGGAATCTAAATATATTATAGGACACTTTTAATCATTGTATCATACGAGCACATGGACCCTCTTCTAATTGTGTTTGGTGTTCCGCCATGTTAAATACATATCCCATGATCATGTGATAACCATTCTATATAGAGACACTACCAATATTTCATGTCGTGCAAGATCCCCCTCAAAGGGGTTGAAAAATACCATTAGGTCCACCTACAAACCTGAAAACTGAAATACATATTCTGATAACTCTAAAAAATAAAAAATTAAGGCATAATATTACAATGAGAAAATATATCACAATAACTATTTCACATGGTATAAAATATTAAAAATATAATTTAAAACATTGTAATGTAGAAAATGAAAATACATCAAAATTAGTATTGAAAAGTCTATGAAATATTACAAAAGTAATAAAAATCATAGAAGAGGTCAACATGGAATATCAAAATTGTACTTTCTATGAAATAATCACATAAATAGTGCATAATAATAAGGAACACACAAAAAATAAACATGGAAATGTCCCACATCCTCCGTAAGAATCTTAAATGTACCTATCAATCAAGGGTCTCTACCCTGGGAATATACACATAATACAATCGCACTAAAAAACTCTACACAATGTCTGAAAATGGTATTGATTTATTTAAATTAATGTGTTGATGCAAAAATCCATGTTCTATTATGGAATGATACTTTGATCACATATGCACATCGATGTTCACTATAACAAGACCCAATCCATCATCATATAATCTATATTTTTTTGTATTCATGTAAGGAAACAAACCAAGAAATGGGATCCATATAAACATACCAAAACTGATCTACCATTAATGGTAGATCTGGATTTTTTCAAGAGGATGAGATTCCAACTGTGATGATTAGGTTTATGTCCAAAAAATATACAAGAAAAACCATTATATCATGATAGCTTCTATAGATACATCCATAAAATCTTCAAAATATTATGAATATTAAGAGAGAAAGATGATATTTTAAATATATGTAAATAAAGGTGGTAAAATATATTTACCTTGAATCCACATGAGTTAACACTCTTGATACATTAGATTTGAAATACATAGGCAAACGAACCACCATGAATCCACAATAGAGTCACTATGTTCATGATCCCCATTTTTAGGATTAATATGGAGTTTTTTCATCGAGATACCATGTTTAAAAAATATTTTTTTTATTAATTAAAACACTACAAAGGGCCAGACACATTGTTTTCCCAACCATGGGTCATCGGTGTAAGGATTTATACCAATTTGGGCACCCACATGATTTAGTAATGTTCTTTACTAAACCGAAACCCAAAAATTATGTTCACCAATATCCATATCCACAATTTTTTTGGGAAAATTATAGTATATATCTCTATCCATTCACTTATTATTGTCCTTTTACAAATAGGATGCATGGATTACAATGGAGAACAAAATGGTTTCCCTGAACCATTATCCAACAATGAAACCCCCTTAAGGACTATATGACCCTACAAAACTAATTAAAACCAATGTGAATATTCACCTATAAATTCCATTACTAAAATACAATAAAATAAGGGATAATATTAATGCATATAGTACATGAAAAACTCTATGTAATTACATTGTTTGTAACATCTAGACCCAACTGACCACTATGACAGTAGTTAGACATATGGGTAACTGGCCTCAGGCACAAATCCTCACATGCTTGTTGTTAACGACTAGTATTATGGGTATAAAAAACTGATAATGGGGATAATATGCCATCATTAATATGTATCATAGTGGTACAATAAAAAGAAAAAGTATGAAATAGTGGAAGTAGTAAAAATAAATGAAAAACTATTGAGGACAGATATTATATATTGGAATAAAATTAGTCAATGTTGTTTTACATTTATATGCATGTACAGTGTGGATACATAAGTTTAATAGGAAATATAAAACATTATTTATAATATATAAACACTATGTAATTATGTAATGAAAGGAACTAAAATTCCCAAAGATTATCTTCATTAAAATTTATTGCTTCAACTCAATCATTTTATTCTAACTCCTTAGGTACAAAAAGCACAAGAAAAGTTCCATAGCCTAATAAACAAGAATTTTTTCCCAAGAACCAATGATACCGAAGTAACTTGTGAGATAAAATATTATTATGTTGGCACCCATGAGTTCTATACCAATCCATTCTGTGTAATTAATAATTAAGGTAGTGTTATGGTAAACAATTAGGCATTAAATAAAAGTAAAGATGACCAATGCATGTAAACTATTATACTACTAATAAGAAAATATCCATTCAATGCAACCTAAAAAATATCGTCATTTTCTACAAATAGGGAGACTACAAATAACACACAACTAAAAAACACTACCTTTATGTTCATCCAAACTTGTTATAAAACCATGGCCTTTCTGTATACCACTTGGTCTATATCAATCACGAACAATCCATACAACCAGAAGAGTCTGAACATTCACGTTTAAGCTGTATAATCATACATAAAAAGATTATCATGGCCAAGAAATATAACCAAATATATCCCAAACCTCACAGTTGGGATGTATGTTAATGATTCATACCTCAAAGGGTTGGATCTAAGTAGTAGATGACCAAGTCATGCACATTGAGCCCCAGGAGCATCACTATGGAAATTTGGTTAGGCACTGGTTGGAGTCGTAGGATCATGTTATACCAGATATGTCCTACATTAGTCCATGTGAACCTGATACAAGGGTTATAAAAGCATATGAAATACCAAGGAACTGAGACCCAAGGGGCATGCACAACCAATGGCATCCAAATCCTCATTCAAGATCAATAGAGATCCCTACATGAAATCAATACCATCCTTCATTTCGAATCATATATTTTTCGACACCTTATGATTATAATGAATCTTATATAACCATTTACATTCAAATGATAAAACGAGTATACACACTCATTAATCCATAAACATAACTAATACATTCCTTGAGTATACCCAATCATGTATCCTAATTCATAATTAAAATATCAAAAGAAAACCAATGAGAATTCCCAATCATTGTTCTAATTAATATTGAAACATGACATATGATCTTACCCACTCATTTACCAATTACATTAAAAGATGATAAATGGGAATTCCTCCCTATTTATTTAATATCCCATTTATTCATATAACATGTGTATTTCCACCAATAAATCACACATTCCCAAAAAAAAGTTATAAAATAAAAGTTCAAAATAACCTTTTATTCCAAGAGAATCCATATTCAAGGGAAATAAATACATATAATAATTTAACCAACCAATTCCCTATAGTTATAATTAAGTATCCTCGAACTTGGAAATCATTGGATCAAACCCATGGGCTGGTTCAAGTAAGATAAATTCATGTGAAAGGTACGTGATGGTACTTTTAAGGTACAATGGTTTCGTAAACATTTATAAAATAAAACTCCCTCTATTATCCCCTATAAAGGCCATTTCATATTCATTCCTTACATCGCACTATATAATTACTGAAATGAAAAAATTAAAATCTATTAATTCAAGCTTGTATTAAAAATCCAATAAATATTTTTTGGATCAGAAGATACTGCTCCTATGTTGGATGAGTTTTATTATAAAAATATTACATGGTTTCTCAACAAAATCATTTTTAATAACTATAAATTACATTCAGAATTTAATATTTAATTTACCAACAAATATTTACTAGGAAACTAAAGAATTATTAAAATAAAATTCCAATGATAGGGTACCTACCTCAATAAAGTTAACACGAATTTTTTTGAAGTAAATAAATTCATTGGTGACAACCTGAATGCACTCCACACTTGCACACACAAAAATTGATATATATAAATATATATATATATATATGTACCCCTTAATATAATTTATACATTCCCTAATCTATGAGGGAAGATATAAAAGTTTATTATATATATATAAATATATACCAATGTATATGAGTGTACGACCAAAGAATTGATGAAAAACCACTACAAAATATATACAGGAATCAAAAACACCAAATAATCATAATATTAATTGCAAAAAAAGATGAAATGGATGAAAACCTTAGCATAAATTAATTTTTTATCCAAATAAAACCGATCTACATTGCTTTCACCAGTGAATGCCTAAACACATAAGAAGGGGACCCATGAGACCCCTCTCATACACTAACATCAAAGGAAAACCGATTAATAGGGTTTTCCCCTAACCTGTACTTCAGCCACATCCCACCAATCGATGTGGAAAAACAATTCACCAGAACAGAGAAAAAAGAGGGACTGGATACCTTAACTTGATTTTTCAGTGAACGAATATGATAATATATAGTAGAAAATGACATACAGAGATGAGATTGAGAGGTGGGGGGGTCACACACCACGAGAGATAAGGGGGGTTACGTGTCATGCAAGTGAGATGAAGGGAATGAGTGTGTTAGGGGTTTTTGTATTATTTTGTTTTAAAATTGAAATAATTTAATATTAAAATTTGGGACATGATTTATGGTTTGATATGCACAATTTATCAAATTCATTTACAATTGTGCACCCTTTACTGGGCACCTGAGGCACCCCACACAGGCTGGACGCACAGTTCTAAAAATGTGTACCAACCATATGGTGATTACTGTTTATATACTACCCAAAGTCACTAATTGTGTGGGCTAGGAACATTGTTTGTAAAACATGTAAAAACCATGTGGTAGTCGTAGTCGAACCTCATAAGGAAACATAGTTTCCTACTGTGTGACACACAGTTTTAGAAAAATCGTGCACCCTCTGCAAGTCCTTCAAGTATTGATTTTCAGGGTTCATTACTCCCAAAACTACTCAAGGAACCCATGATTTTTTTAAGCATTCACCAAATTCCAAAAACATCATATTGAACCATTACATCCTTTAGAATTTACTTTTACACCACGGTTTTACAAATGGTCCATCCAGTAAATAAAAATGTTCAAATTCCCTTCATGAACCCCCCAATCAAAAAACATAATATACTATAATATCCACACCTTATAACATCTCATCCCCCAGGAAGCCTTCAAGAACAAAAGAAACACCACCCATCCTATATGGGTATTGAAGTCCCATTGAAATGATAGAGCTGCATTTAAAATTGACAAACACGCCTTCGATAACTTATTACAAATACAACACATAAATCATAAAATCCAGATCCAACCCATGATTTCTAAATGAAATAATAAAATAGAGATTATGTGAGTCCATTTAATTAGAGACACAATCACATTTTCATCTCATGAAAAATAAAAAAATATTTTTCCAAACCATTGGATTTAACATTTAATGACCATTTCCAAACCATAGTACACCTAATCCGTGGATTGCTAATAAGGAATTCCCATTAGCATTCTAACCAAACTACAAGATTTATTTCTAAATGGTTAAAACATAAAATTCCCCATCAAACTCAAATACTATTAGAGGTAACATTCTATGAAAAACCCTAACTGAAACATAAAACGCTATCCTCCTTTGGTTGATGTACCAAAAAAATTTCCTTCACTGTCCGTAAGTAGAAACAATAAGATGCCCATGTTGATCCATCATTAGTTGAACACATCACAATTCTAGACATAAATGAATGACATAACATTAAACATAATGAAACCATCTTATTCGAAGTAATTCTTATGAGGTAACTCAAGTATCACAACAAACTACCATAAACATAAAGAACCACTTTCCAGGCATACAATAATGAAAACCCACCAAACAATACTAACAACTATTAAAACTATATCATGGATTAAGACCAATTCTCATTTAATGTACCCATTATTATGTCAACATTAGTAAAAAGTGAATCTATTTCAGAATAGTATAATAAGAGAAAAACAATGGTTACCAATAAGATCAGTCGAACCATTACTAGTCAAATTCTTTTAAATAAACTCATCTTCACTTGTCGGCACATCATCAAACAAACCACAATGTCTATACAACCCAATTCATTGTTGATCGATCAAACCTTTAAAATGAAACCCATTAATGAATAATGGTGTTTAAAAAGGATTGCACATGCTTCAAACCATATCAAACCCATCCTTTCAGGAAATCACTAAATCAATTTAAAATTTTCAATCCTCAAGGGATTTCAAGAAAAAATACCATCTCAAAAAGGTTCTATTTAGATGTGTTCCTTCTATATGGAAGAGAAAAATAATCATAACAATCTCCCATGATTGCGATCAACTCTGATCCACCATAAAACACATATGGAATACTAAAAAACATAAATTCCGCATCAAGGAATTTGGTTTGAATTCCAAAATCAAACCGACCATTGTGACAAAACAACTATGTCCCATATTGTCCTCTTGTGTAGTGGGATGAAATTGTTTCATTAACACCCAAAATAGTCTAATATAGAGATGAAATAATAAATCTCTCAATTATGAAAGATTCAAAATCTCTAATGAACTCAACCGGTTCATTATGCTAATTTTCACTTGATGGGTTCTTTATATACCACCACATACTACCTCAAGTTAATAAGAGAAAACACCAAATCATGAGTATTATAAATCGTTTTACCACTTTATGCTACCAATTATTAGATGGATCCCATATTAGAGGCCTAACCTAATGTCATATTTCCCATTTGACAATTAATATGGATGATGCCTCTTCCATTTCTAGATCAATAAGAAGAAGAAAGGGTCATATAGAATATGAAATGAACGAATATGTATGGGGTATATCTAACTAGATAAAACTAATCGTGTACCGATGCTCCCCCACATAACAAATTCCATGGAAATAATTAACAACCATCTTATCAATGGTGTCATTGGAATAAAAAAGTCCTTCTAGGGAAAATGACACCATAACGATAGAAAATGTCAACAATATCATAATATAATGAATTCAATCAATCACTAAGGGTGATACCTATAATGGTTATCCCCTGATGAAGTAGAAGCATTCACCCTATCTCTAGTTAATGAATACTAGATCTCACTAGGCTCAATACCCGCTTTCATTTTGGCTATTTTAAAAAGGAAAACCCTGTGGATAAATGCATACATCTCTGTTCGAAGGCACACCACAATAAACATTTAAACTACCCTTACACGAGGGTTTGAACAAAGGACACCAATTAAGGGTCCATTTTAATCCACCACATTAATTCACATTAAAACATTAAATGTTTAATATCGTTATAAATATTACACCGAGAGAAAATTATAAAACAACCTTGTACCTTTATTTAGCTAACAACATAATGAAATTAGGAAAGGTGAAACATAATCCTTTTAAATCATTAAAACTTTTTTGTAATCCCATTATTATTATGAAAATTAACATATTAATTTCTTTCAATATATAAGGAAACCCCTGAGGTTCCTATTTATCCAACCTGGGTTCTCCAAAAAGATTCTCAATAACATTTGTTTAAATATAGAATGCATAAACACCAATAATATTTTATCTCATATAAAAATTCCCCGATTGACCTATATGGGTAAATTTGATCATCTTGAAAGTTAACAAATTAATTTAATATTTATAAACAAATAGCTTTCACATTACCCCATTTTCAAACATATCATGCTATTACATTTAATATGGGTTTCCATTCCACAATTCATGAAGCTCACATACACTTTATAAATTGAAAATTGGAGCACATTTATCCCAACCAATTGTATATAACATTTTATCATTTTAAACCCTTTTACAATGTTTTTAATAAACGGGTTAGATTTTACAATTTTTAAGGTTCCCATAAACCTATATACTGAAAGATGTCTCCCATCATAAAAAAACCAATAATTTTTTTCCATGAAACCATTTACAAAAAAAACTTATATAGAATTTTATCATAAGAAGTAACATAGAAATCATGCTATAACCCAGAATCATGGAATATTAAAAAATCATGAAAAATGAGGAAGTAATATGACAAATATTCACCTAAGAACACAATAAAAATTAGCAGGAATCCAAAAAATGTAACTAAATTGAATTTAATATAAATTTGATGTGAATTTATATGTTCCAAATATTTTTCATGTAATTCCCCATACATTCCATATATTCAAAAGTTAATAAATTCCCTGAATCCATAAATAAAATAGTAGTAGAAAATACACCAATCACTCAAGGTGAATAACTATCAACTGTAACATCAAATAGACAAACCAACCTTCCACGCTAGTCTATTTCCCTAGGGGTGGGGTGATCGGTCCCATAAATGAATTTTTACCATGAGACGTCACATGTATAGTATCCTATCTACCTACCCAAAAAAATTATGGAAAATGAAAAATATAATTTCTCATCACAATTTTTGACTTTTTAACCTCAATGACTACTATGATGATAGCCAGAGTTGTAGTTCACATGGCCTTAGGCACATATCCTCATGCAGAAAAGGAATCCAAGTAGTATTAAGGGTCCATGTAGGTGATATTGGGGAGAGTTTACCCACATGATCTGAGTAACAAAACCACATAATCATAAGAAAAGTTATGAAACAATCAAAGAAGTATAAAGTAGTGGAAAATCAATAGAAGATAAATTTATATAACTAAATATAAGTGTCCAATACTTGATTAGATTTAATATGAATTTACATTGATGACACATATTCTTAAACATGAATCTTAACACATTATTTTCAATTTTGAAAAATTCCTAAACCATTTAATGAATATAACTAAAAATCACATAGGCGATCTCCACGTCCATTCTGATATTAAGATAAATCCTTTTATCCTAACTCATCATGTATATGAAGAACAATCAAAAGTCAATAGCCCTTAAAATAAGGTCTGATCAGGTTCCAATAGTATATGAGAAGGGTGTGAGATATAATCTGAGTAGGCTGACACCCACGGTGTCTAACCCAACCCATTTCGAGCAATAGTGAATTAATGAAGTATGTAGGTAAACATTTCAGCAATAGTTTAATATAAGGATTCCAATGACATGTAAACTGTTTTACAAGTGATAGTAAAATATCCCCTCAAGGATCTCTGCACAAGATGGCCAATATATTAAAATAATGTAGCAAAAAACAATGCATAAATAAAATACATCCTTATCATTCATCCAGAAATGTTATACCACCTTATCCTTATTGTATACCCCATGTTCCATATTTATCATGAACTTTCTATACACCCAGATGAGCCTGAACAATCTTGGTCGAGCCGTATAACCACACAAGACACAAATTAGCATGACCAAATCATATAACTGAATATATATCATATATCTAGGTTCTACCATATGTCAAAGAGTCAGACCCAAAAGGTCCATATCTGAGTTGTCGAAGACCAAGGCATCCTCATCATGTCTCAGTAACATCTCAATGGAAACATAGGTATACACTAGATGGAGTCCAAGGAGCATGTCATACAAGAGAAGTACAATGTGAGTCCAAGAATGTTGGATCCATGGGTAATAAAGGCCCAAGGAATTCCATGATTTAAAGACCTAAGGGGAATACTCAACCATTGGTGTCCACTACCGTATTCATGTCCCAGGTGGAGAAATTCACGGCCTCTATGCAATCCATTATTTTATACCATTTAATGTTCAACAACTTATAATTTTACCCACACATATATAATAATAGACCTTCAATTCATACAATGATTATACCCACTCAATAATCAATAAACATAACCAATTGAATTCTTGTGTATAACCACTCATGTATACTAATTCATAATCTAAATATATAAATACAACAAATGAGAATTCCCTATCATTATTTAAAATTCATATATAAATATGACATATTGTTTTACTAAAGTATAATCCAATTACATTAAAACACGACACATGGGAATACCCTCCCATTTATTACCATTTACATTTATTCACATCACATGGGTATACCCACCCACAGATCACATTTTCCCAAAAAACCATTATACAATTTAATTTCATGAAAACCATTTAACCCAATGTAATCAACATGAAAGGGATAGAAATACATCTCCTGATTTAATAATCCAATTCCATTTATTTATAATTAACCTTCCTCAAACTATTAATGTATAGGATCACAGCCAATGGGTGGTTCAAATAAGGGAAATTCATGTGAAATGGAAAAAAATTCAATTATAAGTTAAATTGGTTCTATAAAAGTTAATAAAGGAAAAATCCATCTCCCTACTTCATTAGTGGTCATGTCTTAAATATAACAAACATAAAACAATGTTGTCAAATAATATAGAAAACAACAATGTATTAATCAAATAATGTATTAAAAATATAATAAATTCTATTTTTCTCTGAGGAGATGCCATCTCCATTGTATAGGTTTTATTATAAACACATGGAATTATTTATCAAAAAATATTTTTTCATAACATAAAATTACATTAAAAATAAAAAATTTAATTTACAAACAAAAATTAAGAAGGAAAACAATGAATTCATAAATTTAAAGGGAAAGGATATGGTTCCTAGGTCATGAGAAGACCAAGACAATCCAAACACTTTGAAACTTTAGAATTTTATCAGTTACCACCCAAAACTGCTCCACACATTCATGCACATACAATCCTATATATAAACCCCTTAATCAAATGTACTTATTCCCCTCACCATGAGGTAATATTTACATAGATGACACACACACACACACACCTATGTATGTGAGTACACACCATAAAAGGTTATTAGAACCCACTGCAAAATATACATAGAAATCAAAAACACCAATCAACCACTAATATAATTTATTAATAAGAGGAAGAGGTTGAAAATCATATCTTAAAATGGAATAGGTGACCCAAATAGAAGCAATATACTTCTACTTGAGTGATGTATGCAAGAAAAATAATGAAGGTGTCCTGATAGACACTTCTCAAACCAAATCATCAATGGATATCCAAGAAATTAGGTTAAGCCCAATCTATAGGTTCGGTTGCACCTCACTGAGTGACGGGGAGACCAAAAAGTGGCTAGAAAAGGGAAGGAAGAGGGACTAGAGACCTTACCTCAAATATTTGGTAATAAAATATGAGAAGATCTTATGGAAAACGACATACATAGAGGAGGTTGGGGTGGAGGTGGGCCACACACCCTGAAAGATAAGGGGGTACTGCAATGTGCAAGTGAGAGTGAGGAAAGGAGTGAGTTGGAATTATATGTTTTATATTATTTGAAAATTAAAATAATTAAATTTGTTTAAGAGGTACACAATTCACAATTTGGGCCACATTGTTTAAAAAAGCGTGTGACAACCTCTTACCATTTACTAAGAACCTCAGGAACCCCGCATGGGTTGGTCGCATCGTTTCAAAACTATTACCCAACCATGAAGATAATAGTGTTTAGGTACCAATAAAATACACTAACCATATTGGCTATGGAAATGTTTTGAAAAACAATTCACAGCCCAAGCAACAGCCCTTATTCACCTTCTTATGGTCATAAACATTCCTTCTATGGGCCACACAGTGTCAGATGAACCATGCACCCTCTGTAGTTCCAAAAAAAAAAATTTCTAGGTCATACAATCCCAAAACTCATTAAAAACCCTTAGAAGCTTTTCTGGCCTCCACCAAAGTCCAAAAAAATGCAGTGAAGTATTACAACCCTTTAAATTTAGTTCTAAAAATAGGTTTTATAGACATTCCATATTATAAAAGAAAATGTTCAAATTCCATCATAAAACCACCTAGTTAAGAAGCATAGTATTATTCATTTTTGTTTTACATTTTCATGTTGTTTCAGTATTATTCATGGAATTCCATCTTCTTGAATTGTAATTCAAAACTTCGGGGTGGAGCATAATATTTTTTTATAATTTATTTGGAAAAAAATTTCCATAGTTGAGTATGTTTAATGAATTAAAACATATTTCCTATTTAATGAAGTTGGTAACTCACTTCATAAATTGTGGTTTGATGACTGAGGTACTGAGTTAGGTTAGCGCAAGGTTGGTTCATCTCAGAAAAATATATTAATTATAAAATTATATAATATACTCTCTAAATAAGTCCACCATAATATAATCGAACCATAGGAATGACTGAAACTTGGAAAAAAATCCACATACTAACTCAAATATTTATTTAGAAGTTTTAAAACTCATGATATATCAACATAGTATCTATATGGTAGACTATTTCATGACCTTCACACTTCAGGTCACTAAGGGGTTCCTAAATAATGTGCAGTATCCATATCCATTAGTAGAACCAATCTATAAAAATAATGTATATTAGTGGGACTATTCCACAACCTCTTATATTAGTTCTATCATGAATCAAGATGAATATTCAAGGCCATAACTAACTTTCAATATTTTTGAATACGTTTATTATTACTATCTTGGAACCTGTAGTTAGGAAACACCATTATTTTCCAACTGGTATACTAATTATTTTTTATGGGGTCCTCATTGACACATCTTACAATAACCCGATCCACCCATCAATGAAACCTTATTTTTATTTATATTGATTACCGATGGAACATTAGACCTTGTTGAACAATTAATATCCACCATCTTTATAGTACGCACAGGCCTTGGGAACTCAATAAAATCTGTAGTTTATAATCAAATATACTTTCCATTGATAATAAACCTTTCAATATGAGCCAATATCAGTTATTTACTATGATAGATTGGTTCCTCTTTGAATAAAAACTCAAGTGACAACCAAAAAATTGCACTATGGTGAAATCTACTAGAAAATTATAGACTACAATTCCATATATAGTTTACTATTGGATGCACTATATGAAATTATTTTTTTGAGACATAGAGGGTCATAAATAAAACCCTTGTATTCTCAATTTAGAGCTTTGAATACTAAGGAATCCTGCGAATATATATTTCATATCAGGATCTTCACTTATCCAAATTTCATAGACCTCAGATGATTTAATAATAAAAGGAGATACCTCAAAAAGAAATTGACAAAGTATTTCAATGAATTATTAATCCATCTATAATGATAATAGAAATAAGTTATACCTTATATCAAAATGAAACCCACAAATTTTTATCAATCCTCTTAATTAAGATAAAAACATGTTCATAATGGTTCGTCCACCATAACCTCTACCATTAGTAACAAGGATAAGGTAAAATAGAATGTGGTTTTCATTGAAAAAAATATAATAGGGGTTATGGAATGTGAGGCCCCAACCTGCATTTATGAATATTGTAAATGAATAATCCATTTGTGTATATATATATATTTATATAAAGATTGTAATTTTTTTTAATTTACAAACGAGGATATCACCCGTTGTATGATTTAATGGAAAATGAATACAATTAAAAATTATCAAATTGGAAAAAATAAATAAAAAGTGAAGCATGTAAACATTTCACATGCTAGATCTTTATAGATTATAAACTCCATGAAACATCTAAATTATCCGAAAAACATTTTATAGAACATTGGGTGGAAAAACATTCTCTATAATGGTTTTTTAAAAATATAGTGAAAATATTGTTTAAAATATATATAACATTTAAAAACACCTCTGAAAATAATTTTTAAAATACATATATTTAGAAACCACTTCAAACTCCATTGAAAATACTTATAATTTTGATAACATAATTTTTTAAACACTATAAAATATAATATTTTTTAAGACACCATTGAAAATCCATTTATAATCTAATTTTATAAATTATTTTGAAAATTCATACACCTGTAAAAAAAATAAAATATACTATTAAAATTATTTCAATTTTGATAATTCAATTATACCATTGAATATACTTACACTTTTCATAATAATAAATACTTTTTGAAAATACTTACACATATAAAAGGATATAAAATAATCCAGTGATTTTTTTTCATATATTATTCTAGATTTTGAAAACCCAAACAATGTAGCCAAATTAAACGTTTGATACTCTCACTTTCCATAGTAATGGTTTCACTCGACACTTTACACTCATTTTTATAAATGTTAAGTTCCAATTTTTATCGAACCATTCTCAGCATGCCAATATATATTTTTATGTATATATATTCATCGAATTTATCTCTTTTAAAAAGTATACAATTTATTAATACATTTATACACATATATTTATATAAATGTATATATATGTGAAACTTTATAGAAAATTAAATATAAAATTTTTTATAATATAATTTCATGGAATATAGACTTCGAATAAATTCCTTGAATGTTAATTAAAAAACAATAATCTAAAACATCTATTATAAAGTCATGTAATAAATTCTATAATGAAATGACACAATTTATAAACATTATCTTAAAAAAAATTCATTGGATAACATAATTGGATACCCAGTTACTTTGTTTAAAATTTCAGGTTTTTTTAAATAACAGAAATGTTTAAATTTGTGAACCTATTAAATAAAATAAAAGAAATTATTAATTACTATCCATATAAAATAATAGAAATATAATATTTAAACCCTATGATAATAATTATAATTATCAATAAAATAATAATGTAAATTCTATAATAGTTAACATTTGGAATAAAATATTTCAACCTTGAATAATTGGAAAATTCCCAATTGAGAATGATTATAACCCTGATTTAAGGTTACTTTTTAAGAAAATGAAATATTTCATATTTCAAATCATTAAATGACAATTAATTGTATATATATATATATGAATATATATACCCCTCAAAAGTATAAAAATATTGAAACATTGAGATTATACTCTTCGTTACATTAAATATTAGAACATACTAAAATAATTTGAAATTAGTCAAATAATTTCATTTACAGAAAATATATGTAAGATAATAATTAATTTGAGAAATAATTTCTAATTAGAATGATCACATTTTAATAGTAAATATATATATTCTTGATGAATAATAATTTTAAAATAATATATACATATATGTATACATCATTTCCATGAATGGAAGATCATATTGAATTAAAACCTAGAATTTATTAACCATTTTTGAAACTAAATTTGAAAATAATATATATATATAAACACATACACTAAATATAAATTTTAAAATAAATCCATTCAAAATTATATTTCTTAAAAACATTAATAACCTTGAAATTTATAGGTAGTACATATATATGTATGTTTATAAATATAAGCATTCCATTTGAAAATAATATATATGTATATATATAATAGTTTATAAAAAATGATAGTAGTTCGATTAACTTTATGTAAATAGATGGAAGGTTTCTAACTATATTGTGGGTTTGAACTAATGGAATGTCATTGATTATTCATGCCTGAATGAAATATGAATGTGGTGGAAAAGGACGGAATATGGCTTGGCTCAGGCAAGGTTTTACCTTCAGATCAAAAGTATGGAGTTTTCCTAGAGATCCAATTTCATATAATTGAATATATATATATATATATATATATATTCTTATATAATCTAAGTTTCTTTATTTTTTAATCACATGAAAACTAGTATTTTAGGAATTGATGCTCGTAGAAAATAATACAATGCCTTATGACCTAGATAAGATTACTCGAGATGCAACAATGGGGAATTGTTTGTATACTAAAAACCGAACATGAAAAGGGTTTTGAATCAAATAAATAATATCTGAAAATTTAATACATGATGTAAATTTTTATTCAAATACGAATGATAATGAATTTATGTGTATTTCACGGATTTTATTCTTTCATTGGTAAAAATAAGAATGGTAGATCTAGTTCATTAGAGTGCATTACTTTAATGGTTCTTTCTAAAGATCTACATTTTTCGTTTGCTTTTTTGGAATATAAAAACTGAAGCAGGATACTGTATGATGGATGACAATACTGGTGTTGTCTTTTGGTCAAAGGATATCGAAGGAATCCTTTAGTGGTGATGGCGTCTCATCTAGACTTATGGGATAAGGGATGTATAGTGAGGGAGATAATGTGTTGTGAGGAGGGAGATTATATGGAGGAAGAGGGTGAAGTGAGGAGGTTGATCAAATGGTTAGAACAATCTGTTCTAGAGGTTGTGACTTAACTGAGTCATAAATTCTGATCCCACATAAAAACCAAATAGAGTTTCCCTCTCCCATATTAAATATTATGTGATATTCTATTGGTAGAAAAAATAATCAGCCATATACATGGGTCTATGTAAGCATTTTCCTACCTATGCATGCAAGTTGTTTGGTACACCTGAACTACACATTTTCACAAATTGGAAAAATTTATGCATCTTGGATCTCTAGTCAAGGTTAGCTCTAACCGTGTGGTTGTGCATGCCCTATGTGTAATGCCACTATTGATGGTAGATCCGACCATTCTAGTATTTCAAGATGTCCAATATATTTTTATATAGTTACGTTATAAATGATAAAAATTATTAACATATGAACAAAATTTACTAGAGTGAATATATTGATATCAAATTTTTTAATTAATAACTATCAAATTTTAGCTACATGATATAATATTTGAAAATAATAAATTATTTAACATAAAATTATTTTTTTTATTTTCTATGAGTTATTTTTCTGAATACACTATTATTTTAGATCATAATAAATTAGAATTAATTACATCTAAAATATTAAATCCATTATTTATTTTAGAACATTTTATAATAATGGTTTCAAAAATTATTATCTGCTACTATTACCCAATTAAACCACATTTCCCATTTATTAAAATAATATAACTGTAAATTATAGCTATTGATTATCATAAGTCCAGAAGTAATATGATATTTAAATATTATATATGTGTTAAAACCATAGGATTATGAAAACTAACGGTATAAATTCTTTTTCAGTTATATTAATTTTAAATACCCTAATTTAAAAAAGGTTGATTCATATATAAATATTCATTAAAATAATTTATTAATTAAATATATTAATTTTTTAAAATAACAACTAATTTATAATGTATCATTAATGGTCTTATTACCAAATTAATAAACATAAATTCTGAACACATTTATTTAAAAAAATAAAAAAAATAAAAAAATGAAATGTAATATCTTATCTTAATTTATAAAAATTAGATAAATTGATAAAGCAAATATATCTATCACTATATTAAATTATATTTAATATTTAAATTATTATAAAATTAATAATCAAATAAAAATTTATTAAAAGAGAACCATTCCAATAAGTTCAAGGGTGTTACATTCCACCTCCATCAATGTAAATTTTGTCCTCGAAAGTCATTTTTCATACTCAATGAGAATTCAAAATTTACATTTTCTATATATAGAAAACTATAATAACTATAATTATATAATATTAAATGTCACTTAACATCAAAGGATTTTTGAAGAATATATTTGACTCTTAGAATATCCTCAAACTAAAATTTTATAAAAAACTTTTACTAAAAAAATATACAAAGAAAAATAATCTTTTCTGAACTAAACAACGAAATCTCAAAAGATATCTAAATCATTAAATTATTACTAATTGTGAGGCCCAATACCCATTATTTTAAATATTTTAAAAAAATGTAGAATAATTTTTTAAATAAATTGTAAATAATAAAATTATAGTCATTATAATCTGAGGATATTTTCTTGTCTGGGATTTAGAGTAAAATCACAACCTCTAAAACGTTTCATAGTAATATCAAAACTAAATGAGAAAAGATTTACCATTACTCATGCTTGATCATTATTAAATAAAAACTCCATAATGCCACTAAATGATCCTAAAAACATTTTATGAAATAGAACGTGAGTAAATTTTTGTGTGAGAGGTAGTTAAAAGTCCTGTAAAAATCAAATTTTAAAATACATATATCTATTGAAAATTCCATAAAAAATTGTTTTAAAAATACTTATCATTGGGATAAAATTAACAATTCATTGAACATGATTATAATTTTGAAAACATAATTTTTAAAATACCTTTCAAAATTTAATTTCTTATTGAAAACTCTTCTAAAAATCCTATAAAAAATAATTTTAAAAATAATTTGAAAATACATTCAAATTTTAATAAAATATAAAATTTTCTGGAAATATTTTTTTTAAAATTATATAAAGACATTCAAAATGATTACTCATTTAAAAACAATAAAATAATATTTTTAATGTACAGATACATTTGGAAATTATTAATAATAATCCACTGGTTTTAAAAAAATATTAATCATGAAATTCAAAATAAACCCATAGGGTCACATCATACTCTAAAGGTATTTCTAGGACTACCACATTATTTAGTTTAGTTTCACTCCCCCATCCCTTTATTTTTTAAATTCAAAGGGCCTATTTTTTATAACAAATATTTATATTTCCTTTAAATATATATATATATATATATGTATATACTCACTTTAGATTTCTTTTCAAAAAACACAACAATTCAAAAATATAATCACATAGTTATATATATATATATAAGAAAATACAAGGAAATTACATGTTATATTTGGTAGAACAAAATCTCACGAAATTTAGACATTGCATAAATGAATGGAATGTTATTTAATATCCATGTATAAAAATATTCATTCACAAACACTTGTATTACATTTTATTGAAAAAGAGCATAAATTTTTTAAAAATAATCTTTTAAAACTCATCCTTGAATAATATAATTATATACCCATTTACATAATTCATAATTTGATGCTTTTAAATATATAATAATTTCTTAAGTGCATGAACCCATCAAAACAAATAATTTAAAATGAAAATTACTATTTATATAAAATAATAGAAATATAATTTTTCATTCATAAAAAATAATAAAAATAAAAAATTATATAATACCTATGAAGTACTAATATATAAAATATCTAAATAAAACCTGTACTCTTAAGAAAATTTGAATTATATCAAATATAGAATGATCGTAACAGATATTTAAGGTGAATTTTCACACATATGAAATATTACTTATTTCAAATCATGTAATTAAAATTAATTGTGTTTTTATATATGTTTGTATATATATACCTCAAAATTTCAATACACTTGAAACATTGGGAATTATCTCCTTGTCACATTAATTATAAGAACCGAAATATTTAATTCATAATTATCATACTATTTTCCAATTCACATTATATATCTAACAAGAATATGAAATTAAAAAATTAACTATTCATTTGAATAAACACATTTTAATAGAACATATCTATATACAAATTTATGAATAATGTGAAAATGAAAACAATATAAAAATATATGTATACACACTTTCCTAAAATAAGGAATGGTTTGACTGAAAACATATAATTAATAACCATTTTAGAATTTAAATTTGAAAATAATATATATATAAATATATATTCATCCTTACATTAAAAATAAATGTGAAAAAAATTCTTTATAAATTAGTATTTTGAAAAAATGTAATTATGTTTTAAATTTATAGGTAGTCAACATATATATATTTATATTTTGAAATATAGGAATTTCATTTGAAAAAAAAATTATATATATATATAATAGATAAAACAACAATGTAGTCCCCTTACCTCTAGGTGCTTGAACTGAAGGAATGTAGAGGATTCTACCCACCTGAATGATATTTGATCTTGGTTTGAAAGGACGGTAGATGGATTAGCTTGGGCCTCGTCTCTTACTCAGACCATCAGAATTGGATTTTATTAGATAATAATAGCCATATATTTTTATTCTTCAGTTTAGACAATCACTACCTTATAAAGAATGTTTATAAGGGATATATGTAGAAAAAAATATAGTTTCTTGTTACCTTTTTAATATTACATGATAAGAAACAATTGACACTGTTTCATGTACTACAAACCCAATAAAAAGAGTACCAAATCAAAATAGTTTTATATAAAAATGACACCATTGATATAAATTTCTATTCACATATTAATGCATATAGATTTATGTATATTTCATTGAAATGATTATTTAAGATGAAAGGAACAATAATGATGGATTGAGCTCTATAGAAAAAACACTTTTAATGAATAGATAAAAAGATCTTAGTTATTGTTTTTTAGGGAAATCATATGTAGAATTGGGTATTATATGAAGGAATAACATACTGGTGTTGTTGTGTGGTGAAATGGGATCAAAAGCATACATCGATGGTGATAATGGATCGACTAGAATAATGGGATAAGTGATACACAATAAGGGGGAGGAAGAATTTTGAGGAAGAAGATGATGTGGAAGAGGAGTATCAGATGGATGGAATGATCTAATCTAATTAATTTGACGTAAACAAAATGATAAATTTTACCCCACATAAAAAATGTCATTTTCTTCCCCCATATAGGATAAGTCATGACATTTGTTAGGTTGGACCAGTAATAAGCCTTATACATGGTCCTATGTTGGGTTTTCCCCATCTATGGATGGAGGTCACTCAGTCCACTATAATTATACATGGCATGAACATGGTTAAACCTATTTCACCTAGCACTCTAGTAAGGGATGTCTCCCTTTGGGTGGTCCAATAAGCCCAGTGTGCACTCCCACTATTTGTTGTAGAGATGGCCATGCTAGTTTTCCTAGTGGGACCTGAATTTTTTTATATTATTAAGTTATAAATGATAAAAAGTATTACCATGTGGAAACAAAAATTTGACTGAATATATTACAATATTTTTTCATAATTAATAACTATTACATTTTAAATATTACTTATATAATTTGAAACTATTAAATTATTCAACAAAATATAATAACCTTTACAATTTACTATGTATTATTTTTATATTTATTATGTAATTTTTTATATAGATGTTTGCATATTAATATTCATTAATTATAAAATAATAAAAAATTTTCTACAACATTTTAATGTAAAGGTTTAAATAATTATTACCAATAAAATTAACCAATTGAAACACATTTTTATATTTTTCAAAGAAATATAACCATGAATTATTTCTATTAATTATCTTAATTCTAAAAATAATAATTTTTTATTTAGTAGATATGTTTTAAAACTAGAATATTTTGAAAAATATAGATATAGATACCTTTCCATTTTTCTTAATGTTGAGTGTTTTGTTTTTCGAAAAAGAGATTCATACATAAATATACATTCAAATAAAGTAAAAATTACATGTATTTTTATTATTAATTTTTTTAAATTTTTAAATTAATATCAATGATCCTATTAACATCTTAATACACTTCACATATGAATAATGTTTTTTCAAATAAATATAAAAAAATTACTATACTAATATGAAAATTAATATTTTTTTAACTTTTTTAAAAATATAAAACGATTAAAGAAATATATATCTTTATATTATATTATACTTTTTTTCATAATTCTAATATAATTTAATAAATAATAATTTATTAAAATAAAACTATGCATATAATGTAATGGGTGTTATAGGAAAATTTTGTAGTAATATCATCAATATTATTCCTAAGAATAAAGGAATGTGGTATTTTATTAAATTGATTCCACAACTAGGATGATGGAAAACATAGTTCCTCAACAATGAAATGTAGAAGACAATCCTTAATAACTTGATGATTTATTTAGATAGAAATGGGAGCAGGGGATAAAATATGCTGTTTTATGGCCTTCTTAAAAAACAAAAAAATTAAAAATTTATAACCAATATAATAAAACTACAATAGATATCTAAACATTATACATGATTAATTAGAGCTGACATCATTTATAATGAAATGGTTTGAGTCTTTATGAGTTGTTAAATTCAATTACAATTTGATATTTTGACCCAATAGAAGGGATTTGGAGAATTACAATTTTGATTATGATATGAATCATTATAACATCATGATAAGATGTTTCTTGGACATGGATCAAGGTCCGACTATAGTTCTCATACCTATGTGAATGAATGAGTTGGGATGAGGTGACCCCCTAGAATGATTTTTTTCTTCTGATAGCCCATCTTTTCAAGGGAGGTGCAAGTCATACAATTAAAAGTGATTTATCGGTGAACCATTAAAAGACCAAAAAATTTGTAGAATATTGGGGAATTGTATATATTTGGCTAAGGAAAGACCCCAGTTAAATCGTCACTCCATGAAGGGTATGTCATTACTCAAAGGGGGTGTCACAATATAATGGTGAATCTTATTAATTGGATCAATAAACATCAGTTTTTCTATTTTTTAAATTTTATAGAGTATATTTAGATCATTCCAGGACATTTAGGTCACACTATGATAACATATTATGAGGTGTGTGTCTTGTATGAGGCATGTGGGTGCTCCTCCATGAGTGTTTATAAGGTTCGGTAGAGTCGTAGGCCTCACCTATATGTGGTTCATCACATAAAAACCCTGGTATTCACACCATTATGGTGTTTATCATAGGGATGACCCCTCTATTGGGGGGGGGTCACATGTTGTTACCTAAATAGGTCTTTTTGTTAAAAGTCCTAGCATATTGTTCGTGTCATTAAGAGAAGGTTCCATGCTGTAGTGGTCAGAGCCACTATTTTTTTCGTTCAATCATATTTTGGAGATACATATATTGACTAGAGGGGTCACACTAGTAGGGATAGACATAGTATTATTGTTTTTTTCTAGGTGATCTGCATAACACCGCAACCGAAGGGGGACACCATGATGAGTGACCCTTGTAAGGAATCATAATATGACTCATATAATTCACTCTATGAACATCCCTTTTAATATATTTTAAAATTGGGTAAACCATTCATTATAGGTTCACCCCCTTCTTTTTAAGGTTGATCTGGGCCTCAGAGAGGGACTTTTTATTTTCAGATCCATGTACCTTCATATCCTAATTCCCTCTTGTGATGTGTTCTTCATAAATTATTATTATAAAATTTTAGTTGGTCATGGGGTTTCCTCTGATTCACTTTATTCTTATTTTCCTTTTAGAACCACATATTCGACATAATTTCTTGATATGATTTTATACCCATTAAATAAAGGCATTAAAGAACTGGGAGATAATAATGGGGGGTGTCTCATGGCATGTATATAGGATGTACCTAGAGGTTTAATTAATTAAATTTATTATTATTTCATAATATTTTTGAAACCCTATAAATATTTATACGGGTATTAAATAAATTGGATGAAATTGATGGATGAATTGATATTGGTTGCTATATTTTTTCAAGTTAATGTTGATGGTATTTCATATACATTTTCGGTATCCTTAGAAATAATTTCTTTGTGGGGATATTTCTAAGTGTGTTTTAAGAAAATTATACCTATTTTGTTAAATTAAATAATTTAATTCATATAAGGTACATATAGTTATTGATATATTATATTTACATATAATCTTATGAGATGAAATAATTATTGAAATGGCTTGGAAAATCACAGGTGATGGTGGAATTTATGTAATTAATGTGAATTTCTTCTAATGAGGTAGGTGGTCCCTAATTATATACTTGTTGTATAATAATTTGACTATGTAGAATGTGATATTTGGAGTAACAACTGACAGGAGTTTGACCAGAAATATGATGGAATTGTATTATTATATTCACATGAAGTATAAAAGTGGTCATAGGACATGATACACCCTTGAACTCTAGCTTGATTCCTCAAGAACTAATGGATGAGTTCTTGATGGGAAAGGAGTTCCATGAGGCACATGGACCCTATAGGAATTTAAATTTATTGGAATAAATTAATAAAACCAAAACATGATAAAATATGGACTATGTATCCTAAGGTTGTATTAGCATCCCCCATTATATAAAGAAAAATGAATTTCAAAAATATTGTGTCACATTACATATAAATTAGATCTATTTGGACACATGATACTCAGGATCATCTAGACAAATACTAGAATTCAGCTCAGTTTTTTTAGTTAATATTGAAATTTTGGTACTCGATTACTAACTCAACCAAAGTTGAAGAATATTAATTGTGTAATATACTAGCAAATAATCCTAATCGAGAATCTAATATTTTGTTAAATTATTTTAATTCAATATATATGTATTTAATTTCAATATTGAGTATAATTTGAAGCTCAAACTAAAAAACAAGATAGATTTTGTGATTAAAATTCTAGTACAATATCTTAATAGAACCTTTTCACGAGAAATTGAATTTCTTTATTGATCTTGATTTGTGGTCATGCTTGGTTTTAAAACACATTATATAAGGAATTTCACCATTTAATATCATATTTTCCAATTTTTAAATGATTTGGGATGGTTAATGTATGTTTCTAATGGTTTTTTAAATTATGGTATGTTTTTAGAGGTCACATGATTTGTGAATGGATATGAGAAACTATGAAATTTTCCTAGTTAATTGTGACATAGTTTTTGGGGTATTATAGAATGGTTATACAGGGATCATGGATTGAAAATCGCATTTTGAACTATTATTCCTCATAATGTTTTGGAAAAAGTTGATTTACATGGTTAGTGAATGGTCTAAAAAATAGTGGGGCCAAACCATGAAACTATGGGTATTATCTAGTAGCATTCTATCAATCTATTATATTTATTTAAAAAAATTGTGTCTAATGAAAGGGGTTTCATAAATTATATTTCTAACCTGGTTTTCCCCCGCAACATTATTCTTGGTCTACTTCCATGTAATATTGAACCTTTAGAATCCTATGTGTGATTTTAATGATATCATTCCCTTTTAAGGATAATTTCATTGAATCATGGGGTGTTAGACCATGGGAAATCTTGTGTAAGTGTATAGTTCTATTTTGAGATTCACCCTAGATCAAGGATTCTTTTCCTGGATCTATGGTCCAACCTATGTTCTAAATTTACATTTTGTGATAAATTAATGAGAAGACATGGAGTGTCCAAATATGTATGATTTTGGGATTATTCTTCTAGAAAATCACATTTCTAGTTTTTGGATTATATATGGATCTACTCATGAGTAAATTATGATGGCCAAAAATTTGAAAAATAACATTCTTTTATATCTCAATGAGACAAACATGGTGGTCTTTCTTGATTATTTACATTAAAACTGTAGTTTGTGGGTAATGACCAAAATTAATTTTATAAAATTATTACATGGTAATTTTTTAATATAAATGTTTTTGGTGTGAGAAATTGGAATAACATAGTTGAGATGTGTCCATGATGCGTACAAGATAATTTTTCGGTCATATTATAAACATTTATAATATGGGGGTACACTTTCATGTACAAAAAATTTACCACTTGGGACTAGATGGATGAGTTTTGCTCAAAAGATTATACTATTTTTTTGGAAATATAGTATGAGTAATATATTGATTTTGAACATTAATTCATGCCTATATTAAAATCACGGGATTCCCTTATATTGCGGGTTATATTCATTGCTTCTAAAAATATATATATCATTTTCTTAATCTTCATACTCATCATGTTTTTTGATTTACTATCATGATTTTACTTGTTCTTATACTCATAGCACGTGTGGAATGTATTTGAGAATACCTAATGGGTTCCATAATCAACCAATGCATATGAAACTTGGATCATATGTAGACATTATTTATCATGATATATATAAGATAAATATGTCTTACATCTCTAGCTGATAATCCTGATACTACTGTGTTTTTGGTGGGAGGTAGACCATGGAGATGGTCAAGTAGAAGAGAGGTCCCACATGCCACCCCAGTACCATAGTGTCTAATTTTGACTTATGGTTTTGTATATTTAAGTGTTGATTTATCCAATTTTGTTCTTATATCATATTCTAGTTATGTTACATTTACCATTGTCGTGTTTTAACATGAAAAATAATTATACTTTTTATTATTTTTGGTTATATATTATAGTTTTTATTTTCAAAGAGGTTAAATCAACCCTAATAATATTTTATACCATTTAATTTTTTTTTTCAGAATCTAGGTGATGTACCTACGGTTTGTGGAGGATTTATCCTTCTCATGCCAATGGTTCGGGGTTTGGATGTTACATCTGGTATTAGTTTGGTATGTTCAACCAATTGGTATGTGAGTCATGAAGATAATATGTGTGATGACATGAAATGTAGAGTACGGAAATGAATAACTAAGCTCATTATATAGAACATCATGTTAATATGGTTGTTTGGGTATGAAAAGTATAGTTGAGCACTACTCGGTTTGTTTTTATCTCATTGTTGTTGGTTTTTACTTGATATCATAAATTAATCAAGAAATATCTTACTATGATATAATCAATAATATAATTTTTTATCCTTATTATCATGATTTTGTATGTAATAGATGAAACGGGGTTATGGAATTTGGTAGTGATTGGGTAATGGTTTTTCTATGAATCAATTAGAATTTCACCAGTCTGGAGACCTAGAAATCAAAAAGAGGTTCTCGAATAGAATGTGATTACACTTAAAAAAATGGTGAATCATTAGATTTAAAACATATAATGTAAAATTTATAGTATTTTCAAAAGGGAAATTGACCTTAAGAACAATGTCATGTGGATTTATTGCAATAATTCCAAAGGAAAAACCCTCCAATCATTCGGGGGGGGGGGACTATGGTCCCATGAAATAGGAAGCTAGGCATGATGAAATGAATAAAATATTTGACTTCCTACGAACCCAAGGAAACATTAGCGTAAAGTGAAAAATTAATATACTCTAAGTCCAATCACGGAAAGGGATTCATATATGTCCAAGAAAAGGACGACCAAGGTCAGACATGGGAACAATTCGATGATGTTTTACCAAATATTTCTATATTCATTCCTTCTAAACTTCATGAACAATAGTATTCCAAGAGATAATGTAAGTAAATATAACCATTTTGTAATATGGAGCTATGTTTACATTCCATTCTTGGTTTTCATCAAAATTGGATGTTAGTGAATCGAACAAGGCACACATTTCCAAATCATGTATATGCATTAATATTAATATTATATTGGGGGATTTATGTATTGATAATTACGTTATGATCGTGAAAAATCTATAGTGATTGAAAAAATTCATTACATGAAATCACAATGGATGTAGCAAAAGTTTTCTCCCATACATGGGTGGGAAATCTAATGATTGAAACCATCATTTAAGGGAATGATAAAATATGGGAAGAATATAACAAGAGAAATAATATATGAGATCAATTTACATTCTACAAAATTGGAGTAGAAGACCTATTTTTTAAAATGTGTTTCATTAGAAGACATAAAGAAGGAATGCATGAATCTACCATAGATTAATAATAACTATAGATAGAGTGGATAATTTAAGTATTATTATCAAATCCCCCTAATATAAATAATGGTGATGGTTTAAATATATTGTAGGATTTTTTTAACTAGGATTATAAAATATTAGAGGTTATCTACCTAAAAATATAGGTAGTCAAGATGATTCTAAAAAAACCCAAAATCATAGTTAGACCTGGAAATGTATGGGTAGATAAATTATTTAGGGGTGCGGATCAATTTTTTTTATGGAACTACGAATATTATTCACAACAAATAAGTGGATCCCTCAACAATGAAAGACACAATCTCTTTGAATATACCTTAATGCATATTTTTGTTTGATAATAATGATTATTGTTATATAAATAATTATTAAGTTGTAAATAAACTGGGAGTTCTTATATAGATGATGGATAAGGTTATGAGAACAAAGACACCCACATGCAACATGAGTGCTAGAGATGGAAATGTTTTATACGATCCATCACAATTGAATATGTTTAGTTTTCATGGGTCTTCATCATCCTGTATATATATATATATCTATTATTTAATCTATGGGATGGACAATCTAGTATCATTAGAGGATCATATTGATTGATACATTCAATGAGTGACTTCTATATCTCTTCAAGGGGTTGTTTAATTATTAAAAGGCGGATGTGATGTGAATTTAGTAAGAGAAATATCATTGTTGACTATAGTTTGGAAAATATTATATCAATTTAATGTTATCACCATGGGGAATATTGATGTCATGGAATATAGATATTATCCTAATATAATAGATTTATAAAAAAATAACTTTCATTATAATTTCATAGAACTACCTTATAATTGGGAAGTGGAATTTTATATCGATCTACTCCTAGGAATTAATTTTGTTTCACTTCAATCATAGATAATGACACCAATAAAGATATTATAACTGAAGGTTCAGATATATTAATTATAAATAAAGTTCTTTATAAGACCACATACCTTTCATTTGTCCACTTTGTAATTATTATTTTTGAATGTTTAGGGTATATATTCAATTTTAGATGATTATAATAAGATAAATTATGTTTTGATTAAAAATCAATATCCCCTTCCTAAAAATGAGTACTTTTTTGAAAATTTAAGGGGATCACAATGGTACCCCAAAATTTAAATATAATCAGGGAACCACCAACACTATGTCAGAAATATTTATTTTCCTAAAATTGATTTTAGAAGGTGTTATGATCACATGGAATAATTTTTCATGACCTATGGACTTATTAATTCCGTAGTATTTATCATGGAATAAATGAATTGTATATTTTATAGAAAACTATATTATTTAATTAGGGTATTCAATGATGGAATCATGGTTTACGTTCAGATGAATGATGTCCATTAAAGGAATTTTAAAATTATATTTGGTACATTACCAGAAGACTATTTGTATGAGAAATTATTAATGTGTTCTTTCTATATTTAATATGTTTTCTTCCTTGGGAATGATTTTTCAAGAGAATTTTATATTGGATAATCCTGATAAAATCATGCTCTATATTTCATAGAAACAAAATGATATTATCTCTATGATATAGAGGTTTTTGGGACTAGAATTCTATTATTTTAACATTATCCATTATTTCTAACATCACACTTCACCCGTTAATATGATGACAACAAAGTGTATTACATTTTGTTTTTGTACCTGTTTCCAAAAATCATTCTATGATCTCAATGATCATCTCACATCAGAACCTATCCATATATTTCACAAACTATTTGATGGAATTGATATATTTTTTCATTCATATAAATATATATTGGGTTTTTTTTCTCATGTAGGGAAATCATTTCATAGATTATGTTTCATAAAAAATAAGGATACATGAAAACAATTACCTAACACATGATCTAGAATTAGGAAAATGTAGTCAATGATTTTAAAAACATGGTTTCAATATATCTTTATAGATATTTTCAGTATGTTTAGGGGTAAAAAATCATAAAAAACCTTTATAATTGGGGAATTAACCTAAGGCGATGAATTTAGATATGATATATCTATATTTTTTAATTTCAATTTATTCATACACCTGAGAAGGATAATTTTGTTGTTAATACATTTATTCAAAAGAAATATAACCCAATGGTTTTAGAAGCTGAGAACCAATGTAAAATAATTATGGATAATTTATGGAATTTACTTTGAATGTTCTGAGAAGTATGTGGTTGTAGTTTTTTTCAGAGACTATCATACCTAATTTGTTTCAACATGCCAATGATAATTAAAATTTAGACAATGATTGTATTGTAATTAATATAAACATAAATACAGGGGATAACATTTATAGATGGAGATAAGATTATTATTTTTTGTTTCACTTTTGAGATCATATCATAGATCATCCATATTTTGATGATAAAAAATTTTGTTCTTATCACTATTCAATGTAGCACATCCACCCAGTTATTAAAAAAGTTTATATGAAAATAAATGAATGTTTTTTTTCTGTATGAAGTAAATTGTGGCCCATATTTTAATGATATGTCGAAGTTTTCAATAGGTGAATCTCAAACATCAAATATTTAGGGCATGCTTCTATCATATTTTATACATGTATGTTAGTGGAATAAAAATATATATACTTCACCAAATGCCTTTTGAGAACAATTTGAAAGTGTAATTATATTTTTTTGATTATATATCAACTTTACAATTATACAAACATCATTCAAGTTCATGATAATAATAATATATATTAATTGGGAAAGCCCTATAATTTCAATGTTGGGAATTTTCAGGGGGTACTAGTTTCTTTTGTCTCTAACTAATAACCAATATTTTCAAATATTTTTTATGGTTATTTTAATATTTCAATGAATAAAAATTAATATGAGCATTAAATACCAATCCCAAATGGATATCAATTGATAACATAAGACTAATTCATTGGTAGGAATATTGAGACCATGAATGGGGAAATATTTAGGGTAATGGGAGGAGCATGTGAATTTATTGTAGTTTCTTATAAAAATAGTTACCATGACATAATAAAAATTTCCTTATAAAATGAATTTTATAGATTTATATGTTGATATCAAGTTTTTTTTGGTTAGAGATTATGGAAACATCACTGATTCAACCAATCCATTTTCATGAGACCATTGAGAAAATACCAATGACCATGAAAAGGAAGATAACATTCAAATCCATTATATAAAAAATTAGATTCATATTTTTAACCATTTATCTTTTTAAGTGATAATTAATGTTTTCATGTGTGTTTATCCATTTTTAGTGGATAATCAATTTTGTATGGAATGAAAATTTTGTCCTTTGAATATTGGACATTTTGAAATTCCGGGGTATGTTTGAAAATTTTCATAATAGCTATCTATATTAATGAGATTAAAAAAATTCATAATATGTTCCAAATAAATTAATTAAATAAGTATATACCAATCCCTAACCATGTGATTAGTTGGTCAATGTGACTCCTGTAATTTATATTAATATAGCCCACACATTGATTTTTATCTGTATAGCCAAGATAATATCATGCATGGATGTATTATATCCATAATGTATGTATTATGGAATCATGGTTTGTTTTAGGAAGAGAAATATGAATGAAGAACTATTATACTAAACCAATGACTATTAAATTCCAAAAATTCTAACAAATTAAAACATTGTAACGGTGGAAATCCCAAAAAAAGATAGAATGTAACAACAAATGTATCAGGTATTTTACAATTTTTTATTATATTTTCATGTTAGTAAATGATTTGGGATGTTTATGGGAGGTCCTAGATTGTTTTTTATGCTTATGAGAGGTTTACTGATTTCATGAATTGCCTCTGGTTAGGGGAAACAATGA
This sequence comes from Viscum album, assembly GCA_963277665.1. Classification (NCBI taxonomy): domain Eukaryota; kingdom Viridiplantae; phylum Streptophyta; class Magnoliopsida; order Santalales; family Viscaceae; genus Viscum; species Viscum album. The sequence goes on from OY728130.1 coordinate 1,448,076,939, forward strand.
ATACGTCCAAGATACCATAAGTGAGTGCATTGGGGAGTTTGGGTAGATGAATTGTTAATGCATAGTTTGGAAAAATTGTGAAGTATCTATATAGAATAATAATTTCTTGGACAAGAATGGTTCACAATGATGGTACTAAATTTTTCAACACATGTATTTAAATAGTGTATCCCTAACTGTCATCTAGTACCACTGGTATGGTTTGTCCATGGTTTGTCAAACTACTCTTCTAAACCATTTAATTTAAATAAAAAGGTTATGAATATAAGTTTGTTAATATAGTTTTGTCACTTGTCACTCATTCATACATTATTTTTCAAGGATATCTTATATATATAATCAATTGGATTATTTGGATAATTTCGTTACCTCTATAGGATTATTTTATTGTATATTAGAGGGTCATACCTAAGAAATTTTAGAAAATATTTTTGGTTTGCTTTCTCTTTTATTGTATTATAATTCAATTTTGGGTTAAATACTACACCCACTCCTTTGTAAACTTATAAAAATAATATATTGTGTTTTAATCTATTTTAATTGTGATCAATTATAGGGATGTTGAGGAGAGTCCAAATCATTGAAATTTGGGAATGATTCATTAATATGAACCCATTAGAGGTTTATGGATTCTCTCACACACAAAAATTTAATATAACTTGAAGTATTTATATAACTTTTTTTCTTAAATTCCATGATGGGAAATCGATAATAATATTTCTTATTAAATGTCGCTGAAATAATGGGTGGTGGGAGAAACATAATGTGTTTTAAAAATGATTGAATTGAATTTTTTTCAAAGAAATGTTTTATGCTTTTAGAATATTGAAAAACACGGTTGTCATCGGTTGGTGATTTTTATATGGGGTTTTTTGGTTTAAACATTGCCAATATTATTTTGGATATATTTGACTGTACCACAATGTAATTACTTGGAATGAGAATGATGGAATGACCTTTTGAGTTGGGATTGTTTGGTCAATATTTATGATGATGAAAACATTGGTTTGACATGTTGATGTGTGTGTCTCAGTGCTCATGGAATGGATGGCCTCAATGGTGGGTGTTATTTTCAATAATCATGAGTTCAAATCTCCCTCACCTAGTATTAATGGTCCATCTAGTTTAATTTTTATTTAGTATTTTCGTTAAACTTGTTCTTATATTAGGGAAAATTGTGAGAATTCATGGGGATTAACTGTTTTTATATATACTCTCCTAGAATGTGATCCTTAGTTCATATGAAAGCATTAAATATCATGATAAATGTAAGGAGATGAACTTGGAATTTATTGGTGGGTCATTTTCATGTTTTAGTCATGTTCAGTGGCTGATGGATTTTGTTTATGGTCATGTGGTGGATTTGGTCAAGTTTCCACATCTTCACCTTAGCAGATCATTGTTAAATTAGGTTTTTTATAAATATATTTCTATTCCAACTATTATTACATTAAATATTGTTTGTTTGTGTACTATTGGTCTTAGAAATATTTTATTGTGTATCATATTTATTATTTGTATTATTGTTAGTTTTTTGTAGGATGTATTATGGTCAAGGTTAAATTTTACCCCAATGATATGGTATAACCTTGGTATTTATTTCCAATATTTTTTCTATAGGGGATTAACATAATGAATGTACCAACTCAATACTTCCAATGAATATAAGTTGGAGTATGGATGTTACATCGAGACATGAATTTGGATCTTGATTGGTTATAGTTGCAAGACTAGTCACCATGTTCATGTAATGAGAATGGGAATTTGTACGGATTTACTCAACATAACATGACACAATTTAACCCCATAAGGAATCCCTAGGGTGTGAATGTGGATATTTAAATGACAGGCAAGATGTGTATCTCAGAAATGAGAATAGTTGTTCTTATTCTAATTCATACACCCTCTAGCTAATAGGGAAAACAGGAGAGGATTAGGATATATGGTGATGAATGTGACGGTCGAATGACTCTTGTGTGATAGGAAATACCCTTAAGATGGTGTATTGGAATCTTATTGACTGTTAATAGTATAATGATACCTTTATGGATAGACGAACTTTGTAATTATTTTTTCTAGACGATGGTGGGTTAAGAGAACTCCTAAGGGAAATTTGGTAGGAAATTAAGTGAGGATCGTGAGGTTGATTAGATGACATTGAAATGGATTAGAATATTTCTGTGTGGGATGAATATGAATGGTTAAGGGGTAGAGGAACTAAGCTGAGATATATATTCCCAAAGTTAATAGATGATACAAAATATTTCATGGATGGTTATGGGTAGGCTAAAAAATTACCTAAGGATGGGACACAAGATCTACCATTTAGGGTGTGATCATTCCACCAAATTACCCGATGATATTATATATATTTATATGTGGGTAGATGATTTCCTTGGGTTCCTAGTGGCATATTATGTGATTATGGGTTGTGGAGGGTCTTCCCCTAGGTTCATGTTGATGTGAAGCATATTTATAGATAGTGATCTTCCATGACCGTTAGTTTCCCAATGACAAAATATATATTTTGTGGTAAGGGATAGAGTATTACCTCGGGTTTACAGTTATTTTATATTATGCTCAATGGAATTATAACATTGTCTAAATCATTTCAGTTCAATCATGGGTTTCACCTTGTAACATAAGGGCCAACAATGATTATTTTATCATCCTTTTATGATTTTCATTATTATTCAGATCATATTACATGTGGATAATTTTTTTAATGTTATGTTATGGAAACCTTTTGTGGTGTTCAACTAAAGTTAACTATCAAAAAAATTGGGTGACCCTATAATATTGGTACCCGATCAAACCTCATCATAATGGGTTGATGTTGGAAAACAGATTAGTGTGGATAATCTAGTTGGAGTTACTTGATTGGTATTGGGATACTAGTAATTGATGTTGCACTAGGATGGTAGTATATCCATCTTTTATTTTTATTATTTTCTTATTTCATATATATGATCGAACTAGTGGGTGATCAGTTGGTTTTTTAGTATTGTATGAAATCATTTCATTAGTTGTAGCGTGATTGTTTTTTAATAGAATTTTTGTACTATGAATGTTTATTATTGATATTGTTTGGTTATTTACACTATTGTATCACTCTAATATGATTGCATTTTCTCCCAAAAACAATACCTTATAACATTATTTGTAGTTGGTAGCCACTAATGTGTGTAGAGGGATTCCTAATGTCAAATTAGATCTCTAACTTGGACACTAGTGAGTGTTCTAGGAGTAATAGTGAATAAACCAATCGTATAAATGATTCTGTTTCTTTGTATTGCTTTTTTGAATATGGTATATTGAAACTAAAAATGTTTTGGAGATTTTGATGGATCTCATGTTGATGTTTCATGTACACGTTTTCTGGTGGGATGTCCATATTACAAGGGATAAATGATTATTATTCATGGGTTTTTCTATTATTATTGATGAATTTATTCGAACATGATGCATTTATTGGATATTATTATTATGGTTTTGAATATGGTCCCATTGGAAAGAGACTTATGCTTAAGAATCATTTTTTCACATAGGACTCACAGTACATTAATGTGCTTGGATGTGATTAATCACAGTTATTACAAAGTGTCAAACTACATAAAGTGGAAACAAAAACTTATAAGAGATTTCCCCAAATAACATGTTGGTTGAATTATTCTTAGATCAACTATAATATAATCCTTATAGAAACAGGTCCCGGTTATCTTAGGGAGATATATTCATCGATAAAGGAAATATAGCACCTCAATGAAAGGGATATGTAGTAACCAATAATGAGTTATTTTAGAAATTATATGACTTATTAATGGGAACCTTGAAGGTTATGAGGATATTAGTTTGGTTACTTAATGCACTAAAAATAATATATATATTGGTATCACTTATAATTTTTTTGTATAATTCTACTCAACCAAACCAATTGAAGATGGCTTTACTCAATATGAATCATTATAAGGATATATGTCTATATGCATGTGGATATGACATTGTCCTTGAATGGGTAGTATCCCAACTACAAAACTGATATTTAATAGTGCTGATAATTATCAGAACTAGAAAAAAGTGCTGATAAAGGGCATCAATATCTGTGATAAATAAACAATTTATAAATATAAACATTAATAAGTACTTTTTTTAGGGTTGATAATGGTTCCCTTTATCGACACTTTATTTTTGGCCTTGAAAATGAGTGTCGTTTACTAGTGATATGTTCATATCTCTAATAAAGTGTACCTTTTATCATAACTATATTATTTTCTGCTCATAAAGGAGGCCTTTATCAGCACTTTTTTTGTAATGATATAGGTCAAACTAAATAAAATGAAATAAACATATAAATAAAATAATAAAAAAATAGATTATTAAGAAAATTATAAAAAATATATTAAATAATTATTTTTAAAAATGAATAAATTTATTATAAAATATTAAAATTATAAATACTAATAAATAGTATTTATTAATAATATAGATATATGAAAAATGAAAATTAAAAAATATAATATAAAAAATAAGTAAATTTAGAAAAATATTAAATATTTTATTAGTTCGATAATTATTAGTAATGTAAAAAAAAACTATATATTAGATATATAGATATATATATTAATGTATATAAATCCTATTTCTGTATTATAAAATTTTTATGTGTCTTATATTACGAATAGTCATATATTTGGTTAATAATGGGTTGTAAATATAAATTAATATGAATTATAAATACTGTATAATTCCATCGATAATGGACATAATTGATTTTTTACTTTTTCAATTTATTACATAGATCGAATTTAATATATTGATTATATATATATATATAATTAATGTATTTTTTTATACATAAGAACACACAATTTTTTTTTGAATTTAATAAATTTATATTATTTATTGTATATATATTAATTTTAACTATTTTAATATTTTAATATGTATTCATATTTATTTAAATATATAAAATATTTTAATGATTTATATTAGTTAATATTATTAAAATTTTCAATATTATACTCAATTTTAATTAATCAATTTTACTCATTTTTAACATGAATTTCTTACGATTAAATATTTATTAATAATGATTTATATTCATTGGTAAAAACTTATTTATAAATAAATATATTTCTAAATGTTTATTTATAGTTCGTACACATTTATATTATAGATAAATAAATAGTATTTGTTTAGAAAACAAAATATATAATTATAAATAAAAAATTATAAAATTATAAGAAATTTAATAAAATAATGAATTATTTTACAATTTTTATATATATAATTAAAATTATATAAGTATATTTAATGAAGAAATATAAATTTTAAAATAATTATTTATATAATTGATAATAAATATTTATATATTCATTGAATTATGAAATTTTTTTTTTTAAAAAAATATTATTACAAGTATTATAATTATATTTAATAAGTATACATTTATAAAAAATACTATTTCTAAAATAAGTACAATGAGTATTTAACAACATATTATTAGTGATCTTAAAAATTGATATTTATTATCACTAAAAATGTGCTGAAAAAACCTATATTTATTAGGGATAAAACATTAGTGATGATAAATCTCTATCATTATCAGTGCTAAATAAATAATTGATAAGGAAACCGTTTATCAGTAATTATCAACTCACCAAAGACAAAAGGATTCATAATCTGTAGTTTTTTTATGCGCTAATAAAATGTTCACAATCTATTTTAAGAACCATAAACATCGAAAAATAGTTAATGATATTCAATTCACTTCACAGAAGTGACCTACTTTCAGTGCTCTATGTTGTTGAATCCATGAAAAAAATTTATGCCTAAATCAAGGATCTAATTATTCCATGTTTTGAATCCAAGTCTCAAGTGATTCAATGGTCAAACCCAACCACGACTCGAATAAAATCCATCATTCCTGAGATCTTGGGTTTCTCTAGATTATCCACTGAACCATGCCATCTCACATCTGTGTATCCCAACATGTATATTTGTACAATTCTAGAATTAAACAATCCAGAAGACATGGGTTTTTAGATATAGTGAAATTTCATCTTCCTCAATATCTTATTGTTCTCCTTGAGATACAATTTGTACCATATAGCCAAAAATATATCAAACTCAACGTTGGGTCATGTTGATGTGAGGTATAATAGGATCCAAATAACTATATTCCATGAAATATTCCTCTTTTCAATCATCTACATTTGAAATATTCATCCACATAGAGGATTGTGTAGTTATTGGTTTAGAATATTACATTACAAATCACATAGAGGATAAAATATGTGACATTATTGGGGTCTTATATTATGTCATACAAAAATTGTACTCTGTGGGTTGAGTGAGGTGGAATTAAAATAATGGTATATCCACTTCCATTTGAAATTCAGTTCTATATTTTTCTTCCAAAAAATTGTTGATGAAATATCTAACACATGGTAATAACATCTAATGATGTTTTCATGAAATTTTATCATATATTAATGACCACTGAATTATAGTTTTAAATTTACAAATTTTTTTAGGATGATTATGAACTATTTAATGTGTATGGGATAGAGTTAGGTGTCACCTATGAAAAGTAAAATTAAAATGATTCTGATGAATCAGTATAGTTATAAGAGAAAAAACATTATATATATTTTATTTTTTTCCTTTTCTATTTAACTATTTCTTGAAAAAATATAATATTTCCAAAATTTAAAATAGAAATATTACAATTTAAATTTAAATAAAGTGACATAAATTCTATAAAAATAAATATCAATAAGGTTAAAGGTTATATAATACAAGGATTATATTATTCAAGGAAAATAGATTTTGGGAAAAAATATAATTTATATTTAGAATTTGGTTTTTGAAATACAATGAGAAAATAAAAAATTGGAATGCGTCATCTTTTAGGAATACCTCAGCATCATGCAGTTTTAAGATAAAAAATAATATTTTATTACATGGTGCATAAGAAGAATACATTGTAGAAATAATTTATTGTTCTCATTCCTTTATAATTGACCAAAATATTTCTTATGTTAATAATTTCATTGAAAAGTAACATATTTAATGAGAAATGTTTTATACTATTTAAATTTTGGAGAATATTTTAAATCATTCCAGAATAAATCTTATACGACTATATTTAATTATGTTTTATGAAATAAATTATTAACATTGACTGATGTAAATTTAATAAATATGTTTTAATTAAATCTGTTTTATTGAAACAAAATTTTTTCATGGATAAAAGCATTACATCTTTAAAATCCAACTTCAAGATTGAGTTATTAGTTTGGATTTAATAATTTAATGACATATTCTGTTTACAATGGATTATGAATTCTATTTAATTATTTAGTTTACTAATATAAACATAAATACATTTTTTCATTCCTTATAGTGGTAATATAATGCCCCACAGATATTACAATATAAATTACATGACAAAAAATTTGTATCATTACAATAATGTACCATGACCATTAATGCTAATTGTTTTATAAAATTAGTGGAAAAATTTGCTAAAAATCATTTATTTTTAAACTTATGGATATTATTTGAGGAATATATAGAAAAGAATTGATCCATAAGAGGCCTCTATTGTTATTAATCATTTGTAGCTACTCATGTAACGTTTTTCATATACAGATCAGGCTTCTCATGCATTTATTTGATTCAATTATCATCTTTCTCAACTTCTCTAAATAATTTAGGCTCTACCTTGGAAAATATAGTGTTTTTTAGATTCTTACTCCTCTTAGTTTAAAACCTAATTATTTTGACCACCATTGGAATTTTATTCTATGATTTCAACATTTATTTTATTTCTTGCAGTTGAAAACTATATATTTATTATATAAATGATAAATAACTCATTAATACTTTTTAAAAATAACTTCATTTTCTTCAACACACGTATTATAAACTCTATGTATGTTTTACATTATTAAATATAAAAACAAATCATTCTTTAATATTTCTTTCTAGTTCTACCCTTATGAACATCTTATTTACAACCATGTAATTCTCAAAAAATGGGATTAATTTCCATTTAATAAGGAATTTGTTATCTTAATTTAAATAATTATTGTTCAAAATGAATATTTTAAGATCCCAAAAAGAATATTTACTTTATCTCAGACTATTTGAATCCTTAATCCAATGTTTCATATATTTCCATGTCTTACCCACTCGTCAATTGATTGTTTTTATTTTTATCAAAATTATTTCTATAAAGATAGAATATATCTACGTTCAAAAAAATCTATTAAAATCTTTATCAAAATAATTAATGTGTTTCATAATATTCATGTTTAATTTATTTAGTACTCTTATAATATTTTTTTCATATATAGAAGGATTCATTATATTGAGTTGTGGTGATTTGTTTAAAGCTACTCATGTTCATGATAGATTGGACTTCGAGACCACAATTGAAATAATTACCACATGAAAATGTGTCTAGAATGTATAAAACCATTAAGAAAAGTTGAATTCCTACTACTTATTTAATTAATTTTTTTTCTTTTTATTCATTATTTTAATTTTAATTTTCTTACTATTTGTATCCAATACTTAATTTTTTTTTTCGAAGATATTTTGAGAAGTCATATTTTGTTTTCAACCATCTACAACAAGATCGAAAAAATATAAAATGATTATCTCTTCCGATTAATCCACATTTTTATTATTCATTTGATTAATTTTTGAACTTCCAACACTACATAGTGATTAAATGTTTTTAGTTGAAACAAATTTCACTTTTTTGTATGCTTGGATAGGTGAGGTATCTCATGTTACCATTATTGTGATGTAACATGATATAATGGGCACATGATCTTCTTCTTCTCTTCTATATTTCAACAAAAATAATCATTTTTCATCTATAAACATCTAGTCAATATACAGTGTTGAATGTTCAACAAATAAAGACAATGGACACATAGTTACATTGGAAAATTTGATTCTTTGAGACTTTGTGACGTGTATATTCAATGTCACATCAATCCAACACATGGTGTGACTGTTATGACTCCATGTGCTTTTTTTTTATTAAAATGGGTTTGAAGTTTAGGAACAAAGAGAAAATGATATTTTCAAAATGATGGAATCATATACATATTATTTTGATACTTCAATATAACGGCTCATATGTCATTTGGGATATGTATGAATCAACAAAACCTCAATTCAAATCAATTCATGACCCAAATGAATAAATGTATCTATTATAATTTTAGAATTCATAGTTTAGATCAAAAAATTTCACTCACATAAAAAATGAAATATTATCATATTTAATGAATATTTAGTGCATAAATTCAGTAGCCATTGGTGACATGTATGAATTAGTATAACGTCAAACCAACACACGACGTGATCAATATATTTCAAAGTATTTTTTTCATGTTTAAAATGAAATTACATTAAAAAAATAAATGACATACACAAAATCAAGAAACCACATTAATATTACTTTTATAGTTTAGGAAAATTATTCATTAGTCATTTGATATGTGTATGAATAATCCATATATTAATCTGATGCATGGTGTGACTGTTATGACTCACAGTGTGTATTTTTATTTAAAAATGACATCAATTATTAAAAAAAGAACTCCTAACATACTAAAATCTAATAAAACGTTTTTATATTGTTTTTATACTTCATAGAAACAATCTATAAAATATATTATATGTGTATAAATCATCCAATCCTCAATATGATACATGATATTCCCAGTATGGCTCGATGTGTCCATTATTAATTTAAAAATGATAGTTTAGCTCAAAAATATTTACTCACTGAAAACCAAGAAAACATACTCAAATTTTACTAAAAAATTTATACATTGATTTGAAATTCATTTTTGATGTATAGGAATCAACCTCATTTGAAACCAATACGAGATTTGAATAGAATGTCAAAGTGCGTGTTTCCAGGTTAAGATGATAATTTTCTAAAAAAATAAAACTGACATACTACAAACCAATTAAATGATTTTATATTATTTTCATATAATATTAAAATCATCCATAAGCCATTTGGGATATATAAGAATTAGTTTCACCTCAATGTGATGTAAAATGTGGATAATATGACTCAAAGTGTGTCTTTTTATTTATAATTGACATCAAAATTAGTAAAAGGTCAACTCAACTACTCGGAACTAATAAAACAAAATCATATTTTTTTTACACTTTAAGAAAATGATCTAAATATCAATTGTGTTGTTCATGAATCAAACACAACTAAATATGATACTTGATGTGTATTTTATGGCTCAATGTGTCCACTATTAGTTTAAAATCAGCACTTTAGGTCAAAAAGTGTCACTCACTGAAAACCAATAAAACACATTCGGGTTGTCTTTCTAATTTAAAAAATTATTCATAAGTCATTTGTGACATTTATGAACTAGTATCACATAAAACTAACACATTATTTTATCGATATGATTTAATGTGTGTGTTTATAGTTTAAAATGTCATTTTATTAAAAAATACATGGGACCTACCCAAGACAGAGCAAACATATTCGGATTGTTTTGATACATTAGGAAAATGATCCATAAGTCCTTTAAAATGTGTAAGAATCATCTACACCTCAATTTCACACATGGTATGTCTATTATGAATCTAAATGTGTTTTTCCAATATATTAGTATCATTTCAGTTTAAAACATGCATCTCATCTCAAAAACTATGTAAAATATCCTAGATTGATTTCCCTTCATTTAAATACTATATTCATAAATGATTTTTATGATTTAGTGGTGTTTTTTATTACGGTGTACTGTTAATGCATGATACACTAGTGATTTAGTGTGTTGTTTAATCAAACTATAGTATTCCATTTTATCATCACTTTCAAAATAACTAATATAGGTGTTCTTTATTAGCACTGATAAAAGAATAATTTATTTGAACTTTCTTAGCTCCAATAAAAGTTGTAGTCTATAATCTCACTCTAGTATTCAGTCTTCTCAAGAACTAATAAAGGCCATTTTTAGGATTATTAATGGCCTATTTGGTATTAGTGTATTGTATATATATTTCTGGTGTGGAAGGGTCATTGAGTAGGGATGATTGAATTAGCATGTGATTCCTGTAATAGTTATATGTGGGTGGGCTTGTGTGGGTGTTATTCCATGTGATATACAATGAGGATATTTCATCACATAGGTGGTATATATGATAGATATGGTTTTTATTATGAAGTTTATTTCCCTGGATATGTTATACCCTCATTATGGGGGTGGACAAATATGTGTGGCGCCTTAGTATTTTGGGATTTTAATTTCATGGAGTGAGTCTTCTATCGATGATTGGGTTTGGGGAGTGGATTAGATGAATTCCTTTGACCATTGATTTTTGGTATGGTTCTGGATGAGATCATGTATCACGATCCCAGATTGTTATATATAGGATGGATATACAATGGGTACAGTCTTCTGGTTTTGGGAATTATTTTTGGGTAGATGCTGATCATGTAGAAGATCCTATCAGGGGTGTGATGTTAGGATTATTTGAAATGAATAATTGTGGTCCTAATAAATATTATATATTGAAATTAATTTGTGTAACAATAATGTTTTATTCATGTGAGCCTAGGTTGGATGACATCCTACTCATATGATCATGAATTGAGTGGTGTTACGGAGCTGTATGTAAGAATTCACTCATCTTGTAAAGATGACATTGATTTATATATTGAGTATAAACTAGTGATATGTTTCATTAATTATTAACTCAAACACACTAAGTTTAAAGTGTGGTCATTTAGAATTTTTAGGGAAAATATTTTTGTGTTGGGATAAGTGCATGCTAGTTGTGCATCATGCCAATTTGGACCTTGATTGGGGTGAGGCCTTGTGTGGGATATGGACCAATGGATTCAACAAAATTACTGTAGGAATATCTTCCACGAATTTCATTTAGAATTAAAGGAAATTCTTCAATAATAGATGATGATATCTTGGAATGATCATAGTGTGATGACATGGTTGGTCTGATTGTGTGATTTGATAGGAATTGATAGTATGGGTGAGTATGGAATGTGAGGAGAGTCACATGTGAAATGATGGAACCCATTTGGTGATACACTCAAGGAGAGGTGTTCATGAATCCATAAAGTGGGGTGTACACCAGTGTATATATGGATGTGACCCTAGGTATAGATGAAATTTTAATAAATACAGATAATGATGTTCTTGGTGAGATATGAACAGGCAGTAATTGGCGTTTTTAGATAATGCTTAGGTATGCGAAGGATGACCAAATCCATTCATTATGATAGCTAATAGACAAAACATGGGATGTCGAGATTTTTATTTCTAGTTCTACAGATTGATAATAATGATACTCCTATGGAAGAAGAACCAAATCAATAATGTAGTTATGACCTTTTTGGTAGGGGCATAGATTCAGTGAGACAAATCAGTGGACAGTTATGATTCCTCCAATATATCAGTGAGTAGGTGTATAAAATTATATATAGTTCCTCGATGAAGACTATATTTGGTATTCGAATATATTTATATAGATTGTTCTATATATTTCATTGGTCTTATGATGGAATATCTGGGATTTTATTGAGATTTAGATAAGAGGAACCCCATTTCATGGGGTGAGAGCATGATATTATGTGGAGTAATTCGATGATCTAGTCATGGAATTACACATATTTTTATTTATGTAATTCGATGTGTTTTTTCAAGGATCTCATGATTTATTTAATAATAAAGGCAACATAACCGGGTGATTTTGTTGTTTTTCGGTGGTGTGGATTACTATTTTTTGTAGAGGTTGTCCAGGGGGACCATAAAATGTTTTCTCATGATATTTCATATAACGATCAATATTTTTTCTTAATAATAGAAATCATTTTCCAAAATTATTGTATTATTATTATTTACAAATTCTGAAAATAGATGGAATAATATACTTAATTAATTATCATGAATTAATATTGACTATAATAGATAGAAACAATATAGGGAGATAAATGAAAATAAATTCCTTACTAATGTAAATTCCATAGGCTTCAAATCTACAATAAAATTAACACTTTCTATTAAAACAATAAATATAAATAAAGAATTTAGATATATGATATACATTATCATGGAATTAAAATAAACTATATAAATAACGTAGTTAATGATGATGTTTTATAATGGTTGAGTATATATATAGAATGTAATGGACAATGTGAATGTTATGACATGAATGTTGGTCAATATGACTGTTATATAATATAACCATTAGTAAATATGACCATGGGGAATTATTATAGATGAAATTATTTTATATAAGGTGTAATAACAATACAAAATTGTTTCATAAATTTTAAATGATGTCCAAAAATAGTAGGATCTACACTTTTGAAGCCCATATAATAAAACTAGGGTTTGAGGTAACATTATTAGGGGTTTCCCTTGACTAACTATTTGTATATCTTTAACAAGTAAGGATCAAGTGAAATCAACTATGATAAAATTTCATGTTAGTGGGGATCAAAAAAATAACCTTGTTAACAGAGCCACTCAATAAATGTTCCACCATCACACACCTTAACCATATGTCATATGCTAGTGTGATATGAGGTTATGTATCGAGATATTAGTATTATAAAGTTGAAATTTTATTCATGGAAATGAAATAGAGGTTTAATAAATTCCATTTGTACTATTGTTTTATTTAACAAAATACATATGAAAATAATATGAATATGATAAATACATTTTTAAAGTATAGAAAACATAATTCATTTTTTGGAAAATATATAATTTTAAAAAAATTATGATTACTTTATTTATTTTTAATGAATATTTTTTCTAAAATAGTCTTCAAAACCCATTTTCATATTCTAAATGATAAATTAAATTGATAGTATACAATGTAATTATTATTTGGGTGAACAACATGATTATGTCATAAAATCAATTAATATTCAATAAATAAATATTGTTTATTTAAAATTAAAAATTAGGATATCTCTAAATTTTTTTACCTAAAATAAATAATATATTTTAAATAATCTCATTAAATTATTTTAGTGTAAAATTTTGATAGTGTAATAGAATACTTTATTTCTTAGTGAATAGTAAAATGGAAGTTCTGTGTTTTTGGTAAGTTTTGTGACTTAATAACTCTATAATAATGATTTAGTAATTAATTAAACATAATTAATGAAATAAAATATGCCATTTTATTTATATATTGAATTATTTTTAATTGAAAAAATCCAAACCTATAACTTATTTACCAATTCTAAAATGCAAGATACGGTTTTAAATGTTTTTTTTGATAAATTCATTTTTCAACGCCAAAAGAAATAATAAATATTTCTTTTTGTCTCTATATCTAATATATTTTTAAAATAACCATATTTATGTCAAAAAACATGTGCCAAAACCATACCATGTCAATGGTTTTTTGTTTTTTACAACCAAGATTTAGAAATACAATATTTAGAAATTAATAAAAAATCACCATGTTTTCTATAAATTCCCACATATACACCCCATTTTATTTACTCCCAATCCATTAATCATTAATTTCTAATAATTTCACCCTTTATAGGCTTTTCAATATGTTTCTAATATTCTATGAAACTCTCCTTACGATCTATGAATCTATTCTGGAAGGTAAAGGATTATCGTTATTTCCCTTTTTATCCAAGTACTTTCTTTGTTGTTAGTCACATAATTTAAAAGTTATTATGTTCACATAATGTTATGATAATTCAACTAATATAAAAATTTTGTTCTATTAGTGATAATATTTTATTCTCTTTCATTACTATCATTCAATAAAACACTTTTTATAAATATTATCCAACTGAAATCATTCATAGATTTATCACAAATCTATTTTATGTTTTGAAAACTCAAGCCCATTTTTATTAATGTGTATTCAAGTATATGTTTTTTATAATTAACTATTTAGGTATTAATATGAATGAATCCCACATTCCATTATCATGGGTCAGATATGGAGAAATGTTTAGGTCATAAAACACTTATCTACTCAATGATTTTATATGAAACTCATTCTTTATACTCTCTAGGTTATTCATAAAATAATATATTTTTATATATGTGGCACCCAATAATAAATAAAAATGAGTGTTTCACACTAATATCAATCCAATTTACTATGTAAGGAATTAATCTCTTGAGATTATGTGTTTTTCAATACCTTAGTGAATAACCTTTATAATATATTTTATGACACCTTGTTATTGAATCTTTTTAATATTCTTATGGATGTCTCATTTTTATGTCATATCCACATTTCCATGTTATTTATCATTATGCTCTCATATAATGGCTTATGTTTTATCCATGTTAATCTCTAATCGTCTATTTCCATTTTTTATCGCTTAGTGGGAATTATACTCACCATTTTACCTTGATTAGTGAGGTTACATATGATTGAATATTAAATTATTATTTCAAGATGATTGAGAGAAATTTATTTTAATATTTTACTTATCCTATTCTGGTATTATACCCCATGTTTCCAAGAAAAAAACCTTAAAGATGCTTCAAATATCCTTCAATTATTTTTTATGAAATTTTATTTAAAATAATTTATTAAATTGGTGGTTATACATATTCATCATAAAAGGAAAGGTTTAGTATTTTTGGATATTTTGATTAGAATAAATTTCTAAAAACTGAAGTGATAAGTATAAATATAAGAAAACATTAGTTTACATGATGTGAAATAACAATATTGATACTAATAGTGGATTTTTCCCTATCACATATATACATAGTGGTAATAATCCTAATAGGGTTCATTAGGTATTACCACAACCGTTTCATAGTTGATGATAACGATCACTTCTGAAAACAAGGTTTGAAACTCCAATGGGATACTCTTTTCATAATCACATTCTTTTTTCAAACCCTTATGAATGATATATAGATAATTAATATTTAAATATATAATCCTAGAATTTTAATATTATAAAATTTTAGGATCAATATTTCCATTATAATAATTATTATAATATTTCCAATAGTAAAAAAATACTCACATATGTTTTCTTCTTCTAAAAAATGTTAAAACCTCTGACATATTTAAATTAAAAATGTGATGGAAAATGTACCAATAATTTTCCTAATGTGATGGATGAAGATGAAGAAAAATTAATGACTAGGATTAATTAATTAACTCTATTACTAAATAAAAAACAATATAAAGCATCCAACATCACTAGAGAGAACTATCAAAATGTTTAATCATTAATTTGTCAATTACAGCCCATTTTTAAGTGGAACCACTTCTAAAACTGATTTAATGAAAATTGATTAACAAAATAGAATTATTTTCAATTTTCTATTATTCTATGTAACAGAACATCACATTGATAGTAAATTTCTTAGAGAGTGAAGTTAGTTAGTGTTGGAAATAGATAAATAATTTAAATAAAAACTATGAGGTAGATGTCATGATGTGGGAAGACATAAAAAAAATTTAATAAGTATTTAACTTGAAACATCTAAACGAGGATTGAGAGAGAATTACTTGAGATAAATTAAAAGGATAATGTTATGGTGGAATGTTATATGGTGAAAATTACATGGGTTTCATGATATTCATACAATATTATTATTGATTATAGAAGGAAATTTTACATTTTCTTTGGTGGTTTTAGACCACATCCCTAAAAATATCTAGAAATTATAGAATTCAGGTTTCATGAATAAATATATTGTTGTGTTCTAAATTTTAAAATAAAGTATATAAATTACAAGTGGTCTCATTAAATTAACTATAAGAAACATAATACACTGAAATTTTTTGGAATGAATTTGAACCATGAAATAAATGGAATGAAACAACAAAAAATCTTATGCACCACAGGTGGAAATAAACATTCTGAGAATTATCTCCAAGGAAGTGAAATGTATTACAACTCTGGTGGAGATTTTCAAAAATATTGAAACTATTGTGGAGATTTAAATCCATAACATTGCAATGTTAATGAAAAATGGAAGACATTGAATGTTTAACATGTAGTACATTGCTTTATGTGTGGAGAGCATAGAGATTTTTCTAGTCATTTATAAATTAGATGATAATAGAGGGAAACCACCATCAACCCGAGGAAATTACAAAGGTGTAATTTCATGATTTTTTAATCATGATGACAAAATTTGAGGCTTCAAATGGTTTTATGACATTTATAATCAGGAAACACTCAAATGTAGTAAGTAAATTATTTTATTTTGGCTCCAAAAAATGTTTTATTTCATTTTTTTGTAAATAACATCAATATAAAACCTAGAATAATTGTATAATATTTATTTAAAAATTTCTTGGAGAAATTATTCATGAAAACAAGATATATACAGAATCCCATTTTATCGTTGTTTAGTTCAATATCTCTTCAAACTTAGTGGTCATTCCCAAGGTGGAATTAGAAATAAAATAGGGGACATATTGGATTCCAATATATAATTCCATGATAAATTATAGAAACATGGAAATTAATGTTATCATAAAGGTATAACCAATAATTATCACTAAATGAGATATATCCCATTCTAAATATTGTTAAGAACCACCTAAATTTTACTAGTTTATAAATATTATTGGTGAAAAAGGAGAAGAATGTAAAATTTTAAATATAAGAGATATACACATTGTTCAAAAATACATTGATGTATTTCCTATACAGTTATCTATACCTCACCCTAAAAGTGAGGAATAATTTTCAATTGATCTCATAACTCGATCTAATACAACATTTAAGGCCTCATATAAATGTGTATATGTGGTGTTAGTGGAATTAACCAAGAAACATGAAGATATTTTGTAGATGGGTCATATTCAACCAAGTGTGTATTCATTGGGAGTGCATGATCTATTTGTGAAGAATAAGGAAGGATAAGTGAAATTATGAATTTATTTAAGACACCTTAACGGGATTTTAATAAAGAATAAATAACCGCATCCAAGGAATTATTGTTTTTTACTAGCTCGATTGGGATCAATTAATCTCCAATATTAACCTCTTTTCGGGGTATCATCATTTATGGGAAAATAAAGAATATATCCCAAATACTACCTTATAAAAAAGATAAAAAACAATATGAGTTTTTATAACCATTTTCTTTATTAATTATATATTTTTTATTGGTTTTGGGAATACATTATTTAGGGACTCTATTGATAAATTTGTAGTAGTTTTTATTGATGATATTTTGATATATTATAAAAATTGTGAGGATCATAAGGATAGTATATGTGTCACATGAGATACTATAAGGAAATTGAATAATGTTTTTATGAAATTAAAAAATTTACTACTTTTTTATAACAAATAATAGTCATAGGATACATTATTACCAGTGAAGAAATATTTCTCTATCCGGTATAGATAATTTCCAGAGATAAGTGGCCTCAAAAAACAACAATATTTACAATTCCTAGATTCCAAAGTTTAAAAGTAAATGATTATAGGTTTGTTCAAATAATTCATGGATTTATAATCCACTATCCGGGTAAAATAAAAAAGGGTTAGTTTATTTATACAAAGGAGTATGGAAAATGTTTCCAATAATGGTAGAATAGGCTGGTTAGTGAAGATGTCCTAAATTAACCCTCTAATTGGGGAGGGTAAAGTCATTTATAGTGATGCATCTTTAATGGGACATTTATGTGTTCTCTCTTAAAATAATTAACTGATTCGATATGCATCTTGATAATTTAAGAATAATGAAAAATTTTATCTAACAAATGATTTGGGATTGGTAGCTATTTTATTTTTATTAAAGAATTGGTGACTCATTCATTATGAGGGGAAGTATGATATATACATTGACCACTACAGATTTAATTATATATTAAAAAATTAACTAATCATGATATAAAAGTGTTGGTTGGAACCTATTAAAGACTATAAATAGTCAATCTATTATCCCTATGGAAAAAAACAAGTTTGTTGATGCATTGAGTTGGAGAGCCCCAATAGTTCTTCGATTAAGAGGATTAAAGGATATCCATAAATCAGTTCAATATGAAATATAGACATTTATGTAATAAGTAAATGCTTATTATCAATCCAAACAAAAATGATTTTGCAACCATAATTACTGGAGAAGATCAAAAAAGAATATAGATATGATCCCATGATAAAAATGTATTTATAAAATGTGAAAAATAGATGTTTTACAAGTTTTAAATTGATCAAGAAGGGGTGATGAGGTTTGGTACAGAGATATATGTAGAATATATTATTGAGTTTAATAAGAAGATGATATATAAAGCACAAATCAATACGTTCTCTATATATCATTGAAGTACCATAATGTAGAGATTTCTATGATAATATTATTAGTGAGATTCTATGGAATGAGATGATGTTTATTGTAATAAATGATTTTGGTATGTCAAATAGATATAGTTGAGAGAAAAATACCTAGAGGAGTGCATAAACCACCACCCATGCCATTATGGATGTGAGAAAACATCACTATGGACATTGATAAGTTTTTTTAAAGAAAAATAAATAAAATAACCCCATAATGGGAGTTATTGATTGATTAACAATGTATAGTCATTTTTTAACTACACTATAAGATTTATCCCTTGATTTTGTGCTCGTCTATATATTAATGATTTGGTGAGACAACATGGGGTAGAACTATATGTAATTTAATACAGTGATACAATTTTTTTCAATGTTATGGAGGATCATTTAAATTGATATGAATAATGAAGTAAACCTTCACACACCCAATAATCCTAAAATAGATGGGAAACTTAACTAGACAATTCCAAAATTTAATGTAATTTTACAGGAAACTGAACATGATTTTCAAGGGATTTGGGATCAATATATTCATATTGGTGAATTATCTTATCAAAACGATTTTCACCAAATTATTCCAAAAAATAATTACAAATCACTCTATAGGAAGAGATTTAGAAATCCAAGACATTGGAATAATTTTTGAGATGATAAATTATTTGTCCTAGTCATTGTGGAAGATAATCCACTGAAGTTACAATTAATCTAGAAACCTAGCATGGTTAGATAGAGTTAAAAAATACTTATGTTGAAAACAGAAGGAAGGACTCATTGTTTCAAGATGATGACTATATATTCATAAAAATATCACCTTGTTAATGGTTCAAGTGACTTAGAAAAAAGAGGAAATTATTTTAATGATTAAATGGACCATTTGAGATTTTTTATCAAGTTGGAGTAGTTACCTATCAGTTAGAACTACCCACAAATCACTCCAATGTGCATAATGTAATCCATGTGTCACTATTTAAAAATAATATATCAGAAAGAATACATTTATAAGATATAAATGTAATGGAAATGGAACCTAACCTATCATATAAAGAATAACCGATCAATATTACTAATTAAAGGTAACTGGTAAGGATAAATAAGAAAAACTGAATCATGAAAGTGTTCTGGATAATTCACTATTTTGAAGAATCAACCTTGGATATTGAAGAATCTATGAATTATAAATACCCACATATAATTAAAAGAAGGTCACGAATTTTGATGGTGAAATTTCTTATGGGGGGAAACTAGGGACCCAAGAAATTTACGAAGTGAATGAACTTGTGTTTAACAATGATTATTTTATTATGTTTTATAATATTATCATGTAGAAGGAAATTTATAGTTTATTATATATCATAAAAAAAATTGAAAATAGAAAATAGAAATAATATATGGAGATACAGTAAAAAGAACAATGAACATAATAATGTAAACACAATAGGTTTTAATTCTCTAATCAAAATATCTTCAGATAAAAAAACTGTAAAAATAAATGGAAATTTTAAGAATATGAAAGATATTATATAATGTGAAATGATGAGATATGGTTGTTGTAGAAGTGGGAACTAATGGACTCAACATGTAGGATAATTCCTTTTGAATTTCACATACCATAATATTAGATTTAGGTATAATCATTATTATGTTCCCATTACCAAGCCAACAAATAATCTATAAGTAAGTCTTGAGTGAAATCAACTATAGGAGAAGTTCATGTTACTCGACATAACCATTAGATTAATGTTATAACACCCCTAAAATTTTCAATATTGTTCATTTGAAAATAATTTAGTATATTCTATATCCTTTAATTATTGAAACATTGAGTTATATTGTGTTACACACAAGAGTGACATTCTTCGATAGCCTTTCTTATTCGTAGGATCACGTTTTACCGGAAAAAAATTATTATTAAAAAATTGTTATTTAATATAATAATATATAACCTAGTTATTAAATTATTTTTTAGGTGTACTATTAACCAACTTATTAAAATATATAGTTTAGGAAATTTTCTACCAATTAATTAGAAATGAATATATAAACCCATTTATTATAATAATAATATATTTAGAAAAACAATTTTTATTCGCACAAAAAAAATTTATTCTAATAAATTAAATTAATTAATATTGATAATGACACTAATTAAATGTATATTTTATATAATCAATCAAATATTTTTAACATTTATCAAAAATATTATATAGGAATAACATAAGAATACTCCAACAACTAATCACAAGATCCCATATTTTTTTAATAATAGTTTTACTCCCTTTTAATAGAGAACCTATTTTAAATAAATATTGGAACTAATATATATAATATATTTAAAAAAACATATTATTGTTAAGATGTAAATAATAATTTTTTTGTTTAAATGTCTCATATTGTTTTTATAAGTTTCATATTTGGATGATCATTGAATTTCGTAAATTTTAATTGAAAAAAATATTTATAATAATTTTTAGTGTTAAATTATATTATTGAATGGTGTTAAACTATATATAAATTTTATATTTATAATTTAGATAAATTTAGGTAATTGGAATCATTTTTACTTTTACTATACATAAAAATCATTTCAATATTTTTCATGTTTGAACAAGAATTACCTATTTTCTCACCCACTCAACAAGATATGTTTTAAATTAATTAGTACAACTTCTATAATTCAAATTTTTTAAAAATGGAATGCATATTTTGAATTAGTGGTCCCAATTATTTATGTAGGTTTCTTTTATTTTTTGTCATATGAATTGTAAAATATAGTAATATTTTGATTTCCACGTTTAAGGGTAAATAAGGTAAATAAATGTAAAAATTAGTATTATTATACTAAAAATTATCCTATAACATTTTTTAATATAACTTTATGAGTAGTTTTTGACCAAAATAAACATTATTATGAAATTATAACCTTTTAATCCACATGGAAGAAATAAGATATATGATATATTTTATTTAATGATCAGTTAAAAATGTCATCAACATATTTGTAATAAATAAAACATTTTTAATATAGTGTTATACAGAAGATAAATACAACTATAAATAATCATTGTATATATAATAAATTTATATTCATTATAATAATATTTTTCAAAAAAATTAGAGAATAACTAATTTAATTAAGGCTTGTCTAATAATGATTTTGTAATTATTTAATTAATTGAAATATCAAATAAATGATTCTAAAAAAATTAATGTAAAATTAATTGACATAACTAATGAAATGAATGAACATTATGGGTAACATATAACTTTTAGTGATATATTAGATGTTTTGGTTCAAATTTTTCATATTGTTATTATATTTTTAAAAAGGCAATTATTTAATTGTTTCAAAATTTACATAAATGATACCTTAAAATAATTAATATTTTATTAGATGATAATATGGTTAAATACGTCATCATTGATCCATTTAGGGTTATTTTGGAATTCTGTAGTAATTTTATTATCAATAAAGATTATAAAATCCATGTTTTCATGGTAATAGTTAAAGGGTATAACTAACAATTGAAAACAAAATATACAGTTAATATTTTGAAAAAAATATATCTAAAAAAATGTAATATTTTTTTGAACCATACTCAAAATATCTTCAAAATAACTCACTTTGGTTATATTTGAAATCAATTATCAAATTATATTAGTTTAATCATTTGATAGTTTACTAAAGTTACCATACCTTCTCTTATAAAAGGGAACCTCATCCCTCATCTTCTTATACCACATTGTGCCCTATAACATGAAAAAAACTAATTATTTCTCCTCCCAAAATTCACAACTATGTTTCTTAGGTTCTGTTCATCTAAACAGACTACCCCATGTTTCCCTAATAGGAGATCCAAAGGAAGTCAATCGAAGAAAAGGTATTTGTTTACCAACTCATTAAAGTTATTTTCTTATTCTACTCCCTGTTCTAAGGATTTTTACATAATATAGTAATATCTCAATTATAAAATATATTCTGATATGTTATTATGAAGATGAGTCAACCATTTTACTTTTTTATCCATCTTGCGAAACACAATATCACCATGCGTGTCTTCGTACTACTTACAGTCACCATACTGTGGTGTAATTTTTTCACAACTAATTTATTTGGATTGTAGTAATGATTATTTTAATGGTTATAAATAATAAATAATAAATTAGATTTATTTTTTATAATTATTATACCATCCAACTCTTTACCCTATTACTATTATGAGATGATACTATCGCTAATACAGACATAGGAACTAACATATCCACGACATGTTGAGACACATTCACCTAGATAACCATGTAGAAATGATAATAAAAATGTATATGATGAATAAATATATAATTAATCAACACAATATAATTATGGATATGATGAAAATATTTCCAATCAATAACAAAATAAACATACATGACATTCCATGCATAGGAAAATGAAATTGTTATCACCCAAAATAATGGTAAAAATGAAATATTATTAACAAAAATATATATGAGGATCATAAATGATATCATAATTAATAGATATGGTTCAGGTATAATTAAATAACTTTATTTAACCAATACATTTGAGTTTAACTCTCTATCAAATAAGGAATGTATGAGGAAATAGTAATTTTTGTAATACCATTATTTTATGGGATTGTTTATATGTTATTATTTAGATGAAATATTTATCATCCACGCCCATTTTTCTTGAAAAGGTATTTTAAAATATTCTTACTATCCTTATAAAGATGTTTATATTCATTTTTACATATGTTTACTATTTTATAAATGTTTTGAAGGTAGTGTTTTCCATTTTCCAAAAGAGGTATTTATGAAATTTTTGAACACATACAAAATGAATGGAATTTTTAACTTCTACGGCTTGTGAAAATATTAATTTATAATAATACAAGTTTCATAACTCTGAAAATTTTGTATTTTAAAATTTTTCACCACATTTATAATAATATCAATATAAAAAGGGTATTTATCTCTTGAAGTTTTAAATGAGTTTATTATATTATTTTCGACTATGTCAACATCCATTGTTAGATTTTTATGCTTAATAGATGTTTATTTCCTAGATACAATGTAACATATTTTATTAAAGGTTTTATGTTATTTTTGACTGCAGATTTACTAGTTTGATACCATTCATTGTTTATGGTAAATTTAATATCATTTTTTGAAAGATTTAATATTAATTTTAATGTTGGTTTTGTGTAACCCTATTCATATTAACAATACATTGGACTTAGTAAGTGATGGGTGGGGCAGTCCGTAGTCTCTCGATGCATCAATAGGTCTCGTGAGATAATATAGTTTGGGTTTTAACTCAATTTTGTATGGTTCCTTGGATGAAGCCTATATGGTATGCTTATAATGTCTAGTAATATATATTCCCTCATTATGAGGTTAATTATTAACATTATATGTCATTATTATCATAGTTCTATATACTTGTGAATGTTTATATGGAATTATTTGATTAATTATTTCTATATAATAATCAATATTATGTTTAAAATTATTTTGTTTCTGATATATTGCATTACAAGAAGCTTTATTATTACCTACGATATCATTCGCTATACTATTTACCCTTATGAAGAATATGATCTCACCCCTTTCTTATATTTAATTATCCAAGGATGCCAAGATGTGTATTATTATTAATATGAAGGGTTAATCTTAGAGAATAATAGATTTATTAAATGATTTTTGATATTATTTTTTATGTTTTGAATTTTTATGGAAGGTTTAGGTAAGTAATATATTTTCCTAGTATTCTCATGTGATTGATCATTTGGTATTCAACAATTTTATTTTTTTAAAATTTAATAATTTAGGGAACTAGCACTGGTATATTGGAGTCGGTTTTTTTTCACTTGGTATCAGAGAATGTTTAGTAGAAAACATAGAATCTTGATTTATAAAAGATCGATTATGGGATATAACCCTATGATAAACAATGAGCAGAAGTATAAAAAACATCCATGAATTTGTTTAAGGTATATATTATGTGGTAATTCCTATAAATACGTCCATGTATAGATACTACATGTTGATTTGGTTCCTACACATATATCCATAGGGGAAATAACTCTTCATGTTACATCATTCATGAATTGATGTAACCCGTTACACGACAACATGCCTTTCAACAAACATGGATTGACAAATCATGGGGATATTAATAGGATAATTTAAATTTTCATAATATACCATTATTAAGGATTTAAAAGTAAATATATCCCCAAGGAAACTATATTTATTATTATTATATTAGATATGCCTAAATGTTCAATTTTTGTTATGTGTTTTTCTAGCTGGAAATTTTTCATTATGATTAATATCTTAATCTTTTGTATTAAATTTTTTAGAAAATCCACCTAGTAGAAATAATATGCACCCCATTGATTCATGTTTTCAAAAGAGTATGAAGTCGCATATCTTTAATTTCATTAACCCAATATTTTGAAAGGAAATTTCCTCCTAAGATTTATCATCATCTGAGGACATGGTATCAAGTGATGATGAAATATGTAAAGTGCACTATAAGTATTATGGATCCAAATAGAAGAAAGATAATAAGAGGGTTTTTGAATAAATATGGATAATTGGAAGGTGGGAAGAAATTATTTTACCATGTGTAATAATTGTGAAAATAATCACTCAGGTTCTTCCTTATATGGAATTTTATTTTGGAAATTGTGTGTGGAGAATGTCATCTGAGAATTTTATCAAAGATATTATTTTTATAAGAGTTATAGAATATATATGGATTGTACTATTGTAAAATTTCAATAAGTATTTGAGATCATATGTTGAATAATACTGCTGACCATGAAAAGTGACTCACTAGCATGTTTTTAGAAAAATATATAGTTGATGGAAACATAACCATTAATAGTTTCCTAATACTAATATAATAATGTTATAATGAAGAGATGGTTGATTTGGATAATGTTATTTGGATTGTACCGACTACCATGGAATAGATTAATGATATGTTGAAAAATCAGTTTAATACATCATTGAAGGAGTCTTAATCATTTTTGGATTTAGGGAGCATATCTAATAACCTATGTTCTATTTAAGTAATAAAAATAATGCATGTTTTTAATAATGTTTTATCTTAATTAATATCATTTCCATGTTTTAGGAGAATTAATGATGGAGGTATTCACATGTTTGAATATGACAATTAACTGATGCTTCATTTTGTGTAAATATTAAGGATATTTTCATTGTGGAAAAGTTATCTATTTATGAAATGGTTTAAGTTGGCCATTGGATAATGATTTAGAGGTTAATTAATTTATTCATCCTAACATGTATCTTTTTTCATGAAGTGTAGTATAAATAGTTCAAGTAACAACCAAAGGATAATATTTTGTTTACAAAAACGAATCAAGTAATTATATTTTCTTACATTCTGATAGAGTGAAATAGTTCCTCAACTCAAGGAAAAATATCTAAAATGACTATTTAATTTAACTATTATTAATGTTTATCATCATATATGTATTAATTTGAGGCCCTCCATTCTCAATCGATCATTTACTTGTTTGTGATTGATATCCACAATCACTCCCTACAAATATTTACTCTTTTCCACCTTTTACATATCACTAACTTGCACTAATTTTTTCCAACTATAATGTGTGATTTTGAGGTGTCATTCACATTTCACTTTCCTAATTGTTAATATTATTTGTTATTAAACCTATTTAGGTTGTGATTTCTCCAAAATTTTATTTTCAAATATTAAACTGTTGATTAATGAGATAAAATATAAATTACAATGATGAAATTTAAATAAAATTAGGAGAATGTAATGCACCAATAATTTATAATATTTTCATTTTTAAATATATTTAATATATTCTATATCTTGTTATGAATGGTATAACTAGTTATATTTAGTTAAACTTAAGAGACACTTTCTGTGATAGCCAGCGTTATACGCAAGATCAAATTTTACCGAAGAACAAAATAGTATTAAAATATTATTATTTAATATAATAATATATAAGATAGTCGTTAAATTAGAAGTTATCAATAGTATTAAATAACATATGAAAATATATAGTTGAATTCACTTGCTACCAATTAATTTGAAATTCATATAAGAACCAATTGGATATAATGAGAGTGTTTTTATAAAAACTACTTTTATGCTAACAAAGTAATTTAAGCAAAATAAATTTTATTAATTATTATTTATTAATTATAATAATAATAAAAATATTTTATATGTTCAATAAAATATTTTAGGCAATTATCTAATGTAATTAATAGGTATAAGATAATAAGAAACCCAATATTACACATAAAAGCCTATATTTTTATAAAAGTAGTTTTATCATTATTTAATGGAAAACTTATTTTAAATCCCAATTTTGAAACATTTATATTTTATATATGAAAAAATAAACTTTTTATTTTTATTAGAATATTTAAATTTACTTTGGGTAATTTTTTTAATTTTTCTTGAAATGTTTCTTGTTTTGTTACATAGCGAAAAATAAGAAATATTAATTTAAAACTACTTTTACATCAAAATAATTTTGAGTGTTAAATTATATTATATAATGGTTTTGAAGTTTACATATTTAAATTTTTATTATTTAGTAAAATTTACTTCATTTTAAATAATTTTACATTTATTATAGATAAAAATGTTTTAATATTTCAAATGTATATCCTTTAAAAACGTGTTTTCGAACCCCGTAAACATGATAAGTTTAAAATGAACAAATGAAACTTCTATGTTTTAAATTATGAAAAATAGAATCTATATTTTGAATAATTGGGTTAAAATTATTTAAATAGATTATTGTTATTATTTTTATATGAATAGTTAAATTTAGTAATATTTTAAATACAACGATTATGTGAAAATCATGTAATTAAAAGTAAAAATAATATTATAAAATATAAATATTATCCTAACACTTGCCCTAATTTTTTGATTGTTTTTATATCAAAATAAATGATAACCAAAATATTAAAATAATTTATAATTTGGAATAATTAATGAAATACACAAAATTTAAAGATAAAATTGAAATGTTAGTGATATATTAGAAGTTTGTTTTTGAATTTGGGATGTTGTGATGATGTTTTTTAAAATTAATATAAGGAATAGAATGAAAAATGACATAAATGATAGATTAAAATAAATATTTTTTTTATTAAATGATATAAAATTCAAAAAAAAAACTATAAATTCATAAAATTATTATAAAAATGTTAAATATTCCTCAATTATCTATTTGGGGTTTGGTTGGCATTTTATAGTAACAATGTTATCCGTAAAGAGTAAAAATCCATGTTGTCACGGTAAAGTGTTAAAGATTTTAACTAAGGTTTAATGACAAATGATAATGTTCATATTGTGAACTAAAAATGTATATAATATTTTAGTATACTTAATTTCAACCCATACTCATCATTCCATCTAAATAACATAAATTATAGATATTTTAAATAGAAAATCTATTTATATTCATTTAACATTTTGAGAGTTCCCTAAAGTGCCACTCCACACTCTTATAAATGGGAACCCCATCCCTTAATTCTTCACATCACTTTGAAACATCTAGATCGACCAAACACATCCATTTTCTCCTCCAAAATTTATTATCTATGTCATAGAGGTCTTGTGATTATAAAAATACCAACCCTATTGTCACTACGTGGATATTCCAAAGAAATACATTGAAGAAGAAGTAATTGTTTTTCCAACTCATTTGTGTTCTTTCCATATTCTACATCATATTCCTATGTTATATCCATACTAATTTAATAAATATTGTGTCATCTATATGATGAGATTTTATTATTATTATCTTACAACAATATTTTATTTTTCCATCTAGTGAAAAAACAATATCAATAAGCATGTGTTTGTAAGACTTATTATCTCCACATTGTGGTGAACGTTTTTTCAACACTACTGCATTAGGATTGGATTAATGGTGAATATAATGGATATTAATAATATATATGACATGATATTTATTTTTTATAATTAATATACAACCCAATTATATACCCATTAACCATTACAATATAATACTATTACTGATGTATACGTATGACCTACCATCTTCATGATGCAATGAGATTAATTCTCCATGATAACCATTTTTGAAATACTATAAAAATATATAGAGGGAATAAATATAATATTTATGAACATAATATCATTTTTTATATCAATAAAATATATCATATTTATATGAAACGGTACAAACACAACAAGACGTGCTTAGTAATATTAAAACAGTTTACACCCAAAACAATGGTAATAAAGAAATATTATTAAAAAAGATATAAAAGGTTATTATATTATTTATAAATATATTATATAGTTATTTTAAAATTAAATATCATTAATTAAAAATTATACAGGATGTTACCTCAACATTAACAAAAGGAATGAACAATGTATGTGTAAATTTCACAATCTCATTATTATCTCAGATTGCTTATATGTTATTATTTACATGGAAATATTTATCATTCACCTCCATTTTTATTAAAAAAATTCAAAATATTCTTAGAATCCCAAAAAAATTTAAATTCATTTTCACCCTAGTTTTACAATATATAAAACCTTTTTAAATGGTTCTTTTTTTGGTTTTCCAAATAATTTACTTTATGATATATTCAACCAAATAAACAAGTAATGTTATTTTTTAACATATATGGAGTGAGAAAGCTTCTTTTGAAATATTATAATATTATTTTGACTGAAATTATTTTCAATAAAAATTAAAAAATCATTTTAAAATAATTCAAATATAATAGTGGTATTTATCTCATTGTTTTTTAATTATTTTATTAGATTATTTTAATTTATGTCAACATCCATGGTGGGATTTTTAATTTTAATTTTGGTTTATTTCTTATGATAAATTATAAAATATTATATTTTAGGGTTCATGATATATTTGAATGTGTATGTTGAATTTTGATACCAGTCATAATTTATGGTTAATGTATTAACATTTGATATACTGGTTTTTATATAAATGTTTATGTTCGTTATGTCTAACCATTTTCATATGATGATTTAATTGGACTTAATTAGTATTGGGAGGGGCCCACTATATACCCTCGATGCATCGATGTGTCTCGTGAGACAAACTAGTTTGGTTTTTTACCAGTTTATGTATGTTTTCTTGGTCGAAGACTTGACTATATGTTTAAGATTTCTAGTGTTATGCTTTCCCACATTATGAGATAAGTTATTTATATTATTTGTTATAATTTTACTAGTAGAATGTCAATGTAAATGTTTTTATGATATTACATGATTTATTATTGAAATTTTATTCTTCGGGTTGTGCTAAAATGATTTTTTTAGTTCAACACCTTTCCTTAAAAGTTTGTTCTTATTTATGATATCTTCTGTTGTATTATTTAGCCTTACTGAGTATTTGAGAGCACCCATTTATTATGTTTTATTTAACCATGATGCTAATAAATTTATTAGTATTGACAAGTAGGGGTAATAAAATATTATTTTGTCATTCCTAATAGATTCTTTATTTTTTATTTTATTTTTTTAATTTTAATGTGTGTTTATTGTATGTAATCTATTTTCCAACAATACTAAGTGGATCATTCCCTTGGGATTTGAAACATGTATATATGAGAAAGAAATAACATAATGAATTGGATCTATTATACTGGATTTAGGGATGTTACAAATTATATATGATACTCACCATAAAGTACCACCATCAAACACTTTACCATTAGGGTTTATTCCTATGTTATAAGGGGTTAGGCTCTTAGAACATAATATTATAAATCTGTATAATTTTTCATTGAAATGAAATAAAGGCTTCATCAATGAAATTTTTATTACTATTTAATTTAACATAATACACATGAATAAAAGTTGAATATGATATTTTGTTCATATAAATAAAATATAAATCTTTTTTTTGGAAACAATACACATAATGGACACATTTATTATAAATTCAATGATTTTAAATAAAACATATTTTCATAAAATGTTGTAAATAATATATTTCTAAATAAAAGTTATGAAATAATTTTATCATTTTAATACCTTGAAAATTTAAAATATTAACATTTTATTCAATATTGTGAATGACATGCAACTACAAACATATAAGGGAATATAACAACCTAAGGCTTTATGATTTAATTAATTTTTAAATAAATTCAATATCTATGCTTTCATTGAATGCTCACAACACCAGGTTTCCATTACCATGATTGTCTATTAAAATATTTGTATTTAAGAATTACTATTATATCCTATCCATTAAATTAATAATATGAATAGAATGAACAAATTTATCAAAATCGTATAGTTTACACATGCATAAATAAATGAAATGGATATCTATTGATTAAAGATAAACATAGAAATATTTTAAATAAAAATAAATATTTTCTAAATAAATTTATTCTTTTGAAAGGTGCATTAGTCATGCATAGTACATATATTTTAAAAATAATTTATTTCCAATTTTAGAAAAATCATTTAAACAAATACCCATAATTTTTAAAATCATCATATCAAAATTTTCTGTAACATCTCTGGAAAATATATTATATAAAATTTTCATTATTAATAATATATATTAATTATTTTTTACTTTTTCCTTAAATTGGAATCTACGTTCTACAATGCACACAACACACAATAATGTGTTTCTCCAAAGTTTTGTGTTTCCTACAAGACTGAGTTATAGTGAAAAATAATATATTTTTCGTATTATTATATTAAGTGGTAGTTATAGCCTAGCCATTATGTTTCTAGGATTAAATATTACTCAATATTTTACTTTTTCACATGTTTATTAACGGTTTTTAAATTCTTCTAATAAATTTGAGAGGCTTAATAAAAGAATAAAACTAATTTTGAACTTAAAAAACTCAAAATTTTTTATTTGTAGTATTAAATCCATTTAACGGATAAACCATTTTAAATATTTTTTGTGGAAATTTCATTAATTGTATATGTTAATATAAATGTCATTTTTTAAATCGAATTACCAAAATTAGGTAAGTTTCAATTTTTGATAACATTATGTGAACTCTCATTTTTAAGGAATATTGAAAAATAATGACTTTTAATTCAAAAATGATTTTTCTTTTAATTTCAAATAGGGATTATCTATATTTTTAAAAAAAAATAAATATTAATTGTATTTTTTTTCAACTAACCCAATTTATTTAATTTGAATCCATTTCAATTAAATATTTGAAATATAACCTTATTACACGGTAAAATGTTTTTACTTTAAAAACCCTCTATCAAATAACATATTTGTGGATAAATTAAAACTAATTTCAACCATTTATGTGATTTCACTATGAAAAATTTTATTTAATACTTAGAATCAAAATAAAATATAATTTTCATTATGTTCAACATTTTTTTGACCATAAATATTATTGAAGGTTTTAAAATTAATTAAACGATAAAGAGAAAAATCAGCATAACAGTGGACTAAAAATAATCATAAAGGCCAAAATGACATATAAAAATTCCAAAATTCCATTAAATGGAAATATTTATACCCTATACATCCTTTCATTGTATTTTAATTATTATTTTATCCACTTTTCATGTGAAAAATGTTAGTATAATTCCATTTAAAAAAATTTTACAGAGTGAAAATCCTCCACCACTTAAAAAATGAAACCTCTCCTCCCAATTCATCACACCACTCATGGAACTTTGGAATGAGTAATGACCACAAAAATAGATACTAAACATCCATACCCTTATCCTATAAACATCACCATGTGATTAAATCTATCCCAAGAATCTCTTTGGTGCAAACCACAAAGTGTCGCCCGAAAAAGAGGCAAAACTCTCCGGAAAGCTCTAATATTTTATTCACATTCTCCACTTTCTCAAATAATCTTATTCCATGAGTACATAAAACCATAGTTGTCCAAAATATAAAATAATTTATAAGTGAAAATATTTATATATACAGTTAGACAGAAATCTATCTAATAGTTAATTAACATTATGTTTTTGGGTATAGTAAACTGCCTCCTCACAAAATGGTTAATGTTATTTTCTCCCATTACCATTGTTTATCATTGTTAATTATGATGGAAAATTAATTTATATATGTTATATATTATATATAATATTTATTTATGATTCTTCAATTAATTTTCAACACATTCCCTTATACTTTCCAGGTTTTTTAAATATGATAACATCATTTTGGGAAATGGGAACTACTGCATCCTCAAAGAAATATGATACGTTCACAAAGTACATGAATCATATCAAGTAAGGGTTTAATTAAATTAATGTTACATAAATTATATTTATATTATATTCATGATAAAATTAACTTTTTTAAAAAATTACTCATCGTTTTTGTTAACACTTTTCCACAGACCGAAAAATTGATAGCATTATTCGTGGTTGTGGGGAATACCACATCCTCTAAGGGAGGTGATTCCTTTAACATAACCAAAATTCATTATATAGATATATAATATTAAATTTTTTATATTTAATTTAAGGATAATTCTTTAATATAAATTTTTACTTACCATCTATCCAAAATGATCATGGGAAAATTAAAAAGTTAGTCCAGAATATGTACTACCTAATGTATCCATGATTGCAGTGTTCGTTCATTTATCATAACCATGTTTCAGATATCACATTAAAATTTTAATTTATATATATATATATAATAATTATTTCATGTTTTCTATTTTTTTTATTTTAATATAATAACCACATTGACCATAGATGACCTACAAATGTTTTTTGTCACGTAAATAGAATATGTTCAAAACACCTAATGTAAAAAAAATTGATTAAGAACCCTTATAAAACATTGTAATAAGTGAATATAAAGTAAAAACCCTATTGAAAAATATTCACAAGAAATGATATAATTAATATTATTTTATTATTCTTGAAGGCAAATAAAATTTAGAAAAGTTAAAAGCAAAGTAACAGATTTCACCTCAATGACCATTCTTTTAGACATTTCTTGATGTAATGAACAATTATTATTTTATAATGTCTATATACAGACCCTTGGACATTCCATATCCATATTTTATTTGTATTATTTTTTATTAATTTATATTAAAATTTAATTATTTCCAGTGGATTATGATATAAATGTTCAATGGGGTATGGGGAACTCTTAATGTTTAAAGAGGTAATACTTTCCTCGTGTCAATATTTTTTTATATTATTTTACATTTTTATTTATAAGGATATAAAAGGACTATAAATGAAATTTTATCTCTAGTTTTAATTCTAATAAAATATATTATGAAATGTATCTTTTTTACATTCTTTACAATTATAATTTTGACAAATGACATAAGGTGTATTCAATTCATAACATATAGGACAAACATAATTTTTCTAGAACCACATGAATTATTATTTATTATATTCCATCCAAAAAATTTGTGTTTTATAAAATTAAAAACCTTCATTTTTTGGGTATTTTTTACTCAATTTTTTTTTAAAATTGGATTTATTATTCAAATATCATGAATTGTTTCATGTAATTGTAAATGAAATTTTATGGCTGAATTGTTGAAAATTGAGATATTTTATATGTGATGATTATATATATTTTACATGTAAATAAGAAAGGATCTTCCATCATAAAGAAATTATGGGTAGTTTTGTGATTATCTAACGATGGATGTGTTCTTGATATCCCTTCAATACATTGGGTATGGAAGTAGACCATATTGATATTTTATTTGTAAGAGTGACATATAGAGAAGTTGATCGTATAGTTATTACATTTATAAGAGTGGAAAGTACATTGATGTTCAATGTTAAATTTATGTATTTTCTATTCTTTTTATGGGTTTCGTGTTAATGTGTTTATTTAAAAAAATTAAAAAATGATATTATTATCAAAAAAGGTATTTAATTATAATTACACTAAAAAGTATTTTTTTAGGTTAATGATTTCACATGTTTTTTGTTTTTTAAATGGACTAATGATTTAATTCAATTCATATCATTTATCATTATACTCTCATCACATGGTATTTATTTTTTTCATAGGAAATAATGATAGTTAATGGAATGGAATATTTAATGTTGTTAGTCATGAAGAGTTTTCATAAAAGTGATCATGTATTATTTTTCAAATGTTTCATATGGTGAAAAAATGGGTACTAATCAAAAGTGTCAAATTTTTATTTTATTTTTTTATGTATGAGTTATGGCCTAATTCTCTAAAACTCTTAACCTGAAAATATTCTCATTGTGAGATAAATTTAATTTTATTAATTAACTCAAGATTATGTAATTCATCAAGGTTGCGTCCTCGGAGTTTTTTGCAAAGGAAATGTTTATATTAATTTAGAGTTTAGGATAATATTAATTGCAACAATTAAGAAGATTTTATTTTAGTGTTATGTTAAAATTATATAAAATTTGACGATTACAATGTTACTTCAACTACTATATGTTTGTTCATAATGTTATTCTGTAGATGGAATAAGGATGTTATAGTAGGAAAGAACTAAGAGGTTCATATCCATCCAAATGAGAATAACAAGCGGTTGTTACTGGAGTTAATATTTTTTTTTGTGGTGGATTAGTTGAATTAGGCTATAAACATTTGCGGTTTCTATTCAATAGATCAACTATATCATCCATAGTAAAACATAATGATATTCGAGAATTTAATACGACATCACCGCCATCATTCAGAGGATAATTTAACCCCATGATATCATAATGATAGATTGAAGGCCCAAAAATGATATTTGATATCATGGATTGTATGGATCACCAATAAGTATCTATTATTTTTTTGAAGGCCAAGACATTCGTAGTGGTTAGTGGTTATGAATATATAGTAATGTGAAAATATTGATGCCTTGGAATGGGAAGGACATAATAATATTTTATTTCGATAATATTTTCTTAGGGATATTCAATATAATATGGAAGAGGTATTCTAGGAATTTATACAAAAAGAAGATGATTAAGTGGCTACATATGAAGAAAACTTTACTTGAATGGCAAGGTACGTCCCAAATTCTACCATATAAATTGATTGAAATATAAATCGATTTTACTCGAAATTTGATACAATAAATCGATGGGTGTTGTCTTCTAATGATTTTACAAGCTATGATAGACTTATTATATGAATTTAGAAGGTATAAATGATGATTATTGATAATCATATGTCATATTAAAAAAAGAAAAATATGTTCTAAATTTGGTATAAAAATGGAATGGATAAATTAAATAAGTTTGGAGGTAGGAAAAAAACAACGCATTATGTGTTAAGTGTATTAAAAAGAATCAGAGATAATTTATTTCAATGTTTTGTATGTTCTTAGGATGTGGTATGGTTGGTCATATGGTTCATTAATACAATTAAGATGATCATATAAATAATTAAAATCCAATGATGAGATGTTTTAGTTCTAAAGAATTAGGCCATTATGACATTATACAAATATTTTTCCAAAGTTGATTACCCATGGTGGAAACCTGCAAGGAAAAAATTAAAAGGGTGTGGAAAAATAATTTTCTATTATTGTATATGATGTTGGGTTGTCAACTGATTTGTTTTTTGGTATGTTAATGGTTTATTCAAATTATATATACACTATATTTTTTATATTTTCATTTTTTCATTAATAATAAAATTTCTAGAATATTTTAAATATCACGTAATAAAATTAAGAAATAAAATTTTGTTAAAGATACACATGTCTGTGTTAGAGAAAACAAGATTAATAAGAATTATCCAATTAACATTAGTTTTAAGGAATTTCCGGAAAATCATGTGGAATTTCCAATATTAGAGTTTGATATAACTTTGGGTATGTATTAGCTTTCAGTTTCTCCTGATAAAATAGAATAAAAATCCAAGGGTAATATTTTTAATGATTTCATACATTTGATACCATACCAATAAGATGATAAATTTAATATGTTTGTCATTTAATTTTATCTATATCATGTTGTTAAAAATAAAAACATAGTTATGATTATAGACATCCTGATAGTAAATGAATTTTTTTTATTTTGTGGTGAATTTTCTGGTGTTTCCCATGATTGGGAAGTTCAATTCACTATTGATTCAGTGCATGATGCTAATTCTATTTCTATATACCTTATAGAATTTTATGTGTATATATTATGGAATTGAAGAACAAGTTACCTGAATTAATTGATAAAAATACTTTTTGACCTAGCACTTCACAATATGACGTTCATAATTTATTTTTAAAAACGAAAGATGGGTCCTTGAGAATTATCATTATAGAGCCTGAAATAAAATCATTTTTAAGGAAAACTATCATTTCCGACAAATTAAACTTATTTTTGACTGGCTCTAGGGCGATTACAATTTTATGAATATTAATATGTGTTCAATGTACCATCAACAAAGGTAAATGAGGATGACACTAAGATGATTTTTTCACAAAAGATATATTCATTATATGTTCGTAGTTATGCCATGTGGGTTATCTTATGCACCTATAGTGTTTATGA
This sequence comes from Viscum album, assembly GCA_963277665.1. NCBI lineage: Eukaryota > Viridiplantae > Streptophyta > Magnoliopsida > Santalales > Viscaceae > Viscum > Viscum album. The sequence goes on from OY728130.1 coordinate 1,448,114,807, forward strand.
ATATTATGACTATAGACTCCCATAAGTTTTTGGATCAGTTTTGGGTTCTGTTTAGTGTTTATATATTGGTATATTCTGAAATTCTATGAGGAACATTAATGATACAGAAGGACTTCTTTTCTATAAATAAAATAAGAGAAATTATATGCAATTTCTAGTAAGGATGAATTTTTTTTGAGACAAATTTCATTCCTTCGACATAAAATTTCTATATATGGAATAACTTTTGACCATTCGATTTTTTTACTAGAAAAGGCCTACCAATATCATAGAGATTCATTGTTTTAATTTATTAGTGTGTTATTATGGAAGGATTGTTCGAAACATTGCCCAAATATTTAGCAAACTGACCATGATATCTACAAAAAGAGTTAAGATCTCCCAGAAATGATAATGGATGTTTGTCTTCAAGAACTGTAAATAAGACTAGTTAATTCTCTTTTTTTGGCATTTCCATCAATAAATTATGTAGTAGTCACGTATAGTGATATTTCATAGAAAGGTCTTGGTTGTTAAAAACAAATTATGAACAATGTAAAAATTTGAATTTGTTTATTGTATATAAATTAATTAAATATTTTCCTTTTCATCCAATTCAACAATTAATGGATTTAGATTATCATTATCAACTGTATTTAAAATAGAATATGAGGTTACATGGTGTAGTTCTCTCAAATATATCGAACCTTGATATCAGGATAAAATCGATATTTTTAATGGAATTGTCATGACCTGTCCCCCGGAGTCCATGCCATGACTACCCCAAGCCCTCCTTCAATAGGCCAGGGGATGGAAACTAGCACAAATGGTGTAAATACCTAAACTGCGATGGAATTTCATTTATAACTGAAATCAAACACAATATAGTACATAGCTGGATACTAAACTCTATGTAAAATTATATAACAAGATTGTGCTGAATAGTAAAGTGGCTGAAAATATAAGAGAAATTGAATGTATAAGTACAATAGAGAAGTAAAAATAATCTGAAAGATGAAAATATGCTCATGGATCATCCACCATGGATCCAACCTGAAGGGTATGTACAGATAGCTTCAACATCACTCTGTGTCCATCAGTCTCCTCTGGGTACTGACTCGTCAGGAGGTCCACCTTCCGGTACCGTCCAGTCCTCATACACTCAGCCTTGGTCAACGATGTCCGTCGTCTGCATCGAACACAATGTGGTGCAGGCGTAGCCTGTGCAGGGGTGAGTCTAACAATACTCAATAGGGACCCAAGTCCTTCAAGGTCTCACAAAATCCAATAAGGATAAACCACAATCTATTAAATCAACAGACAACCACACATAGGTATATACCCATACGTATACCTATGTTAAATAATAATCCAACCCAGTCAATAGGAAAATACAAAGTTACTGACTCATCTCACACATGTATAAAACTCTTGTAGATAGATTTTAGTGATTCTTAGATTTTTCCACTATCTAATCTATTCTGTTGAACCCACATAGGATCCAGGAACAGAAGCCAGAACTGTCGAACCCACACAGGATCCAGGAACAGTTATTCTGTTTAATCCAGACAGGATCTAGGAACAGAAGTCAGAACTGTCGAATCCACATAGGATCCAATCATAGTTATCAGAGCTGTCGAACCCGTATGGGATCCAAGAACAGTCATCAGTGCTGTCGAACCCACACAGGATCTAGTAATAGTAGTCGAAGCTGTCGAACCCACAAAGGATCCAAGAACAGTCGTCACAACGCAACTAGCCATAGGGTTCCGTACAAAGTAAGTTTGATTTCGGGAGGGTCTGCTCTTCTAACCATGTGTCGATGCATAAAATGTCTCTATGTCCAATGCTGAGGTATCCAAAAGATATGTCTTGCCAAAAGAAACCCAACGTGATAGACGGTGCGTCAATCAGACGCCCCGTCTGAGAGTTATTGACATTTCCGTTCCGAGGGCCCGGTTAGATTTAGGTTCGATCCAACTCGACCATACCCCAACTATGTCCTATAACTCTATTAGGTTATATCCAAATAACCATCTTCCTCCATGGTTTCCATCGCTGTAGGTGGTTTGTCAATTGGACACACGTAGCTTAGTTTACGAGCAATATAGTGGAAATAGGTTAAACGGGTCCGGGTCCGGTCTGGCCCAGGCGGACTGACCCGGCCTGCACCCGGTTCGGAATAGATTCCAACCCGGTCCGCGGGTTCTACCCGGTCCTAGGAGGTGTCCCGCCCCATGGGGGCCGCCCGTCCCGCACTCGATTCGGCCCTCGCAGGGTCCGCCCCGCACTAGGTCTGGTTTGGTGGCCTGGAAGCCTGTGGGATTCCCACTCGCTACATCCAGGGGGGAGGTCATGCCCACAAGATTCCCGAATGGCCTTATCCATTTGGGGGAGTTCAAACCGGCGCCAAGTGGCACTGGTCCAAGAAACACATGACCCAACATAGGTGAATCGATCCTTTCGGGTGGCCGAGCGGCCAGCCCCTACCGCGCAACGCAGTTGCACCACACCACCTCCGACGAACAGGTGGCTCAGGCTGCCAGTCATTCTCGTGGCCGGCCTCACACTTTCCGCCCATCGATCAACCACGCGGCGCGGTTTCACCTAGCCTTCCTCAAAAATATGGGGGCTCGAACTGCCGGTCTCCTTTCCGGACAGGCTTGCGCTAGCCGACGATACACCACTATGGCCCACTGGAAGCAGTATAATCTTCTAGTGGTGCGGTTGTGCTGCCTATGCCATGCAGTGACGCTCATCGGTTCCATCCATCTGTGATCTTTCTGCGGGTCACCAGACGAGTTCTGGTGGCCTGATTCTCTTTCCGGAAGTTGTCGTGCACCCCTCGGGATGTCACCTTCGATCCACATCCATCGTTGATCAGTAACGCCCTTCCCAGACTCATTCTTCTTTTAGCATCAAATTCCACAAAGAAGGCGGAGAGGTCAGTCCATGTTTTTTTGGCCCACTCCCTCCACGTTAGGGTGATAACAAGCAGCGTTGAATTCTAAACCACAATAGAATACGAAGAATGAGGAAAAAACAATTTCTGAATCCCCTAATTTTGTTTTTTGATAGTTGACGAAGTCACAGAATAGTGGAAGTGGATTTTTGGTAGATGAACGCATCCTACATTGAGGAGGTTCCAAGGAAGGATGTCGAAGTCAGGATTGAGGTCGATGTTCTTCGTCAGTCTGGTGCATTCTTCATTGGTAAGAGTGTTCTTCGTTGGGAGCCTTATCCTATGTTCTCCCATCTCCGAAGACAAATGAAAACAAAATAATAGATTATTCGTACCTATTATTTAATCATTGGAACAAAATTCAAAAAGATTCAAATTAACTAATTGATGCTCAAATAATTAATTGAGTGGATTTTTCACCATAATGTGGGGAGCTCAAGGGTTTTCTCACCAATTAATGGGGAGTTCAAGAGGTTTTAACCTCATGTGGTCCCCACCACATTAATCCTCACATGGGAGGTTGATTTTGGGTGGGCCTTACAACCATAACCTCTAATGGTATGTTCATCTGTGGTGTTCCCACCTCTAACATCCATCGTAAGGTTTTAATCGACAATAAATATTAAGCAACACACTTAATTTTTATTTAATTCTTTCTCATAGAACCAAAAAACTATCATTTAATCTCGAACCACTGTCATTGAGGTGATAGTCTTCTTAAGATAATACCAGTGCTGTGAGATCTACAATGCCCTTAGATATCAATTCCAAGCACTAGTTCAAAGGTTATAAAATCCCGCTCATACATTTACTGAACGTATCCGAACAAAACATCAGAAATTGATTTCGAGAACATCAGGCTTCAGAATCACACGCTGTCAGTTTTCATGGACATGTAAAATTCCCAAGTATTTAAGAATAAAATTTCCACAGAAATTACAGGTCTTTATATTCTCCCCACCTCATTTCTTTACGTCCCCATAATCTATATCGTGAACTGAGGAAACAAATGGGGGTACTGAGCACCCATCTGAGATTCCCACTCCCATGTTATCTCTTGGAGGTTTCCATGCTACCAGCGAACGTTCACCAGAGGTATCGACTATCCACATAGGACCCAATCCTGTTGATCCTCAATATCCACTAGAACCTTCATGAATGTCGCCCTATCTTCGATGTCCCACTATCCATGTTTGATGAGAAGGGTCATTCATGTATCTCCTCTGCTGGGATACGTGGAAGACGTCATTCACCCGGTGTAACTGAGGTAGAAGAGTTAAGAGGTATTCCAACTCACCAAATCTAATGAGGACCTGAAAAGGTCCGATAAAAAATGAAGAAAACTTGCCGCCTAGGACAAATATATGTAAACCTCTTCGTGGTGAGACCTGTAGAAACACGTGGTCACCCACCTCGAACTCCAGAAGTCTTCATCTTCTGTCAGCATACGACATCTGCCTACTCTCTGTAGTCTTTATCTACTCTTGGATGATCTACACCTTCTCTGTGGTAGCCCATACCATCTTTGGTCCCACTAGTGATGACTCCACTAGGTCTGTCCAACACAGTGGCGATCTACAAGGTCCACCATAAAAGGCCTCAAATGGTGTCATCCCGATGGTGTAGTGATAGCTGTTGTTGTTTGAAAACTCCATAGAAGCCAAGTGATCCTCCTAGCTACGACCGATGTCATGGCCCAAAGCACGTATCATGTCATTGAGGGTCTGAATGGTCCCCTCGGTCTGGACATCTGTCTGAGGATGGAAGGTGGTGCTCTGATGAAGCTGTGTCCTAAAAGCATCCTGAAACCCCTTCAATTATCAGGAAGTAGACTGTGCATCATGATCAGAGACAATAGAAGAAGGTACACCATGTAGTCGCACAATCTCTTTCATATATAGGTGTCCCAATATCATTACTAAACACTTCTCTCTGGTCGGTAAGAATTGGGCTGACTTGGTGAGTTGGTCAATGATCACCAATATAGATTCATGTCCCCTCGACGTACATGTAAGACTCATCACAAAGTCCATGGATATCCCATCCCAAATTCACTCTGGGACCTCTAAATAATGAACCAAGACTACTGGTACCTGATACTCCACCGTCACTTGATGACAAGTGAGGAATCGAGAGAAAAACTATGCTACATCCTTCTTCATACCTGGCCACCATTGCTTTCATCGAAGTTCCTAGTACATCTTCACCACTACGGGATGTACAGCTAAAGGATATGTTTCAAACTCACTCAACACTTCCTCCTGAAGTGACTATGGAACCATAGTACGTCCTCTTAAAATGATGATGTGATCCTCACCTTCAGAAAATCCATCAGGTGCCTGCCCTGTGGTTATCTGATCACGTCATGTCTCATAGTGAGCGTCTCCATGTTGTGCCTCCCTGAGTCACTGATGAAGTGGAGGAGTGACTGAAATAGATTGAAGGAAAACTGATTTATCTCAGTCCAAAAATTATATTTGTAAAGTAGCCAGCTGCTCTGTCACCTCTCCTAGCAACTGTATACCAGATCTCATACTGAGTGCATCTGCTACAACGTTCCCCTTCCCAGGAGTATATAATATCTCAAAGTCATAGTCCTAGAAGAACTCATTCCAACATCAATGTCTCATGTTCAGGTCCTTTTTAGTGAAGATATACCTGAGACTCTAGTGGTCAGAGGAGACTGTAAAATGCTCTCCCATCAGAGAGTGTCACCACATCTTCAAGGAAAAGACCACAACTACTAACTTCCGGTCATGGGTGGCATAGTTTTTCTCATGTTGTATCAGCTGATGAGAACCATAAAAGATCACTACTCACTCCTTCATCAGGAAACACCTGAGTTCGGTCCCTGATGCATTGTAGTAGACAACGTACCCTACAGCCTCCTTTGGAAGTCTCAAGATGAAGGCACTAGTCAGCCTCTGCCTCTTCTCATGAATGCTTTGCTGGCCTCTTTCCGATCACATGAAGGGTTCCCCCATCTTCTTCAGGCTGATAATGGGACTGCAACTCTGGAAAATTCTGGTACAAACCTCTGATAATATCCAGCCAAACCTAGGTAACTATGAACATATGTCACACTTATAGGTGGATCCCAAGAATGTACCCCCTCAATCTTCGCTGGATCTACTACAACTCCAGCCTCAGAGATGACATGTCCCAAAAAGTGATCCTCTCAGATCCAAAACCAGCACTTCGAGAGCATACCATATAGTTGGTTCTCTTAGAGTGTGTCCAATACTACATGCAAATGGTTGGCATGCTCTTCCTCAGTAGTCAAGTAGATCAGAATGTCGTCGATGAAGACTACGACAAAGCGATCAAGGTATGGCTGGAAGATCCTGTTCATGAGTCCCATGAACACTGTTGGAGCATTGGTTACACTGAATGGCATAACCAAGAACTCATAATGGCCATAACGACACCTAAATACTGTCTTCTGCACATCCATATCTCGATCTCTAAGCTGGTGATAGCCTAACCTGATTTCTATATTGGAGAACCATTGTGGTACCTTTAGCAGATCAAATTGGTCATCAATCCTTAGAATTGGATACATGTACTTCATGGTCACCGGGTTCAGGTGACGGTAGTAGACACAAATCCTCAAGACCCCATTCGCCTTCTTGGCGAACAGAATCGGGGCTGCCCAAGGAGAGACACTTGGCCGAATGAATTCCTTCCCCTACAATTCCTCCAGTTGTACTAGCATCTCACGATGCTCAGCTGAAGCCATCAGATATGGTGGTTTTGATATCGGTGTCATCCTAGGGTATAGTTCAATGTGAAACTCCACCTATATTCAAGGAGGTAGACATGGGTCGTTATTAGGGAAAACATCCACATATGGGTTCACCACTACAGGATAGCTTGGATTCACCACATCAACTACTCTGAGGGTATAGAAGGCCAACTGAGGAGTGATCTACTGCATCCTCCTCTTATTAAGTCTTTCATGCGCTGCAAAGGCTCCTTATCACTGGTGAAGTGAACCCAGTCTCATTCATGAAGACACACCACACTTTTCACCTAATACAGGCGATCTGAGTGTGAACTACAAATAACTAGTTCATACCCAATATGATGTCGTAAGGCCTTGAACCTCTATGTGGAGATCCCAGCCGAAGCTCTCGCCTCCTAGAGTAATCTCACACTGTTGGCACCTGTGAGTGATCATCAAGTCTGCTCCCGTATGAGTCTCTAACTGTAAGGATCGATCCAATGGCTCCATCAGAATCTCTAAGCTCTGAACGAGGGAGGTGGAAATGAACGATTGATTGGAACATGTGTCTATAAGAACTACAGCAAAGGTGGAGTAGACACATATCGTACCTTAAATCATCTTCGAAGCACCGTGATCATAATCCTCAGATGCCTGGATATGAGCTCTCCCCTGTCCACATGCTCTTTCTGGTCGGGGTGGACCTCCTAGTGGTGGAGGTGGTAACACCTCGTAACGCCTTCCACTACCAGCCGCAAAACCAACTCCTCTACCTCTTCCACTTGTGCCCTATGGATTACGTCGATAAAGCCTCTGCCTCTTCGTAGGAAGTCCCCCAACTCTCTGCTGATCATCCGCAAGGCATACCAGAGAGTCACGGGCCATGTGTTCCTGCCCACCGCATGGGAAACACTGCTTGTTCCTTGAATTACTAGCTTTTTCTTGTGTGCCTTGCACAACCGAACGTGAGTCCTGATGTCTTCCACTAGATGGTCTGGTTCGCTTGGACCTCTACAACATATGTTTGCTTCTAGCCAAAGAATACTCCTCTATATGATTCCCAGTGGCGGGTGTCTTTGCAGGTGACTTCTCATCACAAAAATTCTCCACTAAGAAGGCTCACTCCAACACTCTCACCTGCATCGGGATGTTGAGGGAGATAATCGAAGCCTCGATCACTCACCTGAGCCCCTGCTCGAAGATCCGGGCTCTGATGAATTCGTCCTACAAATTATCTATGGAGTAGAGAGAGAGGTCAGTGAACCTCGCTGAGTACTGTACAACCATCATGCTACCCTTTTGTAGTAGAAGTAGCTCTTAAATTCACACATCACTTAGGGTGTCTGGGATGATCTCTGGCCGAAAGAGGCCCTCGAAGTCTGCCTAGAGTAGTGTCACCTCGTCATGCACCTGTAGCATCAGGCTCCACCATTTTCCTACAACTTCCTATAGGAGACTCGTGGCGATGATCACCATAAGGTATGCAGGTGTCCCTACCTTTCTGAAGACTCTCACCATAGCCTCAAGCCAATGATTTGTTGTCTGTAGGTCCATCTCAACCCTATATCTAGGTGGCCTATTGCACTGGAACTCGTGCAATGTGCTCAGGTGGCGTAAAATATCTGCTACTGGGGCTAGTGGAATCGGTGACCCAACAGGTAGTGATACTGCTAGTGCCTCTACTGTGATAGAACCCTGCACTGAGGCCTCATTGCTCGGTTGTTTGCCATCTCGTACAAAGCATGGAACACTGGCTGGCTGTTCGCGTGGGGCCATCCTAAAATATAATTGGTCTTCCATGGTCAATAAGTTACACTTGGTGAGAATACTCAATGATATCATGTCGAAAACACTTGAAACACACACACAATCAATGTTTTCGTTCACTGAGTCAGAAACCAGAATTCATTGTCCTAGTGTATGGAGACATCGGCTGTCGCACCAACACTGGACTCCCTGAACTGAAAACCACAGTCAGTACCCTTAAAACTATTACTTAATAGAAAAGATCAGAGTCCTAAGTTCTATGGTATAACCAACTCCTCTAATACCAATTTTTCACGACCTATCCCCTGGGGCCCATGTCGTGACTACCCAAAGCATGCCTTCCATAGGACAGGGGATGGCGACTAGCACCAAAGGCGTAAATCCCAAAACTGAGAATACATTGGTTTTATAACTGAAAACACACAAAATAGAGTACAAAATTGGATAAAAACACCAAGTAAAACTATATAACAAGAGAGTGATGAAAAGAAATGGGGCCAGAAATATAAGCCCAACTAAAAATAAAAGTACAATAGAAAAGGACAAAACAGCTGAATTGTGAAAAGAATCACCTGAATCGTCCACCACAGATCCTACCTTAAGGTTTGGTATAGATAGCCTCCTCATCACTCCATGTCCTTCAGTCTCCTCCGGGTACCGACTTGTCATGAGGTCCACCTCCGTGTACTGTCCAGTCCTCATACACTCATCATTGGTCAGCTTTGTCCGTCGTCTACATCCAACACAATGAGGTGCGGGCATAGACCATGCAGGGATGAGTATAAATATACTCAGTAGGGACCCCAAGACCCTCAAGGTCTCATAAAATCCAACAATGATAAACCACAATGTATGAAATAAATAGATAACCCCACTTAGTTATATGACCATACATATACCTATGTTATTTAATAATCCATCTCAATCATGAGGGAAATACAAATTTACTGACTCAGATCACACATGTTTACTACTCTTGTAGATAGATTTTATAGATGAATAGATATAGCCACCAAGTCATCTATTTTGTTGAACCCACAAAGGATCAAGGAACATAAGTCAGAACCGTCGAACCCATACAAGATCTTGAAACAGTTCTTCTGTCGAACCCACATAGGATCCAGGAACAGAAGTCAGAACTGTCGAACCCACACAGGATCTTGGAAAAGTAGTCAGAGCTGTGGAATTCGTACGTGATCCATGAACCGTCGTCAGTGTTGTCGAAGCCACACTGGATCCAAGAACAGTAGTCGGAGTTGTCGTACCCACACAGGATCTGGGAATAGTTGTCAAAGCGCAACCAGCCATAGGGTTCTGTACAAAGCATACTTGATTTTGGGAGGGTCTGCTCGTCAAGCCAAGTGTCGATACATCAACTTCCATGATGTTACATGTTTATGTATCCAATGTATCTGTCATTCCAAAAGAAACCCAACGCGACAGATGGCTCGTCAATCGGATGCCCAGTCTGAGAGTTATTGGCATTTCTGTTTTGAGGGTCCGGTTAGATTTACGTTCGATCCAACCTGGCTGTACACCAACCATGTCCATACCTCGAGTAGGGTATACCCAACGAACTGTCTTCCTCTATGGTTTCTGTCACTATAGAAGGTTTTTCAATCAGACACGCGTAGCTGAGGTTACAGGAAAAATAGTTGAAATAGGTCAAACAGGTCTGGGTCCGGTCCAGCCCAGTCAGAATGACCCGGCCTGACCCGGGTCAGGACTGGGGTCTGACATGGTAAGTGGTGGCGGCCCGAACCATGAGGGTGTCCTGACACGCACTAGTTCCGACCTGACTGCTTTTGGGGTCCACCCTAGCCGTGTCAAGGGGGAAGGCCGCTTCCCCTGGATTCCAGAGAAGCCTTAGCAGTTCGGGGGAGGTCAAACCGGCGTTAGGTGGTGCCGATCCGAATCACGCGGGACCGAGCGAAGGCATCCCGCTCCTTCTGGCTAGGAGAGTGCCCAGCCCCGGCCGTGTGGCGTGGTTGCACCGTGTCACCTACAGCAAACTGGTGGCCTGGGAAGCGAGTCATCCTCGTGGCTGGCCTAATGCTGGCCACCACTGAACCACCGTAGCCAGTGGCCGCTAACCCCCATCGATCCACCACACAGCGTGGTTGCGCCGCGCCTTCCTCGGCAACCTGGCAGCTCGAGCTGCTGGTCTCTTTTGCGATAGGGGTTTTTCCAGCCTCCACTACACCTCCGAGGCTCGCTGGCCGTGGGCTAATCCTCCAGCGGCGCGGCTGGGCCGCCGCTTCCACTCGATGACGCTCTTCGGTTCCATCCGCCGACCATCTTTCCGCGGCTCATCGGACTAGTCTGATGGCTCGATTATCATTATAGAAGTTTTCGTGCACCCCTAGTGATATCGCCTTCAATATGAAACCATTGTTGGTGAGGACCACTCATCTTGGACTCATGTCTTGTTTAGCGTCAAATTCCACAATGAAGGCGAGTAGGTTGGGCCGTGTTTGTTCAGCCTGTGACCACATCGTTAGGGTAATATAAAGAGACTTCGAATTCAAAACCATGAAGGAAAATAAAGAACGAGAAACAAAACAATGATCAAATCCCCTGATTTTCATTTTTTGATCATTGATGATGTTGTGAAAAGGCGGAAGTCGATTCGTTGTAGATGAACGTATCCTACGTCGAAGAGGTTTCCGTAAAGGAAGTAGAAGTCCGAATCGAGGTCGACGTTCTTTGTCGGTTTGGAGCATTCTTTGTCGGTTGGAGCGTTCTTCATCAGGAGCCCTCTCCAATGTTATCCCCTCACCTAAGACAAATTCCAACAATATCATAGATCATTCTTACCTATTATTTAATTTTTGGAACATAATACAAAAAAATCAAATTAATTAATTGATTCTCAAATAATTAATTGAGTGGATTTTTCACCATAATGTTGTGATCTCATGGGTTTTCTCCCCACTTAATGGGGAGTTCATGAGGTTTTAACCTCGGGAGGTCCTCACCACATTAATCCTCACATGGGAGGTTGAGTTCGGTTGGGCGACACCACCATAACCTCTCAAGGGAAGTTATGGTGTGGTGGTCCCAGCTCCAACTTACATGATGAGGTTTTAACCAACAATAAAAATTAAGCCACACACTTAATTTTTATTTAATTCATTCTCTAAAAAACCAAAAACTATATTTTAATCTCAACCCACTATCGTCGTGGAGATTTTCTTTTAAGCGAATATCGGCACTGCAAGATCAACAGTGCCCTCATATTTCAATTCCGAGAACTGGTTCAAAATTTTTAAAACCTCGCTCGTAAGTTTGGTTAACATACTCGAAAAAAACTTCAGAAATTGATTCTGGGCACACCGGGCCTTGGAATCAAGCACCGTTAGTTTTCACGAACTCGTAAAATTCCCATGCATTTAAGAATAAAATTTTCACAAAAAATAAAGTTCATTAAATGAATTCAAAATTCATATGGTACTAAATTGAATTTTAGTACTACATTTCAACATCAATCCGATGGAAAAATGAGAGGACGATTGATACCAAAGAAAATATTATTCATTCTTTTTCAACAGATTTCAGTGGAATTTTTGATAAATATCATTCATAGGATGAGTTTTTTTAATATAATAGTTTTTATTATAGTATACCAATGTCACTTTTCCAGGTATTAAATAGAAAGTGGCATCCAACACCATATTTTTTGGGATGATATAGGATAGATGAAGTTATTGGTAACATATTTAGTAGATGATGTATTAGAGAAATATCAGTTGATTTAGAAAGACATGGGGTTAGATTAGATCATGTAAAATAGTTATAGGGATAACTGAAGAAATGATATTTATTTTGAGATAGGTGATCATTCCTTTTTTATATTTTCTACATGGAAATGTTTAACGTATTTTTGTAAGTAGGGGAAGATGAGTCTATGATTAGTTGTAGATATGAAATCCTAGATAATTTTGGAATGATTTTATACAGAATGGGAATACATCTTTGTTTATCTCATGTACCCAAAATATTTCCTATTTTAATGTTTTGGATGTATATAGAGAACTCATATCATATTTTGTCCCTAGAGTACTTTATATGGAAAAGAATGTTTCTTATGAGGAAGTACCATTTAGTATTCTTGAACACAGTGAGCAGGTTTTAAGGAATATGGTAATTAACCAGGTTAATGTTTTTGTGGAAAAACATATAGTCGAAGGGGAAACATCAAAATCTGAAAATTCATTGAGATAGAATATCCCCACTAATTTATAAGTGAATAAAAGTGTGAGGCAGAAATTTAAAATAGGGGGTTTTGTAACTTCCTTGGTAATTATAGAATAATAAATTTTCATATTTATTAATATTTATGAATTAAATAGTATTCTTACCATAAAATGGATGCTATGATCGATATCATACCTGAAATGCAATAATGATTTTATTCAAAAACATGTGTTACATGCAAGATTAAGTTATGCACAACAATAATATATTGTTAATTTTATTACTTTATATTGTAGTTAACACCAAGATATTTTGTCATATAGAATAAGTAGGAAATTAAATATTATGTTCACACACTTTTATTAAATGTTTTTAAAATATAATAATTATTTTCATTGGCTTATGATAATAATAAATGCAAATTTTTAGAATAAATACATCTATATTTTTTAAAGGATGGTTTACCACTTCTAAAAGGAGAACACATTTTAAATACATTTTTTAAAAAATTATTTTATTTTATTTTTCAATATAAACAAAATATTTGAAATTGAAACATAAAAATTATTTCAGTGAGTTTTTTTATATTTTTTAGTTGATTTATTTTTTAATTAATATGGAATAATAATAAATTTAAATTCAAAACATTCTTTCATCTAATATTTTTAAATTTCTAAATTACATTTAATTTTTTTGAAATTTAATTTTATATATTTTTAATCAATTAACCCAATTTAGTTCACTGGTATCAATATCACATTGAAATTTAATATAAAAATTATCATACTTTTGAATGTATTTACTTTAAGATACGTCTATCACATCCCATCTCTAGGATTTAATTTAATTTATTTTATAATAATTACATTATTGTAATTTTGAAAAATAGTATCCATATTTGGAATAAAAATATTTTATATCTTATAATAAGGTCATCTTATTTTCTGATCAAAAATATTATTTATTGTGATAATAAATATTTATAACGAGCAAGAGAAAAATTATCTTAGTAAGGGACTAATCCATAAACATAAGGGAACCAATGAGTAGGAAATTTGTCCAAAATCCATTTTATGGAAATATTAATACCCTATAATTCCATGGATATTATTTTTACCATTATAATATCCACATTAAAAAGAAAACACATGGGTGGAATTCCCGTTCAAAAATTAACAAGACTACCAATCCTCCTCCAAGATAAAATGCCTCATCTCCTCCTACACACTCAACCCTCTCAAGAAACTATGGATCAATCATGGTTGAAAAAAATCACATAAAAATCCATTTCATAATCATATAATCATAACCATGTGAATTAATCCATCCTCAAAATCAATTTTGTGTAAACCAAAAAGACTTACCTGAATGAGAGATAACACCTTTTCTCAGTCTCTTTTATTTTATTCTCATTCTCCACTTTCTCAAATATACTTATTCTATTCTTACATAAAGAAATCCGAATAAAAAATATAATGGAATTCTTTTAAGTAAATTTTATACCTACACTTACACACAAAACCATCTAATGGGAATGAACATACAGTATATGTGTACGAAGAACTACCACCTCACAAATAACTGATTGTTCATTTTTTCTAAACCATTATTCATGATTAGAAATTATGAAGTAAAATATATTTATATATGTTATATATAATATATATTATTTCATTAGTATTATTTTGTTCATTTATTATATATACTCATTTAATTTATTTTTAATGTAAATACAAAAACATCATTTGTGAAAGTGAAGACTACTGCCTTCTCAAAGCAATGTGATACATTCAGACATCACATCGAACATATTATAAATGGGTTTAATTAAATATATGTAAAATACATAACATATATATTATATTCATGTAATAGTTAACTATCAATAAATATAACACATCATTTTAATTTAAAATTTTCCATACATAGAAAATGTGATAACTTCTTTCGTGGATCTGTGGACTGTCGCCTCCATGAATCTAGGTGATTTATTTTACTTAACCAAAATTATACATATAAGTATATGTGATTAAATATTACGGTATATATGATATAATTATCATTCAGGTAAATAAAATTTTTACTTACCAAGTATCCATAACAATCATTAAAAAATGAGAACGTTACTCATGAATATGCACGACATATCGTGTCCTTGATTATAACATTGGTTCTTTTTTAATAACAATCCTTCATTAATGGTTTTAAAACATTAATCAATTTATATTTATGATTATTATTTTATGATTATTATTCTTTATATTTAAATATAATACACCCTTTGAGCATAGTTGTCCTACAAAATTAGTTTATGACGGATAAACCGAATATGGTCAAAACACTAGACATAAACGTAATTTTTTATGTAGTTATATACAACATTATATTAAGTGAAATAAATATAAAAATAAATTTGAAAAAGGTCCTCAATAATATATATAATTATTATTAGTTTATCATTTTTTCAGGTAAACACTCACAAGAAAATTCAGATCCAAATTAATGGATTTCATGTCAATCTCCTTTCATTGAGGAATTTCATAATGATATGCACCTTTATTGATTTATAAAATTTATATAAAACCATTTTTACATTAAATATCTATATTGTTTCTAGGATCATGTTTTTAATTTGTTTTCATGTTTTATTATTTCAAGGGGATTATGATTTATATGTTCAAAGTGGTATATATTCTTTAAATATTTTAAGAAGAAATCGTTTCCCCATGTCAATATTCATGATATTATTTACAAATTTAATTCTATGGATATAAATGGACAATAACATACATATTATGTATATTTTTAGCTTTATTAATGTATTTTACAAAATGAATCATTTAAAAATCATTATATGGATTTTTTTACTAATTATATATGGAATGTTATATTCATAATGTACACATAGAAAATGATTATTCTGCCACAATGGGAATTATTTTCCTTCACCCATCCATTGGAAGATTTTATATTTATTAAATGAAAAACATTATTTTTCAATAAGGGTATTTTATTATTCATAATGTATTTTTATAATTGATTAATTATTCAAATATCATGAAATAATTTCTTATGATTGTAAATGAAATTTTATGGGTGAAATTCTAAAATTTATATTATTTCATGTGTAATAATTATATAAACTGTACTTGTGTATTTGACATGTTGTTTCATAATTAAAAAATGATGGTTGGTTCAATGAAAATACCACAATGGGTGGGTTCATGATATCCATCTAACGAACTGGGTATGGAATACATCCATATGGTTGTTTCATTTCTAATTGTGACATGTATAGAAGTCAGATGAATAGTTTTCTCATATATAAGAGTGAGAAGTACAATTATGTTGAATGTTACATTTACATATTTTCAATGCCTGTTACAGGTTTTATATTAAACTAGTTAATATAAATGATATATGAAATTATCATCTTATAAAACTATTTTATTTACTAACTATTAGGATGAAAGATATTTCATCATGTTAAGGCTTTAATATGTTTTTTATTTATTAATTGACTAATGGTTTCCTTCATAAAATATATTATACTGAAATTTTTATGATTATCCAATTTTTATTGTGTTTACATAAGAATTCTGGATTAGGAATGGTTTTTAATAAATAATGTTGATAGACTCATAGATTTTTCATGAAAGTGATAATAATTTATTTATATAATGTTTTATATGGTGGAAAAGGATACTTATCATAAGTATCCACTTTGTATTTTATAATTATGTTTTGTATGAGTTATAACCAAATACAATAAAATAGTAAAAATCAATAGATCATCAATGTGAGATAATGTAAAATTATTTAATTTAATCAGGATTATATAAATTTTATGTATGGTTATTTATATTAGATTATGGAGGATTATTGGTATTTTTTGAAAGGTATCATTTTTTGATGAATAGTGAAAAAACATGCATTTTAATTTAAAAATACATTCACATTTAAATTATTCATAAAGTTAAATTATATTTTAAATAAATTTTAAATTGAAATTAGTTAAATTATTTTAATATTATTATAATTTATTTCATTAATATAATTTGAATATTCAATTTTGATATGAAAATTGTTTAATATTTTGAACGTTTTCTCTTTAAAACCATGCATTCTCATCACATCTGTGGTATTAATTTCAAATTAATACTTTACAATTATGGTAATTGAATATTGAATAATGGATACCATTTTCTAAATCATAATAATTGATATTATCAAGTAATATTATCATAATTATTTACAGTAATTAATAGTACTAAATGTAAAAATTATTTATAGTGATGAAGGTTAAAAATGATTTACCCAGGTCAAATAGAAATGGTAAGGGTTAAAATGATGTAAAAAATTTAAAACCTATTTTATAAGAATATTTATACAATATAATTTATAAATATCTATAATATTCTATTTTGGACCCTTTGGGCATGTAAAAACACTAGTATAACATTTTTCTACTCAAAAATGACAAGTGTGCCAATCACCTCAATTGTAAAAGTCCACCATCTGTCCTCGCATCTTCAATCATTGATACTATTTTTTCCATTTACAAAAACTGTTATATCCCATAATCCATTACCTCATTATAGAAGACTATTTTTTTCATAAATAAATTCTAGGAATACATTTGGTCTAATCCTAATATGGTGGTCTGAGAAGAGGTAAAATTCACAACAATGCATTTTTTCTTTTTTCTTTCACCCCCTCCAATTTTTTTTTAACCATGATAATTGAAATAACAGTATATTACTTATACTATATGATGTTTTGATAATTTAATTACATTAAATGATCCATACTTCTATTAAATTGGTCACCAAATCCTCATTTGTGTGTATGGTGTTTTACCACGTCGTAAACCGATGCCATTCATTTTTATTTTACCGCCTCTCAATATTGAGTATGAAGATGGATATAAATCACATATATGATATTTATAACCTAATTATACATATATATTCACTATATCATTTATAACATTTTTACAATCCATTCTTGAGTGGATATGATAAAGTCGATAGTGTGTACGATAGACAACTATCTCATCAAGTGATGTTATTAGTTTATCACTAACAATTTTAATTGAAGGTATTATCCATAATTATTATAAATATATGATATATAAATAATATAATTATTATATTAATGAAATATTTTTAATTTTGAAAAGATAATAATTCATTTTCAATCTTACACTGAAAAATTATAACATCTATCTAGTATGGTTGGACTACCACCTTCATGAAGCGATGAAAATATATTTTCATAATCACATAAAATGGGTTATATATATATGTGTATCTGATGAAATAATATGGTATATATGGTATGGTTATCATTCTAGAAATATAAATATATCATGACTTCATTCCATTATAATCATTGAAATATTGTAACGTCACCCATCCATACGTATAGCCTACCATTTTCATGATTGTAACGTATTTATATTTTTTATAAAAATAATTCATTATTGTTTTTAATTGTACAACATATGTATTAGTATTTTTATTATTTAATTATTTTTATTTTTATTTGATTAAATAATGGTCTCTTTGACCATTGTCAACCAAATAAATTCATTTTTGATACATAATACAAATATTCTCGAAACACCTGACAGAAACATAATTTATTAAATAATAATGTATAACACGGTAATAAGTGAAACAAAAGAAATATTTTTCTTTAAAAAGGATATTTAAAATTTAAATAATATACTTAATTTTATTATTACTGAATCTTGATAACATACATGATGAGTTGGACTCATGGTAACGGTTTCTTACCTCACATTAACTTTAGTGAGACATACTCCATATTCACCACATATTTTTTTTGTATATATTATACTATTTAATGTTATATCATGATAAAATTTATCTTAATGGTATTTAAATTTTCATTTACATTGATTTCATTCATGGTGAATATGATTCAAACATTATTAAAGTTGTAATAGTTAATTTAACAATGTAATCATTATTCAAGATTGTATTTCATTAGGTATACCATCAATGAATTATTTGTTCTTTCATTAGAAAATAAATATAATTTGTTATCCTATATTTATTTTTTACTATATCATATAATATTACAATTTCTATAATTTTTGTTACATAAAATGATTAAGAGTGTTTTTAAGAAAATTACACTTTATTTATCTCTCTATCTAAAAATATTTTTTTTAAACATGATTTCAATAAATATTTTTGAATAATGTTTTATAACTCCCAAACTAATTTATTAATGAAATCTTTACCCATGTTTCACGTTTAGATTACTGGATTGAAAGTAATCTTTTGGTTTTTTTTCTGAATGAGGAACTTTTTTATCCTTCTTGCACTGAAAAAGGAATATTCTTTTGAAATTATAAATCTTTTTCAAAATTACCCAACATAATGAATATAATTTATTCGAAGCTTTCATTTCTAGTTTACAATGATATTATTAACGATTTTTTTCCACAAAAATTTGAGAAATCATAATTTTGAAAATTGACAGTCATTTTATATGATTGTGGTAAGATTTTATAAATTTTTTAGTTCTAAAATGGAAAGAATGATTTTTTATAAAAGGTAGTTTTTCTCAAGTACTCCTCTAGGTGATATGTCAATATTATTTTCCATATAATAAGACATCCTTTTATGTTACATATGATTTATTGGGGGATATTATACAATAAAACCATTTATATTATTTCTCCGGATAGTTTACGATCAATTTGACTGGGGATATACTAGGTTAATAGAACTCATTTGACTTTGGATGGATTATGACATGTTTATTGATTGGGTGATGAATTTAAATCTCTTATTAATTTTTAATCTGAATGTTTATATGCATTATTTGTCACTCCATTCATATTAAAATTGAATTACAATTAGTATGTGATATGAGAGGAAACTGTATCCCCCGATGTATTGGTAGGTCACATGAGGCAAACTAGAGTTGGTTTTATCTAAGGTATTACCCATTAATTTAGATTTCTTCACACAAGTCCTCAATAACCATAGATTCCCTTGAAAAAGACCTTGAAGATATGTTTTAAATTACTATAAATATGTGTATCATCATTTTTAATTCATTTAGTGATATTCCAGGCGACTATTCGATTATTTATAATATCCATGGTAATGATTGGGAGATCATCATCTTTTATATAGAATTATTTGGTCATCATTTATTCCTACCATATTATGGTCATGTTATTTGTTAAATGTCATGTGTTTCAGTTATTTACTTTTATATATTAATTATTCCTCATTTATTTATAGATTATACAATATTTGTACCAATAGTGAGCATCTAAACTCACACATTTCAATGTTATATTTTCCCAAAGAAATGAGGATTATTTTTGTGATTTATATGCACAGATATTCTAAGGGTAATAATGAAAATCTCATTGAAAATATTAATTTTATTTTATGTTCTCAGTTATAATATTAATTTCAATTATTTAGCTAGTTTATCAATACAACTAAACTAATTTATCCATAATGATGTGATTCCAGGTATATTTTTTCAATTTAATAAAAATGGCATACGATTTAGGATATTGGGTCATTGTCAGTACTGTTAGTAATAGTTGATGTTTAGTAGAGACATTAGAAACTAGATTTAGGTAAAAAATATTAGGGAAAAATATATGATAGAATATAATGATCATAATATATAAAAATCATTATGTTTTTATAAGGATTATATAATGGGATTTTTCAAGAAAAAAATATATCTTTATGGATACAAAATGTGGACATCATACTAGAACAGATTTTCAAAGGTTTAACAAATACCAAAATGGTGCATTGTTCTTCTCCGATTCATCCCATGGTTCATGACAACGAGCCTTACATTGCATCTTTTTTGAAAATATAAGGGGATATTCATTCTATAATTCCTATTTTCTTTACAAACAATTATAAATTAATTTTAAATAAATATATCCCCAATGAAAAGATGTTTACAATTATGGTATTATCAATGCATAAATTTTTCAATTAATGATAATTGTTTCACTTATTTGGTACTATAAATTATTTTTCATAATGTTATAGTCCAATATAGTGCATGCCATTGTTTAAAATTGTTTTATAAGAGAAGGAAGGGGAACCATACCTTGTAAGGATTACCCTCAGGAAATATAATGATCCTCGAGATAGACTTGGAGATGGAACTGATTAAATCATAACCATGTTATGAGAGTTGACTTAGATTATGAGTAATAAATTGACATTTATTAAAAAAAACTACTAATCCACCATCTAGTGTAATGATGGTAGATCAATTCACGCATTATAAATCTCTATCATTAAATAGGAATACCAATAGATTATTCTTGGAGAAATGGATATGTTCCTTAGTGAATATATTTCGTTCTATGGGATGTACAGAAAGGGATAATGTTTCCATTGATGTTTACAATATTTCAAATGGTTTGGATCAATGGTGTTCATTATTTTAGAAAACTAAGGATGAGAATGAAATATAAATCATTAATTGTAAGGATTTTAGGGTACCCTTCTTAGAGAAATATTTTCCTTAGGATCAATAAGAATGAATGGATTTAAATTACATGTGTATAAGATAAAACAAATATAATACCTTTTACAACTATAAAACTAACATTTTATTATTAAAAAGGGATTATATGGGCTACATAATTAATCCATAGATAAATATTGAGAAATTATTTTATGGTTTTAGTCCAATATTTTTAAAGGAACTATTCTCCCAAACTACATCATCATGAAATAATATAGTATCTTCTTCTCATAAAATAAGGAAATAATTCTACATGTCTTATGAATTCAAAGGGAATCTAGATAAAAATAGGAAAACATCTAAAAATATTAATAAAAGGTATACAGGGAAAAATATTTTCCAACATTTGATAATTTTGGAAGGAAACACATTGGTATATTCTTCGAAGGAAAATGAACTTATGTTAACTGTTGAAAAAAGGCCACCGTGCTCATCATTTTATAGTAAGGAATGAATATTCCAATTTTTAATGCTTCCATTGTAATGATATGGGTCACTATATAAAATAATTACCTGATATTAAAGGATATATAACTCAGAATAATCTAATGGATGAAGGTCAAGATTATATTATTGAAACAATCTAAGTGGAAGGAGTATTATGGTTCGGTATTTCAATAACTAATATTTATTGTAAAAATATTTTATTTATTACATTATCATTATAAGTGTCATAAAATGAATAAGTATTGTATTACAATACCATTTGTAACGAATTTGAGATCATGTTTTGAATGAAACCTATGATCAAGAAAACTTATTTAGTGGGAATTTGAACCTCTTGCTAAACATTTGATTAAGGGTGGATAACAAATAATATGATCTAGATATTTTTATACGAATTATAAAGAGGATTTTATGAAGGTATTTTTAACCATTAATTATTATATAATATTTTATGTTGATTTAAATATAGAATATTAAAATTTTCCACCATTATATGTAATATATAATTTTTGTTTTAGAAAAAAAGGCATTATGCAAGCAGGGTGACAACCCCCACAATCTAGAAAGGCCACGATGATTGAACTGAAATCCAAAGGATGATATGGATTTTGTGTCTACTATTGACTGATATTATTTCATTGTTAATATGTCATTGTTATTTGTCAGAACAATTTATGGATAAATATTAATATTAAAGTAGTGGTGTTATTATTAAAATTTAGAAATTAATGTATTTTTTTGGATAGCTTAGGATAAACATTTTCATTTTGGAAAATATTTATAAATATATGGAAACAATTATCACTATTTTATTGATCTTAGGATCAACTAATAGATAATTTGCATGCTTTAGGCATTATAAACTCTTATAGGATATTCATTTTTTGTAGTAATATATCATATAGGAATTGATGGAACCACTTACAATGGGTAAAATTCTAACTATATTGAGATATCATGTCACTGTAGTTTGTTATTTTCTAAATCTATATGTTATAGATATTCTACAACTCCAAGGAATGGATGTTGAAAAAATGTTATCCAAGTACCCTCATTTCTAATGAATCAAAAAGTCCTTTAAAACATCACATATTTATCATTTTAGTGTCATTAGCCTTATCTAGATAACCAACATTCTTGTGATCAATTACCTCTATCACTCTAAAATAAAACTTGAGTGTAACTATAATCTTCTACACCAATGTTTTCATTTACTAAAAATTTACTCCATCATGGAATCTTCATAATATGTTATTTTGGATAACCATTGTACTTCCTCTTATCTATTATGAAGAGGTTATTTTATTAACCCTTCTCACAATGATGGATTTCATGAAGGGTGTTTTCAAATGATAATCCCTTGATTAACGAGATTAATATTAAATTTTGTTGACACAAATTATATATGGTTGTAGAATGTATCACCCTTAGATTTTAAAATATTAACATCATATTTTATAGAATGTATGATAAGAAACAATTTTTTAAAAGGTAATTTAGCAACCCAATACATTATGATATATTTAATTTTAAATAAATTATGTCATTGTGATGTATTTCAATCCATGGAACACCATGATTGAATATAAAATGATACTCTATTAAAATATTATTATTTAAGAATTAACATTATATCCTTGACGTTAAATTAGTGAGTATGAATAGTGCTAAATAAATCATGAAATTAATTGTTCTAAAAATTTATAAAATAAATAAATTGGATATATATATATATATATATGATAGATAAAATTAGATTAATTTTAATTAAAAAAGTTACTATCTGAATAACTGTATTTTTAGGAAAATAAGATTACTCAAGAATAGTATACATAATTTATAATTATATTTTACCCCATCTAAAAGATTTATTTTTTAGAAAATAATAATAATTTCGAAATTATTATATCAATATTAAATTAGAATGAAATTTTGGTAATTTTTGAAATGTTTTATTTATTCATGTATAATGGAAATTAATAAATTTTAATTGAAAACTCATTTTTTGTTCAAATTAATTGTAAATTAATGTTATATTTTTATTGTTTTTGAATTAAAATTCATAAAATTATATATATATTAATCCAATTTATTTCGATTTAATATTTATAATGTTAAATATTTATACAAAAACGTTTTAAACTTTTAAACATTTTCTCTTTGAAACCCCACTTTCTCATAGCTTGTAAAGAATTTATTTTCAATTGAATTTTTAAACAACTGTGAGTTAAATTTTGTAAAATGGATTTAATATTTTGAATCTTCATAATAAACATTATCTAATAATGGTATATCGATTTTTTACCATATTTAATAGTAAAAATAGTACAAAATATTTACCATGGTTTAGGTTAAAACTAAATTATCGGTGGGGGTTAAACTAAAGAAGTACTGGAAATGAATAAATAAAATCATTATAAAGCCTTTTTTTTGGTACTATGTGGGCTTTATAATGTATATTTCTAATTAATATTTTATTTTTTACCCTTTTTTGATATAGAAAATGCTGGTACACTTTTTTATTTTCAATAATTACAAGTGTTTCACTCTCCTCACTTTTAAATGGCCACCCATCCTTGTATTTTGTTTCATTAATTCACCCATATAACTGAATTTTATTTGAGCCATGATGATATAATAACCATTTTATATTCTGTATACTGATATTTTTTTGTGGCAATGAACTAATACCATCTCCTCTACCATGAAAATAGTTAAGATATCCTTATTCATGTGCATGACAGATTACCTCCTCGCAAAATTTTGTCATTCATTATTCCATTATCACCACTCAAGATAGGGTATTATGATGACTATAATGTATATAAATGATAATAATAATATAATTATTCATTTATAGTCACTATATTATATATATATATATATATATATATATATTCCTTCTTTACATTACATTTCATAGGGGACATGTTAATGTCGCTCGTGTGCACGATGGACTACCTCCACCTGAAGCGATGTTAATCGTTTTTCAATAAATAATTACCTAGAAGGTAATAATGATAATATTAATTAATATATTTGATATAAATTATATAATTTTCATATTAAACTTGTATTTAATTTTCTAAAAATATAATATTTCATTTTATTTCTTACACTGTAAAATGATAATGTCTTTTAGGATAGTGTGGAAAAGTGCCTTCAAAAAGAGATGTGAACCTATTTCAATCACCACAACACATGGATTATATATATAAGTATATTTAAATAAATATTATGGTAAATATGATATCACTATACTTTTATAATGATAAAATATTATGTTCCCAAATTATTATTGAAAAATGGTAATTTTATTCATGCATACATACGACCTATTGTCCCTCTAATTATACCATATTTAAATTTTCACATGCGTAATTAATTATAGGTTTAAAAATTATAATTTATATATAAATATTATAACTACTTAATGATTATTAGTCTATATATTTTTAAATAATTAACTCTTTGACCAAAGTCAACCTACAAAAGTAATTTTTGAGAGAAAATCTAAATATCATCAAACATTCAATGTAACCATAAAAGATTAGGTAATAATATATAACATGGAAATAAGTTAAATAAATTCATAATAAATTATATATTTTTTATTATTATTGTTTAGAATTTACATAATTTTGTTATTGAGGACGTTAATGAAAGTATGTGATTAACCAGACTCATTAGAAGGGATTCTATTCTAACATTTACTTTTGTGAGACTTTCACCATCTTCAGCACTTATATCTTTTATGTGGTTTATATACTGAACTTTTTTTTATATCATGAATTCATTTATCTTCATATAATTAAAATTTTCATTGAATTTATTTTTTTTCATTGGGCTTATGATTCTATATTTACCAATATAGTAGGGGTTTATTTCGAAATCTCATCATTAATCGAGATTTTTTAAGTTCAAGTCTCCTTTGGGAAATTATTTGATATTTTTAAATTAAAATAAATATATTTTCTTCTTATATTATTATTCATTATTCGTTTCATGCAATTGTACCATTTTCATACTATTCGTTAGTATATATGATTAAGTATATTTTTTTAAGAAAATATTACTATCGTTATCTCTTTGATTGAGAAAACTTTTTGATAAAAAACATGTTTTCTAATATTTTTAAAAATATTTAGCACTATATAAATTATTTATTACATATATTTTAACCAATTTTTTATTTTTAATTTCTTTTGAAATGAATATATTTTTCATTTTCATAATTAGACAATTTTTTATCCTTTATATTGAAAAATGAATGTGCTTTTTAACTTTTGTGGAATGTGTGAAATTTCATTATATCATGAATGTCATTTATTTTAAAAATAATATTAATGTTTACAATATTTTTAATGAAGATTATTTAACTAAAATTTTAGAAACTCTAGGTATGAAAATTGATGTTCAAAGAAAATGTTTGTGACAATATTTTAGGAATATTCTAATTTTAATATAAAAAGGGAGATTTTCAAGGAATGGATATTTTCCTCAATAAATGTACAATGTGATCTATCAATATTATTTTACATAGAATAATACATCCTTAGATGTTACTTATGATTTAATTGGGATATAATCTAATGATACCATCCTTATTATTTATTTAGATTTTTTATTAATTGTTTGATTAAGGATGTACTATGTTGATACCATTCATTTTACTCTAGATGGTTTATTATAATGTTTATTATCTATGGAATGTATTTAAATTTCACATACATGATAAAATACTAGTTTTTATACCCTTTTCGTTTCATCCTTTTCATATTAGGAATGTATTAGACTTATAAAATGATTGATAGGGACCAGTATTACGCCTCGATGATTTAGTAAGTCTAATGAGACTAACTAGATTGTGTTCAGGCTAAGGTCTAACAAACATATATATATATATATATATATATATATATATATATATTAGGGCACAATGCCTTAGCGGTATTATGTGTCTTACTACAAAGACCCTATGGTATGTTTTATATGTCCATCACTATGTATTACAACCTTATGAATTCATATATTTATATTCAATTTGATTATTCATTTAGTGTGAATATCCATCGAAATGTATTCAATATCAGATGATTATTTATATGTCATTATTTTATCATCATTTATCCATGAAATATTATTATCAAAAAATTGTATTAAATGGAATTTAATTAATTATTTCCCACTATATATTTATTATTCCATATTTATTCATAACTAACTATGTAACCTTACCCTTAATAATCATCTATGTAACATCCCCAACATGGTAGCCACTATTCCTAGTGACCTGATCTGGGTCCTCACTTGACTTCAGGAATGCCTCCTTGTATACCAGAGGCTATCAATTTGTAGAATGGGTCTACAGAGATATGTTGGGGAGACGAGACCTTATTATCATAGTTATAACAGATCATAAATAATTACCATGGATATAAAAACTAAAATGAATAATAAATATAAAACATAAGGAGAAGGAAAATAAGTAACCAATCATAGCATTACATAACTATATTTTGTGTACACTTTAAGTCAGATAGTTATAATAGATATTTCTTTGATACCTAAATATAAATGATCATGAACCTGATCATAATCCCAACCCAGTACTAACGTACCATGCTACAACCTATCATATCATGTACAAACCAACTACATATTCCCTATCCCGAACATGTTCTAAAAAATGAGTAACATTTCATAGGTACCCAAGTGTCATGGTGGCTTGATTATTGTGTGTGTACAACTTCATTGGCCGCCAAAAAAAACCTATAAACCAATAAAAAGTATACATAACTATATGTGATGATTATAAAGTGCAATAATCATACACAGAAACAAAATAAATACATCTCACCACTAATCAATCATAAAATAATCAGTTTATTTGTTTTGTTCCATTGGGTCCAACAATAAAGTAAGCTACATTTGGTCTCAACTATAGCCTAATCCATATCATAAGAGTTTATGAACTTTTAATAACATGGGTATTCACTAACCAATAAATTCATTAACATATCTTGGAGCCTCAGTCTGATAATCAATCCATTTCAATACATTTGGAAGAAAAAATCCTCATTCTAACATACCAAACCATGCCAAATGCTGGAGCATACATCCTCCTTCTGACATTGTACCAGTGGAAACAATTGGAGAATAGAGCATGAGTGTGACATCCTATGTCAAACAATGAATTTGTTGTCCAAGATTATCTATCCATCCCAAAATGGATGAGTATCTATAGTCCAAAACATAGGAGCATAAATCCTCATTCTGACATCAAAACTCAACAATGCCTCAATGGGGCTTTGAGCATTAGTATATCCCGACCCGGGGGAGTAGATCTTCAGTCCATTACCCAACATAGCACCAAAACATGTGCACAAGATTCTCCAACCATTTAAAATATTTACCCATTACGTACCTTAACCCATATCAACACATATAACAATAATAAGCATATCTCATTAAACCCAAATACAATTTAGGGGCCTTAACCCATTATCAAACCGACTATTAACCAAACACAACTCATCTGACATGTTCAAATCATAACAAACGTCCCCCTAATGCTATATTAACCTGTAGAAAATGATTAAGCTCAACTTTATCTCAAACTACATGATAACAAACTAGTTAAAATACTCATTTAAAATCTCCTTGAATCCACCCTTTAATGAATGAGTCTTCCCATTTTAAAATCTAATCTATTCCCTAAGGACTTCATTTACACTACCACCCAACTCATAGAATCGTTAAGGAGGATTCAAAAATGGGGAGCCTCATCCTAATTTCAAATTATAATTTTAATTCTATATGTTAATCCAAAATCTAATTCACCATGATTCCAATGCCTCCTTTTAGAACATGATGCACTTTTAAAAACATCATTTTAGTATTTTAAAACCCTAACTGGATCAAAATCCAAAACACACAACTCAAACCATTTCTAAATCCCCTTTGTAATTTCAAAAAAAATAGTGTAAAAATATGAATAGAATTTTTTTACAAAACCCAAAAACAAATTTAAACATTACAACTTATTCATTTCCTAAATCTCCCAATATCAATGATTTGACATTCAACTAACCAATTCTATGGGTTTGGAATACCCCATGGGTAGCCCATGGTCCCGTCTCAAACATTCAGCCAAACCAATGGGGTATATTTAGGGTATCCCTCCACACTCTATGGGATAAATTAAGTTCAATTTCCAATGATTTTTTTTTGAAAAGAAGTACATTAGAACAACCAAATACACCTATAAATCATTAATACTATAGGAAAACACTTTATAATCACATACCTCAGGTTTATTGATTAACACATTCTTAAACTCAACCCTTGATTCAATCTATACCATCAGAAAATACTAATATGAAGGAATCCCTAGAAAATAGATGTTTAAATATTTGGAATGATTAGAAAGCACAAAACAAGACTCTTCAAAAAAGGGAAGTTAATATAGTTGATGAATTAACAAGAGCCTCGATTTTCCCTAAACTATATTACAAATGCATTTTAATCGAAATTATAATCACCCCATGGATGTTTAATAGGGTTTGGTTTGTACCCATTTTGTTAGAGGAGGAATTGGGATGAAATTAGAGTTAGAATCCTTAATGTCTAGGTGGAAGGGTACCCCCCCCCCAAATTTTATTATCCTTTAGAGTTTGGTTGCACGGTTGGCCAAAAAATGTGACTTCCATGCATCTAACTCAATCAAAAAAGGATCTTAGGTCAAATGGTTTTCATGGGACATCTGCATTGTTTGGAAAAATATTTAGTTCCCATTATCCATCCTCTATAGGAAAGGAACATAGCTGCACAGTTTCCCCACCCTAGAACATAGTTAGTACTAACTGCGGGCGAATTTTTGAATTGAGAAATATTTAGCCTCTATTCTTCTCCTTTCATTTATAGAACCCTAGAGACAACCCTAAGGCACCTCATATTCTTAGGAACCATTTCTAACCCAAAAGAGGATTTTACACAATAATTTATACATCTACGTATGTATATTAAATGTCGGTATCTAAAAAAATCCCTACCTGCATAACCATACATCAACAAGAATCCACGACAAAAGGTTGGGCCATAGGTCCCACATATTAAAATCCATATCCAAATTTTTCTAATAAACATATTCTTTCTGTCATCACAATTAGAAAAAAGAATCAGATCTTCCCAAAAAAATTTATTGATGATCAATAATTAATAACTTGATTCTCCATATAGGAAACAGAAATCTCAACTCCAATATATACCATAAGATCCTTATAGAAAATCCAAGTAAAACCATAATACATCACAACATAAGGAAAAAATTTATACAACATGATACATTCATAAAAAATCCAATTCGAGATTTACCAGCCTCACCTTTAAGCACCTCATGGACCATATCACTTGTTTCTATCATACTCAATTTTTTGAAAATTCATAAATTACCCAAGATAAAATTCACTTAAAGGATTTCATAGTTATCAAAAACAAACTTCTAAACTATATGAGTCCAAAATTCATGTCCCGTGACCTCATTCCACATCCAGACATCTAGAATACAACCCATGCATAACCCTCATCTGAAGGGACACAATAGATCTAAACTCAATCCAATGTACTTTAATTAAATTAAATTCTATGATGGATCCTATTCAAGACTATCAAACCAAAAACATCATTCATGTCATTAGATGACCACTTACCCATTTTGGTTCTCCCCACTATATACTTTATGTTATCACACCATCATTCTTAGTTTTCAATCCCACCATATAAAACAATCAGTAGAACATAAACTCAACCTCGAAAACATACCAAACACATTTCTTAACTCACCACTCCCAAACATACATGAGAAACCCTCCAACAATGAAATATAAATTTTACATCAAAACTGCCCGAAATTTGTCCGAACTCTACAATATATACCTCAACGAAGGACATCTTGGATCTTCCTTCAAAACCATTTTCATTACCGAAACACAAATATCATCCCAATTATAATATTGATTTCGATTATTACCCACATCATTAATATCTTTTTATCCAACTGAGTCAGGCCCTTCCTTGATAACCACCTTTATTGACACCCAACATTCACTATAGGCACATTGTCATAATACCCAGACATGATGCCATATCACATAAGTCATATCTCATTCATTCTTATACAACTACTAATGTCCTTTAACGACTTCTAGTGAAACATCACTTTCATTGCATCTTCTTCTCCTCTAAAAAAATCTCATGCTTTATAGAATCCATTAACAAAAACATGATTCCACTATTCAGATTACTTTTAATACCATATAATGAAAAAATATGTCACTTTTCTTGATTCAACAATACAAACAAGTCCCACCTAGATTTCCCTATGGAACGGAAATGTTTAACTCAAAGAGTTCTAATTGGAACCCAGATACCTCCAAAACCAATCGAAGGTATTCTCACCACATTCATGACTTATGTACCACTCCCAACCATAGAAGTGATATTACCACCTATTTCTTTAATAAATTTTAACTAATTTAGCTCAAAAATAGGTCACAATATGAACACAAAAACATGGATGTGGTTGTGTAGATTCCACAAAAACAAAAAACATTAACCTCTACTCATTCCAAAATTCTGAGAACAACATACACGGTATTCACCAATATTCTATCCTTCTAGAGGACCTAAACCATAACTGGTCTATGGTGAACATCCAACCATAAAACTCTTTATATGTCTCTCCATATGTATAACCTCAAAGTGGCCCTATATCAATCCAAACTCGTTCTAGAAGCATGTTGTAAATCCAGATCTCTATTAGTGTACCCAGGATGATTTCATGATATCGAGCATGATTTTCACTTGCTAAATTTTTCTAATAAGTCATCGACAAACACCTCTACAACTATCTATCTATAAGGGAATCACCCACTATAGGGAAACATTATCATTTCAAAGTATCATTCCATTTTTCCCATGGACATATAATTAATATGTGACCACCACACCATAAGTGGTATTTCAAACTGAACTCACCACCAATTCATTACTCTATACTATGTTGTCATAAACAAATTATTCCTATGGAAAAACTGCATCCACACCTCTCTAGTTCTTCTATTATAACCCTGGTGACTCATAATAGAAAAATAATAATTCATCACAAAGATCCAAAACCAATTTGTATCACACATAACTAGTTCTTCCAAGTAGTTTCACATAATATAACAGGGGCATAACCTTATCCGCATCTTTACCCATCCCTAAAGATATAATGCCTTCTTAGTATGTTCTCAAATATGGACCTCATCGGTTCCCTCAAGGTCTCACATATTACAATGACTACACACTAGTCCCAAAAATTGATCAAAAAATCTATAAAACAATTTTCTACACCCAAATGCATTCATACTCATCTGACCATACCTCCTAGTCCTTCAAAATCATCAGACACACAAAATTGTCAATAATTCCATCCAACGACCCAAATATTCAAAAATAAAATCAACTACATGACAACCCCTCACCTAGGGTTTCACCACCATATCAAAATCATCCTTCCATACTTTGGACAAACATTCCTTGTACACTCAACCTAATTTAATTCTATAGTCAAAAATTATCTATTCTTTCTAGTCAGGCACCCGTAAAATCATTCCCATCAGATCCAACCATACAACCAACTGCAACCACTGATGTTCCTCCCTGATAATGGAACCAAGGAATAACCATGAAATTTTACCAAAAACTTGATGCACCCACTATGTATCGATTCCAACTCTAAAGGAACCACTTGTGATCTACATTCTAAGGAATGTACAATTCTTGGCCAACCTCCCTTAAGGTTACTTATGATTTAAAAAAATAATCAAATCATATCCACAACTCTAGTTGCATATCCAAAACCATTAACATTACCACATATACCTTTAGGATAATCATGCACTAGGTAAAAGACTCTGTGTGCCACTTCCATGGTCCAAACAAATACTTGCATCATTTGAACCCAAAAAGCAAGAGCAAATATGATAACCATCTCATGGGTCACCTTGTAATTCTAATCTTTCCCACTCCATAAAAATGATTCTTGTTAAAAAAAGGCCACACGATTTATCACTAATACATACACATCAAACCTCATACAACTCAATTCTCACTGGATGCACTCATGCCCCCCAATCAAAGATGCAATGTGTGTAACTCCCCTAATTAAACAATTACATTATGTTTCAAACCAATGATACTAATAAACACATATCAAAAAAAGGGCTAAACACACTCTCTAGGTTACAAAAAATATCTGTCATGATAATGACCCAAAAAGGTCACCACAACATAGGTAATATCCTTGGGGTCTAACACCCAACCCGCATGATCTTGACACACAAAGATTACCACACACAGGCTTCTAGAAAAAAATTCATAACCTAATTTCCACATTCCAAAAAACGGTACAACAAGAACATCAATTTTAATTTACACAAAATACAATAAATGTATCATGACCCATGGAAAATGTCACAAATTATGGAACTCTAACTTCCCAATACTCCCTTAGACTACATCAACAACTAACATAGGGGACAATCACAACCAATGTCCATAAATATTCAATTATTTCACATTCTGTTTTAATAAAAAAACACTATTTTGAAAGCCCTATAATTCAAACATCAAAATATCATATTTGAAAACCCCAAATATTTACACCTTTTAAAACCTTTTTATAACTGAAATTTCAAATGAGGTAGATTTTTTGTTTTTTTACAAATTCAAATATTAATATAATTTTCATTAATCTCCATTTCAAATAATGATTAATAGGAATAATCAACAGAATGAAAATTACTCTACCTACATATGAATCCTAAGGAACTATCTATCTGATGCATCATATGGATGACCTATCAATCCTATTTTCTTAGTATGATGCATATACCCACACACCATATCATATTATACTGAGTTAGGTGGTAAAATTTATAAATCCATAACATCACATCCCTGTGAACCACTCTGTATGGAACTATCAACCAATATTTAAAAAACATAACATAAATTCACACCCCTAACAAGTTGGGGTTTCCCTCACATGTGGGGTAGAAACCCCTTGGAATGAACTCATTTCTAAGGCCAATAGGATCTTAACTCTTTTATAAAATTCCATAATTACTAATGAAAAATACATTCTATGATACCACTTTATAGTGTCCCCATCTCAGTGGAAACTATACCTAGTTCCCCGAGTTAGGCCATCACCTGACCTTTGGTATGGCTCCTCGTACGCTAGATGTTATTGAATATATTCACAGTTCTATAAGGATATGTTTGGGAAACTATACCCACAAAAGAGGTTAATAAGAAATAAAAAAATAATACCAATGAAAAAAAGTTCTAGAAAAATAATAAAATATCATTCTATAGATTCCAATATGTAACAAAATTACACTAGACATAACAAAATGTTGACTGAAATATATGTCAAATAGTCATACAATAAAAAACTCTGAATCCTAAACTATAAAAGATCCAAAACATGGTCTTGAGTCCTAACCCAATATTCATATCCCATGAACAAACCCACAATCGCACAAACAAATTGATTACATAGACCCTATATTGAACCTCTCCTGGAATAGACGTAGCATATATAGAGGTTCCCATGTAACATGGAAGCTTGAGAAGGGTGTGAGTATAACCCATTAGGCCACCATCAATGATGTGTTAGCAATAAGAATTCTGTAATATAGTGTATAACGATAATAATGTGTAATAAATATGAAAATCAACAAAGAAAATATGTCTCGCCATTAATCAATCCTAAAAAATTCATACTATCTATTGTGTTCTCTAGGGGAAAAACCAACTAAACTAACTTTTATCTCACTGTGAGCCTAATCTGTAGGATATTAGTTTAAAAACATTTATTCAGAAGGGAATTCAATGAAAACACCATTAATAACATTATATGGATCCTCAGTCCAATTATATATCTATTTTAATACCATTTGGAGAATAGAGACTCTATTTGGTATCCCAAAATATTTCAACCCTATGAGCATAAAACCTCACTTCGTCATCCTAACCATGGAAACCATAAGAGTATACAGCCTCATTCTGACATCATATTTTAAAAAATTCATATTTGGTCCCCTAGAATTGGTGAAACCGAACTAAAATGAGGATCCTCAATCAATAAGTTAGGAGAATAGAGCCTTAGTCTGACATCCTTACTCTATAGTACATTGGTGTGGACCATAGAAGAAGTCTAGTATGGCCCACGGGAGTAGAGACATTGTCCAAGACCCCACTCAAGAAACCTTCCACTAATCTATTGGCACATTCTTTTCTAACAATTTAACATATTTTCCATTTACTTGTCGTAACCTAAATGAACAAATATAACATTTTCAAACATATTCCATTATACACATATACCATTACCAAGGATTAACCCATAATGACCCACAAAATTTAAAAACCATAACTCATCTACCATGTTCACATTATACAAAACATCACCCTTATGCAATATTAAACCATATACAATGATTAACATCTTCTTTATCTCACAGTCCATGATAACATGCAACTAAAAATACTCATTTAAATAATCATGAATCCAAACTTTAAATAAGGGATCTTCCACTTTTAAAAGATAAACCCATCCCCAATGTATTCATTTCTATTACCAGTAATTTCAAATAATCATTATTGAATTTACAAAAAATGGGAACCTATACCTCATTTACAATAATCATTTGAAATCTAAAAGGTAAACCACTATCTAATTCATCATAAAGCCAAAACCTCCTCTTAAAACATTAACCTCTTTCAGAAACAATATATTCAACAACTAAAACCATATAATAATCAAAAAATGAAACACACCATTTAAAACACTTCTAAATAACCTTAAAAATTTCAATAAAACAATGAAATAATATTTCAATTAAGGATTTTTAACCATACTCACTACCTAATTTAACCACAAAAACTTATTCATTTTCATAATTTCACTATGTCAATTTTTACCCATTCAACTCATGAGTTCCACGTGTTTGGTATAACCCATCGGTAGAACTAGGTCCATTTTACAATCATCAATGGAAAAAATGTTGTCTATAAATATATTTTCACCTCATTTTAAATCCAAAATTACATTCCTTATCTATATAATAAAAAATACAACAATTTAGTAAATTGTAAAAACCACATACACATATAAAAAATTGAAACTATAAGAAAAATATTTAAGACCCACTACCTCATGCACATTTAAAAAGTCTTATTAAACTCATCCATTGATTCCAACTATCCTAGCCTCATACAACAATATTATGAACACCCTAGAATACAAGGATTTAGATCTTTATAAGGAGTATAAACTAAACACCAAGAATCTTTAATACAATGGACATAAGAGGAGTCGAATACTAAATGGGAGCACTAGTTTACACAAACAACCCTAAAAAAATATAATAATCAATGAATAATCCTCCCATGGATGTTTGGGTGGTTTTGTTTCATTATCCATGATGATTCCGGATGACTAAGGGAAAATTAGGTGTTAAACCATTGATGCCTGATGGTTTAAAATGGTAACCCATAATTTTAGTAGTCTTCATGGTTTGGTTGCATAGTTGGAAAAACCGTCTGCCAAAATTTTGGCTCCCACTATACAAGAGGAGCTTGGTTCCCATGGTTTTTAGGGGCATCTACATGGACTGGAAAACCATGTGGTTTAAGTGTGCCAGGATATATTTGAGATGTTCCTGATAGTGTGGCTTCTTTTTCAAGGTTCATGGTTTTTATTACCCAAGAACAAACAATATAAAATTCAATATATGGAATCTCTTATTAACATTCATTTCCCAAAATCCATCAGACACCCCTGAGATACATCATATGCTCAAGAACAACTTTGTTAACCAAAACAATTAGATTTTAAACCATAATTCAATCATGTATGTACCTAAATGAATGTTTGGGATCTTACAATCTGACCTTACCCATTAAATATGTTTTCTTTTTCCTAGGATACCTCATAGTGTTTTGTAATTTATATGTAGGGATAAGAAAAGGTTAATAATGACACTTTCAAAGAAAATACTTTTTCTATTTTATTTTTTCAATTATAATAAAATTTTCATGTATGTATCTAGTTTACCAAGAAAAATAAAATAATCCATTCAATGGGATTATATTCATTGTATCAAATTCCAATTTACAAAATTATGCACTTATTTTCGTCTACATGGGTTGGGCTCACTAAAATAATATCATTGGTAATTTTAAATAATTGTTAAAAAGATGGTTATGTCATAAAAGATGTAATATTTTAGTAAATAAGTGTATTTATTTTAAATATTAAATTCACATATTTTGAAAAATATTTTTGTACATAAAATATTATATGTTAAATAATCATGTAAAAATTAGGTTATAGTGAAATTTTTAGAGTTTTCTAAAATACAATATTTTCAATTGAATTATAAAAATGGATTTTTTATGTTTTCGGTATGTTTTCTGACATCATAAATATATAATTATGGTTT
The DNA here is from genome assembly GCA_963277665.1 of Viscum album. NCBI lineage: Eukaryota > Viridiplantae > Streptophyta > Magnoliopsida > Santalales > Viscaceae > Viscum > Viscum album. Next base: position 1,448,152,002 of record OY728130.1, read on the forward strand.
AGTAATAAATAAAACATAATACAAAACTGAAACTATGTTATTGAATTAATATTTTTTATTTTAATGAATTAAAAGTTTTTACAAGCATTTAAATATCTATGCAAAGTCCAAGAAGAAAATTAATGTTTCAAAAACAATATTTTGATGAAAATTTATATTCATAGGCCAACATTAATATTAGATATACATATTAATTTTTAAAACTCAAATATATAATAAAATAATTCTATTTATAATACAATTGATATTAAACCATTTGTAAGTGACTTTTTTTATTTTTCAAATCCTAAATTTCTAAGGATAAAATTTAGAAATAATTAAACATTCCACCAAAATATTCATTAAATAACCACCTCTAAACCCTATTTTATTCAATAAAATGTCATTACATTTTATGTTACCATCATCTTCCCTCTGTATAGACTTTCAAAGCAGTTTATATAGTTCCAACGAACACTCCTCCATCTCTAAGAAGTTATCCTACAATGATAGAGATTCTATTCTGATCCATTTTTATCAATGTTCTACCTTTGTTGTTATTATTATAAATTAAATGTTATTATGTTATCATGGAATTACGATCATTATATTACTATCCATTTTTTATATCAATGAGATACATTCATTAACTTTCATTAATAACATTCCATAAAACATTATGTATACTCATTATGTTGTCGAAATCATTCCTTAATTGATCCTTCCAAGAATTTATAATCTTAAAAACCAACACTACTTTTATTATAGGTTACTCATAAAGGATTCATTATGCAATGCCCCAACCTAGTAGATACTTACCTATTAACAAACCTAGATAAGTAAAGAGACTGTAGAATTGACCCTTATGTTGTAATCTTCCTTGGTAGAGGGTACCATAACGTCATATATAATTGTTAAATCATTTTTATTAAATATGAAAATAACTATATACATAAATATGATATCATATATGATCCAATAATATTTCTTTGTTAATTATATTTCAGTAGTATCATCGTTTCGGCAGTTAACTGATTCTGTTTCCTTTATATTCTTGGTTACGTAATCCATGTTTGATATAGATAGGATGTATTTGATTTATATACATAATGATATTATATACATAAACAGTATTTCTATTCATCAAATTGATAATATTCTTGAATGGTTAATATGGGAAAATAAATCTCATCTCGTTCGTGGAGACGGTAATCCATACGCACACACGAGTGACAATATCAATATATATTGTGAAATAATATGTAATTGGATGGTATATCATATATAAAGAATAATTAACATGTTATATTTATTAATTACATTAGTTATTGTCATTATTATACCCATCCAAATATTGAAGTGTTTGAATAAAAAACTACACCACGACGTGGAGACGGTAAGCCATATGTACACATGTATGGTTACTTTTTCATTTATAAGATGGATAGAATAAATTATATTGTTACAACATATTTATAATAACATCATAGTATATTGAATTTATAGGATTTGTTATTTTGGTATGGAAACAACAAAGAAAGAGGATGTGGAATATGAAAAGAACATGGAAGAGGTGATGAAATATTTACCTCTTCTTCATGTTCTTCCTTTTGATTTGATCAAAAGGGATCCTTATAATGGATTTATGACAAAGGTAAGGCATATAGAACGAATGTATGAATGTTGGGATGACATTTGGGTATATTTTTTCCAATCCAAATGGATTTGGAGGTGTGATTTTGAGAGAAGGGGAAGTTCCCTTCAATAAAAGAGGTGGGAGTCACTTTAGGAAAAGCATGAAATATGATTTTATAATAAAATAATTTTCAGTATCTAATGCCTCAAAAATGAATTTATTATTGGATAAGGTGTGGATGTGTAGTAAAACTCTCATACAATAGTTTTTATATAGTTTTAGTTTACCATAATATCATTATCCTTTAAATTTAACTCGTAGTTAAATAGTTGTACATTTACCAAGTCTGTAGATAATTTTATATTATATTGTTAATAAACATACTATAAGCTACCATGATAACCCCAAGGGGATCATTATTAATATATATATCCTTATCAAAGTCTTTTGGAAGAACCTTAGATTTTTGTGAATATTATAGCAATTTATAATATAGCAATTTTTTTTTAAAACTCAATTATGTCAATTTTGACACTATATAGCATTTGATATTTTTGAAAGCCATTAAATATTTATGACTTAGAATAAAATTTATTTACCCAACCATAACATGTAATATTAAACTATAAAATTATCATAATTCATCAGAGGTCTCAATTAACATTTATTTGAATATTTATAATATCAATTATTTTAATATTTCAGTAAAAGGTAATTACTGTATCAATATTGTGTCATAAATAAATTAAACTATATAATTTTAAAAAAAATTATAAATAAAATACAATTATTTAGAAAATATATTTATCTATCAAATGAATTTTTTTAATCTAATTTATATTGTGTCTAACCCTATATTAAAAATGGTACAGTTATTAAACATTGAATTTAATTCATTTATCCTTTATTTAAATAAAATAATAATAAATGTCCTAATCTAATCTATGTTGACCAAATGGGGTCGTATTTTATTATGAAGGATTTTTTTGTCAAATTTTAATTATCTAATATTTTTAATACATGTGTTAGGGTAATTAAGATTTTATTTTTACCCTTAATTATCTTGATAACTTTTAACCATGTTAAATAAAATGCAAAAGTTATGATTCACCAAAAATTATTTTCATATTGATGAAACCGATTTTACATACTGATATTAACTATGTCACTCAGATTTTTAAAATTCAACACAAAAAAGTTGTAAACTTATGGTTTTTGCAACTTTTCAAATTCTCCAAGGAGGTGGGTAAAAGACGGTAAAAATTTCAATAAAATTTTTAAATATCTAAACTTTTTATAAAACGACACCAATTAATTACATTGAACTTATATAGGTATTATGGATATATATTTACCTAAAATAAATTTAACAAAAATATATTATTATTTAAAAAAAAGTCGGTTTGAACCAATAACGAATTGTTTTCACTATTCATCCAAAATTGAATGTTTTTAGAAAAATACAAAAAATTCACCCAATGATAATTTTGATATTCTAAATTAAAAAAAGAAGTCCATTTGGAAAAATAAAATTTCTTAAATATCAAAAAGTGGGTATTACTATTCATAAATGCTAGTTTTATTGGTCACAGTGTGTTAGAATCTCGATGTTGCGTGCAATGCATGTTATTGCACTATTCAACGGAAAACTTACCGTGGAAGCTTGGGGTGTTACATTATTCCCTCCTTTAAATAATTTCTTCCTCGAAATTTCTAGAATACTACAACCAAAAGAGATTCGGGTATTAATTAATCATAAGTTCCTCTGGTTCCCACGTTGCATATTCCATCTAATGGTTTCTCCATAGAAATTTTACCATACGAGTCATCCGGTTTCTCAAAACATGTTCTCTGGTAGCATGATTCTTGATAGTCTCTTCACAATAAGACAAATCAAGATCCAGTTTAATTTCCTCATAGGTGATTACATGCGGTGGGTGGGTATGTATTTTATCAACAGTGGTTTGTGGAACACATCATGATCATTTGAAATAATTGGTTTCATTTTCTAATGATAAGCTACAACTCCAATTCGTTCTAGAATATTGAAATATCCAATGTAACTAGGATGCAATTTTCCCTTCTTACCGAAACATATAACACACTTACATAGAAATAACTTAATGAAAACAAGGTCTCCAATTTGAAATTCAAAATACTTTCTTCGGTTATCGGTAAATATCTTTTTCCTACTTTAGTCTTCTTGGATGTGGGTTTGGATAATCATCACTTTTTCCATTGTTTCCCCAAAAAAATTTTGGCCTAAAATTTTTCCTTCAACAACGTCATCCCAACAAGTTGGTGTGTGACATCTCTTTTCATATAACACTTCTTATGGTTCCTTCTGAATACTTTATTGGGACCTATTTTTATAGGAAAATTCTACCCGAAGTGAATATTTACCTCACATACCTTGAATGTCAAGTGAGCAAGATCTCAACATGTTTCTATGGTTTGAATAGTTTGATCAGATTGTCCATCAATTTGAGGGTGGTAGGAAGTGCTCAAATGAAGTTCAATGTCTAGTTCTTGATGATGATTTTTTAGAATCTTAAAGTAAAACATGGATCAAGATCAGAAATAATCAATATTGGTACTCCATGAAGTCTTACATCTTCATTAATATATAGTATTTCTAAATGTTCAAGTGGTAAATCTTATATTATAGAAATAAAATTTGATGACTTGGTAAGATAATCAACAATGACACATATTTCATGATTTTTTGTAGGTGCCTTTGGTATTCCCATGACAATGTCCATCGTAATATCATCCCATTTCCACTCAGGTATGGGAAGAGGTTTCATGAATCCTTCAGACAATTTCCTTCCAGTTTTCACTTGTTGACAAACTATACATCTTGACACCAAATCAGAAATCACCCTATTCATTTTGTCCCTCCCAAAAAGTTCCTTCAAATCTCTATAAATCTTGGTGCTCCCCGGGTTTATAGAGAAATTGGAGCTATGCGAATCATCCAACAATTCCATTTTTTGATCAGGTATAACAGGAACACAAAGCCTCTTCCAAGATTTCCATACTCTATCTTCATATATTATTTCACTCAATCTCCCATCATTTATAAATTTAATCTTCATTTGAAACTCCTCATCATTATTCTGAGAACGTTTTACCCTTTTTAGTAAAGTTTGTTTGGAAACCATTTTAAAAAGCATTGATGTTTCACATTCCACGGTTTTTCCCATATCTATCATTACTAGATCAATGTAGATAGGATTATTTTAAACTCTCATATAGTTCAAAACAATATGATATTTTCTCATCAAATCATCTGCCACCTTATTATCCTTCCACAGGTGGTAGTGGATTGGGCAATCATAATATTGAGTGGTTAAATCCATATCATTTTCCTCATGTTTAGTTCTTTTTGTGAGAAATTGTACTTTAAACTCTTGTGATCTGTATAAATATCAAATTTTGACCATAGAGATAGTGTCTACGAATCTTCTGAGAAACGATTAGAGTAGGTAACTCAAGATAATGGGTTGGACAGTTTTTCTCATGGATTTTTAGTTGTCGTGATTCATAGGCAATAACTCTATCATTATGCATACAGACACAAACATTTCAATTCATTGAATGATTACTATAAATAACATACGCATCGTTCCTTGGGGGTAGAGTAAATATAAGATCATAGACTAATCATCTCATCAGTTATTCAAAAAATTCTTCATACTCTTTTACCCATAAAAATTTAACCCCTTTAGATATTTGGTGGGTTAATTAGTTTGCCAACCAGGCAAAATTCTGGATGAAACGTCGATAATAACCTCCGAACCCAATATAAAATCCAACCTCTATTATACTTTTCAGTGTTGTACATTATTGGATGGACATAGTCTTTGAAGTATCAATAGATATTCAATCCTTAAAGACAATATGGCCATGAAAATAAATCTCTTTATGAGAGAATTCACACCTACTAAACATCCAATATAATTCATTTCTTCTAAGGGTCTTTTCAATAATGGGAAAGTGATTTTCATGATCTTTGTAGCTTTTGATGTGTACCAAGATATCCTCAATGAATATCACTATAAAATCAACAAGATATTCATTGAAAACTTTTTTCCTTAGATCCATGAAGACATAGGGTGCATTATTCAATCCCAAAGTCATTATTGTAAACTCGTAATGCCCGTACCTGGTTCAAAATCAAGTTTTAAGAATGTCTTTCTTCTTTACACACAACTGATGATATCTTGATCAAAGGTCAATCAATTAAACAAATTGAGCTATGTGAATTTGGTTGGATAAATCATCAATGAAAGGTATGGGATACTTTTTCTTCATTGTTATAGCATCGATCTCCCTCTAGTCAATACACAACCTCAAAGATCCATCTTTCTTTTTAACAAAAAGGACAAGGGCTCTCCACGGAACCACACTAGGGAAAATTAATACCTTATTACTCAATTCCTCTAGTTGTTTCTTTAGTTCCACTAATTCCACGGTGGACATTTTTTAATGGCTATTTTATGAGGACCATGAACTAGGAATTGAATCCATGGAAAACTCAATTTCTCATTCTGGAGGATGTCCAGGTAAATCCTCTAGAAACACATCATCATATTCTTGCACAATAGGTACGTCCTCAATTCGAACAATCTTTTCGTCACCCATAATTATTTCATTGTCATGCTCCCCAATAATTTAATTTAGTAGAGCTATTGGGGGTTGATCTATATAAGAATCAGATGGTGACATTTCTTCTCTAATGATAATGTACTCCTTATCATCATCGATAATTGTAACCAACTTATTTTTACATTAAATTTTCACATCATGTTCGGAAAGCCAATGCATACCGAGGATTATATAAAATTCAATCAATAGTATGATGACTAGAATAGTATATAAATATCGTTTTCATCCCATAATGGGGACTTATTAACAAAACGTTATTATAATGATACTTCCCTTAGGAGTTTTGACTAACAACTCAATTGTTAAATAAAATTTGAAATATCAAGTTCTCTTTGCAAACTCGGATGATATGAAACAATAAAATGATCTAGAATAAAATAAAGCATTTTATAGACTTGATTAAAACCAATAAATTACCTACCACCATAACTTTTGGATCTTCAAACATAGTTGTAGTGATCATATAATCTTATCATTGATCGCTTTGTCTTTTCTATGGTAAGTTTCACTAACGCTTAGCAAATTCTTTTGCATAATGTCTCATCCCCCTACAATTATAGCATTGAACATTGGATTCTTCTTTCTTCCCTTTACAATAACTATAAATATGGTGTTTCGTTTAAAATTGGTAGTATAATCCTTTTCCTTTTAGACAGTAACCATGGTGCATCCTTCCAGAACTATCATAGGATGGAAATAAAACTCTTACCTTCTTCCCTATTTCCTTATTTCCTAGCCCATAGTGTTCAACTGATCTCTTTTTCTCTTTATTTTCATTATAGTTGTAAGACTTAGATAATTCCTTTTCGGTTTTGATTTCAAATGATACAATATCTTCATACGATGAAAGAGATTTTGAGAATAATGCTCAAGGGAGAAAAGGTTTTAACCCATAAAAGAAACAATCAATATTACTTTTTGGGATACGAATATAATCTACAAAATTCCTTTCTAACCTTGTAAAGTTAACTTCGTAATTTGCGACATTATCAACCCCCTTTTGTCTCAAACTCAAAAATTTCCTTACCATAACCGCTCGATGGACATATGGAAATTTTTTTTCTAAAAAATCACTTTAAACTCCCTCTAATCCATACATGACACTTCTTATTCCTCCTTTATTTTTTGAATTAATGTCCACCATTGATCTGCATATTCGGTGAGGTGATAAACTCATATGGAAACATTTTCCCTTTCACTACTCCCCTATGCATAAATTTTTTTCTCTAAACAACTTATCCATTGTTTAGCTACGGATGGATTTGTAGACCCATTTAATGTTGGTGGTTATTGAATTATTAAGTGATCTAACATTGATCCTCTACATTGTTGATTTGGGTGCTCTATATGGGTAAAGTTTTTATTCATAACTGGTGTGAGTTTTCCTAGTATGGCGATAAGCTGATCAGCACAAGTTTCATTACTAGGTCCTCTATAATTATCTTGAGTAAAAATGAAATCCATAAATGGATTAAGTGAGTTGATACGGTTTCCATTCCATCCACAAATAACCATTTATAAAAAATGGCATACATTAGATTTGTTTTAGAATCACAATCCATAATTCTGAACATCTAAAACACTTAAAATAAATTGAAAAGTTTATGGATATAATCCATAATCATAAAAATGTTTTCTTTTAGGAGGTATTTACTCATAAAACCTCATAATGGTTTGCAAAAAAAATGATAATTATCCAAAAAATATCCCATAAGAGTGTTGTAACCATGAGTGCAACAAGGACTGTTGTAATGCACTAGTTTCCGATTGAGTCTAGCTCAAATTGTTGTTTTCAGGTTTTACCACATGGTACATTTTTGCCAGAGCCGCCTTTATCTGCTAATATCCGGACAGGGATGTATTTCTTTGAAAACTCAAAAAATATCTATAGTACCTAATTTTAGGAAGTTATTCTATACTTATCGTCAAAGTCTATCTAAGGGAAGTGTTCTCTAATCAGAGTTTTTTTTCTAAATCTACTTTTGAAGGAATGTATGAAACTTCCTCTAATACCAACTGTAATCGCCTGACCCTAGTAGATATTTACATATTAACAACCTCAGATAAGTAAAGAGATTATAGAATTAATTCTTACCTTGTAATTTTCTTTGGTCAAGGGTACATTAACATCATGTATGATAGTTAAATAATTGTTATTAAATTATAAAAGAACTATATACATAAATATGATATCATATATGATCCTCTAATATTTCTTTGTTAATAATATTTCAGTAGTATCATCATTTCGGATGTTAACTGATTCGTTTTCCTTTAAATTATTGGTTACATAAGCATTGTTTGTTATGGATATGATGTATTTTATTCATATACAAAATTATATTATGTTCATAAACAATATTTTTATCCATAAAATGAAAATTATTCTTCAATGGTTACGATGGGGAAATGAATTCATCGTGTTCATGGAGACAATAATCTGTACGTATGCATGAGCAACAATATCATTATATTGATAGTGAAATAGTATGTAATTGGATGGTATATCATATATAAATAATCATTAATTTTTTATATTTATTATTTACATTAGTTATACGTATTATTATACCCATCAAAATAATGATGTGCTTGAATAACAAACTACGCCACGACGTGGAGACAGTAATCCGTACGTACACAAATATGGTGACATTGTCATTTATAGGATAGATATGATAACAAATATGGTTGTAATATATTTATAATAACATCATAGTATGTATAAGGTACTGCATTTATTATTTTGGTATGGAAAGTATAATGAAAGAGGATGTGGAAGAATTAAAAAACTTGAAAGAGGTGATGAAATATTTATCTCTTCCTCAGATTCTTGCTTTTGATTTGATCAAAAGGGCTCCATTTGATGGCTTTATTACCAAAGGAATGCCTCTAGGATGATTTAAGGAATGTTTAGATGATAGTTGGGTAGATTTTGGCCGATATAAATGGATTTTGAGGTGTGATTCTGATGGAAACATAAGTCCCATTTTATAAGAGATGTGAGGGTCACTTTTGGAAAAGCTTGGAATAAATTTTTTTAATAAAATAATTTTCAGTTTCTAATGGATCCAAAATAAATTATTTAGAGGATATGGTGGAGATGGGACAAAACCATCTCACCCAATAGGTTTTAGACAGGTCTATGTATCCTAATAACATTATCTTTTAGATTTAACACTTCGTTAAATTGTTTTACATTTACTATGTCTCTTTGTATTTTTATATTATATGGTTAATAAACACACTATAAACTGCCAAGAAAACCCAAAGTGGATCATTATTAATATGTATAACTTTATCTAAGTCTTATTTCTGACCTTATATTTTTATTAATATTATAAAAATTAATAATATTGTATTTGTTTTAAAAACTCAATTAAGTCAATTTTGACACATTTCAGAAATTTCCTATTTTTGAAACCCATTAAAACATTATCACTTAAAATAAATTTTATTTAACCATTACTAACATGTCATAGTAACCTAATAAATTATAATAATTAATCAGAAGAATCTATTTTAATTTATTCCGATATTCATTATATCAATTATTTTAGTGTTTCATTAATAAGGTAATTACTACATAATCATTGGGTCAAAAATTAATTACATTTTTTAATGTATGAAAATTATAAATTAAATACACTTATATAGGAAATATTTTTAGCTTTCTAATTAATTTTTATAGTCGAATTTATATTGTGTGTTACCCTACATTAAAAAAATTTAGTTATTAAACTTTGAATTTAACTTTTTTGACTCTTCTATAAATAAAATAATAATAATTGTCCAAATCTAATCAATGAGGACTAAATGGGATCCAATTTTTTTCCTAAGGTAGTTTTTGGCCGAATAATATTTATCCAATAGAATTAGGACATGTGTTATGATAATAATGAGATCATTTTGACCCTTAATTACCCTATTTACTTTTTACTATGGTAAAAAAAAGTCAAAAGTTACTATTCACCAATTTTTTTCATCTTATTGAACCAAATTTTACGTATTGATATTAACTACATCTTTTGGATTTTTTAAATTAACTCAATGAAGTGGTAAAATTATGTTTTATGCAAATTTGAAAATGCTCTTAGAAGGTGGGTAAAAGACGATAAAAAGTTCAATTACAATTTTATATATCTAAACATATTATAAAATTAATCCATTGAATTACATTGAACCTATATAGGTATCATGTATAAATTATTACCTAAAATAAATATAAATAAAATTAATAATTATTTAAAAAAATATGTTTTGATCAATAACGCACTTATTTCACTATTCATCAAAAATTGAATGTTTTCTGAAAAATACCAAAAATTCACCCTAAGATAAATTCCATATTCAGAATTCAAAACCGAAGTCCATTTTGAAAAATAAAATTTTGAAAACATCAATAAGTGTGTATTACTTTTTCTAACGGCAAGTTTTATTGGTCGTGGTGTGTTAGAATCTCGAAGTTTCATACAATGCAAGCTATTGCATTATTCAAAGGGAAACGTGCTGTGGAAGATTAGGGTATTACACATTATACATCATTGATTGGGTATTTCTATTTATAAAACCCATATTCTCTTATCAATGGATAAATATTATTAAATGTTATGGGATTTAAATTATTATGTACTCCATGATTTTATATGAAACACGCACTTTATCCTCCTTAGATTATTGATGAAATGATTTCTTATGATCTATATAGAAATCATGCAGTAAAAAATATGATGGGTGAATCCTAATGGAGATTTAATGAATTTGGTAAAGGGTTAATTTCTATAGAATACATGTTTCATGATACCTTTTTAAATATCCTTGGTAATAGGTATCATGACACCTTGGTATCGAAAATTGGGGATATACTTCTGAATCTATGATTTATATGTTATATCCTCATTTCCCGGTAATGTTTCATTTCACTCTCATGTTATTCCTCATGTCTTATCCTTTTTAATTAGTCATGGTCATTTCCATTATTTATCCTTTAATTGGATTTATGCTCACCGATTAGTATTGATGTCTATACCTAGTAAATCACATGACGGGATATGAAATATGATTGAATAATAAATTATAATCTCAAAATGATTAATTTAAGTTAAAGATATTTCTATTCTATGTTAAATAAGTTTTTTTGTACCTAGTTTCTAAGACAGTAGTCCTCAAAATAACATCAAATGTTATTAATAAATTATTTTTATAGAGAATAATTTCAAAATTATGTATTAAATAGGTGGTCACAACATTATATATGGGGAATTGGAAGTCAAATTGAGCATATTTATAAACCATTAAGAATGTTTTTTGTAGAAATTTTCTATGGTGTGGAGAACCATGACCATATTACAAATTTTTTAGTGGTTCTTTATGGTAGGGATCACTATATTCCCATGTATTTATTAGTTAATTATGCATCAATTTATTGTGGTAGATGGGTATGGGTGAATTCCACATTATTGTTTTCAATGGTTATGAGTTGGAAACAAGACCATAGATTAATACCATGCCTTGATGTTTATATTTTCACTATTGAATATCAATTAGTGTTGAACATGAAAACTAGTGTGAAATTAATTATATAGGTGGGTAAAGAATTATGGCTAGATTAACAATAAGATTTATAAGAGAAGAGAACTACTATGGAAGGGATGTTTAAAAGACCTGCATCTTCACAAGTTATGAAATTCAATAGATTGTTGAATTATTTTTTCTACAGAAGGGGATATTTTTGAGAATCCGGATTAGGATCTAAATCATCTTTGATAGAAAATATCTATTAAAAATTTTTGGATGTGAATAGGGAATTAAAATTAGATTTAGTTAGATGGGTGAATATTGGAGTTGGGATTATGTTAATCCTTTTATGATTTTATTTTTTCTATATAATTCTCATCATGACATAATGGGGGTTGTTAATTCCATGATGACAGTCTAGTTGATGGAAGATTGTATGGATAAGGATTCGTTGTGTGGTGGGGTATTTTTAGGATTTTCTCTAAGGGATAGACCTTTATAAAACAATCCTTTCGTTAATAGGGTGGTATACTATGATGTAAACTCTTATGAAATGGGTCTTACCATAATGGATGAATCATAAAAAATTGGCTGAGAATCCTTATAGTTTGCATTTGAGATTTTATATAAGGATAATATGACTCTTATATGTCCCTTAGCTCCTATCATTATGGATATATACAAAGGGTTTTTCATTAATGGTGCATGTGGGAGATGCTCTATAAGAGGGGATTTATCACATTGGGGGTCTAAGGCTCATCTAGGTTAGTTGTGTCTGTTCATGACTCATAGGGGCCAATCCATGATGGTGTTAGTTAGGGGAATTGTCCATATTTTTAGGGTGGTGGCATCAAATGTTGAGCTAAATGTTCCACATCTTTCCAGTATTTGGTGCAGGGTTTATGACATGAAGAGAATAGTTCAGTTTTTGGGGTCAGTGCCCCAAGTTTTTTGTAATTCTGAATAGTGTATTGAAACACCATGACCAAAGAGGATATTCCACGAGGGATATCCACAATAGTATTCATTCAAACACGGTTATTTTCATTATTCCATAACCCAAGGGGCCACACTATTATGGGTGACCTTAGGAAGGCATTACACTGTAGATTATATAGATCATTCTTTGAACCAGACCCAATCTAGTTTTTGAAATAGGGGAAAATAATTATTTTTGTGGTCATAACCCAATTAATGTTTGTGAGGATCATGGAATCAAGGAGTTCCTTTTTTGGTTGTCTCCTCCACCACTAATTTTTATCATGATTTCCCTGGTTGAATTGATGTTCTGGGATTAATATTTGGGGAGATTTTTCATAGATTTTTCCTCTAATTTCATCATTTATTCTCCCCCTTTCATCAACTTTGATATAACAGGATTGCAAGAGTGTTTCTACCATTGATTCAACAAGATAATGGTGGAATTATGAAGGAATTATGGGAATTTTTTGTGGGTTATCTATATGTTCCCCCATGAGGGTTTATACACATTGTTTCTCACCACTTCATTGGAGGTACATTGGACTATGAAATTTTATATGGTTTTTAATTAAATCGGACAAAATATCTATATGTATCAATTAATTTTATGGGTATATATTTCTGGATGGTGTTGTAGGCACATAATGGAAATTATGTGTTTGTTTGGTCACAATTTTGTGGTGGTGAGATTGCTCAACGAGTTTCTAGTCAATTATAAATATTTTGATAACATAAATATTTGATTAAAAATTGGATATAATTGATTACTTTAGATATAATGGAATGATACTAGATATTGGTAGATGTAACGAGCCTCTATAGGGCATGAACAAAATATGTGCTCACAGATGAGTTACAATTAAGGGGAAGTACTCCGAAGGATGATGGTGGTTCCCAAAGATCTTCCTAATTTATATGTACTTATATATATAGCAGGCAATATGGGGTCACACCATTGATAAGATATTGAACTTAAATATGAGCAGTTTGTTTTATTAAATTCCCATGAAATGAATACATTATCAACATCTATGATAGAGCCTTGGACAATAGATTGATTCCTCAGGTGTTGATGGTCATGGAATTGATTAAAATTGTGTTCTATGAGACACATTTACTACCAAGGGGTGTAAATTAAATGGAATAATTTGACATAGTTGATTGGGTGAAAAGGTGGGACAAGTCTCCTTAGTTTAGAGTAGATTATGTAGTGATAGAATGGAAATGGACTCCCCCACAACGACTTTTTCACCAAGGTTCAAGGATTTTGATTAGGATATGAGAGGCATGGTATCGGTATTAGTATATATATGAGATATGGATACCATATCTTCATTTCTATGAATCTAGTATAGTGGAAATGATAAGATTTACATTTTTTATGCTGGGTAATATGTTCATACAAATCATATGAGGTGGGGAATACAAATACAATGGTGGATTGGAATCATAGTTATTTCCATTGGAAGGATGATCCCTCTTGGGATACATGACCTATAAGAAAAGGTTTTACTCTAAATTATTGGAAGACATAAGTAATTTGGGAGACTTAGAAAAATACCCCATTATGACAATGAGAACGATTAGAATAATTGGCATGGTATTTCCAAGGTATATATTGAAGGATGAATTATAAATATTCATAGGTGGTAGAACAAATTTGGGATGTCCGTGTTCCCTAACAGACAAATTTATATAATATATCTATAGGTTTTATGTGAATAGACCTCTGAGTTACTAGATATGAAATATGGGATTCCATGTGGGGTGAAGTTACATTCCAATGTTGTCTAATGAATTTTAATATGTTTCTAGTATGGGAGAGGGTACCCTAAGGTTATTTTGATACATTTCATATTTATATGGTACGAAGAGTCTTCCATTTTTATCTCAATGATATGTATATGTTTCTAGGTAGGGAGAGTGTAAAAAACTATGTTTCCTGTTAATATGATATATGTTTTGAAGTTATGGAGTGAGTATGCATATCAGTTTCTAATGATTATAGGTTGGGATCAAAGACATGCAATCATCAGATGACATTAGTATGGTTGATATCATGTGTCACCTTTGAACATTTGAATTGACAGATTTTTTTATATCATGATTGTGTGAATTATTTTATTATTCTAAGAATATCATAGGCACATACAATATATTTTACAATTTTATTAGGGACACCAATGTTGGTGGCCTATGGATTTTTACTCACACCCTGCTCCACCATCCCTTGAACTTTTTTATTAATCTAAAACTCCTTTCATAGGTATAAGAAGGATAGATTTCATGTGTATATGATTGGTATGGAGTAGAAAAGCTATGATTTCGAGAATAGGATGTGGTGTACCTTGATGATTATAGGTCATCCCCTTGTATTTTTATTCTTTTCATATATCGTATATGACATTATCTTCGTGGGATATTAATTTGGATTCATAAATGTATGACAATATAACATTTTTATATCATGGTTATTTTTTATTTCATTACACATACATCGATTGATTCTTATGGATGTTGTTTAATTATTACCATGGTTGTTTCTGACTAATACTAGGTTATTGTCTCCTGATGTTAATAACTTATACCCTCAATGATATTTGGTAAATATTGGAATATGAGGTATGGACACCCAAGACAAGAATACATAATTTATACATTTATTTTATGTTTTTTAAAATATATCTTAGAAATAGTTGTACAACCCAAGGATCTAATGGTTTATTGGTGTCGCCCAAATTTACCCAAGTTCTAAGGGTTAAGCGGTCTCCTGCGGTGTAGCTTGGGTTGTCGAATCCTTAGAGACCTAAGATGATCCATAGACACACAATAAAAAGAAATGGATTTTGGGGTATAAAGTGGCCAGCTTGGGTTGATTTTATATGGTTTTAAAAGAGAACTAAAATATCTATGTGAATTCAAATTATGATAAAATGAGTTGATCCTAGGTTATTGCTCGTGGTGGATTGGATGAATTATTTTAATCATTTACTATTTCAATTTCATTATCTTGAGAAGGATTCATACAATGAATTCAAACTAACCTCATCACATACTAATTAAGAACCTTCTAAAAGACATGATAATAATCTATACACTTTTAGGATCATTTTCATTAGCACTCTATGCTAATGGATCTACTTAGAACATAAAAGTGGGGTGAGTAAATTCAATTTGGAAGAGGAAGACAGAAAACCATTGAATGAAATAAACTCAAATAAAAGAAATTAAAAACATTTAGAGAGTGAAAAATGACATCCAATATAGCCCCTTACTACCCATTGGATCAACCCATAAAAGAGCTAGCCCTCCATTTATAATATGTTATCAACGGAAGCAGGAAGTAGACTTACGAGGGTGGAATTGAAGAAGTAAAAACACAAAATAACGCACTCTACCGTTGTGTGAACAAAATCACCAGGTTTGGTGTGAATATATTCATACCTTGTGGCAACAGTATCTAGGTGAAATTAAGATAAAAAGAATAAGAGAATAAGAAAACATTTTATTGAAAAATAAGGTGATTCAAAAAACTTAATTTAGAAGGAAACACATTACTAAGACAAATTAGCATAATAACATGACAATGAAAAAAATGCTCTATGATCTCAAAAATACTCAACCAATACATAAATAAATAGGAATTTTGGAAGTCTTTGGACGAGCCCCCATCATCCCATGTTCCTTTAATTAATTTTGTTGGGGAAAGGTGGGTGGACAATTAATGGAGATGTGACTTTTCCACTCTTCCCCCGAAATGGAATCCATCTTGCATCAACCAGAAAGACACGCAGAAATAACATTCTAGAAGGTAGAATTGGAGTGGGCAATACATAACGTAAATGAAGCCCCAGATGGCTCCTAATAGTATGTCAAATTTCAGCCCAAAATACTTTGTGGTCTGGGCGATATTATTTAAATTGTGGGATGTTTTTCTCGGCCACAGAATCTTCCCTAGAATTGAATCTTCAAATTGATCCAAATAGAACTCTATTAAAACATTTTAATTAGCTTGGGACATTGTTGAATGAAATGTTCCATGTGATGTCTACAATAAATAATTAATTTTTGAGACTCTTTGGGATTGAATCATGGCCGCTACAGTTCTTTTATCGGGCTTCTGTCCAAATCAAATTTCCCAGAATGTGGTTTGTTCGAGGCCCACATTGGTGGTCTTCCAATTTGAATCCTCAAGTGCACCAAAAGTATGAATTGTTCCCAATGGAATGAAAAACCTGAAATTTAAATATGAAATTAAAATCAAGACAATTGGTTATTCTAACCTGTTCTCACAAATGTACCATGTAATTGTTCATTTTAAGAAACAATTGCAATCATGATGTGAAACGATGTTCAAAGTGTAAAATGCACTAAAATGGTGTTTATGAATAAAAATTCACATGAAAACTATATTAATTAAAAATGAATATTAGCCTCTTACAGTGTCTAATCACACCCCCCAACTTGATTTTTTCTATTCCTGAGCAAAATATATATCTCACAAACATGAAATTTGAATGACCTTTTCCAAAAACATTTTAATACACATTTATCACCCAAAGACCTTATACCAAAAAATTATAAAACCATTAAAATAATTTAAAACAAGCTATTTCTAGAGGCATAACTCAATCCCAATCTCACTCCTTTGTTCAAATTCATCGCCACATTTCATCCAATTTCAATTAATCATGACGAAGTGTTGTGCATCACAATATACCTGGGGGTTCGTTTTCATTCAAAGGGAGAACAGATGGAAGATCTAGGAGGAATGCGATTCTAATATTATGATGAGTATTTATTTTTTTCTTTTTCTTTTTTTCTTTTTTTATTTTTTTATTTTTTTATTGTTTTTTGTTTTATTTTGAAATATTTCCATGGTAATTGAAATTGAACTCAATTGAGTCCACCCATGTAGCAAGAAATTGCTGATGACTACCAGGCTCAAAGACCTTATAGAACCAAGATAAGCTCACATACATGGGAATCGTCATGAGTTAACTCAATTAGAAACAAATTCAAATGACCACAAATAGAGATAAAATGCCCATCTTTGGGCCAGACTATTATGGAGTCGCAATCCCCAAGTCCCGAAAGCACCACATTAGGTAAATCCATTGCTCTACATGAAAATTGATTTTTTTTTCAATACTCATGTAAAAATTAAAAATATCGCCAAACATATGATATTTATTATGAGTCCTCAAGAACTCAAACAAAAACCCCACAATCTAGAGGACGTTCATTGGGTTTTTGTATTAATTCGATGAAAATATAACGGTAAAAATCACATCAGACAACCGCACTTTCCAAAATTTATACACATTAACCTAAACATGTATTAAAATCAGAATCAAGGCATGAAAAATTCATTTATGTCCAATTTCATAGTTTTCAATGTGTGTTATCATGTTCAAGGTTAATAAAAATGTTTCATTCCATGCATTTTTTTATGCACACATAATTTTTGTTGAATTATTTGATCTACCCCAATATAAAGTTTCATTATACCTACTATTTAATGATAATAAAGATTAGAAGGGGTAGAGGTATATGAGAGGTGTTCTAAATGGAATTTGAAAAAATAAACACGGAACATATCCACCTGGTTTTTGAAGTTGATGTTCATGATGCTCTAGATTATTCTTTTGATCTCTTGGGAGATGTAGGCACCTCCTTGATCTAATATGTAACACCCAAAATAGTCCCTGAACCATAAAAACAAGAAAAAACAACACAACAAAAACAACACAACAATTTATCTAAGACAAAGTATCAACATTTTTATGGTTTTCCATGTTTTTTATATATTTTTTTAATTTTCAAAATCAAACTGATGATACATTGTGTTCTTTATATTTTCTCCATAAGGTATTACTCAGGGATCACACCGCTTGACATGGATGAATACGTTGCTCCCCTTTCATACCCATCATTACTAATAAACTATGAATAGGTAAACAATATATTTTTTTTAATCAAACTGATGATACATTGTCTTCATTATATTTTCTGGGTAAGGTATTACTCAGGGATCACACCACATGACACAGATGAATACAATGCTCCTCTTGCATACCCATCCTTACTTAGAAAAGAAGAACATGACAACAATCAATTTTATTTAAAATAAAAAAATAATGAATAAGGAAACAAAATATGATTTAAAAAGATTGGAAACAAGAAAACCACGGGTTTCCTCCAATGAAACTCTTTTGTTTAACATCATTAGCTTGATATAGACCCAAAATCTATTAATTTTTTTGGTTCATATGGTGGCTCATTTAACTATTCCTTGGTTTATTATTTATTAAATGATTCAATGAATGGTTTTAACTTATGACCACTGACATTGAAGACATGACCACTTGTGGGATCCAGAATCTCTATTTCCCCATGAGGGTACACATGATGCACTAGGTATGGACCAGACCATCTAGACATTAGCATTCCCAGGTGTAGATAATGTTTTGAACTATACAACAGAATGAGTTTTCCCGGTTCAATGTTTTTGACTTTGAGATTCCTAGATTGGTAGGCATTAAATTTAGATTTATTAATCCCTGAATTTTCATAAACCTCCATACTATGTTCATCGAGTTCATTATGATCTAATTTACTTTTTTATTTCATCCAATGAAATGTCAAAGTTCATTTTTTTATTGCCCAAAAGGCCTTATTATCAATTTCAATAGGTAAATGATATGCTTTTCTATAAACCAATCTATACGGTGAGATGCCTTGGATAGTTTTGAAAGCAGTTCGATATACCCAAAGTGAATCTAAGAGTTTCCCAGACCAATCATTCTTAGAGGGATTGAATGTTTTTTCAAGATATTGCTTAATTTCTCTATTTTTCAACTCAACATGACTATTGGTTTGAGGATGATATGTAGTAGAAACTTTATGAGAAATACCATACTTAGACGTGAGTGAAGAGAATGGGAGGTTGTAGAATTGGGTTCCACAATCACTGATTATATCCCTCAGAATTCCAAATCTAGAAAAGATATACTCTTTTAAGAATCAGATGACAACTTGATGATCATTAGTCTTGGTGGGAAAGGCCTCAACCCATTTTGAGATGTAATCAATAGCTAAAAGGATGTAGAGGTATCCCTTATAGTTTGGAAAGGGTACCATGAAATCAATTCCCCTATAATAAAAGATTTTAATGACCAGATTGGGAGTGAGGGGAATTTGATTCATTTTGGTGATGGATCCTAATTTTTTACACCGAGGACAACTTTTGCAGAAAGGGAAGTAATCCTTAATGATGTTAGGCCAGTATAAAACACTTTGTAGGACCTTCGTAGTGGTTTTCTTCATAGAAAAGTGTCCTCCACTTGCCTCTCCCTGACATAATTTTAGAATGGACTCTTGATCAGACTTGGGAACACATCTCATGATGATTTGATCAGGACAGAACTTGAAGAGGTAAGGATCATCAAACACATAGTGCTTGACATCAGAAAGGAATTCCCTCTTAGCTTGGGTCCCTAGGAATTTTGGAATGTCACATGTCACCAAATGGTTTGTTATGTCAGCATACCAAGGGAAATCACTCACTGAATAGAGGTGCTCATTGGGAAATGAATCAAACATGGAGAGTTGGTGTGAGTTGTCTTTGAATTCCATACTAGATAGGTGATCACCTGTAACATTTTCAACAGCCTTTTTATCCATTATAGGTAAATAGAACTCTTAAAGAAGAAGGACCCACCTAATCAATCTAGCCTTGGCATCTTGTTTTTGGAAAAGGTATTTTTGGGATGAATGGTTTGTGAAGACAATGATGAGTTATCCTAATAGATAAGCATTGAACTTATGTAAGTCAATGGAAACAGAAAGCAACTCTATTTCAGTGGTGGTGTAGTTAATTTGTGAATCATTTAAAGATTTTCTTTCATAAGCAATGACATATGGAGTTTTCTCACATCGTTGTCCTAAGATTTCTCCTACAGCAAAGTCACTTGCATTACACATGATCTTGAAAGGAAGTTTCCAATTTGGAGATTTCATGATAGGTGGAGATATAACAGATGACTTGAGTGTTGAGAATGATTCCTCAAAGCTTTTTTTCCATAAAAATGGAGCATCTTTTACCAATAGAGCACAATGTGGTCGATAAATAGAGCAAAAATTCATAATGAACCTTCTATGAAAACCAGTATGTCATAAGAAGGACCTCACTTCCTTAACAATTTTAGGAGAGGGAAGGTGACGAATAATTTCAACCTTAGCTTTATCAACTTCAATCCCTCTAACAGTTACCAGATGACCTAGAACAAGTCCTTCCCTTACGATGAAATGGAATTTTTCCCAATTTAGTATGAGATTCTTATCCTCGCACCTTGAAAAAACATTTTCAACATTTATAATTCATCCCTAAAAAGTATCCCCTATGATGGAGAAGTCCTCCATGAAGACCTCTAAACAACCCCCCAGCATGTTCGAGAAGATTCCTATCATGCACCGCTGGAAGGTACCAAGGGCATTACATAATCCAAAGGGCATGCTCTTGAAGGAAAAAGTGCTGAATGGAAAAGTGAAAGTTGTTTTTACTTGATCCTATAAGGAGACATCAATTTCATTATACCCTACGAATCCATCTAGGAAGCAGTAGAATTGATGACACACCACTCGCTCGAGGAATTGCTAAATAAAGGGAAAGGGGAAATGGTCTTTCTTGGTACAAAAGTTGAGCTTCCTATAGTCAATACGGACTCTCCATCAACTACTAACCCTTATTGGAAGCATCTCTCCATCCTTATTGGTTATTACTGTGATTCCAGCCTTCTTTGGAACCACGTGGATTGGGCTAACCCACCCACTCTTAGCTATAGGATAGATGATACCATCTTTAAACAATTTAAAAAGTTCTTTTCTCACTACTACCACGATATTAGGATTGAGTCGCCACTGAGGTTGATGACATGGCTTTGAATCAGATTCAAGAACAATTATATGAGTCCTGATAAGTGGGATAATCCTAGGAATATCAGATAGAGTCCAACAAATGGAATTCTTGTGTCTCCTACGGACATTTAAAAGCATCCTCTCAAGTTCATCTTTAAGAGAGGAAGAAATGACAACAGGAAATGATTGATTGTACCCTAAGAATGCATACTCGAGTGATGAACGTAAAAACGTAAATTCAAGTTCAGAGTGGTTATCACTTTCCATGAAAAAATGAGACTTTGTATTGAACTTTGTTTCATTGTTCAATGTTATTGACAAAATTGGTTCCTTGTGAATAGAATTTTCATCCAATAAATTAGCTAGAGTAGGGTCATGAATTGGTATGGAATCGATGTTATAGATTTCACCCATGATGTCATTAATTATTTATTCAATAAAATCATCAATAGTGCTATCTAGAAGAGATTCATGTCAAGGAGAAAAATTACCCTCATGTGAATAAATAAAATCAATCTCTTATTGATGTAAACAACCATTGGTTATTCCTTGATGTTCCTTGAGTTAAATATCAATACTACTTATCCAATTAACCACATGGATCTCTTCATCATCCCCAATTTTAGAGTTCACATTATAGATGTTCAAATCAAGACTCATGTTTTCAAATGTGATGGTCATGTTCACATTTCAGACTCGGATAATAGAGTTGATTGTTTCAAAGAAGGGATGACCAAGCTTTATTGGGGTTTTCTCCCTAGGACCTAAGAATGGGTGATTTTCAATAACATTAAATTCAGCTGGGTAAAACAAATTTTCCACTTTCACTAAAACATCCTTTAAGTCCCCCTTTGGACCCCTAATGCTACGATCAGAAAGTTGAAGTGTGGAAGATGTGGGTTGGAGCTCTTCTAGGCCTAATTGGCAGTACACAACATAGGGGATGAGATTGACACTAGAACCTACGTCACGAAATTCCTTAACATCTTTTCTCTCTCCTAGTTCAAAATTGATGTAAGGGAAACCCGAGTCTTTCAACTTAGGAGGAATGGTCCATTGAATTGTGGTACTCACATTAGTAGCAAAAATGACATGGTTTTTATGTGAAAATTTTCTTTTAAAAGTTAAAAAGTCCTTAAGGTACTTTGAGTATACAGGAATGGTTTTAAATGAATTCAGGTGTGTAATGTTCAACTTGACTTGTGAGAATATTTCCCTCAATGTTTCACTCAATTACGGATTGGTTTTCCCCCTCAAGGGTTGAGGAAATGGTACAAGTTGTGGGGTTGTTTTTTGTAGGGTTGTTTCATTGACATGTTTATCATTTTCTTCGGTTTGATCATATGTCTCATTTGAATTTTCATTAGTGTTTGAAGATTCATATGGTTTCTGAATTATTTGTTCAGGATTCTCAACTGATTTTCTACTTCTTTGAAAAGTTACAATCTTTAGTTGATCATGAGTTGTTTTAGTGAAACTTGACTCTCTCCTTATTGTTTTTTGTGGAATGTCTTTTGTAGGAATGGGTGCCTTTCCAATTTTGACGGTTTGATGTTCTTATTTCAGGGAAGAGACTTATGATTTCATCCTTTCCATTTTTTTTCACAATTGATCTAGGATTGGGAGAGGGACATATTGGGAAGGGGCTTGTGTTGTTTGGGTTATCCCAGGGGGATACATCGGTTATTGTATGGGTTGTTGGTATTGGACTGGTGTATGTTGGTATTGGATTGTTTGTGGTTAGAATTTGTTATGGTTTTTAAAATTTTTTTTAGTGTAGGGGTTTGGTCCTTTTGGTTCGCTAGGTTGTTTGTTATCTTTCCATTGGAATCCTAGGTGGTCATTATACCTTGGATTCAAAGTGTTTTGGTATTGGGGCTTTTGAAAGTTTAGGTCACTGACTTCAGCATGTGGTCCATTTAAAAGAACATCCTTGATGGATGGAATGGTTGGGAAGTTGTCTGTTTTATGGTCATGTATGTCACAAATTGTGAAAACAGGGTCTACAGTTTGGATTTCATGGGTTTTCCTATGGTCTATCTCTTCAACTTTCCTAGATAGTGTTAAAAGTATCACCTTAAGGATTTCCACTTCTCTAATTTTAAGCATTACAGCAGTTATTTGGGGCTTTTCAGAATAAGGTGATGTTACCCATGTTTGGTTTTGTTCAGCAAGTATTTCTAGATACTCGTAAGTATGATTTGGGGATTTGGTTTTAAAGGTCCTGTTACACATCATGTCAATGAATTGTTTGTTCCCCGGGCCCAAAACTTCATAGAAAATTCTCACTTGTTCAGGAATAGAAAAACCATGGGGTTGAACCACATTTATGGTGTCTTTTATCCTCTCTCATGTTTCATAAAACTTTCTCCCTCTTTTTCAAAAACCTGTTGGATGCTCTTTTTTAGTGCAATGGTTTTGTGATGAGGGAATTAGTTTTTGTACAATTCTCTTTGAAGTTGGTCCCAATAGTGGATTGATGAAGGTATCGTATTATTTAACCAGTTCTTTGCTCGATCCTTAAGTGAGAAAGAAAACAAGCCCATCTTAGCTGAGTCATGTTGATGTGGTGAGAACATGGTTTCAACAATTTCATTGAACTCATTTACATGAAGATAAGGCATTCTTGACTCCATCCCATGGAAGGATGGAATGTGTTTTAGGAAATGTGGTTTAAAGACATTGTGGGTGTCTCCTAGGGAACCATGCCTAATTCAAGAGGGTGTGTTGGTCTAGGTAGGTATAATTTTGTCATTCATGATTTGATCAACTACATTCCCCAATTTGGGGTTTCCTGATTTGGATTTCCATTTTGGTTCCCACCAGGGTTTGTGAGTTGGTTTCTTTAAAGACCCTCCATTTAAATTGACTCAATATTTGAATTTGGGTTATTTGGAAGATTAGGATCCAATGGTTTACTTGACTCCCCTATCCTATGAATTTCCACCCTAACTAGTCTGTTTGAGTTATCACGGGGGTAGGAGGACATGCACCAAAAGAAAAAAAAGCGAGAAAGGGAAGAGATAAGAGATCATGGGTTAGAATAAAAGAATATGGGTGATGAATGAAGGTTTTGGTATAAGGAACATACTTGGTCCCCGGTAAAGGTGCCAAAATTTTTTGTCGTCCAAATTTACCAAAGTTTTAAGGGTTAAGTGGTCACTTGCAGTGTAGCTTGGGTTGTCGAATCCTCAGATACCTAAGAAGATCCATAGACACACAATAAAAAGAGATGGGTTTTGGGCTATGAAGTGGCCAGCTTGGGTTGATTTTATATGGTTTTAAAAGAGAACTAAGATATCTATGTGAATTCAAATTTGGAGAAAATGAGATGATCCTAGGTCATTGCTCGGGGTGGATTGGATGAATTATTTTTTTTCTTTTACAATTTCAATTTTATTATCATGAGATGGATTCATACAACGAATTCAGACTAACCTCATCACATACTGATTAAGAACTATAAAAAACACATTATAATAATATATAAACTTGTAGTATCATTTTCATGATCACTCTAAGGTAAAGGATCTACTTAGCACATAAAAGTGGGGTGAATAAATTCAATAAGGAAGTGGAAGGGAGAAAATCATTGAATGAAAGAAACTCAAATAAATGAGATTAAAAACATTTATAGAGTGATAAATAACATCCAATACATCCCCTTGCTACCACATTAGATCAACCCATAAAAGAACGAGCCCTCCATTGACAACATGTTCTCAATGGAAGCGGGAAGTAGACTTACAAGGTTGGAATTGAAGAAGTCAGAACTGAAAAAAACGATCACTCCAACGTTATGTGAATAAAATAACAGGGTTTGGTGTGAAAAAATTCACACCTTGAGGCAAAGGTATCATGGAGATCTGAATGAAGAACATAATAAGAGAAGAAGAAGAAATTTTATTGAAAACATAGGTGATTCAAACAACTTACTTGAGAAGATATCACATTACAAAGAAAAATTGGCATAATAACATTACAATGAAAAAAAGCTCCAAGATCCCCTAAATAATCCACTACTAATAACTTAAATAAGTATTTTTTAATTCTTTGACCGATCCCCCATCATCCTATGTGCCTTTAATTAATATTTTTTGGGAATGGTGGGTAGACAATTAATGGAGATGTTACTTTTCCACTCTTCCCCCGAAATGGAATCCAGCTTGCATCCACCAAAAAGACACGCCGATAGAACTTTCTAGAAGGCCGAATTGTAGTGGTCCACAAAAGACGTAAATGAAGCCTCGAATGAATACTAATAGTATGTAAAATATTTGTCCAAAAGATGTTGAGGATTTCACGATATTATTTAAATGTTGGGCTGTTTTTCTGGGCCACAGAATCTGGTCCAGAATTTAATCTTCAAATTGGGCCACTTGGAACTCCATTAAAACATTCAGTTTAGCTTGGGACACTGTTGAATGAAATGTTCCACCTGATTTCTTGTATCTCTATTTTAATTTGACACTCTTTGGTCTTGAATCATGGGTGCTACAGTTCTTTTATCGGTCTACTATCCAAATAAATTTGTCCAGAATGTGGTTGGATCAGGGTCCACATTGGTGGTCTTCCAATATGAGTCATTAAGTTCACCAAAAGTATGAATTGTTCCTAATGGAATGAGAAACCATACAATTAAATATGAAATTTAAATCAAGATAATTGGCTATTCTAAATTTTGATCACAAATGAACCATGTAATTTTTCATTTTAAGAAAGAATTGTAATCATGATGTGAAATGATGTGCAAAGTGTAAAATTCACTAAAATGTTATTTATGAATATCAAATCATATTAAAAATATATAAATTAAAAATTAATATTAGCCTCATTTAGTGGCTAATCATTTAGTGTCTCGGAGGATAGATAGGTAAAAAATTTACAACACTTACTATAATTTATATAAAAGGATATCCATTGGAACCTCTAAAAGACACCCTATATGATATAATCATATTCATTTTCTAGGGACCTAAAACATAATATTGGGCTTATCTTGAAAGCATTTAAAGGTAAAAATACAAATTTTTTATAACTATTAGATCATAATCATTAGGAAATCCAAATAAGGTGAAATAAAATATATATAAAGTTCATTGTATCACAATTGAAAAAAATATAACATTATTTATAATTAAAGATTATGTCATAGGAATATTAAACAAAAAAATATAATTACAAACATGTCTTAGATGAAGATAATTGAAATCAAACATAACATAAAATCATATCATAATAAA
Organism: Viscum album; assembly: GCA_963277665.1. NCBI lineage: Eukaryota > Viridiplantae > Streptophyta > Magnoliopsida > Santalales > Viscaceae > Viscum > Viscum album. The sequence goes on from OY728130.1 coordinate 1,448,178,948, forward strand.
GAAAAACATATTTAGAACATGGAATATCATAAACATTTGGAATAGACTATAATTAAAGATCATTATAGGGAAGTGTAACATATACTATCATATAGAAGAAGTTTGAAAAAATAAAATTATATACACTATTTAATTTAATGAAAAAAATATAAGTATTTCAACCATTTACTTTTTAATAAAACATAATTATGACCACCCTTTAATTTTTGAACAAATCAAAGAATGTACAAACATCATATTCTACTGAGATATAGAACCATAAACAATGTATTTGAGGGAAATATAAGACCACACCCATCATCATTCATTCATTTTATTTCGACATTAAATCAAATAATTAATCATATAACATATATCACATAATATAATATTTTTTTCATATATTTTTGAAATGGAATTCTTTAAAAATGATAATTTTTTATTAATAACATAATATCGAAAATGTTTATTTAATAAGAGAAAATATAATATTTTTTATGAACCACCGCTTTATTTTATAATATTAATTTTTAAATGGAAGAGGAATCAAAGAAAGTATTTCCCTTATAAAGTATTTATTAATATCATCTCTAATATGAGTTGATTCTCACGTCACCTTACAAAAACCATTTTTTGAGTTGAAGAGTAACATTAAACAACATTAATTCAAAAAAATTAATAAATAGACCTTCATAATAATTAAATAATAATTTTAAAAAGTAATTCATAATGTAAGAATATTATATCTTTGAATATAAAATCCTTCTAAATATTTTAAAACAACGTTATAGAAATCACATGTCATTAAAATAATAACAAAAACATTGATTTAAAATGAATAATGGGTAATAAATGTAATATTATAGACAAGAAAATTCGAATTTCAATAATTTAATTGAGAAAAAATATGTTCTACAAAAAACATGTATATCGAGTAATACTAAGTTAAAAGAAATTATCATTAATCTTGACAAAAATTTCATTTTCACAAAATAATTGAATAATCAGGTAAGAATAATTCTCTGTATAACATTATTTCACAATATAATATGTTATAAATAAAACATAAAATTACCATAAATTATAATAGATCAATTTTTTAATAAGATATTTAAAGTTGAGTGATTATGAACCTAGTAAAAGATTTTAACCACAAAATCCTATTACAATAATCATAATCTTTGAGGTAGGGTCACTCTATAATGAGGTCATAATGAATAATTTTAAAACCCCATTAAAATAAAAAGGAAAAAAATTAAATAATTCATTATGTATAATATATCATACCTATATTAATATATTTCAATAAGAACGATTATAACCAAATGGAAGAAAATTATTTATCATTAACCCTTTATTCCATATTTATTGTATGAATATGCCCAACGTCCTGAATAATCAAATTAATTTTATAAGATAAATTATAAAAAAAAAATTATTATATACCAAATTAAATTTGTACCATTCATTATCATATGTTATTTATTTGTTATGTAGTATTTATTATTCTTTCATGAAAATTATTTCTGTATTGTGTTATTTTTGTAATTAGATATGATATTTTACTAATATGTTAGATGATTATTAACATATTTAATGGTATATACCAATAAATAATTTCTTATTAACATATAATAACATGATTATTTCTGTTCCCATATTCATCCATGACATACTTTTACATCCTTGATTAAGCAGGTTTGTTAAACCTAACCCAAACATGAAAATGATATATCTTAATGGGTGATTATGATATAAAACTTTATAATTTCTTATAATATATTAATTATATTGTTATTGATATTTTTTTTTATACTTTTGAATCATATTTTATGTTTTTTTATAAAGAGTTTAAATTAGTATAACAGCAAAAAATTACTTTGTGGAGGAGGTTGTTTTCACAGCTCATGGTTAACGTTTTTATGTTTCTTAATAGTTGATGGAAATGAATAAAAAAAGGTTTTTATATTAATATAATAAAAATTGACAACATTTATAATTCATAGGATTTCAATTTACCTTCTTCGGGATATGATTTCATGATAATTATTAAGAAAAAATGGTATGTAGCAAGTAATACTCACATTGGTACATTTGAATTTGGATTGAAAATATCCTTTGAAAATAGGTCTTTAGATAAATAAATAGTTAAAAGGATTATGAAATTTATATAATTTATTATCAGAATAAAAAAGGACTATTTTTTGGAATTAATTCGATGAAATGGTTATTCATTGAATTGGTACAACTGTCCCATTTCATAAGTAAATAAAGGATCACTTTTGAGAACACCATTAAATTTTCAATTCTATAATTACAATATTAAAGGGTTAAATACAACAAAATCTATAAATAATGGATTATGGGGTGATCTTGGGTTGATAGTCCCTCAACTAATTATTTCTTCAAAAAAAATTTAACATATTTTAAATATTTTATTTATGTTTTTTACTATTACCATTTATTTATTTTTAATATGGAAAATAGTTTTTAACTGGGAAAATTATTTTTTACAAAAAATTTAAAATAACAAAGTTAAGAAAAAGTGGGTGTTATAAAACAATTTATCAACCTTTAATCAAATTAAAATTATAAATAATATAAAATTTTCCACAACCTATCCCACTAGGGCCTGAATAGTGATTACCCTAAGCCCTTGTCCAATAGGCTAGGGGTCGATGACCAACATAGGGTAGGCATATCCCACACATCGTAGGCCTTGGTATAATGTACCTATACACATGAATAAAATATATATTCATATTAAATGATTAAATATAAAATGCCTAATACAAATTCGTTCATATATCTATGATTCCACAATTATAGTATGATAAAAAAAAGTACTATAAGGGATAAAGGGGAAAATTTCAAGCCCAACATAAAACTATAGATACTCCCACCATCTTTAAGTGTGATTACTATGATTAAATTAAACCACAAAAGTAAGACTAATATTCTTCTAGAGTAATATATGATCCATAATATCCCAGTCCATCTACGACACCATCAAGTGGGTGGTTCTCTACATACGTCATGACACTTGTGGGAAGATCCCATGAAGGGGTATTACGATATCCAATAGTATTCGATGAAAAATATTTACATGAAGCATCTAGAAAAATAAAATCAAAACAGAAATATATTAATCAATACATATAAAATGATAAAATCCATATAAACATAAGAAGGACATCATGACATTAGGTGGTCATAACCACATACCAACCATATGATTCTGCTAAAAACAATTCTTGTTCATAGAAAAATCACTTCACTGGACATGCCATCACAACTGAATCATATCCCAAAGGTCAATACCATTGGTTCCTACCAACGAAATTTCACCGGTCTTTGTATACACTCATACACAGATTGGGTGTCATGCCTAGGATTGTTGGGTGACATTATGAACCCAATCTTGAGAAACCCTCTATATAGGGGATCATATGGAAATTATAACATGAACACTAATGATGTCTCCAACTATATGGAGGATAAATTCTCTACTAAAGGAGGTTGTGATGATTTAACAAACCCCTAATAGGTTATAAAGATGATATATGATCACAGTCTAGTCTCATAGAGGGACACCATAAGGTCTATCAGATAATCATCTTCTTGAAGGCATCATAATACCAATATGTGGGCATAATGTTTCATTTTACCCTCAAGGTAATGAACCAAGAGGAAACAATCAACTGATACAATTCCAAAATGGGCAAACTAAGGAATAAAAAACCATTAACGGGGGTACATGGCATGTACTATGAGTACACGACACTTCCATCCAACCCATTGTCTTCTCATTTTTTTCCTCACATGAAACGTAAATATCAAAATATAAATTGTGTAAAATAGTAAACTATGTGTAGAGATCTCGTGAAACATTTCATGTTCTCTATCCCAATACATGTGTACAGAAGTTCGTTCCTGTTCACCAATAATTGTACACCTAGTTGTTCCCTTGTACACATGGTGGTGCATGTGACCAAGTATACAAGGCCATGTACTGTAGTCGTGTCTAAGTAATTCATCTTATATGCTCTCGTGTAACCTATGGGTTGCAGTCTGAGCCAATGAGAACCTATTAAATGAAATTTTCCAAGGTCAAATGACATGTGATATTAAACTCTCTACAAAAACTCTAGTTCTGTACATTGGGTCCTACATGATGTGTAATTCTAAATTACATAACCAGTAACCTATGATTGTTTAGGTTCTACGAATCTTCTTCGTGTCGTTGTTATTGCTACCACCATTGTAATTTTCATACGGTAATATAATATAAGGGGTCTCCCATCCACTTCCATCATCTATCATTTGGATCCAGATCTAGATATACTCAAAAAAACCATTGTAGAGGCATATATCCTCACCACATGTCAAGAATAAGAAGAAAAGAATCCATCAATCTCTTCAGATCCGCCTTTAATCATACTCCACATTCATCTCTGCTTGAAAACATCCTTGATCGTAAACCACACCCACTGTATTTTTCTATTGCACCAAATTTAATTCATACAATTATCTAATACTAGGTATTCATTGATCCATGGGACAAATAAATTTCCCTTGATGAACGTGTGGTGAAATGGGTGGGGGGATCTATACGCCATCTGATATTTGGATTGATGATATACATTTTTATATTCATTTTCATTCCATTTTCATACATATAGATTACTTAATATGTATAAAATAAACAAAATAATATATCAATAAATTTAATCTACCATAAATGGGAGAATCAATTCTTGTTCGTCGAATTGATTCACATTATACAAGGATAAAATAACACGATATGTTATTTGAAAAAAAACATCCTATAGGGAGTTAGGACCCATCATTGATGAATAATAATATTGTGATTTTCATTTAAGATCCATATGTTCCATTGTTCTCTAATCGATGAGCCACGAATCAATCTCTTTTAAACCATAGAAGCTCCACAAAATATCTCGACATCTCATCATGATATATAGTGTTATACAGATAACCCTAAATATTTTTAATAATAGTTTATTTATAATCCAAAAATACATTAATGGCATTTATAATTAATAAATGATTTTTATAGATTAATTCATTCAATCATTTTGTCATGACTGTGCACTTCTAAATTGCCCAAATGATTAAAATTTACGTCATGCATAATGTAAAATCCACGTTCTAAACTCGAAATTACCCTTAGATTTTGGATCATGGCCCCCATTATGTATTTTTTTAACATTTTCATTAAATGTGATCACTGGAGATTTTAATATATTTAACAAATTATTTATAAGAACAATTTTTATCAAAATCTCACACATCTCAGCACATATCTTTGAAAATAATCCATATACGATTAAAATATAATGTGTCAAAAGTCAGAGTTATTCAATCTAAAGACCTATGAGATTTTCTTACTTAAAATAGAAACACCTAATCAAAAAATAGTATGGTTTTGAGATTATATATGGTTCTCCTACTCCCATGTTCTCTCTTGATGATAGTCATACCACCACTAGACACACACTAGTGAAATCGATCAACCATGAATGATCTTCTCCCACCGATCCTCATTTTTCAACAGGTAATTAGCTAAGGTAGCTTCATCCCCAATGTCCATCTCTCGATAGTAGATAACATATGGAAGGTCATACACATACCTCTTTACATGTAACATGTGGAAGAAGTCATGTACTCGCTATAAGTACAACACTAGATCCTCATGGTATTCCTCCTCGCTAAATCTATGTAGAATCTATAAAGGTCCAATATAACAACCATACCCTTTATGAAACACCTAAACATGATTTATTACACAAATTATTTATTTGATACAACATGGAATATCGAGAGTCCTAGTTTCTTTTGGGATTAGGAAAATAAAATAACACCATATAACCTAAAACACAACATATTTATTGAAAAGATCATTTACATGAAAACTACATTCTTCTGTAAATAACATTGCACAGGATAACCTGAAGAAATGCGTAAGAAAAAGGTGGGATATCAAGCCCAGTAAGGGAAAAAGACATGGAATAAAATGAGATATACATTACATTTTACACAATAGGCACATCAATAGAGAACTAGATAAACATGAACATAAAGGCAATATAAATTATGGTAATCATAACATGAAGATGTGACAATAACATTTAACATGATGTTAGAACGAGCGGAGGCTCATTGAACATGGAGCATGAATAAACCATCACTGTACATGAAACATGATTAAACCCTCATTGCACTTCATTTAGCATGAATAGACACTAATTTTACCAGATGAATCATAATACTATACTTTACCCAATACATTGGAGCGCTATTAGGGTGCACCCTTCTTAAACATGTAATTGATATATAGGTGTACCACATGAATAATATGACATGGAATCAATATACTTCACAAGTTATTAAATGATAATGTATTGTGGAATAAATACATTAAAGTACCATTCAATATTTATATGGTCATAATGGTAAATACCCATGATAAATACATGGGTATGATATTCATTATAGTATGATCTTGGATTGGAAAAATGTGGTGCAATTTCAGCATCATTGCTTCGAGACATATGAATTCATAAAAATGTTTGATGAGAGAGAAATGGGTGTCCCATAATATGTAAATGAAGTGGGAAGTATGGGTAATATAGATACATGTCCCAAAAAAATTAATGGATTTTAGATTTTTAATAAAAAATAATTGGTTGAATGAAAATGTGGAGATAGAGATTCCTTATGAGATTTTGGCATGGTAATAATTGTACATGGGAGGCATTTATGAGAGATAAAGGGGATATCACATTATTCAATAATGAAGAGGCATGTATGGGGGAGGTGTGAAATCATACCGAAACATTTATAATTGAAAATAAAAAAGGAATAATAATATAATACTACTTGGACATAAATAAGGAAAGTTAGAATCCCTTACATGGAAGTGTGATCCAAAAATCTTGGGAGGGGCTTTAGAGAGACTTCTTCAGAGAATGGGGTGCCTTGGGAATATTCTAGATATGTGAGGGGAAATTTTATACTAACTACAATGTATTTTATTGAAGATGGAGTGGGTGGTTGGGTGGGTTTATATAGGAATAGGGAGGGAATTTTTAATAATTTTGGTTTGGGACACCACACATTAAACTAATCAAAACCACAAACCAGACCATGATGTTTACCATGGTTTTTGCCAAAAGGGAGTGGAAAACAATATTTTATTATCTTAATGGCCTAACATCTTATAAAAATTTGGTTTCTTATATGGAGGTGATTCACCCTCTCAAGGAAAACTATTTAAAAAGAATAAATGTTTAATAACTATTGATGGGCATACTAATGTTTTGTAAAATAAATCAATCAAACCCAAATTCACATTATTTTATTGGTAAAAAATACAGATTACATAGTTGAGTATTAACTGAAAGTATTATTTGTGCTTTAAAAACGTTTTAAAAAGTAACAATAATAAATTGAATGTCTAATCTTTATACAAAAATTAATGTATATAGTCATAGTGCTAAGGTCTTGTTACATAACCCCATAAAATCTGCATAAGGCCTTAGAGTATGGTGCGTGATGGTGAAATACTCTACGGGAGGCTCGGATAACATTTCTCGAGTGGTAATCTCTATTAACTCACTCTTCTCTCATAGGAAGTTCCACTTGAGCATATCGTATTCAAGCTCAGATTGAGTTTGGTCAAGAGAGAAGCCCAATTATGCCACCTCCTTTCCAAGCAATGATAAATGGGCTTCATATGGGGAATGTCTATAGGATGAGGCCATCACTTCATTTATCTGATTAAATTGTATATGTTAAAACCCTATATTTATACTAATCATGTGATCACTGTTCAATGGCTATATTAGAAATGATCACAGTTCATAATGATATTTTAAAATCCATATCATAGAACCGAATATGTGCATATGTTTTACATAACCATAAGAAAACATTTAAATAGACCAAGATAAATTTTCATTATAGAATTTTTGCATCATTAAAATATTTCCCCATTAAAAAATTTCTCCTACAAAATTTCCTTTTTCACAAAATAAAATAGATGTGGGTAACTCTGCATTATAAATTATTCTGATTCCCAAAATTCTTATTCAAACCTATGGTTTTTCCTTAATACCTTGATTTGGGACATTTTCTTATTTCATAGAACATTTTCTCTACGATATAAGATCTTCCTTGGTTTCTCCTCATAAGAAAGATCATCCTCTAATTTTTCTACCAGTAAAGAGAGTCCATTTGAAGGGTCTGGTTTGAACTTTCTTAAGTGGGATACATGAAACACATCATGTACTTTATCCATGGTTGGTGGAAGTGCTAGTCGATAGGCCACAACCCCAAAACGATAAAGAATTTTGAAGGGGCCAATAAAACTAGGACTTAACTTCCCCTTCTTTCCAAACCTCATGGACATCGTCCATAGAGATATTCATAGAAATACAATGTCTATAACATTAAACTCAATGTATCATCAACAGATATCTTCATAACCCTTCTGTCTACTTTGGGAAGCCTTGATATGTTGTTGAATTGTTTTCACCTTCTCCGCCATTTCATCGACCATTTCTGGTCCAATTAGCTTAAGCTCACTGACTTCATCTGAACATGTCAGTTTTCATCACCACATCCCATACAGGGCTTCATAAGGTTCCATTCAGATGCTTGAGTAGAAACTAGTATTATATAATAATTCAACTAGAGGAATATATTAATCCCATTATCCTTTCAATTCCATTGAAAATATCTTAACACATCATCCAGTGTGTCAATAGTTTGCATTTATTGGCCATCATTTTGAGGATGTTAGGCTTTAATGAAGTTTATTCCAGTATATAGATCATATTGAAGACTCTTCCAAAACATAGAGGCAAATCTTGGATCTCGAGCATATACAATAAATAGTTGTTCTCCATGTAGCTTTAACACTTCCCTTATATATATCTGTGCCAGTTAATCCAATGGGAAATCCAACCAAATTTCAATGAAGTGTGAAAACATTGTAAGAGGATACACAAAAATCTAGATTGCATTATTGCCTTTGGATGTCTCTGGAAGTCAACTGACAAAGTCCATGGTGATGTTCTCCCATTCCCATGTTTGTATGGTAAATGGTTGCATTATTCCCTTAGGCTTATGCCTCTATGCCTTCATTTGCCGAAAAACTAGGAACTTTGATGTATACTCAATGATCTCCATATTTATATTATCCCTCAAATATTTCTTATGAATATATCAACACATCTTTGTGTTTCCTAGGTGAATAAAGAAATTTGAACTATGTGAATAATCTAAAAAGTTTATTCATCAGCTCTGGACATGATGGAACTTATTGACTTATCCTAAATGGCACAATTCCTTATTTATTAACATTTAACTATAAGGATTTACCATTTCTAATAGCTTCTATGTTCTTCTAAATTCCCACACCATCTTTTTGAGTATCATTTAACCATTCCAAAAGAGATTTTTGAGAAATAATTTGTGAAAGGATTGATAGTGTTACTTTATTTATGATTCCCATGTCCATATTCATCAAAACTATGAATATTGGATCCATCTCAATTATCAACAGTGATAAGATCACAGGGTTCTTTCAACTCAGAGATTCCTCCACATTGTTCGCATTCCTAGGGTGGTAATGGATTGAGCAGTCATAGTCTTTGATCAGATCTAACCATCTTTGTTGTTGTATGTTCAACTCTTTCTATTTGAATATTTACTTGAGGATTTTGTGGTCCGTATATATTTCACACATCCCCCAAAGAGATAATGAAACCTAATTTTTAAAGCGAAGATCACTGCATCCATCTCCATAGGTTGTGTTGGATAATTCTACTCATGAACATTCAATTGCCTTAATTCAAAGGCAATGACATTGTCATTTTTCATCAACAGATAACTCATGCCTTTCTTCGAATCATCACAGAGTACTACAAGAGTTTTTTACATTTTGGTAAAGTGATCACAGGCATAGTGATAATCCTATTTTTCATCTCCATGATGATTTTATCACATTCTTCACTACAAGAAAACATTACTCCCTTCAGACCTATCTTGGTATGAGGGTTGGACAATCGTGAGAAATTTCTAACAAATAATTTATAATATTTAGTTACCTGCAAGAAGCTGCAGATATTTGTTACCAATGTTGGCCTCGTCTATACCTCTATTGCAACTATCTTGGATGGACCCACAGATAACCCATTGCTTGTGATGATATGGAAAATGAATGAGACCTTCTTCATCCAGAACTCACACATGTTGTACTTTTCATAGAGATTCTCCTTTAGCACGGTCTCTAGTAATTTTCTTAGATGCTATTTAGGATCCTACATGGTTATGTAGTATATTATAATATAAACTATAAAGACTACAATAAATTTTTTGAGGTAATCTCTAAAGACTCTATTCATCATATCAATAATTATTAATGGAGGATTAGTGAGTCCGAAAGGTATTACTATGAATTCATATTTTCTGTATCTTTTACGAAAATAAGTATTGGGGATATATTCCTTTTTCACCCATAGTTGTTAATATCCCGACCATAAATATACCATGAAGAAGTATTGTGCTCAATGAAGATGATCGAACAATTCATTAATTTTTGGGAGAAGATATGTGTTCTTTATCATGATTTTGTTAAGAAAATGATAATTGATGAAAAAAAGATTGACTCATCCTTCTTCATGAGATAGAGGATTGGTGCACCCCATGGTGAAGCACTTCGACATATAAACCCTTTATCTAGATTCAATTGTGGTTGTGTCTTCAACTCCCCGATTTTAAAAACAACCAATCTATATACATTATTGGATGTTTTAAATGCCCCAGGTAAAATAAAAATTGATAATTCAACATCTCTACTATGAGGAAGACCTATAAATTACTTAGGAAACACTTTAGTGAATTCCCACACAATATGCATATCTTCAAGGATGGTTGCTTCCTGGGTCTCATTCATCTTATCCAGATATGTGTTCTCTTAGGGAATTAATATCCATGCTTGAGATGATGGAGTTAAAGAAGATTCATCTTCCTACATACACTTATATAGAATCAGGGGTCGATTATCCACATGGGGAGTGATTTACCTCTCACAGAAATTTGTGCTGGCGCTATATACAGAAAGCCAATCAATGCCAATTATTGCATCAAATTACATCATGGGGAGTATGATAAGCTTCTCGGGGAAGTTTAATCCAAAGATTGTGATCGGGGAAGAGTTATATTAATGGGATACAATGATTACCCCATTTTCCATTATCACCTACATATTTACTTCCATGATTTGTAGTGGTTTTGGGATTGTATACTCTTCTTTCAGGATATAAAAGAATATGTAGAACCATGCATGATAACCCTAAATTTCACTTTTTCTTATTTCTGGTTCTAATCATTTACATTATCCATGAAAAAAATAGAGAAGATAAAAATTAAAAAAATAAAGGGAAATCCATAGACAAAAATAGATAACGTATAAATTACTTTGATTTCATTAATTTATGAATCTATAGGCTTTAATCAATTTTATCCGTGATCTAATTCCCAATATATATTTTTTGGGTCATTTTTTATTCCATTAATAATGGTTCATACTAAGCTTTTGAATTTACCATAGAAAATACCTCGGGATTTTCATAACCAAGAGTGCATAAAGGCCCATTTTCATGTACCATGATACCCTAGGATAGGCCCAAAACTCCTTGTTAGTGATTTCACTCCTAGAAACATCTGTTCCAGAACCACCTCTACCTTCTTTTATCCAGATAGGGATATATTTTATTGATAAAATACTTACTCAATACTCACAAAATCTTAGGGATGTTTTTATTATACTTAGACTTTCTTATAAGGATTCTCTATGGTTTTCTAATCCTAATCCCAAATACAACTAAACCTATCTTCTGATACTAACTACAACTACACTCATCTTTATTAAAAACTTAAACAGGGTTTAATACATAAATTATTTACACCAGAAAACATGGATGATTGAGTGTTATAGTATCTTTTGGGGCTTAAGAGAATTAAATAACAACTTAAAACAACAAACAAACCTTCTTTATTGAAAACATCCTTTACAAAATCACTATATTCTCTCATACATAGCATTGCATAGGATTACTTGTGGAAATTCATAAAAAAGGGTGAGCTATAATGCCAATTAAGGGAATAAACATGGAATAAAATGAGGAATACAATACATGTTAGAAAATAGGCATATCAATGGAGAACAATAGAAAAATGAACATGATGGCATTATAAAGCATGATATTCATAACATGGAGATGTGGCAACAAAATTTTACTTGATATTATCATGAGCCAAGGACCAATGCATATGGAGCATGAGTAAACCCTCATTTCACATGAATCATGATTAAACCCATTTTTCAATTGAATTATAATGATTCAACACTCATTTCATAGGACTTATCGTGATATTATACTTTACCCAATGCATTAGAGAACTATTAATGCACACCCTTCTTAAACATGTCATTTCATTCATATGTGTGCCACATAGATCATATAACATGTAATCTATCAACATAATACGTTATTATAAAATTAAAGAATTTGAAATTAATACATTAATGTACCATTAAATATGAATATGTGAATAATGTTTAATAAACGTGATTGATACATGTGTATGGTATTCACTACACTATGATCTTGGCTTGGAAAAACGCGATGCAATTTCGGCAGCATAACGGCGTGACATAAGAATTCATAAAAATGGTTGATGATAAGGAAATGGGTGTTTATTCCTATGTTCATGGAATTTAAATTAAGTAGGTCATATAGATACATGTCCCACAAAATTTAATGAAATTTAGATACAAAATACAAAATAATTGATTTAATGTAAATGAGGAGAGATAAATTCCTTACTGAATTTTGGCACGGTAACAGGAGTTCACGGGAGGCATTAATGAGAGATAAATGGGATCTATAAATATTCAAACATGTAGTGGGAAGTATGGGAGAGTTGAAAAATGATACCCCAACATTTATAACTAATAATAAAAGGGAATAACAATATAAGGAAACATGGACATAAATAAGAAAAGTGAGAATCAATTAACTGGAAGTGTGATCCCAAAGGCTTGGGAGGGGCTTGAGACAGACTTCTTAGTATATTGAGGCTCCTTGGGTGGATTATAGATATAAGAAGGAATAGGTTTGAAGAAATTAAATGGAATTGAGTGAATATGAAGTGGGAGCTTTGGTTGGTTTATATAGCAATTGAAGGGGAATTCATTGTTATTTAGGATTGCGATACCACACATTAAACTAATCAAAAACACAAAACAGTCCATGGTTCATGCCACTAGTTTGTTCCAAAGGTGATTTGAATACAAATTTTTTATATTTCCAATTGACAAAATTATTAAAATAATAAGGTTGCTTATGTGAAGGCGTGTCACCCTTTCGAGGAAAATAATTTAAAAAGGAAAAATGTATTATAAGTTCTGAGGGGTCTACTAATGATTTGTATAATAAATCAAATAAACCAAAAATCACATAATATTAATTTAAAAACATATATTGGCCGAAAATAATGTTTATATTATTTTATTAAATCACTCATGGGTCATTGTGATGTCATGAACCACATTATATATTTAAACACCATTTATTTTTACCCAAAAAATCGACTATCATAGAAAATTATGAAAAAGTCACCATTGGATAATATTTATGTCCAAATTCCAAAAATAATATTCATTCTATCTATCTAATTTTATAAATATGGGAATTTTAACTTTTAAAATAAAACCCGATATTTATAGACAATTCGTTGGTTTTGACATAAACAGCTTTCACAACATAATAAAATTCACAGTTGTATTCATAAAAATTATACTATCATTTATATTTAAAAAAAAGTAATTTATTAATAATAATAATTTATTAAGATAATATTTAATTCAAAAATAATTTAATTCAAAAAAATTGATTACATAGTTGAATATTCACTAAAAATACTATTTGGTCTTTAAAAACACTTTATAATGTAACAATAATAAAATGAATATATAATATATGTACCAATAATAATTACATAGTCATAGAGTTTTGGTCTTGTTAAAAAACCCCTTAGAAAACCCGCACAAGAAATTACAGTATGGTTCATGATGTTGACATATTCTTAGGGTGGCTTGGATAACATTTCTCGAGTGGTAATCTCTATCAACTTCCACTTCTCTCATAGGTTGTTCCACTCGAGATTAACGTATTCTATCTCGGAATTGTCTTGGTCGTGATCAAATCCCAATGATGCCACCTCCTTTCTGAGCTCTAAAAAATGTGCTTCATATGGGGAAAGTCTACTATATGAGGCCATTTCTTCCTTTGTCAGAGTAAATTGGATTTGTTTAAGCCCTATATTTATTTTAATCATGTGATCACTGTTAAAAAAAACAGTTTCAATGGTTACAATTCTTAATGGTATAATAAAATCCAAAAAAATTGAACTGAATAAGTGAATAATTATTACATAACCATAAGAAGACATTTATGTTTTCCAAGAGGAATTTTAATTAATGATTTTTTGGTCATTACCGCCAATGAATCTCAAAGATAACTTGCCTCCTCATATGAATCTTTAAAGTCCATGTAGAGGTGAGACCCTCAAGAACACTTGTTCTCTCTTCTAAAACTCTAGAGGACTCCAACACTTGTAATAATAAGACATATAACCAATATGTTTATTCTTTATCTTCTCATGGATGATTTTCACCTTCTCAAATGTTCCTTACAAAAAAATAGATATCATGGCTGTTGGTTTTCTTGAATTAAGACAACAATTTGGTGGCCTATTGGGTGACCTATACAAGTTCCAAAATTATTTCATACTAATATTGAAAGTGTATCCCTTTTTGTACGTAAACTAGACAAAGGGTAGGTGATCCTACCAACTATGGATAAAATCCAACATGTAATCCTTTATCATGACCTCTAAGACCAGAATTATTATATCACTTTAGCTATCCGTTTTGGGGTGAAAATTTTTTCTCAAATAAAACTGAGTCACAAAGCCCTCCTGGATTCCTCTCTATAATCTCAATGTTATGCTAGAATACCAATCTAAAATGATCTTCATTGTAGATCCTTGGATCCAGACTATCTCTTAAATCAAATAACATCTCAATCACTCTATGTAATAGTTCAATCTAATTTATAAGAATTGGGCATGGTTTGTGAGTCGATCTACAATCACCCATATGCCATCATGTTTCTTATAAATAAATTGTAACCCACTAAAAAATTCCAGGTATATCCCATCCCATTTCCACTCTATAACATCTAGGAATTATGAAAACCTTATATAACTACTTCTCACCCTTCACTATTTAGAAAGTGAGGCATCATGAGACAAACTATATAAAGGAAATCATCATTCCTAGCCACTTAATATGACATCATAGGTCTCCATAAATTATTTCCACTCTATGATTACCCACTGATGGGGATATATGAATCTCCTACATCACCACCTCCCAATAATACAATGGTACCATAATACGACCTCTAAAATGATAGTGTGCTTCCCACCATCAAATTATATATCAGGGGCATGTGAAATGGATATATGAGAATGTAAGGTCTTATAGTATGTATCTCAATATTTCTCATCTAGAAAATGTGGTAATATCATTGGTGTAACAAACATCTACTGAGGATATGAAGCACCATCCTTTTCAACTAAGGACATTAACAATGATTCTATCTTTTTGACACCTTGACCAGAAAATGAGTACAATATCTCTTTTTTTAATTCATCTACCACCATGTTCCACTTCTATAGAGTAAACAAATCATGAATTTATTGCCTTTGATAAACTATGGAAAATTAATATGCCTCATGTTACGATCCCTGTGAGAGAAGATTTGCTTCAAACTCTTATGGTTAGACTAGATGATATATTTCTCTCTCATCAGGTACAATCTTTACATATTCAATTTGGAGACTACTACTTCTAACTCAATATTTTTGGACTTGTAGTTATTATCATGTGTTCTCAACTGAAGTAAACCATTATCAATAACTACCTTCCCCTATATTATAACACAACCAAACATGGTCTTTGATGCATTATAGAACACAATATACCCGACACCATCCATTAAAAGTATCATGATGGGAGTTCACATAAACCGTTACCACAATTCCTAAAATCACTAGTAACACACTTCAATAAAAATAAAATGATTCCCTTTTTGATTTAATGCTATCATGAGTTATATCAATACTGAAAACCCATTCTTCCCCTCTAAATATATTAATGAGGTCATTAATCCTACATAGTGGGTACTTATTTTTCATTGACATGTAATTAATTGGTCGGTAGTCCAAACATAACACCATGATCTCATAATTCTTCTTGGTGAAGAACGCTGGGGATGCCCATGGGGAAACACCAAGTCTCACAAATCCCTTATTTTGTTAGTCTTATAACTACATCCTTAGCTGTTAAAACTATAGTGGATCTATTTTATTAACTTGTTAAGATATCATGGTTTCCTTGGGTTGTGTTTAAATAGGCAAATCTATCCCCCCATATTGAGGAATGCCTTATACTTCCATAAGAAATACATCTTCATACTCCACCACCACAATAGGGAAAGGTAGCCCATAGAATACACTACTCCAAGAGTTATGAAATCCAATTTTTGAGTAATCATACGCGCTCTACTATGACTAATCTCTTCTATCTCCTCCAAGGATTCTATTTCACCCAAAAAGGAAAAATCCATCCCCTCACTATAGACACACCCCACCTCCACCTAAAATATTTAATATTTGTAATGAATTATGGTTAAGAAATAAATACCTAATATGAAATCATAAGACCTCATCTCTAGAAGAAAGTTATCTCATACAATGATCTCACCACCAATTGTTAGATAACACTATCTATAAAATTGCTCAGTCTTTTAGTGACCAGCTATCGGAATCTCTAACCGCATGGGTCCAGCCAAAGGCTCAACTAGAATCTCCATGTCTAGAACAAGATAAGTGAAAAAAATGACAGAAACATGTGTCTATAAACACTTCATATAATTTAAAAATGACACATATCATACCTCATATCATCCCTTGAGACTCAAGGTCACATGCCTCGATAAACTACAAACAGATTTTCCCCAAACCACCAGCTCACTGATCCTAGCATACACCACATGGGGTTGGAGGTGATGGTAATCCAAACCTTTAACCACCTCAAACAACTCTAACAACCCCTGTAAAATGTTCACCCACCTAAATAACACCCTAATCATACCAACATCTCTTCCAATATGGTCCCCATACTGTTTCTCGATCATTTGTAAGAAGAATCAGACAATCCCATTCCAGATATACCCAACAGTTGTAGGGGAAACATCACCACTATCTCAGTTGATTCGATCTATCTTGAGATCCCTTCATTACTAATACTATATTCTGGAATCATCTCTTGACATGTTCTATATGTTTTAATACCTATGAATATCATAAGATATCTACTGGTACCTATGACTATCATAAGATATCTACTGGTGAGATATCTACTTATGGGTCCCTTCAATAACCACCCACTATCGGCGCATTCTCTCCCAAAAAATGTTCCAAAAATATTGCACACTAAAGTAATCCATCATAATTGGGAATAATGTGGGATATTATTAATGTTATGATATTATAGTGTAATATATTTTCAATTTTCCCTGAAATTAAGAAGATATATTACACCATATCCAATAAGTAATTACAAAGATAAATAAACCACTTTCAAAACTCCCCTATGACAAAACTGCCCTTATGTAGGTGAAAAATCACATGTATGCACTCTAATCCAGATTTAGCCAAATAAAACTCTTCCCTGAATATATTCTCAATGTATGAAAATGATAGAGATGAATTTTTTTGTGTCTGATTCACTAAACTCGACTATATCATAAAAGATCCATGAAAGATAAATATCAATGAAAAATAGGTTTCGATATGTTGGAATCCTCACAAGGTGGAAAAATCTTGTGACTACCTTTTCCTAGTCCTGGGAACCTGTGGTTCTGGATCACCCTAAAACCATGGAGATTGCATCCTCAGTAGCTTATGAATCAAACACATCCTACATTAATATTTATATAGAAAATATAGTGCAATATGCTACTATATGGGTGGTTATATATCTGGTAATGAACTTTTTGGTTCAATCATTGGTATATTACCCTTTACTGAATCCTATTCACTCAGTGGATCATCTTCGAAATCAAGTGATTGAATCATTTTTGGTTGTCTTCATGGAGGCATCATGAAATAAAAAATTATATTTTGTGGCCATGGAGTATATATGGGGAGATGACTTCAAATGTACATGTAAATCAAAACCCATTCCTATATGATGCATGTACTAAATGTTTACGTGCGACCAATTTAGGATAGTACTCATTCAAATTTAATGTGATTAGAGTCCTAGTGGAAGGGTACATTAGGCACTACACCATCATTGGAGTCCCTAGAAAGAAATCATCACTTGAAACACTTTACACTATTTATCCAAACCAATCTCACAAAATCCATTCCTAAGGTAGAACCTCATTTCATACAAATATGTCCCAACCCAACCTCACGGGGTCCAAACTGTTACTACCCCAATACATAATTCAATATACAAGTGGATGGAGACCATCACTGAGTATGCATATCCCACACATGGGAGATATTGGCCTAATGTACCTGTATACACACACACAAATCGAATCCATTATAATGATTGAAGGTAAAATAATAATACCAATGCATTCATACATCTGTGATCCCACAATCAGAGTACAATACTAATGTATTACAATGAATAAGTAAGGAAAAATAAAATCCACACCACAAACTGAATAGATTACAACTTTCTCTAAGGGTGGGGAATATGGTCAAATTCAAACACCAAATAACACCTCAATCCATCTATATCAATATATTTTTCATGAGATATTTGTCCTCCTAGGAAACCATTAAATGGATCATTTCCTTCATAAGAGAAGATAAGGGTGAGAAGAGACCATACAATGGTGAGTATAATAATTCCCCTTAAATCCCCATGAAAATAATTAACATGATGAATCAAGAATAGTCATCTCATAAAAAGATATAAAAACTAATTCATAAAAAAGATAAAACGTAGATATACACTTGATGGACACCCAGAATCTATGATGTAATAACCAACTACCATCCACAAGATTCTACTAAAAGAAGTGCTCATTTTGGGATAATCCACTCCACGAGCCTTATTATCATTAAAGAAACCCATCCAAGATGTCAATGCCATCGGGAAGCACCAAAAAAATACCACGGGTCAAATAAGAAATTTCTACTCAGATATGGGATCATGAACATGATAGGTGGGGGAAACCACATACCCAATATGGATCAACACACTATATAGGGGATTGTATTACAATGATTTTTCAACTCTACGATTAAGTATTTTTAGAGGATTATCAATGACTGGATCAAGGTGGTCATTCAGATTTTACATTCCGGAAAAAGGGTATGATGATGATAGATAATCATAATCTAGTATCATAGATGAAAATTATGAACTCTTTCTAGGATTCATTCTCCAAAGGGGATAATATTCTTGACATCTGGACATTATATTGCATTATACAATCAATGGAATGGACCAAGGGATCCCAACTAATGTACATTGTTCTATAATGTTGAAATAAATGGCTATAAACATCCCCAATGAGGGTACACTTCATGTACTTTGAGTACAAGGCATGCCCAGTGAACACCTTTTCTACCTGTGTGGTGTGTCCTCACACAATATATAAATATACAAATAAACATAATGTAATAATGGTGCACATCATGTAGAAGTATCATGGAACAATTCTCATTTCGGTGTTCCATTTTCCATGATCATGTACCAACCTCTGTACACATGTTCATTCTCATGTACACTTGGTCATGTTCATGCCCACTTTTATATGGTCATGTACTCTAGTGGTGTATGTATACTTCAGCCTACATGATCTTCTGTAACGTGTTTTTTACACATTGGGCCATCAAGCATGTGTCACATGGTGTCTGATAGGGTTAGATGACTAGTGGTATTTAACTCTCAATGAAAACCATAACACTACATAGGGGGTACCAGAAGTTGTCTTATTCCTGGTTACACTCCTAGTAACCTTGTATTTTATAGATTCAATATATTTTTTTCTAGACCATCTGCACTACTATAGCTATATGAATTCCAATCATGGAATCATTTATCCAAGGTTTTCCAAACATTTCCATTATCTATATTTGTGATCTTGGTTCACGTTTTCATTGAAACTAATTACTCTAAACCCCAATTAAATGTTTGTTAATATGATTATAAATATTCTTTAATATAATATAATATTTCTTATTGCAAATTGATTAATTCATTTTATTTAATAGAAATTATAGAATATTGATAAAACGGTTCTTTGAAAATAACAGTTTTATCATTACCATGGTCATTAACTTTAATCATAAAAATCATTCATTTTATGCCAAAAATTGAAAATAACCATGTTAAATAATTTTATCACATTAATATTAAAAAGTTAATATGTTTTTATATATTTAATTTCAATAATTGGGGAATGTATTTTAACATAAGTGAATAAAAATAGTTTTTTGATTGAAATATTACATATGTGTCCAATATCAATACATTGGTTTGATAATAAAATTTAAATATAAAAAGATTAATTTTTATAAAAATTATATATATATTATAAAAAAATTTCAAAAAAATTTAAGAAATTCTTATGAATTGATAATGTCACAAATGTGACAGATTTTAGTAAAAGAAGCACTTTTTAAAAAAATTCCCCTAAAAAAAAATTATTTTTGAAAAATCATAAATATTTATGTTATGATAATATTTTTATTCTAAATTAAAAAATAATTTTATTTTTTTCACAATCAAATTATAGAATTTATATATTAATTTTTTTAAAACATTATAATATATAATGGAAAAAAATTTTATTAGAAAATTTTATTTCCAAATATTAACTATCATTATTAATATTTCATTTCATTTCTAAACTAAATTAGTGTTAAAAATTTTAAATCAGTTGAATCCATTAGTTTTACTGATTATGAAATTGAACTACTCAGCTTGTTGAATATTGAGATTTTTTTCCTCTAAAAATAATTACATTCGCCTATTGTCAAGGGATTTATGGAATTCTAGAGGTTTCATGATGAAAGTCCTAAAATGGTCTCTTAATTTTGATTTTATAACTAGATCCTAGATTGACCTTGTTTGGTTTGGGTTCCCAGTATGGACGTTACATTTCCTTAATAAAATGGCCACTTTCCTATTGAAAAACTTATAGATCATCGCATTATGTTGGATTCTGCTACTCAAAATCCCACAGGGCCATAATTTTAATCTGTGTGTGTTTAGGTTGACCGTATGCAACACTAAACTTCAGTTATTTGGATGAAGAATGGTAATGCTGATTTGTTGGAAGAAGTGGTTTTTAAATACATTCCAA
The DNA here is from genome assembly GCA_963277665.1 of Viscum album. NCBI lineage: Eukaryota > Viridiplantae > Streptophyta > Magnoliopsida > Santalales > Viscaceae > Viscum > Viscum album. The sequence continues at coordinate 1,448,200,490 of OY728130.1, forward strand.
GCTACTGCTCTAATTTCCTACATATGGGAAACTCCCATTGATATTGTGGATCTATTGAAGACCCTAAGAATAATAATTATGTGGTAAAACCTCGACCAAGTAAAGGGAAATAAATTTGGGTTTAGAAAGATAAAAGAACTCTGGTTGAAAAAGCTGAACCATCGAGTGTTAAGGCCCCAATTATGTCTTCATCTATCTTGGTATCCAACCCAGCACAGCCTTAGTGCACTAAAGATGATGTTTTTATGGTTTTCTGAATGAGGTCTATAATTCTGAACCAATTATAGAATTTTTAAGAGATGTTACACATATCATGAGATTGAAAGAGAGTCTCACGGTTTTTCTGGTGTTTCAAATCATGATGATAATGAGAATGCACTACAAATTGAGGATTCTTATTTGCATTTGAGGTCCAAAAAGTTAAAAAACCGTTTAGAAATCATGATGATTTTATCACTCCACACACCAAGATGACTAGAAAACACATTGATTAGACTAATTTGGAGAGAACTGTTTCCTTTAGATCCTTAGGGATTCGAATGAATCAAATTAGAATCCCTCCACATCTAATACTCAACAAAAATCAATCAACATATATATCCTATAAAGATAGAGGATCCTCCTCATCGGATGAAGAGGTACCCTATCATTTGATTGAAGAAGAATATGATATAATTATGATTATATAATTCAATATTTTAATTAAGGAAGGATACGTGGGGGACTTCTACCTTTGGATTGATGAACAAGAAAGGTTGTCTTTTGGAATATATCGTAACAATGAAAAAACTATAGATGATTATCTCATTATTAGGTATCAACTGTTTGATAGATTAAAATATAAGCCTGACCAAAAACAAGTTTTTTATTATCTTCATCATTGGTGGGAATAGCTCTTTTGTAGTATTTTTCGGGATGCATCTTATGTATTCCATTGTTCGGTACATCTAGGAGGGTGTGGTACCCTATTAGATCTGTTCTTGGTTTCATTAGTGCATTGTGATACTCTATTCCTCACCTAACCTTGCACTTGATGGGATGTTTTTAGCATAGCCACTACAGAGATCTGTTACTTGATTGTATTATGCGGATGAGGAATACTTTTGTTGGAATTACTACATTTTTTCTTTAGTAGATCCTCGTGTTAGATGAATATGCTATATTGAAGGATTTTACCATGTTTTCCACGTATGTTTTGATATGTATGGATGTTTGGAGGCCTTAATGAGGTTTTTGTTTCTGTGGGTAATGTGTAGGGGTGGTTGAACTGGTTGATCCATCTTTTTTTAACTTGTGTGCACTTTTTTCTCTCCCTCACGGCTATTTATTCCTTCTCGGTATATGGATTTCAAAGGCCCTATTAATCCAGGAAGATTATTTTAGATGGATTCGAAATGTTTTTTAGTGATGTCCTAGAAATTAAGGGATTCCACTGGATTTTTGGGATGTTTTAGGTTCAGGTGTTGAAGAACCTAGAAGCTGCTTTTGATAAAGAATGGAAAATTGGGTCATGGTGTTAGATTATATTTTTTTGTCACTTCATAGTATGCATTCACGATGGTATTGAGATAGACTGATTACTCTCTTTACAAGTGGGTTACAGTGATGAATCAGACATGGGTGGACGCTGCTCTAGTTTGTATGTATGGATGCCATGAACTCTTATGGATTTCCATTGATATTTTTAAGGTACTTCTTTCCAATTTATTTCTCCTTTTATCTTTTTTAACTTGCTGGTACAAGTTCATTATACCTCATGTTATAACCAGACTATTATCTTTTTAATAATAACGTTTTGGGAGAATAGGTTCTACTCATTCTCTGAGGCATTATGAGTTTTGTTAAAAATTATAAATATCAAACATGATTTATCATAATTAATTATATGTTTCTTCAAATATTAATGAATATCACATAACATAGTTTATTATTTAGGAAAATACTATTCTAAACAATAAATGGTACTACTATTAATTTTAAGTAAATTAATTTAATTACATTAATATCAAATGTAACATTAACTTCCTTTTTATAAATATTTCATGATGTGGTTACTCCTATTCGTTACTACTAATTTAAAGATAAGGTTTAAATGACCATATTTTTTATTAGTATTTTAATATAAATATATCATGATTTCTTTTTAGTTTGGTGTTGTGTATCATGCATGCAATTTAAAAATTTTTGTGTGTTTGAAGGAATTCAATTATCAAAATATCTTTCCATTATATTCCTACAAGATTAAATAAATTTCATCATCATAATTTCTAATTATAACTTATCAATATAAAAAAAGTAAATTATGACCTCATGGTAGTCATAACATAATGATCAATTTCTAAAAAGTGTTGAGACCATTGTAACATGGGTTAGTCTAGGTAACCTATAATATCCTTCATAATATAAATCTCACAATATAGATTTTCATCTTAACCATTTTAGATAAAAATTCGTTATTATTTGGTATCATAACACTGATAATATAATTAGTTTTCTAAGTGGTCTCGTAGTAAAAATTACATTATTAGGATTCCATGGGATGATATGTAATGGGATTCCCATATTTTAATAAACAATTTTTTCCATCTAAGTAGTGGGAAGAAATCCATTTTAAAAATCTCATTATTTTATAAAAGAAAGGATAAATCATTTTCACAAGGAAAATTCCAATTATATTAAATATGGAATACTATAATAATATCACTAATATATTTAATCAATAATATATTCAGCATAGCGGTGATTTAATGATGATATAAAGAATCTTGTATATATTGGAGTTACTAGGATCATATCAAGTAATAATTTTACCACTATACTTAGGAAGTTACAAGTATGTTAAATATAATGATCAACATTTGGAGTAGTTTATATATATGGATTTAATTTTCTTCATTTTTTTCAATGTTGTTGATGCTATAATCCTTTCTTATTCCTTGAATTATGGCACACGGTTATATAATTACCATGTTCCACACATATAAAAATTGAATTATTATTGGTAAAATTGGATAAATTCTATTTCTTTCAATCATCTTAACAAAAATATCTTCTTTAATTATAAAATCATCTTTCATTATATATTCTTTTACCAATTAAAAAAAATCTTATAGTTCCTTTGAGGTAATTCACTTGGTGTTTATGCCCCAATTTTTACCTATAGAAAGAATAATTTTTTTTCCTTCAACAACTTCTTCACTACTTTCTTAATTAGACCCCATCCAGTTATTCTATAGTGTTTTTTGTCTATTACTGTGTTTAAAATTATTGTCATATATTTGATAGATAGTTGGGAAGAATCTTAGGTATTATCTCTCTATATAAAATTCTAATGGGTTTTCAATTAGGTAATCCTTATGTTGTCTCTCACAATCATGGTTCTTTCTAGTTATACCTGTTACTAAAATCAAAAGGGTTTACATGAGTGATGAACATTATCAGTACAGAGAAATTATAATAATTATAAAATGAAATAAACCTTAAAACTTCATGTTCTTTTTCATTATCATGTTATTTTATAGTTCTTTATGTTAAACCTATATCAATCTTAGTTTGGCCAATGTTACATTAAGTTGGGATATCTTTTAAATATTAACTAATTACATAAATTAAGTAAGAAATAAATCCTCCATATATATTTATAAATAAAATATTATAAATTTGAGAATATCCCCTGATATTGTCTTTGTAGGTGTCAAATATTAGACATAGTCATTGTGAATTAGGGCGATAATCATTTCAATGCTCAATAAAAACATTTTGTCTGGTTATCATGAAGTGTAGTTATTCCACGACCACATCCAATATTTAGTATCCATACATGGATGTTTTTTAGGAAACCCCAAATAAGATATACATTAACAAAAATATTAGGATGTTATTCTATTTTTATAATTTTTCCAAGGATTATCTCTAACTATATTTAAACTAAAACACAAAATAAGTAGATCCACCTATGAAAACTACAATAATTACCCATGTTAATCATTAATTACTAATACATTGTTTCCATGTTTTATATAATACATCTCATAAAAGGTCACATAACTAATGGATTAAATGATTTAGTTACATGGAGACTACCTACCTAACCATCTTATTTTACAAAAAAAAAACTAATCCTTTTTCAATAAACATGATCATCTAGACCATAAACTTGAAATCTCATATGATATAATGATATTCATTTAATATGGAATGAAAACATATTAAATGGGTGAGCTCAAATTCTCGGTAAGGAGAACTTATCTACTATTTGTAACTTTTTGTTCATACAGATATGGTTAAACATAACCAAGGGAGAAATATCATATTAAAAGACCATGATAACATTAGTGATAACCATAAAACATAATTTATCCATATGTATCATGTAATAGAAAAATAATATTCATGAAATATCAAAAATATCCCGGCTTATAATTATATAACAAAAAACTAACAAAACTTCAAATCATAAAAAAATATTGAAGAATATCTTTATAAGATGAGATATCGTATAAACATAAAATTTCATGGAATGAAAGAAATTTTTAGAGAATTGAAACAAGAATATTAAAAGGTAACAATTTTAAATAAATGCATTTATATCCACCCTTTAATTATTTTGAACAAATCCCAGTAGGTCCACCTTTTAGTTTGTAAACAAATCCTAGTATTTCCACACTTAATTATCTCGTGATATATATAACTATAAAATGTTAATTGGAGTATGATAAAATAAACCATAAATAATCATCCATATGAATTAGTGGAACTTAAAAAAATCATTCATTTAATCATAAAAAAACAGTTTGAGTAAAATGGGTTTCCTAAAATTTCCAAATTGTATAACATGAAAAAAAACATTATCATTTGTTACTAAAGACATTATATACCAAAAATGAGTATTTAATTAGAGAACATGGGGGATATTTGTGAACCATTACACTATTATATAATAATAAATTGAAAATGAAAAATAATTAAAAACAAATTTTTCATAAAAAGTGTTTCATAATATAATATTTTTAAATATGTCTTTTCCATGCCACTTTCAATCAAAAAAATTTTGAAGATGAAGTGAAATTTATTTACACATTAATTCAACCAAAATTATAATAAATATAACATGATAATAAATAAATCATATGTAATAACATTGATGCGTATGGTATGAATTTATGATAATATAAAATAAAAACCTTTTTAATTTTTTAAAAAACCTTTGTCAAATACCCAAATTTTTTTGAGGATAATGAACTATTTTTTAATAAAATTAAAAAAGTTGAATAAAATATTCTTTTGAGATAAAAAATATTTGGGTTTACATAATGGAAATGATAATATTGAAGGGAATTACACACATTTATATTGAAAAAAATTATGTTAATATAAATGGGAATGACTCATAAAAAATTTATTTTAATGAAACAATAGATTTATTATGGATAAATAATTCAATGTTAAAAAATATTTCCTTATAATATAATGTGGAAATTAAAAATCATCATATTTTATAATATTTATATCTCAGTAGATAATATACAATGAGAAGTGATTTGGACATAAGGGAAATACTCGAGACAAGGAAACCCCTTAGAAGAATCATAATCCCAGTGGAAACAGTCATTTGATAATGAGGTAATAATAAAGAACTGTAAAACTATTGGAAATAAAGAGAAAATTAAAATTAATTTTTCTCATATGTATAATAATTCAAACATATAATAATATTGTTTAATATGAAGGATTGTAACTCAATGGGGACAATTGGATTTGCACAAACCCATACCTTGGTACATATTCATTCTTCACACATGCCTAACTTCCTAAATAATAAATTTATGTTTTTATGATACGTTCTTATGAACCTTATTAATATTTAGTTAATTCAATATGTAAAATTTATTATGATTTCCTACTTATTTATTAAATATTTTTCCTAATATTTTCATAAAAATTGTATCTATGTCACATTAATTCAGTAATTGAAGATGATATTCTAATAATAAGTTAAATACATAATATTAAATTTACATAATCAAAAAACCAATAATTATTATATTGTTAAATTTTAATAAAAATTCAATTTATGTTCTCATAGTCATCCATGATAGAGTTATAGAACATTTTTTAATAGGTGATTAAACAATACAAAAACATGTAAAATCAATTACTCAATAAGTGAGTATGGTTACAAATGTGTATAATATTATTATAAGAAAATGAATTTATTTATAATTTTTTCTATTTCTGAAAAAGGTTATATCTTGTTTGAAAAAATATAATAAATTAATATGAAAACAAAAAAAATATTACTTTGTAAATGTGGTAGTCTGAAAAATAAACAATTATTATTCTTTTGTTTTTATAAGTGGATAAAAATGAATATGTAATAGTTTTACTATTTAATTTATAGAAATTCATGATAATAGTGATACTTTGGTTATTATATTACCATGTTTAGGGTTGGTTATTAGGAGAATGTTTAATTTTAAAATGTAAGAAGTAGGTAATACCCACATTGGTACATTGATATTTTTCTATAAAAATATCCTGGGAAATAAAAGATTTAGATAAATTATTTTGATCAAAGGCTTATGAAAAAAAATTCATAGGGGTATAGAAAATAATTATTTTCAAGAATTAAGTTAAAATAATTTCAGTTTCATGATGGATACGATGTTTCCCCTTTTAAAAGTGATGAAAATGGAACTTTTGAGAACAATATTTAATTATCAACACTGTAATCACACTATTCAAGAGTCAATGACTCCAAAATATGGAAATATTATATTTTTGGGTTATCATGGGTCATTAAATCCCCAAACAAAAAAGGATCCACACTAGAAGATCGAAAAAATTTGATCATGAAAAGAAATAGAAAGATAATCTATAAAATAGCAAAATATACCACATTAAATATAATATTATTATCATCTAATTTGGTCAATTCAGTGATTTGGAGTGTATATAATCCATATATATGAATCACAACCACTAAATCCTATATTTTAGTTGAGGTGGAAGAACCCTCCTTACAAATTTGTTATACAACATTTATTTGACAGAGTGATTTTGGATGGGAAATCCACTCAATGATGTTTAGTAAATATATAATTATGTACAAATATACCAACATCATGTATAGATGAAGAATTATGGTGGAAATATTGGACCAACATGTGATGATATTGTGTAAAAAAGTATAAGTTAATTTGGAAAAACTAATAAATTCAATTGGAATTAACCTAATATGGTATCTATTGGATATCTCTTAGAGTGTAACTATAATGTATAGGATCCTACCATTATGTCACATGTGAAAGAGGTTTTACAGTGTTAATGACATATTAATAAGGAAAAAATTTGATTTGTTTATGTAATTTATTTCGCAGGATGTATTTTTTACTTAGGGATGGAAGAATATATCACTAGAAGATGGTTTGTGTCTAATAATAATTTTTTTAACGGATGTCATTTTAAAATGAGAAGGGAAGATTAAATGATTAATAAATATGATATTCCCAGTAAATTTTTTATTCTTCACACAATTTCAGGGTAGAGGATGTAGAAATGAAGTATTATTGAGATAATATTTTTCTACATTTTTCAAACATTCACTAATTCCCTTTCGGTTTATATTTTACCAAGAGTTGTTTGTTTAGTGATGATTTGGAATCATAAATAACATTTTGTTTAATTTTTTTAAATAATAACCAATGTTTGAAGGTATTACAACCCATTTTAGTGTATCCACCACACTATAGTAGTTTATATTGAATAAAATAAAACATTTGATGTTACAATCTCCCAAATATACCAGCACTAGTAAGCTATAATTTCAAAGATTTTAATTTAGATATAAAATAAATTTACTATAAGGATAAATATTTATATGAATTTTTCAAACTAAAAGTTTAAATAAATCATATTTTTCTATGTAGATGGATAATATTTATTAGATAATTATCTCTAGAATATGGTCTAATTGTGAATTTACATATGGTGAGTTAATGAGTACTAGTAGCTCAATAGAAATTCTATCTATAATGGATGAAATGAAGGATGAGGTTTTCTAGATTGGTATAAGGGTATTGATTTTTTAAAATATTTTTTTGGAAAATAAATCCCATGTTTAATGAAATATTGTTTCAATTTTATATTTTTTTATCTGGAAAGAATAAATGATTACACATTTAATTTGAATTTTATTCTAATATAATTATTTTTAAAATTAATGATTTATTGGGAATTTGGATTTATTTTTTCCATATCGCCAGTATGTGGAATAATGTACTAAATATTTTCATGTTATAGATACACATGGTTCTCTAATTATTGATGATTCCAAAATTATAAGTAAAAGGGGGGAATATAATGATGAATAACATGAAAAATAATGAAGATAAAAATATTCACATAGTTATAGAATAATCCCAACATCCATGGTGTTATAGAATTCATTTTCTATATCTAATAGGCCATTATATGGATCACACACTATGTAATGAAAACCCAATTTTAAATGAGATGATAAATAAATATGATGTTATAGTAAACCACAATTCTATAGTTATAGGTCCTTATAGATTTTCTATTATGATATATTAATGATTATTTTAAATTCCATAGATCATTAATACTATTTCAATGTTTACACTCTAATGAAACATATTGTACTATTATAGATATTTTCCCTAGAAACCCTATATATATCACCATTGAATTCATACCATAAGTGTTGAAAATTAGTGTATTGTAGGAGCCATTAAAATTTGGTGCAATATAATCAATTGGATTGGTCTCCATCAATCTAACAATCTTCTACTTGGATCCAGACCATACAAACTGAACTCCTTCCCTAGTTCCATCTTCATGCAAATTCTTATTTTTATATAATCCTCTTCGTAAATCATAGATGGGAAATTTCACATCGTATTAGTAATTTCTTTCTAATTATTCCACAAATAGTACCTATTTTCCCATCAATGATTTATTTTTAAGATAATGACTCATGAATGAAAAACTACTTTCCCTTTCATACTACAAATAGATTATTATATATTCTACCTATTATCCTTCATTTAATAATGATGAAAAATGTAACAACAATTCATATACATTTCAATCACTATCGACTTCATCAAAATGTCTAATAAATTATTGCATCCCTGATTATTTTTCAATTTCAATTTTTCATCCTATATTGTCCCTAAAAATTGGGTTGTCAAATTAATATTTTTCGTTCATTCAGGATAAAGTAGGTAATTTTCATGTTTTAAGACACTCTAACTGTCAAAATGAAATTAATATTCTTATCTTTTTCTATATAGATAATATAGGAATGTATATTTACATATTATCTCCATGATTTTTTTTACAACAATATACTCTTCTATTGTGGTGAATACCAACAACATATTCCATAATTATGATATATAATATAACACATGTCCTCTATAGGCAAGAACATTAGTTGAGGTACTAATCTTACTATTGACATCACCTATAAGGTTAGAATTCATTAACCGAAATAATGGATTTTATTTACCAATGAATAGTGATATATCCTTACATTCTAAATAATACCTTTATATCCACTACATATATCCCAGTGTTTTTTCCGTCGTTATCTATGTGCTTTCTCAGAACTCTCACTGTATGAGAAATATCAGGTTTGGAAAAAAACATGGAGTACATAATGTTCCAATATATTATGAATAAATACCCATTCCAATGTAATGTACCACATCCAATACCTTTGATGATTTCTCAATTCACAAATTAAAATGGCTCATTAGTGAAATAATATATATATTTTCTACCAACTTTCAAAATTTTCACAATAAATTTATAATATAGTAATATTTTTCTAACATCAAGGTTCCATCTACACAATCTCTCAATATCTTTATCCACAAAATCCTATAAGCTTCTCAATGATCCATCACCTTTATCTCCTCATGCATCTTTAAATTTATCTCATTAATCTACTTCATATATGATTATATAATGTTCAAGTCATCCATATAGAGTAAATATAAATTATCAATCACTAAAAGACTTCAAATAGCAGAATAAATCCATGAAACACCATTTATATTTATTTTTTCGGAGGAATAAATAAAACTTATTTTTGAACAACCTGGTTTCATTATATAATACATGTAAACCTTTTTGAAATTTTCACAATAGGTTATCCTTTACTAACATAACAAATCACACTAGAATTTCTATATAAATTTCATCCTAAAAATCATAATGATAAGTAACTATATTTACATCAAGCTACAAAAATTTCAATCCTCTTTTGTAACAATACTAAGAACCACCAAAATTTTGGAAGTACTCAAAATAGGTGGGAAAATACCATTGAAATTTGATCATTTATTCAATTGAAAACCATTCACTACTTTAATATTCCTGTAATTCCCATTAAAATAAACTTCCACTTTAACCTATTATTCCCAATTTTTTACAGTTATAACATTACTTGTTAAAAATTTGTTATATCCCAAGTATTTTTATAATGAAATTAAGAAATATCCTCTTTCATATACATCTCCAACATTAATGACACTTTGAACCACATTACCCCTTCAAATAATTTGGGCTCTCCACCATAAGTCAATTGAAAATAATTTAGGAATTGTGAATACTTATGCTCACATATTCTAATCTATTTTGATATTATTAAATCCACATAATTATTAGATTCATTTTTCTCTAGTAGTGCATACTCAAATACACCTTCAAACTCTATTTTCTCTTAACAACAGGGTTTTCCCATTGTCAACATCAACTACATGAAGTCCATATTGTGTGAAAACTTTTTTAAATGAATCATTTAGCGATATTTTTATTCTAATAGTTAAATAAGTAATATACAAAATATTTAGCACTATATCAAATACATGAACATAATTTGGACATAGAATAAATTGTTTCCCTTCAATCAACAACTATAAGTATATATTGTAAATAATTTAATATTTATAAATCAGAGAGTCTTACCTACATTAATGACTAGTGATCCTATGGTAGACAATCTTCTATTCTTAAAAATGGACTCCTTTGATGATATATGATTTTATATTCAATAGATCATCCTAGATGATATTTTATGACACTATGTGTAGCCTAATACTCTAAAAAAATTCATTAAATGTTATATTAATCCTATCATCAACACAATTTAATTTCAGCATACCTAGAATAGTTTTCTCCCATGGAGTACCATCATTCAAACATATATCCATAGACTCATTACTATCAATCTCTCTCTAATATTTCAGATTGTAAATTTTTTATCAATGATCCTGATTAATTCTACAGCATGTTTTTTCCAATTTGGAAAAATAGTTATGAAATAATTTTATATATTTATAAACTATACACAAAAATAGATATTTAAATTAATCCAGTGAGGCATGGTCTTTATTAATATATGGTGGATTTGGGTGGGGAAGGAATAGAAAATTTATTATTGAGATAAATGAATTATAGATGGGAGGCCTATGAGCAGCGTCTTCTCTCCCTCCCGAGGCAACTAGGGTTTTCCCTCGTTCTCGCGTTCCTTCCCTCTCTGAACGCCTCCATAGTCCTCCTCTCATGGGTCACCTCGGCGGATGGGCGAGCGCTGCGCGGCTCCTCGTCGTGTCGGTGTTCCTTTGATGACGGACGACGGAGCTGTTTTGGTCAAGGGAGGGGAGGGATTTTCCCATCTCTACTCGTTTCTGGTGGTTGATTCTCTCGGATCCCTCAGTGCTCTCTACGTTGGTTTTGGGGTTTCCTCTCTATGGGATTATGTGGTTGCCAATCCAGATTTGCGGGTGTAAGACTGGTTCGTCGGCATACTCTACGGAGTGCTCCAATTATGGTTCTTGGAAACTCGATTATCCTATGGTAAGTTCCTTTTCTCGCAGTGGTTGAGTGCCTTTGTGGGTATATTGAGTCTTCTCCAACGGTTGGGGCGGCAGATTTGGTTTTATGCTTGGTATTGTTTGTGGTTTTGTATGTGATGTTTGTGAATCACTATTATGATCTTGTTTTCTGGTTGATTTGATTCGTGATGTGCACCAGTTGCATTTGAATTTTTGGATTTGTGGTTGTATGATGAGCAGATGATGATGATTGTAGTTCCTTGATTGTGATGACGGGTTCTCACTGGCATTGTTTTTGTGGTTTGTGAAGATGGTTTCTGAGGGACCCCAGTCAGTGATGTTTCAGTGGCGATGCAGGTTGATGGATGGAATGTGGTTTGACGGTCATCGATGATGCTCACCGGCGAGTTGGTGTAATGTTGATTGGTCAGTCTGGTGGTGGCTCGGGGGTCGAGGTGGCAGGGTCCGTCCATCGCTGCTGATCGAAGGTTCATGGATCGACGCATCTGTTGGCTCGAGGACGTGCGGATCGAGGGCGCTGTCTGTTTTTTTTTATTTTGTAATGTGAATTTTCACTGCATGTTGCGATGGAGTGAATTTGATGTGGTCAATTTGAAGTGGTAAATCATGTATTGGGTACCAGAAACCCTTAAACTGGCATTTAGAAAATGAAAAAAATAATTTGCAGCGAGATAACTAACTTATACAGGTTGAGGCCATGTGGTTACATGTAGAGTTGGATAAACCAATGCATGTCCAGGCTTACCTATGATCTAAATTTTTTAAATAATTGATTTTCATAAAATATATTTCACTTTAACATATTATTTATTTAATAAAAAAATCATTATAAAAGCATTAAATATGATTTTTTTTCAAAATGGACACACTAATTTACTACTCATTAACATGTGAATTTTACAGAGGTTGATATTTTTTTTTAACATGATATTATAATTTTTATATGATAGAACCATGGTGTTTTTATTTGGGCTTTCTTGTTTTTTTCATATCACTCCATTTCTAGGTTGATCAAAGAGTTTAGGTAACAAGGGAGATTTTTTTTATAATATGTTTAAAACTGATATAGGTTTTCAAAAAGTTATTAAATTTTTTTATGTTTCCAGTGTTTTCAAAAGATTAGGTTAATGGTTGAGACTATTGATTTTAGTGTATTGTTTGAAGATTCAATAAAAGTAAATAATTTTTAAAAAATATAAAGGGTTCACCTAATTCACAAAGGTATTTGAAAACAGGCATGGGATTTCTATTTGTCCAGAAGAACTCATGGAAGCTTAAGCCGAGTAAATAAAGAACAATGATGTATTTGTGTCAAATTACTGAAAGGAGACATATCTATTCATGTCAAAGTTTGAAAGGGTTTCTTGAATGTTGGGGTTTGAAAATAAATATTAGAAAACCACTTTCATTTACATATAATGATATTCATAGGGGTATTTGGGGATCTCTTTATAGGTAAATGTAACTTGAATGAAGTAGAATTTTTATAAATATATCGGTGAAGGAATACGTGTGATCAAAGTTATATGAACATACCCAAGAAGATAATGTTAATCAAAATTAGTGGTTTAAACATTTTTAATGAACATGTATGATATAAGGATTTTTATAGATATAAAAGGAATAAATATTCTGATTTAAGGGAGTTTCAAAACCTATACATTAGAAAAGAGTCTTCATAAAGGATGTTACATGAAATATTTTATGCGAAGGTAAATGGGTGAACCCACATTAGAAAAGAAGTTATGTATGAAATATTTACCTAAAATGAATTATTTGGATAAATTTGAATGTTATATTAGATCACCAATGTTGATGTAGATAAATAAATGAGGCATTGATTATATGGAAGTGACATTGAAGTAATTAAACTATGTAGGCCTTCATTTGAATACATTCATTGAGGATGAGTCAACAGAGGTGATCTAATGGTGTTGTTTCACAATCAAAAAACTAAATGTAAATAAAGTATTCCATTCAATGACTGGCCATGATTAAAAATTATAAAGTCCCAATAATGACGTACTTGTATATTGCATCATTTTAGATGAATATTCATTACATTATACAAACACAAACATGAGGACCGTAATAGTTTAGTGCCCATGAAAACATGGAAACATAAACAATTGGTTCATAAAACATCTACATGGTATCCAATATTTTACATCACAAATAGAATCCCCTTTGACACCTCTTACTTAATTCAAGGGGTTTGGAAACATAAGAATGGTTGATATTAAATTCTCATTGAGGGTAAACATAAAGAACATCAAACAAAACAGAAAAATAATAATGTAAAAACATGAAAATAAATTTGAATATCAAAATCGTGAATTATATACATTTTAATGTCACCAAAGTCCATCACAATGGTATCATATCGTAATGGTACCTCTGCATAGTGTCATATCACCAAGATCTATCACCAAGGTTTCATAAAAATTACCATGGTTACTCACCAAGGTATCGTAAAAATTACCACTGTTATTCAACAAGGTATTGTAGAAATTACCAAGGATTTTCACCAAATAATAATATAACATGTCATATCTGGAGACTCATTTCTCTACCCAATGTATTTAAAGGAGATATATGTAAAATACATATCAGACTCAAATAATTCTAACATGTTCCACAAAAACACATATCATTAATTATAGCATAACCTATGAAATACAATGGCTTTCTCAAACATTATTCCATCATAATCCATAAAATATAAATAGATTTCATGAAAATAACTCTATCATAAAAAAATAAAATCATTTTAATAATATGGATATAAAAATAACACTATTTCATCATAGATGGAATATAATTTTGCTGAAACACTTGAACTTAATTCTTGATTAAAATATCATTTCTTTTTTAATAGTTTTTTCTTTTCTCAAAATGAAACACAATTTTAATTTAAAATATTTTCACTATAAATAAACCTGAAATAGTGTAGAGTAATCATCATGTAAAAAAATTTTCATGAAACTATATATATCTATTTATGATGAATAAGAAAAATAACATTCTCTACATACTTTGGAAGAAAAGTATAAAAGTACATCAAATAATATAATAAAATAATATTCCACTGATACAGTTTTTTAAAAATTCAGAAAAGGTTAAAAATAACATTAAAAAATTATATAATAATATAAATAATATTACATAATTAAGAAAAAATAATTTTGATGATAAATAAACCCTAGTAAATAAGGACGTATAATCAATCACAAATAAAAAATGAGACTGCAAAGTTATCTGTTAAATTATATATGATACTATATATACTTGTATGAAACTCATATATAATTTTTTTAAACATATTATTAACCTATATCATAATAATAATAATTTTTATGATATAAAATATGACTCTTTTATGACGTTATGTTACACATTTATTAACAATTCTATGCTAATGCATCATTTTGGGTAATATTCGCTTTGTTTAACGTACCTGTTTTGAAATTTTATTCTTGATCATATTTCATAGATCGTGAATTACTTATTTAATGAATGTATAAAATGATTTATATATCATATATATTCATAATATAAATATATATGATAGATATATATTTGAAATTGGATACAATGTACATAGAGACAATAGGCCATAAGTACAAATTAACATTGTTTGAGTTTTCTTAATCTATGGAAGTAAGTGAATGACACATATGTGTATATATATAATAATTGTAGATTTATAATGTAATATATTTCATAATAATTCGTAATATATATATATATATATATATATATATATATTAATCATTCCTGAATGGTGGATGTAGAAGATGAGCTCCTCCCGTCGTGGAGACGGTAAGTCATGCCTACGCACAAGCGACGATATCATTTCCATAATTATTAAATATTATAATACCAGATGGTATATTAATAATAAAGAATCATAATGATTTCATTATCATTATTTATTTATATTATACTTCTCATTATACCTAGCCAAAAAATGTAACGTAAAATAACATATTACACTATGGCATGGAGATGGTATGTCGTACGTATGCACGCATGGTGATATTATTATTCGTAGGATGGATAAAAAATGAATATTATTTTCCAATGATTATAATAACATATTTTTATATGTATGATAATGTACTTTTTTTCATGGAAACAACTTAGTAAGAGGAAGTATAAGAAGAAAAAAATACTGAAAGAAGGGACAAAACAAATACATCTTCTTTGGTTGTCTCGTATTGATTTTCACCAAAAGACTTCATAAGTTGAGTTTTTTCCAAAATGGTGGCCTCTAGGATGAATTTAGTGATTTTGGAAGGATATTTGGGAAGGTTTTGTTCAAGAAAAGGGATTTGGAGGAGTTAATAAAAGATAAGGACATGTTCCCTTTTATAAGAGAGGTGAGGGGCACTTTAGGAATGTCATGAAATATTAATTTATTGTATATTTATATTTGGTTTATAATATCTAAATAGTGATTTATGTAAGGGATATGATTATTAAGAGTCTAATTCCTTTCAACCAATATTTTTATACATTTTTACGTCAAAAATTTATCTGTATCAATTAGATTTAAGCGTTAGTTAAAAACATTACCTCTTACCTTGTCTTCTTGTATTTTCGTAATATATGGTTACTAAAGTTACTATAAAATTACAATAAAACCAAAAGGGGTTCATTAATGACATTATTAACATTATATAACTCATTTGGTAGAATATTATATTTTTAGGACAATAATAACTTTAAAGAAATAAATGTTTTTTTGAAACTCATTTATGTCAAATTTGACATTATTTAGTAATTGTTTTTTGTTAAAGTCAAAAAATAGGTTCCATAGAACCATCATAATTGTATCAAATATAATATATAATAATAATCCAGAAGAATTTTTTTTACAAAAAAACATTCATATTACATTTACTTTAACATTTATAATATCAATTAGTTTATTCCTTCGTTAATAAGGAAGACATTTCATAATTATTGTGTCATAAATATTATAAATTATTTAATTTATAAAAATTAAAAATTAAATAACATTATGTATAAAGTATTATTATATTTCCAATTAAAATTTATAGATTAAGTGACCGGTTATATAACTCGAATTAAAATTTTATTCGTAGTAACATACATGTTTATGTTATATTGCCTTTTTCAATAAGTTAAATATTATAAATTATCATTTTCACACCCATGTGGATTCTAAATTAGAAAATTTTGTCCTAAGGATTATAATGGTCAGAAATATATCAGAAATTAATATTATCATATGTTTTATAGAAGTTTTATATTATTATTATATTATTATTTTTCCTTATTTATATGATATAGCCTTTGTCCGTGGTAAATTAGAATAATTAGTGATGTTACTATACATATAGTAGAAAAATAAATTGTACCTATTTAAAAAATTTGGAATCATTGATTCCAAATATGGAATGAATTTTCCAAATTAAAAATATAGAATATAATGAAATTAATTTAAAATTATTTACCGTTGTCAAAACCAAAAAGCGGGTTTTTAAAGAGTAAAAATAATCAATATATTGACATGTGTTCATGTCTAGTTTCAATGTGAAAATACACTTAATGAACTAAATTATATTATATGAGAATAATATAAACCAATTACTCTTAAAAAACAATTAAAAAGATAATTTAACTATATAAGTAATTTAAATGAAAAGTAGTTTTGAATTAAATGCAGCATTTTCACTATTCATTAAAATATGAAATATATCATAAATACACAATTTTTTCCAAAATATGTTTCTATACCTAAATGATAAAAATTAATTTCATTTCATAAAATTATATATGTAAACTTTCAACAAAATAGAAAATGTTAACCATTAAAAAGATGAAAAACTGCATTTTTTTGAAAAATAATACTTTTATCTGAAGAATTGAATTTGTTCTTTTATCATGTGTAGAAAATACATAATATGAATATCAACATTATATTAATTTAAAAATGTGGTCAATAATATTCATAATATCTCATTTATATCCTGTTAAAAAAAATATTTTAATGACATATTCTTGTTTAGTGAAACTCGGTATTGCGTACAACACAACCTATAGAGGAAGGTATCTCTTGTGTTTAACCCAAGCCAAGTCAGTGTTGTGAGTAGTGAAATATTACGTTGGTGTTACATATAAAATAATAATTTTTTGTATTTATACACTATAAAAATCAATACTCAGTGTTGCGTGTATCGTATGCGAACACAGTGTTGCGTGTAACATTCGAAAAGTCATTTTATTTTGAGAGGAATGTTCGACTTAGTGCATATCAATATATAAATGAATATTTTATTCTATTAACAAATATTTCTTTATTAACCCATTCTGTTACATTATTCCCCCTTAAAATTAATTCCTCCCTCAATGTTTATTTGGGTTATTTAAGGATTAATACTAAAAGATTCTTTCATATAAACCAATATCGTGAAAAGTAATATAAAAACATCATTTTAAAAAAGACAGTTAATAACATAATGGTATCCCAAATTAACTCATCCCTGGGTTTCCACATATGGGAATATAGTTGGGAATTGAAATCATGGATATGGAAGAAAATTCAAACCATCAATTTCTAATGGAAGGTGATTGAGAATTTGGTTTGGAGAAAGTTAAAATCAAGAGATCCATAAATATGCATTGATTTCAGGGACTATCTAATCCATCTGAAAATAAGGTTATAAGATAACATTTTTAGTTTTCAGTATCCTTTTCCAAAATTTCAATAAACTGAGTGGAAATAATTACTTTATTTAATAAAAATCTCGAGATTTTTCATTCCTCGAACAATTTCCACGCCATCTCTTAATATAAGAATTGAAGTTTAAATTTTCAATCAAAAATTGTTATCCGATCATTTGATCCATAAATTTAAGGATATATTATCACAAATTTATTTATCAAAAAAATTGTTATCATATGTTATCAAACATGAATAATTCCTTATGTGGTTAGATGATGCATTATTCTAAAAATCTTCAACTGATGTAAAAAATTTCCAAAATTTTTGATCTCCTTACAATCCTTCTAAATTATTAAAATCCAAAACTATAGAAGAAGGTTCAAAAATACATTTTAAATTTATACCTCACATATCATAAGATATCACTTGTATGTCACATTCCAAATATGTGAAAACCTTTATCATGTATTCTCTCATGTCATGATAACAAAATAAATTATCATAAATCTTTATTGAAAACATGTATGTTTCATTATTCCCAAATTTATTGGACACATTCCATAGGTCCAAAAACGTTTTATACTGTATCTATGATAGAATAAACCACTAGCTAATAAATCCAAAATTACTTCCCAAGAACCTAGAATCATCTAATTTTCAACTCCATTATATCATTATCCAAACCTCATCATTTGAACAAAAGTGCCATATTAAGGGTTATATTTCCCTTAATAATGTATTCTCCAAGAATATCAACGTACCCTTAAATCACCATTCTAGATCCATAGAAATATTTAAAATATATAATTCAATTCTTATTCATGTTTTAGGTAACATAATTTTTGAATTCTGTAACATTTAAACCTCAATCATCAAACATTATTCTTAAACCAATACTCAGGATCCATCATTTTCATTTTTCCTAAAATATGAATAATTTCTTAAGGTTTCTCAACATCTAGCATCTTCAGTTTAATGTAAACATTACAGTATGACCATAAGATAACTTTTACATATTGTTTACAATCTCTTTATCCTTAGCAGTATGACCAATACTCATACCATCGTCGTGTTTCTCTTCCTGATACTTCCACCTAGGAAACCGATCGTCATTATTCCTATAATTTATGCATCTAAAACATTCAATTTTTAACCATGTTCAATGTAGTTCTGCCTATTAAATAATACCATAAATAAAAGTTTAATAAATACAAAACGTATCTCAAAACACATATGTAAGGTAATCTTCATTTAATAATTCAATCTAAGGTATCTTAGGTTTAATCATATGTTATTCATGATTATCACAATATCCCTAGGATTTTATACTATAATTGAATTATCCATAGGACATCCCTAGAAATATAATATAATATATATATATATCACTAATTTTTTTCACATCCTAGTTTCCAATGGTTTACCAAAACATTCCTTTGATACTAAATATAAATACCCAAGATTGACACCCATGGATTATACATCATGTTAGATGAATATTCATTACATTATACAAACACACACCTGAGGACCGTAATAGTATAGTTCCCTTGGAATCTTGGAAACATAAAAAACTAGTTCAGAAAACATATTCATCATCTCCTACATTTTCCTTTATAAATAGAAACCCCTTTGATACATCGTAATTAATACTAGTGGCATAGAAACATAAAAAGGTTGATCTCAAATTCTCAGTAAGGGTAAACAAAAAAACATCAAACAAAACATAAAAATTATTTTAAAACAACAAGATTAAATTTGAATATAAAAATCATGAGTTATTTACTTTTTCATATCTCCATGGTCTATCCACACGGATTCATAATAATTACCAAGTATATTCAAAAAGGTATCGTAAAAATTACCAAGGTTATTCACCAAGGAATTGTAGAAATTACAATGGTTATTCACCATAGTATAGAAAAACATGTCATCACTGAAGATTAATTTATTTACCCAATTTATTGACGCGATATATACGTCCCAAAAATCACATAATGAAATTATTCATACATGTGAAAAAAATTTCATTCATCATATAATATATTATGTAATAATATGGGTTTCTTAATCATCATTCCATCATAATTCATATAACATAAATATATTTCCTAAAAATAACTCCATAATAAACACAATAATATCAGAGTAATAATTTTTATAGAAATATAATCCTATTTCATCTTAGAGGGAAATAACTTTTATAAAACATAGTAACATAATTATTTAGTAAAATGTCATTTCTTTTTTGAAAACGTTTTATTTTCTCAATAAGCCTCATAATTTTACTAAGAAAAAATTTAGTTGAAAATAAACATGAAATTTTATAGAGGATGTTTCCTATAAATAATGTGTCATGAATCTATAAAAATATGTTCATCCCATATTAGTTAAAAAATCATTCTCTAGATACATTTTTTTCCAACACAGTAAAAAATTATGTTAAATCGAGCGACGACAAAATATTTCATTCATACCCTTTAATTAAAAATAAAAAAGGGTAAAATTAATATTAAAAACTATAGAAGAATAGGAATAATATTATATAATTTGGAATCTGAAACGTGGAAGGTAAATATATCCATGTAATTACATATGTATAAACAATCTCATATAAAATATGACATCACAAAATTATCCCTTACCTTAGGTCCAATTATCTATGTACGTGTATGAAACCCTTATATAATGTCGTAAAAATATTATTATCATTTATAAGAATAATTTTAATACTTTCTATATCATTTATGATTCTATTATATATTTATATTAGCCATTTAATAACACTTCCATGTTAATGGAAAATTTTGGTTGACAGTGGCTTTGATTATCGTACGTGTTTGGACTTGTTATTAATAATTATATAAGAGAGATCATGATTTACTTAAATATAGAATGTATAATATGATTTATATAGCACATATATTCATAATATTTATATATGTGATAGATAGATATATGAGATGGAATACACCATTCATGGAGATGATAGGTCATACGTACGTATGAACATTGTTCCCATTTTCTTATCTTATGGGAGTAAGTGAATGAAACATATGTACTTATATATATATACATATATATATTATTCCGGTAGAATTATTATTTCATATATTTAATATTTATTAATAATATATATATATACATATATAATAATCATTCTTTAATGGTGGTTGTGGAGGATGAGTCTCATCGTGTCGTGGTGACGGTATGTTGTATGTAAGCTAGAGAGACGTTATCATTTCATTAATCCTCATTTGATATGGGCATGGTTGGTATATTAATTATAAATAATCATGGTAATTTAATATTACTTATTTACGTCTGTTATACGCAATATTATACCCTTCCAAATAATTTTATGTGGAATAACAAATTACCCAACGGTGTAGAGACAATAAGTTGTGCATACACACTCACGGTAATATTATTATTCACAGGATGGATATGAATAATAATATAGTTTTTCCATGATTATAATAACATCTAGGTATGAGGATGATACTCTATTTATTACATTGGTTTTAAGGAAACATTAAAAGAGGATGCATAAGAAGAAAAGAACTTTGAATGAATGGATAAAATGATTACCACTTCTTCGGGTGTCTCCTTTTGATTTTCACAAAGGACTCCTTAAGTTGGTTTTCCTCAAATATTGTGGAAACTGGGATTAATTTAAGGAAGTTGGAAAGTTTTTTGGTAATGTTTTATCCAAGATAAATGTATTTGGGGTTGTGAAAAAAATAGATTTATAAGTTCTTTTCTATAACAGGGATGGTGGGGACTTTACGAATAACTTGAAATATTAATTTTTTATAATTTTATTTTCAGTTTATATTTTCTCAAAAGTTGTTTATTTCGAATTAATGATGTTTATTATTAGATATATTATCAACCAATAGGTTTTAGAAATGTTTCTGTTACAAATGTAACCTTACATTATGGAATTAATCCATAGTTTAGAATAGTAACCCTCACCTTGTCTTCGTGTATTTTAATAATATATAGTTATTTTATTCACAATAAATTGATGAGCAGTCAAAAATTGGAACATTGAAAAAAAATTTTACATTTTATATATCATTTTACCAAATCTTATATTTTAAGGAATAATATATCATTTAATAAAATTGTATTTGTTTTAAAATATCATTTATGTCATTTTTAATACTATATATAAATTGATTTTTGTTAAAGCCATAAAATCATTATTCATTTTAAAAGAAGTCATTAAATCATATATAATATGTCATAAAAACCCATTAAATTCTTGTATGTCATAAAAATATTCAAATTATAATTATTTTTAATATTTTTAATTTAATTTATTTTATACCATTATTAATAGTGAAAAAACAACATCGTTATTGTGTCGCATATAAATTTAATTATTTAATGTCTAAAAATTAAATATAGAATACCATGATGTAGTAAACCTTTTTGGATTTAAAATGAATATTTATTGTTGAAATTATCACTTATTTTACATGAATTAATTTTCGTTGTATCGTGATACATGTTCAAGTTATATTTCCCTTTTTGTTAAATTAATTATTATAAAACGCCATTTTCACAACCACTGTGGATTCCAAATACCAAAATTTTGTCATAATGAAGATCATGGTGGTAAATATCTCCTCTAATTAGATTTGGATGTGTTTTATAGATGATTTATATTATTTTAATTCTATTTTTTAGACATTTTTACCTGAATTTTCCATTTAACCACTGTAAATAAAAATAATTACTGAAGATAAAATTCATAATGTCCATAAATAAAAGGTAAATATTTAAAAAATTTGAACCATATTATTCCAAATATGTAATCCATTTTTCCAAAATCAAAACAGAAAATTGGCAGAAATTAATTTGTTATTAATTCCCATTGTCAAAACCCGAAAGATGGTTTTCATAAATAAGAACTAAAAAATTCATGTGTTTATATCTAATTTCAATTTTAAATTACATAAAATGACATAAATTATATTAAATTAAAATAAATAATTCAATTACACATCCAATCAAATTAAGAAGATAATCTAACAATAGAAATAAATTAGATGAAAAAGTTGTCTTGAATTAAATACAGTATTTTCACTATTCATTAAAATATGAATGCTATACAAAAACACCACAAAATTATACAAAATGAATTTTTATTTTCTGATTCTAAATAAGAATTTAATTTAATCAATATTTCTATATAAAATTTTTATATATTTGATTTCAAATGGGTTCACCGTAAAATGGAGGAAAACTGTATTTTTTTAAAAATAATTCTTTTATCTAAAAAATTGACGTTGTTCTCATATGATATCTATAAAATACCTATGATGTATTTTGGTGTAATTTTTAATTCTAAATTTTGTTAATAATATTCGTAACTACAAGTTTATATCCCAATAAATAATAATATTTTACTGATATATCATTTATTTTTGAAACTCAGTATCACGTACAAAGCAAGCTTCTAAAGAAGGTCACTCTTGCTTATAACACATGCTGAGTAAGTGATGCATGTTGTAATATATTCCATTGGTGTTACATATAACATAATTAAAATTTAGTTATTTTATACATTGAACAAAATCTATACACAGTGTTGCATGTATCATATGCCAACTTGTTGTTGCATATAACATATGACATGTCGGTTTAGTATTAAGGGAAGGTTTGACTTGGTGAATTTCAATATATAAATGAAAATTTTGATTTATTTGAAAAATGACCTATAAATATTTGGGGTTTTACAAGAATTAAATCTACTAAACAAATAATCATTACTGTATTATGGTATACATACACAATTACATTTGTATTCTCCTTGAACTAACCCTTAATGGTTATCCAAGAAAAGAAATATTTTACCCTGCAATGCACACTATATTCATTTTAATGGGGGTAAATTGAACTAAAATTTATAGGTTCAGTGAGTTCAAAAAAACTCAGAAACATGATCCAAATAATCAAAATAAAATATTGAACCATTATTCACCCCTTCCCGATCACGGTGTGTTAGGTTTCAACACGTCGTATGAGAGTTAAGGTTCCATGCATTGAAAATGTTATTTGAATTCTAGTATGGAAAACGTAGTGAATATTAAAGGGGGTCCTCTACTTTATATATTTTATTACATGATTTGGATGAATATAATTATATTCCACCAATGTTCTCTTAGTTTGAATGTTTTCTATACTACTATACATTCGATATATGGTTAGTGATGTATATGAATTATCTATGACTAAAGAATATAAAATTTTCATTGTTACAAATACCATTAAAACAATACATTTTTATTATCTATAATGAATGATATATAAATGAAATTTATTAGTCATGATTAATAAAAGGAAATGTGGGATAAATTGGTAAATATTTATGTGGGTTATAGAAAGGTAAACGAATAAAATATTCACATTCTACATAATAAGTGTCATTATTTCAAAATTAAAGTATATTATAATTATAATAGTTTCTCAATCGAAAAACTCAACAAATCAGAGATATTTGAGTACTTCAGGAGGAAAGTAAATAAATATATATTTTAATGAAATTATTGTCACATCCCACACCAATTTATACTCCAAATATATCATATATTAATGTGTGGGATATAACCAAGTTGTCTGATTATGGTTTCATGTATTGTCTGGTTGTCTATAAAATGGGAGTTATGATGGATGGATCGTAAATTCATTAAAATTAATTAATTTATTTAAAATATATTGAAAAAATTAAAGAACTCAAAAGGAAATAATGAAAAAAGGATATGGATTATAAATTTCTCTATCTTTTTTATAGAATATACAAGAGAGGAAAAGGGTGGATTGATGTGAAGTTTTCCCTAGGATGTTATTGATGTAGAAAATTGGGATACATTTCAAAATCAATCCCAAGAAAAAGTTGTGATAAATAATCTGAATCCTAAAACAGAATCCTAGTAGGAGTTTCTGATTAAAAAGTTATTTCAAATAAAGAAACTCTAGTGGAAAGTTATTTGAGAGGATGTTTTTTGGTATGAAAAGAGTGTGATGTTGGTGGAAAATGCATATAAGAAGTGGATACCATGATTATATATGAATTTTATGGTTCGATCATCGATATAGCTGGAATAAAATAACACATAGTAGAGGAATACCATCAAACAAAATGTTTTGTTGATTTGAAGGTATAACATGACATATATCATAATGTTATAAAAATATAAATAATAAAAAATATATAAATTAATTTACTATTAAGATAATACTATATATATTGTGACAGATTAAATCAATGATTTTTTAACTACAAGAAGAGTTAGATAATCTATTTTCCAGCTAGCTGAATTCAAAACAAGTTTTAGATTTATTGATTAATGTTGAAGAATAAATTGTAGTTATCAATGACCTAAATTTATGAGTAAATGAGAAAATAAATGAGTTATAATCCTTCAAAAAAAAATTCAACCCCAAAGGGAAAAAATTAAAATTTGAAATGAAATCATCTGATTTTTAAAAGAATCTAAAATTTATGAGGTTTATATATAAATAATGTCTTGAATGAGTCAAATGGTTTGAAATTTATTGAAAAAATTATCAGTGATCAATGATATAGATATATTTGTAAATGTTGAATTATTTTTGTTGATGAGACACCAAAATTAATGAAAACTCTACAATTGTGAAAAAGATAAGTATATGGTTACATATTTTTGTTTCAAAACAAATAAAATAGTGAAACAAACAATGGAATCTCCTATCAAAAGAAATAAGAGGGATGAAAATAATCTTTAATATGTAGTTTTCTCCAATTAATTTCATACATATTAATGATAGTTTGGTAAAAGTGGAAGAATAAATTAGATTATATTTTTCATCTTATGAAACTCCAATTCTATATGTTCATGTACACACTATGACTTACTATTATTATGCAAGGTTCTATTTTTATTGAGAATCACTTGATAGTCAACAAAAAAAATGAGACCATATAATTTATAACATATAAGAAATAATTTATGTGTAGACTATTTCATTTTTCTATCTTTTGGAATAAGTTCACTGATCACATGAGACGGAGAACAGAAAACAGAAACTATAGAGGTCGGAGAAAAATTAATAAAAGGAAACCATGGAAAATCCCACAAAAATACATACACTAAATTGTAAAAAGAAGATGATTTTGATTTCATACCTAATACATATAAGAAATAGTCTAGGAAATTATATTTTTCTACTCAACCTGTAGTCTCATTTAAAAAGAAGAAAATTTATAAGGAAAACCATTAAGAGATAACTCTAAATGATATACAGACTAGTAACTCCTGAATTCTTTATAGTGTGTGATAATATCACATGGAAGGAAATATAAACCCATTGGAAAATGAGAATTAATTTGTTGATGAGAATTTTTGTTTTTGAAATAATAGTTAATTTATTCTAAATTTTAATGAAAACCACATCAAATTAGTTACGGATAAAGAAGATAGATGTTATATATTTGGATAGACCATGATACGACATATTAACTAGGTGTCAACATGTTGACTCTATAGTTGAGGAAACATTTAATTAGAAGGGATATTTTATAAAAATAACGTATGGGAACTCAAAAATGAATGGAATTATTAATAATGAAAACTTATAATTGGTAGATATAAAATATAATACTTCTATTGAGAACTTTTGTAGAAGATAAAAATTGGTTGTTGCAGAGGCATGACCACTTTCACAAACATTGTATGGAAACCATATCAAGTTTAATTTTTTGTGTGGATATTCTAATTCAAATGTCTGATCATGAGAAATCATGTGATGACTACATGTGGGGATGGATTTGATTAAATCCATATTAGTAAAATAAGAATAGGGAATCCAATATCATCGGATTGGTGCGTACTGATTTCTATAGACCAATGAATATAATAAGAAAATATATGGAAATATATTTCATTCATTTTTTTAATTATTATAGCTTAATAGTATGTTTAATTTTCATGTAGAGAAAAATATTAGTCATGGAGTTCATGAATAGGTATCATAATAGATTTGAATAATACTAGATATGCAATAAAAATATTGCAATTAGAAAACTGAATAGAATAAGAATCCATTGAATTTGAACAGAAATTTTAGAATAAAAAAAATTAAATATGGTGTATCCTAACTAACAAATCAATGAAATAATTTATTTTATGAAAGATGATATCTGTAGGTGAATAATATTTAAAATGATATGCTTATTGATTTTGGTATATCTCACCATTATTCAAAGAAATATATACAAGATAAAGTATATAATGAATCCTAGGCTATGTTATTTCCTGAGGAAGATAGAACACCTTGTGAAATACAACATTAGAGGAATCCATCACTATTTTTTGTCTTATTAAGACAATTATACAACTGAAATAATTAAGGGATTCATGTAATGAATGTCAATGATACAAATGAGTGTCAATTTTTTGGATATTGTTCATATTCAAATGCTTATAAATTATTTAAAATGGATAAATAAAATAGTTCAAACATTTTTTTATCAATTTTTTTAAAGAATAATCTAGAAATGTTTCTCAAATTTTGATCTTTTTTTCATATATAATAAAATGTGGGTAAAATTTAAACCACTATTGTGGTTGAATAAAAGGTTCCCAAAATGATGAAGACTCTGAGGATGAAGTAGAATAGGAGGTCATTTATGATGAATGGAATATGATTACTAAAAGGAAAATTATGATAATCATCTTTGATATATCCTATATAATCAGATAAACAACCTCTTTATGGTATATTATTAGAATTATTAATGGAGATAATGCATCTCTTGTTTTCAATGGTTGATATAATTAAATTAAAACAAGCAAGATGGGATTAATTATGGGATATATTGGTGATTGAGGAATTTTATAAAATTGAAAAAATATGAAATGGAAACATTTTATGAATCATGATAAACATAATGTGATCATAAGAAGTGGATCATTAAGAGTAATTTTGATGAAAATAGAAATGTCATACCAAATATTTAACATTTAACCTACAATGGTTATGCATGAATTGATGTTGTTGATGTTTTTGCAACATTTTCACTAAATGATCAAATTGTGTCTATCCATGCATCCTTCAAAATGGGAATTTAAAATGTTTTCACGATATATTATATAGAAGTAAAAAAGAAATTTTTAATGGTGTCATTGAAGAGTAGGTTTATATTGAATTTCTTGTGAGTTTTCTTGCTTACCCATATTTGGAGAAATAAATGTAGACTGTAGAAATCTGTGTTTATTCTAAAATAAACACAATGATAATGGAATTCGTGACAATACTAAAAATTATGAAATAACGAATTCAAAATAGGTGTTATATATCAGAATAAATTATGAAGATTTATAAGAAAGAATATTTCATGATTTTGGTCATTATGTTTGACATTATATTTAACTTTGGCATAAATATTTCTATGGTGGAGTCTCCAAAACCGATGAGAAAATAATTGAAATTTTTTTGGCCAACCAATGTATATTTGATGACATAAATTGTTTTATCAACAAGGATTCAATTTTATCTCTCAAGTGATTTATGTTACAGATATACTAATGGAGTTCAATATTCATGATCCCAAACTAATGATGACTATTATTGTGGGTGGAACAAATAAAAAAATTATAAGGATTAGAAATATTTTTATCACCACTTCAAATTGTGGCTAATCTGATGTTTAGTATATTTGAATAATGCTTGAACAAATATTATATGTCCTACATTTTTATCTTCTTGTATTTAGATTAATCCAAAATAATATCATATCACACTTATGAAACGAATACTGACGAATATTTAAGGTACATTAAATTTAATATTTCTCTTTGATATAGTAAATAATCTAAACTATCATAGATTTATAATGTTGACTATTCTAGTGATGGGGTGGATTTTAAGACCATGGCTGTTGGAGGATTATTTATCGGGAGAAATATTTTTATGGATACGTTATAAGATGAAAATTACCCAATGTAGTATAGAAGAATAAAAATACATATCAATGAATAGGGAATTAACTTTGGTTCCACAAATGAAGAAACAACTATAAGATATTGTTGAAGTGATTAAATAGAATGTTGTTATTTTATTTGATAAAAATTGTGTGATCAAACTCATGATGAAACCCATACAACACACTCATATTAAACAGAATGAAATTTAGTATCACTTTATCATAGAAATTGTATAGTAGGGGATTATTAGAATATACCATGTTGGAATAAATGGGATAGTGGGAGACATCTTTGATAAGCCATTTGTTACCACATAATTAGAGAAACATAAGTTGAACCTCTATATTGAACCACCTTCTTCATCTTGAGATGTTTTGGAAAGAACCCTTATACCAATTTATTTAACTGTTTCTATTTTAATATGAAGTGATATACACTTAAAGCGGATATACGCTCTTATTAGGTGTGATGAGATGATAAGAAAATAGAAAAAAATCCATCTCTTTAAGATTATTAATAAAAGGGGATATTGTATGGTGATATTTAGTTGAAGAAATTTATATCATTTCATAATAATAGGGGATTATAATTAATATTTCATTTAAAATGGTTTATTTCTAGAAATAGGATTTTAGTGGTTAAATTACCAAGTGGGTTTCAAGGAATGAATGTCAATGGGAGTTTCTAGAATGATTAATGTAATATGGAAGATAATTCTCTCTTCCTGTCATGTTTTATACATATAACATTTATCATGTAGAAATATAGTTATGGATGAGTTATTCGGATTTCATTTATAAAATTTATAATGATTTTTGTGGAATTGAATTTCACAATGGATTTCCAATAAAAAATTACAAGAAAAAATATTAAAACCAATATGTCTCAATCATTATTTTGGTAGATTAATTTCTTTCAATGCATTTAAGAAGATCCTAAAAGAGTTTTAGTACACTCATATATGGTTTTTAGAATGTTTTATTTTTAAATATTTATTGAAAATGATTTTATGATGAAATAATATCTGAGTGCATAAAAAATATTTGTGTGAAAAAGTCAAGTGGATGTGATAATGATATTTTTTAAGGATTGAGATTCATTTAAGGAAGTAAATTTTAACAACATTATAGAGGGTTTATAAAAATTGGTGAGTGGTCCCAGTCAATTTAAGTGATTTGAATTAGTCTTAATGACACTAAGAGAATTTGATATTGCACAAACATGGTATTAGATTATATGGGGTGGGATGGGTTTTTTATTTTTTCCTCTCATTTTATGTAGGCTTTTACTGGAAAATCTACAAAGACTCAAACCCAATATGGTTTGAAAAATATCATCAATTTTTTTGATATTATTAATACATTCCTTATTTAGAGATCAATTAATTTCACATAATAGAGTAACCCTCCACGAGGAAGTGTTGGTACATGTCCTCAATCATTAGTGTGAACTGCAATGACCCTTGTCATTATGGGTTCTTAAAAATTAATGGAAATTTGAATCATTGGTCCCATTTTTAGTGATATTTTGAGAACTAAGATTAATGTTTGGGTTCCATGTGTTTTAATTTCATTTAGAGATGTTTTTTAGTTGTTTTTTAAGGAATAAGATATTATATGGGTGGTTTGATAAGGGTTAGAGCAGGGTCGGGGAAACCATATAATAAAAATTTTATTGGTTTCTTATCATGACAATTTAAGTAAGGGACACACTGTGAAAAGTATTTGGTTGGATACTATCAGTATATAACATTTTATGTTTGTACCATGAGAGGTTCCTAAATTATAATGAATAACATATAGGTCAAGATAAGTGACATCTTGTTCAATGGTGGAATGTTTTCATGAGGCTTGAATTAGAGTAGTATGATTATAAATAAGGGTTTGTTCTGGAATGTGTGGATCATGCATTTGAAGAGGGTGTCACAACCTGATAATAATACTTATGTATGAGGATCACACCATCGAAGGGGTCTCAAACCATGGATGAATTTTATATATATTTAATTTCTTATTTTTTAAAATTTTATGTTATACCTTTGACTATTCATTCTGTGTTGTGGGAATATCAACATGATGGATGTTATTAAACCATGACATAAATAATTATGCAATTTTGATTAGGTGGTAATGGAAGCATCATTCTATGATGGGATTTGTTATATATTTGAACTATTTTTTTATAAGAAAACAATACATATTTCATTTTAAAAATATTACATGGTGCAGACTAGTGAGTCAATGAATTTTTTATTACACTAAGAATCATATCCATGTAGAAAATAATGGAAATTATATTTGTTTTTAATATAAATCTTAGAAGTAATTTTTTTCAATGAATGGGGGATTCAACTCCATGATAAACCAATCTATGAGAGTTATTGTTGTTAATAACTGAAAATTTTATTTCATTAAAACATGAATTTCACTATAACGAGGGTTATGACGAGATGTTCTATGTTATGAGCATAAGGGTCACACACATGGAGCATAGTCATTGATAATTTGTTTAATAATGAATTTCACATAAACACAATGATATAACTCTAGGGATTTGGGTTTTTAGTTCTGAATGAAATAATTAATAAAACACCATGACTATATGGGCCATGTATGTAGTGGAATCTTGATGATGCATCATACTATGAGACACTTTGGATATGTTACTATTGGTCTATTTCTTGATTATCAATGTATTCTAAAGATTTTATTCTGGGATTGTCAAATTTATTACTTGATAAGGATTCTTTATTTTTAAGATATATGCATAAGGAGAAGCTAAGATCATTTTCCCTTGTTCTTCTTCAATTAAACATCCTTGATTCGTAGTGATTGAATATTTCTGTACTCATTATTTAAGGTGATATTTGATTCTAATTCTTTTATTCTTCCCAATATTTGGTTTCAATTGACCTATTATAGTTTAGGTTATTGTTTTAGGATGATGGCACCCGTGCATGGTGTGATTTGACCTAATATGATATGGATTTCATTTTTATTTACTAAATAGGATCCAATGAGGAAAAACATTCATGGTTTCATTAAATTTAATTGAGTTATGAATCAATCTTGGGTTATTTATAGATTTTTATTTGTATTAGTGAAATTTTTGATTAGGTTGAATTGAAAAATTAGGTATTTTATGGTTTATATGTTTGGGTGGATATTGTGGGCGGTGCTCACCCCTTTTCTCATATTTTAGTGATGATCTACTTTACTGCCATTTTTCCTTTGTTAACACCTTATTTATTGTTTGGAAAAATAATATTAGTTTAATGATTTTGTACATTATAATTTTTTATTAATTGAATTGAAATGACTAGGTGGAGTTAGGGCTTCATGTGGTTTGGAGATGGTTAGTTGGTCTTGGATAAGCTTATTGAAGGGTGGTCCCGATTTTCTAAATTGAAATAGATCAATATGTAGTTGGGGGAACCTAAAAATATACCTAAGGTATATGCATCTTGTTTTATATAATGTGATATGCGGTCTTGAAAACTCTGTTTATCAAAATTGAATTATCTATGGATTTAATCCTCTAAATACCCTTGAGAATAATGGTAGTGTTTTGGGTCCAGTAAGACCCCCCAAACACTAATATTGAAGTCTTGGTCACCTATGACCATGGGTTTTTCCATAAGTGTGTGATATAAAATATATTATCCTAATATGGGTAAAAATTAAATGAGTGGGACATAGTGTACATTTTTATAGGTTCCTATATTTCCTCATTTATAGAATAGTGTGATTGATTGGGAATGGTTATATTTTGAGTAGGCCATATGGAATCATTAGACTCCTTAAAGACTTATGGATAGTTGATTAGTGGTTTATTTTAGTCCTCCTCCCAATTGAATATCTGAATAATGGTGAATATAGAATTCATAGGGATTATTTAGGGGATGAAATGATATAATAGAAGCTATATGGGGTAACTATACTTTTATGAGGACTTAAGGGACTAGATTTGGTTCCCCCATATTAGGTTGAATATAAAGAGTATTTGAGAAAGGGATCATGCATAGTTACTTCCTATTATGAGAGGATAATAGATACATATATATATACATGGTTGTGGTGATTTTCTTACATTTGTTACCCTCATGATATGGATTATGATGATATGTAATGGTATACAAGGTTGGATCATATCACCCAAGTGATATATGGAGGTATAAGATGTAGTATCCTATCCCACAAATGATATATGATGATATTAATGGTGGGATATTATCCATAGAATTATATATGTGATGATATAAAGGGTTTTTTCTTATCCACCCAACTGATATAAAGAGCTATATGGGGTAGGCACTTATCCATGATTTGGTATATTATAATATATGAAAAAGGAACATATCCCATCAATTATATATGGAGGTATATAAGGTGGGATATTATCTTCCTGATGATAAATGATGGTATAGAGGGTGGCCACTTACCCATGATTATATTTGTTTGTATATGGGGTGGGAGCATATTCTCCA
This sequence comes from Viscum album, assembly GCA_963277665.1. NCBI lineage: Eukaryota > Viridiplantae > Streptophyta > Magnoliopsida > Santalales > Viscaceae > Viscum > Viscum album. Next base: position 1,448,234,537 of record OY728130.1, read on the forward strand.
AATTATAAGTCTTGGTATTCACGGTGGGAATGTATCCCCCTAATGATATGTGGTTTAATACAGGACATGCTCTTATAATCATATTTATATATGATGGTGTACATGGAAATCACTTATACCCCAATCATATATAATGGTATGTGAAGCGACCACTTATTCACTCTAGGATATATGATTGTATACATGGTGGAAAATTATCCACACAATTATATATTTTGGAATACTTAGTGATAACTTACGTAATACCCCAACTCCAATATCCCAGAGCTAGTGGTCATTTTATTACATTATTACAATATAGATTGATAAAAATATTTATTATCTAAGAGTTTATTATTATCGTGAAATTGTATACCTAACTAAATGTAACATAAAATTTATTCTTTAAATATATCATATAGATACGTGATTTTTTATTTCATCTAGTTATTCCTTATGTCACATGTAGTAATCCTCATGATTTGTGAGGGAAACGAGAGCAAAATAATGGTGTGAGGTTAGATTCTTCATAATGAGTGGCGTTCAATTTATTATGATATAAAATTAATCACAATATAAATATTATAGAAGAAATAAGTGAATAGAATAATTCTATAATAATTGAAAATATGAATATTATATTTTCATGGATAAAATATCAATAAATAAAAACATGGATACTAATAACTAATTTCATTGGATTGGAATGGATAATGTTGAACATCATAATCGTACCATCAATGAAATGTTACATGAAATCATACATAAATTTGTATGGATTACAATTATTACCCAAATAGTTTGACTCATGAGACCAGATGATGCATCCACTGGATATATTATTTTGGGCAGCACCCATCACATAATTTGTCTAATACATCCATCATATGATGAGAATGGATGAAAAATACATATCCCAATGTTATCCAACGGTTCCAATACATAGTAATGGTTTTTCAAACAATATCTATACATATATAAATACTTTATACACATATTTTCAATGTTTCCCCACTCAATTGAATATTGGAGATAACTAGTTTAATATTAAACTATAGGAATATAAAAATAGTAATAGAAAGTACCTGTATGAAGAGAATGAGAATACTATAGTTGTGATTGTTAGTTTTTTTGTGCAAGGATATAAACAGTAAATGATCCTTCATTGTGTTTCATAAAGAACCCACAGATCATCCAAAACATATCCCTAAAGATTGTCAAATTGGGTGAGAAGATAGGCTCACTTATCATATATCATGCGATGATTATGTTAAGAACTAACAAAACATCTTAGGGCCATCTCCCCTAAGTGAATGCCTTCAAAAACATGAATCCACTTGTTTTCATCCATAAATGGATATCATTTCATTAGAATACCACATTTTTTTACCTTACCTAAATTTATAACATTTTATGGATATGAGAGTGTTTGATAAAAATAATGGCCTATAAAGGTGGTATAATTAGGGGAAATATAATCTATTATTAATTTTATTATAATTATTTTTTATAAATTGTTCATAACACCATTTCATTGTGCAGTTAAAAGGAATAGGAAATAAAAACCAAATTAATGAAAGAGAAGAGGTTAGTAACCAATACTGTGATATAATAATAATTTAGATGATTGTTATAATAAGAGAAAATGACTAATATATCATTAAAAATATATCAAGGGGATGATAGTATCATTTAGTTATTGGAGAATTCGAATTTATAAAAGAAAATTAAATTATATAATGATATTATAAAAAACGTATTGTAATTAAAATAGTTATTGGAAGATTATAAACCCCTATCATGAAGAAAAACATATCAATGTTTTGAAATGGATCCTTATAACCTTATATACTCCCTTGAGTGATTATTTAGAGAGAGGATGAGATAAAATTTAGGATAAATCTATTTTTAGTGGAGAGTAATTTGATAATCGGGGGGGGGGGGTATTTATAATAAATGAGTGAATATTTTTAAGTAATTTATTAACACATGCATAAAAAATATAGGTTGTTAAAAAATAAAAAACCATTTTATAATCCCCAATTTTAACTCATTAATTTCGACATCTAAAATATGTTTTTTTGATATTATACAATTTTACAATCAAAATCCAATATTTAAAATTACATTTGTTGTGTAGTAGTTTATTGTTTATAAAAAAATATTTTTAAAATATTAAAATATACTTTATATTTTGTAATATTCTTTATATGTTGGGAAAATTCATTTATAACATTAAGAAATATTATTTTAATGACATAACCAATTTTTTGTTGATAAAACCCATTTATCAATCATTATATAATTTATAATCTATTGTTATGTCACAATAATTACAGTATATTAATACAGTATTTTACATTTTAACATGAAAATAAACTATCTCACCATTTAAATGAATATTCACTAGCGGTTAATTTTGATTTGATGGTTTGAAGTTAAATTTATTTTTATGAAAATAATTTTATTTTTATGATAAATTTATTTTTATAATAAAACTATCTTTGTATTTCAATATAAATGTTTTGTGCCATAAAACAAATAAAACGTTCATATAATAAATCATATTCATTAACTCGTATGTGTGGAATCATATTTCTCTTACTTTATTTATATACATAATTTCTTTACTTATATTATTATCTAATTATTTAATTCATTTTACAAAACATCTATATGGATATATGTTTCAATCATATTATAACTATCATATTTTAAATGATAAAAATCCGATGGTAATATCTAACAGATCAGTCCTCAATGGTTATATTCCAATAGTCAAATCCCAATAGTTAGATTCCAAAAATCAAAATCCAATGGTCAAACTATCCCTTATATATACTCTTCATTCTAATGTACAAATTTAATTCATATCCTTTTCTTAATTCTTATACAATTTCTATTTCATTGTTTATTTTTACATACATAATAATAATGTATCTTTTTTTCATTCATTAAAGTGTATTATCATCCAGGGTTCAAGATTACAGTGGCGCCTTATATTTAGGTGTGTTCCATTGCACAAGTTTTGACCATTTTTTAAATGTAATTTATAATTTTTTGGTTATACTATGTGTTATACTATTATTATGAAATAATTACATATGGATTGTGAATTATTTATTTAATATAGTGAAATCATTGGTCATTCGTTATCTCCCTAAAATATCACTATCATTAAATTTTTTGGGGCACATAAAAAATTGAGGGTAATTCTACATCATTTCCTCTAAAGGATCCCATGTAGATTCGTCTAACTACTGATTAATTTAGAGAACACTCACTAATTGAGTTATCCAATTCAATAATACATTCACCATAGTATCCAGAATAATGAATGACTCCTTGTTATATGAAAAAGTAGGCTCTAAATCTATTCATTTATGGGGATCACATGTGTTTCTTTTAACATGTACATTCTTAACATTGATAAATTGAAGAAACCAAGTAATTTAGATAGTTGTGGTTAAAATCCAATCATTAATCCATAACACCATGTTTCATTAAAATCTAAAAAGGACTAATGTATCTTAGACATAACATTCACTTCATAAAAATCATACGAATCCCTTCCATGTTGATAATTTCATGAATAAATGATATATTACATGTAAATATAATTCCCACCATTAATTATCATCAATGAATTTCTATATCATCTAAGATATCTTAATATGGTTAAAAATAGCTAAAACCATCTCAGTTGTCACCTTGATGTTTTGTGGATTAACTAACCTCATTTCCGTAATATTCTTCTCAAAAGGTTGAAGTATGAAATATTTTTCTATATGAGGTCACATATGATTAGATTTTTATTCTCCAGTGGATGTAATTGTTGAATTAAAATTCATTTATGGTAGGTAGTATTTGCATGTCCTTTGGATGTCAAGAAAGCATGATACAGACATATACTATATGTTTCATATGTAACTTTCAAATTTCTGATCAGTTTGATGATGATAGGTGGTTCTCAAATCTTCTTCGATTTTCAATTCCATTTTTAAGACTTCTTAATAACATTGATGTCAAATAAGGGTCATGACCAGAGAGAATTTATAAAGCATCACCATTATGCCTAAAAACATCATTGATAGATATCTATGATGGATGTTCAAGGGGTGGGTCCTCTATTGAGTCATCAAAATATACATACATGGTAGTGAGATCAACAATGACCCAAATTAAAATTTTCCTCTTATATGACTTTGATGGTCCAGTAAAACATTCCATCAAGATATTTTACTACTCCCATATTGGAACATTTTGGGTTTTTAAGAAACCCATTATATGTTTCATATAAATTGTGACATGTTGTCATATCATTAAATAAGAACATACCCATCAATTTTACTTTTTCATGTTATCCCAACCTATGTTCTCTTTTTTCTCCATATACATCTTCGTACTATAGTTTTTATACAGAAATTATGTAAATCCCCCAAAAAATGCACGTATATCCAGATTTTTTATCAAATAATTTATATACATGATTATATACCAACTATAAATTATTAGAAAAAATATTCCCATAATGACTAGACATAAAGAAAATATCACATTTTTCATATTCACAATACATCTTAGGTTTAGACGTTCATTGAATTATGAAAAAAAATTAAAATAACAAAACACATGTGTTTCTCAACTAATGAATATTTTTTCACTATATAAAAAACTAATTAATCCTTAATATCGCTACAACATCTCCAAAAAAATTATCCACACACTATATCTTATTGCAAATATCATGTGTAATACTTTTACTTATAACCATTAGAACTAGAAACCTAAAAATGATGATCACAAATTCCAAGAAAGGGAAATAATGAAACTAAAGAAAGCACGATAGAAACATGACTTAAATAGCAGGATAAGAAAAAGTAATCAAAATAATTCCACAATCAATTGAAACTGAGAGAAATATATATCCATCGATAGAAATAAATAGAAATATATCACATGGATAAGAATAATGTATTCATTGGTGATGAAATGAATAATGTCAGGATGTTAATTATATCACATAATATAGGAATTCGTGACTTTAGATATCAAGATCTTACCATCAAGAAAATATCTTTTTCATGGGAGGCATACATAAAAATACTCAAACTTTTTTTCTCATGAGACCTATCAGTGCATTGAAAAGATATATAATTTCAATCCCTGTACATCACTTTTTTAATTTAAATGCATTCATCTTATTATAAGATGAATAAAAAAACATACTCATATTTTCCCAAAATCAACCATATTGGAATAATCACATATAGATAAGCAATAGTTTTTATCAATTAAATAAAATATATAACATGCTTATAAACAATTTTCATGTATAATGTGGTTTTTTATAAAATATGTAGTTAATTTATAATAGTCATATGTATTGGAATAAAAAGATACATAATGGTTATATTTTTACCTATGTTAATAAAATGGATAACATGATCAAAACCCATCTGTAGTATTATGGTCAATGTTAAAAAAATAAATTGTATACATGTAAATAATTAATCATATGGGAATAAAAAAATATTAAATCAAAATAAATTTCCCTATTCCAATAGAACAGAATTTTTTCTTTGTGAACCACATCCATTATAATTTATTAAAAATTTGAAGTTCTCAACTTATATATTAATGAGCATATGACTAATTAAATATTTAAATAACATAGTGATAAGACATCTAGAGAAATAATGTGGATGTTTTCAATAGGACATATAAAACATAACTAAAAAATATTTTTCAAAGTTTTTATGTTGTTGGAATTTATATCCTCATAAAAAAATGATTGAATACCACATAATATAAAAATGGTCTAATGTACCCAAATCATATAAAATTACATTAGGAGACTAATCATAACTCAATGTATAAAAAATTAGTTACCAAAAATACTTACAAATGTATGAAAACTAAATAAATAACCTCTTGAATAATAGATCATGATTTGTAGAGTATATATCATTAAATACCATGACATAAAATATTGAACATTCACAATATATTAACGAAATAAATCACTATAAAAATGAAACATGTTGAAGACCATGTAACTTTTATCATAGAGTTGAATTTGAGATTAAAATCAATACATTGTATTCATGATTACATGAATATTCTATACCATATAATATAATATACATTACAATCTTAATACATTATCTCAAAAACTAGAATATAATGATACTATATAAGGAATCAGCCTTAAACCATTCTTAATATTGAATTAAATGAATATTTCACATTGAGGATATTTTTAGGTTTAAAGTTTTTGAGAATTTGGACATAACTATTACATCTCAAAAGATTAATAAGTATACACTTCTACATAGTTTCCTTTTTTAACAAAAAAAGATATATTGAAGAAAGAGTCATATATAGTTCCATGTTTAAGACAATATGACTTTTCCTAGATCCAATCCTTGACCATATTCTACATTATGTCCTGTGATAAATATTTCAAAAACATGGGATGAGTATAAAAAGATCAGTAAGGGATACAAAAAGAATTAAAACTGTTAGTTTTTCAAAAAAACAAGTAAACCTTGAATACATTAACATAAGTAATACTTTTCACATTTATGAAGTATAAAATACTTTTCACTAAAAAAAGATCATTACATACCCTTTTTAACCAAAATATTACTATAAAACCCATATAAAGAACACATAACATATAAATGTAACTTGGGACATAAACATACTTAAATGGAATAAACATACGGTCAACATCCCCACATGCCACTAAATGGAATATCCATATGTCCAACTTCCATACCCAATACTTTGGAGGTTATAACGTAACCACTCATCCTTGTATTCATAGCACCACCCGTCATTTGGTTTATCATGTAACCACCCGTCAAATGTTCAAGTACCATTATAAAATCATAACACATAAAACAATTATAAAGGAAAGAAACCATTTCTACATTTCAATGACAATATATCACTTAAATATATAGAAATAACAAATCCATTATCAAAACCATATTCAAAAACAAAATACATAAAAGATTATATGGTATTTATTTATTTTTAAAAACATTACGGCTTATTGATGAAGCCAAAGATCAAATAATTCTCGTGGCGGTGGAAAAGGTCATTGTCACCACATACATTTAAAGAAAAATTCCTTTTTGTCGTTTAGTAAAATTATTCGTAGAAAAAGATTATCTTTGAAATATAAAGGGTGTTTATACAGCATATAAAAGAAAGTTTTGTATTAGAACAAAATATGTCTCAATGAAATGAGATTGAGACGATGTCCCTTACCTTGTGTCGGACTTGACTTGATCGCTCCTTAAACAACTGAATAATAAAATAAAGTTAATTTCTACATTCTTAAGATCTTTTTTTATGTTTTTTATTCGTTTTATATCACTTATTTCCATGTTATAAACATTATTTAATCATTTAACTTAATAATGTTCGTTTTGTTGATATTTGGTACTTATGTCAAAAATGGAATTCTTACAATTACATGTTGTTCATGTGGTCAAAGAATTATTATATCCAGAATTATAATGATGATTTGGATATCATATATATATAATATATATCCAGCATATACATGTATTTATAATTTTACATAACATTTAGAGGTAAGAAATGAAATGCACCGTTCAGGGAGACGGTAAGCCGTACGTACGCATGAATGCTACATTCATTTCAATTTTGTATTTAATCGAATGAAATCACAATTATATAAAGGTACATTATAATTTGAGTATAATATCCTATATAATATTATTAACTCCATCCTTTACATGTCCCACATATGTCCTTAATGATTCAAATCACTTTGAGGGGGCGTTTGTCCGCACATCCAAAAATGAAATTATCGCATTTATCAATTATGGAAACCATAAAGGTATTCCATAAATGGAAAATACAGAAGAAGAAGGAAAACATAAACATAATATATATAATATATAAAAACAGTGACATCTTAATGTCCATCATGAAAGGTGTTCTGTGAATATTGAACAATCATTGTTTCGTGAGGCAGTAATTCACCATCCATAGAAACAGTATGTTCTTTAACAATTAGACGGAGGTGTGTGTAAGTGTAGCTCGAATTCTTCTCAAAACAGAATCCCAGTATATTTAATATACTGTTTTTGTTACAAAAGAAATGAATAAAAAGAGTTTATGGGGTTGGAGAAGCAAAATGAAACAAAAGAACATAAGAGAGAACATTACCTTTAAATTGGGTAACTCCCCTTGGTTTGAACCAAAAGGTTTTCATGAAAAGCTTTCTGCCTAAGGTAAGGATTCTAGGATGATTAGAGGGATATTGGGAGCTTATTTGAGTTGAGTTTGGATGAGACAAAGGGCTTGAGAAGTGTGTGAAATTGGTAGGAAGTGGGGTCTTTTTATAAGGGTGAGGTGGGGCTCTTTTGGAAAGCATGAAACTATTATTTTATTATATAATGCTTTTCAGTTTCTAAAGGTCCAAAAATTAATTAAGTCTATGATATGGTGGCCTATATTCAAAATAAAATCATCGAATAAGAATCGGGAAACTGTTGGATATTATTTTAAACATTATCTTCTTATTTATTTAATCATTCATTAATGACGTAATCACTGCATCATCATTTTGTCACAAATAATATTATTTATTTGATGTCTAAAAATTATAAAAAAATTACCATGTTGTAGGAAATATTTTTATATTTCTAATTAATATTTATAGTTAAATATATCAATTATATGACCAAATGTAAATTTTTTTAGTAAAATAATACATGTTTGTTACATTTTTACTTTTATATTAAATAAAAAGTTATTAATGTCATTTTGTTTCCCAAGTGGCTCCATGGGATCCCCATGTTGACCCATGGATTTTCATAGTCGGCCATGACTCATCCAATAAGTTTAAGACACATGTCAAGGTGATTTCATATTATTATAACATTATATTTACTTTAAATGACACAAATTACCTTTAATCGTGATTAATAAAACATAAAAGTTAATATTCACCAAAAATTATTTTCATACCACTGAACCACATTTTACTTACTAATGAAAACTATGTACATTGGATTTTTGAAATTCAATTCACAGATGTGGTAAAGTTTCATTTAAATGAAAAATTCAGTTTTTTAACTACCACTTAGTGGTTTCACTATTAATCAAAAATTGATGTTTTTCAGAAAAATACCAAAACTTCACCCTAATCTATATTTGATATTCTGAATTAAAAAATGATTTATATTTTAAAAAATTCAAAAAAAATAAGTTGCATTAATTAATTTAATAATTAATTCCTATTGTCATAAAATAGTGTGTTTTTAAGAAACAACATCTATCAAAATATTAACTCTTGTTTAAGTCCTAATTCAAAGTGAAATTAATTCCAATGACCACCATTAGATTAAATTGTAAAAATATATTATAATTTCACTTTAAAACCAATTAAAAATATAATATAATCATATAAATAAATTATATTAAAATGTAGTTTTCAATTTAAATACCACATTTTTCACTTATTCATTAAAAATGAACTTTATCCGAAAAATAAAAAAAACATACAAAAAGTAAATTTTGATGTCCCAATTATAAAGATGGATTTTATTTGGTCTAATAAAATGTATAAGAGTGACCAAAAATATTTTTAAAGTGGGTTCTCCATCATAATGTGATAAATCAACCTTTTAGTTAATATTAGAGTATATATGCCTAAAATTGAATTCTTTTCTTATTTTAATCCTTTATCTTTTATTAGATAAATGTAAAAATATTTAACCAACATATATAATCATACTTTAGTTATTTATATTCATTCCTGCCTATAAAAATGCTACATATTAACTACCAATTAAAACAATATTATTAGATTTTTATTGTGCAACGTAAGATTTCAAAGAAACTCATTGTTGCATATCGGGTACGCTATTGAAAATAGAAACCCCTTTAAAGTAGAATTAAGATTTAATTCAAAAATATTATTAAAAATTAAAATGTATTATTCTTCATTTACCTTGGATGTTACATCCTTACCCCCTTTTTGGAATTGCATTCTCACAATTTTGTTCACTTATCAAAATAAGTGGGGGTATTTATCCCTCATAGCATTTTCAGATTCCCACGTTTCCTCTTCAACCATATAGTTTTTCCATATAAATTTCACCTGATATATTATTTTATTTCGCAACACTTTCTCACTTCGATCATGAATATGGATTGGTTGTTCTTCGTAAGTGATATTCTCTTCCAACTGAACTACCTCTGGGCTCAAAACATGAGATGGATCTGGCATATACTTTCTCAATATCAAAAAATAAAAAAACATTGTGTTCCTGGGAAAACATGGAGTTAATGGCACTCTGTATGCAAATGATCCAACTTTCTCCTAAATATCATAAGGTCCAATGAACCTTGGACTCAACTTTCCCTTCTAACCAAAACACATCACACTTTTCCATGGAGAAATTTTAAATAAACATGATCACCTATCTCGAAAGATATATACTTCCTTCGGTTATCTGTATAACTTTTCTGTCTGCTCTGAGCTGTTCTCATGTTCTTCTGAATCAACTGAACTTTTTCTTCCATCTCTTCTACCAATGCTGGTCCCATCATCTTCCTTTCCCCTACATCATCCAAAAAAGATGGAGGTCGACATCGTTTACAATATAATGCCTCAAACAGAGACATTTGTATAGTTGAAATAAAACTGTTGTTATAAGAAAATTTAACCAAAGAAAGATTTTGGTCCCAACATCACTGGTAATCCATTGTGCAAGCATGTAACATATCCTCCGTGGTCTAAATTATTTATTCTAACTGCCCATATGATTGCGGATGAAATGTTGTACTAAAATTTAATTCAGTACCCAACGACTTCTGAAGGCCTTTCAAAAAGTTAGAAGTAAACCTAGGATCATGATCAGATTCAATGGAGAGGTTAACTCCGTGTAACCTGATAATCTCTTTATGATACAATTGATAAAGTTGATATTGAGTGAAAGTATCTTGAATAGGAATGAAATGAGAATATTTAGTCAATCAATCAACTATATCCCAGATTGCATATTACCTAGAGATATCTTTTGTAACCCCACAACGAAGTCCATGGATATATTTTCTCTTTTCCACTCTGGCACTGGTAATGACTGAAGCATCTCTTTCAGTAATTTTCGCTCTTCTTTAACCAACTCACAAGACAAACACTTCACAGTAAAATCAACAATATCTATTTTCATTCCATCCAATAGAAAATAATCCCGTAGATATTTGTATCTCTTAGTACTGCCAGGATGAACTGAAAATGGGGATCTATGAGCCTCACATAACAACTCATTCTTCAACTGTGAATCACAAGGCACACATAATCTCTTCCCAAACATCAAAACAAAATCATTATCAATGTTAAATTCTAGGAACTTACCCTTCCGAACCATCTCTACCTTTTTCTGCAACCCCCTATCTTTCTTCTGTGCTTGATTAATTCTATCTGATAGAGTAGATCTCACTGACACCTGAAACAAAACAAAAGAACTTCCTGCACCAACAACTTCTATGCCAAAGTTCATCAAATCAAAAACCAAAGGATCTCATTCCAAATGTTTCTTTGTTAATGAAGCATTACATTTTTTCTCAAAGCATCATCCACTTTATTTTCTTTTCTCGGATGGTAATGAATTGTACAATCGTAATCCTTGATTATTTCCAGCCATCTCTTCTATCTCATGTTCAATTATTTCTGAGTGAACATATACTTTAAAATTTTGTGATAGATATATATTTCACACTTTACTCCATACAAATGATGCCTCCAAATTTTCAGAAAAAAAACAACAGAAGGTAATTCCAAATCATATGTTGGGTAATTTAACTCATGAGTTTTCAACTGACGTGAATCATAAGAAATTACCTGATCATTTTGCATAAAGGCACAACCAAGTCCCTTCAACGAAGCATCATTGTAGATAACAAACTTACCATTTCTAGATGGAAGTGCCAAAACAGTATCATTAAAAAACCTTCTTTTCAATTCCAGAAAAGAATCATCACATTCTTTTATCCAGATGCATATAACACATTTTTGATTTAACTTAGTCATTGGACTAGATTACCGTGAAACATTTTCAACAAACCTTTGGTAAGAAACTGCCAAATAAAGATAACTATAGATCTCGGTTATATTTGTGGGTCATGGCCATTCTTCAACAACTTTTATTTTAGCAGGATCAAAAGTTATGCCATGTTTTGAAACAGTGTGACCAAGGAAAGAAATTTGTTTTAACCAAAACTCACACCTGCTGAATTTTCCATAATGATTCTTTTCTTTTAGGTTTTAAAGGTAACACTTTAAATACTTCCATGTTGCACTTTACTTTTATAAAACACCAAAATATCATCAATGAACACAACCATAAACTTATCCAAGAACTCATGGAAAATTCTATACATTAGATCCATGAATATAGCAGGTGCATTGGTTAACCCAAAAGGCATAAATAAAAATTCATAATGGCCATATCTATTACGAAACGCAGTCATTGGAATGTCTGATTCTTTTACTTTCAACTGATGGTACCCCGACCTCATGTCAATCCTTGAAAAATACAGAGCTCCCTGGAGATGATCAAACAAATCATTGATATGATGAAAATGATACTTCTTCTTAACAGTGATGTTATTCAATGCTCAAAAATCAATGAAAATCCTCATTGAAACATATTTCTTTTTAACTAACAAGACATGAGAACCCCATGGTGATGTTCTAGGTCGAATGAAACCTTTATCTAATAACTCCTAAAACTGCTTCTTTAACTCTAAAAGTTCAACTTTATCCATTTGCTAAGGGGGTTTTGAAATTCGCTTAGAATCAGGAACAAATTCAATAGTAAATTAAACTTCCCAATCACGTTTAATACTAGGAAACTCATTAGGAAAAACATCAAGAAACTCATTTACCACTGGCACATCATTAATCTGAACAGTTCAATTTTTTTCAACAATATGTGAAAGGTAACATTCATTTCCATCTTCTACTAGTATCTCAACTTTCTAATATGTTATCAAAATCAAGGGTACATTCTTGTGCACAAAATGAAAATGTTTTTGAAAAAAAACCACTTTATCTCTATAGTAAATCTTATTATGATAAACAGAATGCCAATCCATGCACAAAATAAAACAAATCTATACTAGAGGCAAAACAATAAAGTTTGCAGGTATATGTTTTCTACACAGAAGGATAGAAAGGTTCTTATAATTTCTTTTTGTATCAACGTTTCCTCTGGGTGTTTTTACCTTAAGTTCAGGATTCATATCTTGATATGGAATTACCAATTTACTAGAAAACTTCTCAAAAATGAAAGAATGTGTAGACCCTGAATCAAACAACACATTGGCATAATCTGAACAAATAAACATTATACCAGATACTACATCATTCGATGTCCCAACATCTGCTGAAGTTGTTGCAAAGGATTTGACCACCCCATTCTTCTTATTGTATTCCTTCTTTCCCTCAGCTGAGTTCTTTGTTAGACACTCATTTTCATAATGAGTCATTGCATTACACTTAAAAGATCTTACCGCTTGATTTTCATTGCCTTATTGATCATCTTCCTTATAGTAATGACCAATATGACCAGACTTACCTCACAGAAATCACTTTCCAGACATTGATTAACATTCTCCATGATGCATTTTACCACACTTCTCATAGGATGGATATTTCATTTTCTTAACTCCAGGATTCTATGATGAATTTTTTCCCTTTGCCTGCTAACTGGACCTCTTATTCTATTGTTTTTAAAGAACACCTGATTATCGATAAACTCCATTTCCACCTTCTCCGCATATCAAACTAGTTTTTCATAACATTTGAACTCAAGAGAAGATTAATCCCATAGATAATTTGGCTTTAACCATTAGTAAAAATGGTTAATTTAACTTCAAGATATCGTATGAAATATGGAGCATACCTTTCCAGTTGAGTGAATTTTGCTTCATAAGAAGCCACTGAGTCATCCTCCTGCCTCATTTCTAAGAATCATTTTTCCATCCTATAAAGAACCACCTTAGGAAAATATTTCTCAAGAAACATACCTTTGAATTCATCCCATTGAAGATCATCAATCTCATCACTATCCCTGATATTTTTCACCATCGACCACCACTGATCAGCTTCACCTTCAAAATGGTAAACAACAATACTATCCTTTTGAGGTTTTGAACACCCCATGTCAACAAAAATCGCCTCTAGTGATTTAATCCACCCTTATGCTAGCACATGGTAAGATGATCCTCGGAATGATGGGGGATGTTGCCTCATGAAATGTTCCACAACTGTCATGTTCCTCTACGGTTGATCTAGATGATCGTGTGCATCGATACCAACACCATTTATAGACTGAGTCAGCTGTTCCATCATTGTAACAAACTGTTCAATTCCAATTCCGACCTTCTGATTTTACTGATTTGTAAGGTTGTATTCCTCATGATGTCGTCCCAACATAGCTTCCTTATTTCCTCTATAGAAAAACAATCTGAACACAGAAATATCTTAGACTCGGAAACATGGAAATCGTTAAATTATATATAATTTCAATCAAACCATAAATTAATTTACATATATGAATTTAACAATTTTATAACTCCTAATGTTGTCTAAACCGACCTTTGATTCAAACAATAAGTACCCGACCTTAAAACATAAATAATATAGCAATAAATGAATAATACACATTGAGGATATTTTCAGGATTAGTGTTTTAGATAATTAGGACATAAGTATTACAACTCAAAAGATTACAAAGAAGACACTTCTACAAAGTAACCTTTTTTACAAAACATGAACTCTTGAAAAAAAGAGTAATTTCTAGTTCCATGTTTAAGACATCATCACATTTCCTTGATCCCATCCTTGACCTTATTCCACATTATGTCATGTGAAAATCTTTTCAAAAACTTGGGATGAGCATAAAAAGCTCAGTAAGGGATACACAAATAATGAAAATTTTTAGTTTTTTAAAAACAATAAGTAAACCATGAATACATTAAAATACGTAATACTTTTCACCTTAATGATGTATTAGATACTCTTCACTGAATAAAATGTCATTACATACCCTTTTGTAAACAAAGGATTACCATAAAACCCATATAGAGAACACATAACATATAAAGGTAACTTGGTACATAAACATACTTAAATGGAATAACCATATGATAAACTTCCACACATGTCACTAAATGTAATAGCCATACGGATGACTTCCATACCCAATGCATTGGAGGTTATAATGTAACCACCCATCCTGGTATTCACGGCACCACCCGTCATTTGGTTTATCACGTAACCAACCGTCAAATGTCCAAGTACCATTATAAAATAATAACACCTAAAACAATTATAAAGGAAAGAAAACATTTCTACATTTCAATCCCAATATATCACATAAATATATTGAAATAAAAAATCCATTATCAAAACAATTTTCAGTACCAAAACACATAACAGAGTATATGGTATTTATTTCCTTTTAAAACCATTACAGCTTATTGATGAAGCCGAAGATCAAATAATACTAGCGGCAGTGGAAAAGGTCATTGTCACCACTTACATTAAAAAAAATTCTTTTTTGTCATTTAGTAAAATGCTTCATAGAAAAAGATTCCCTTTGAAAAGTCAAGGGTGTTTATAGAGCGTCTAAAAGAAAGTATTGTATTAGAACAAAATATGCCTCAATGAAAGGAGATTGAGACGCATTCCCTTACCTCATGTTCGACTTTACTCGATCGCTCTTTAAAATCCCGAATAGTAAACTAAAGTTAATTTCAACATTCTTAAGAACCATTTTTATGTTTATTATTCCTTTTATATTACTTATTTCCATGTTATAAACATTATGTAATCATTTAAGTTAAAAATGTTCGTTTTGTCGATATTTGTACTTAAGTCAAAAATGGACTTCTTACAATTACATGTTGTTCATGTGGTCAAAGATTAATTATATCCAAAATGATATTCATTATTTGGATATCATATATATCATATATTTCTGGAATATACATGTATTTATAATAGTACATAACATTTATAGGTAAGAAAGGAAATGCACCATTCATGGAGACGGTAAGCCGTACGTATGCATGAACGCTACTTTCATTTATATTTCATATTTAATGGAATGATATCAAAATGATATAAAGGTACATTATAATTCCAGTATAATATCATATATAATATTATTAACTCCATCATTTATACATCCCACATATGGCATTAACGATTCAAATCACTTTGAGTGGGTTGTAGTCCGCACTTCCAAAAATGAAATTATCATGTCTATCCATTATATAAACCATAAAGGTATGCCATAAATGAAAAAGAGAGAAGAATAATGAATACATAAACAGAATATATATCAATATAAATACAGTTACATCTTAATGACCACCATGAAAGGTGTTAAGATATGATTAAATAATCATCATTTTGTGAGGCAGAAATTGGCCATCCACAAAACAGTATGTTCTTTAACCATTAGACGGAGTTTTGTGTTAGTGTAGATAGAATGAATATCATAACAACATCCTAATATATTGATGATACTGGTTTTGTTACCAAATAAAGGGATAAAAAGAGTTTAGGGGGTTACAAGAAGAAAAATAATACAAAAGAACATAAGAGAATACATTACCTTTAAATCGGGTAACTCCCCTTGGTTTGAACCAAAAAGGTTTCTTGAAGAGCTTTATGCATAAGGTAAGGCTTATATGATGAATATAGGGATATTGGGAGATTATTTTAGTAGAGTTTGGATGACCCAAAGGTCTTGATAAGTGTATGAAATGGGTAGGAAGTGGGGTCTTTTTAAAAGGGAGAGGAGAGGATCTTTTGGAAAGCATGAAACTATTATTTTATTATATAATGTTTTCAGTTTCTAAAGGTCAACAAAATATTAAGGTAAAATATATGGGGGCCCATGTTCGAAATAAAATCATCCAATAAGAATTGGACAAGTGTTGGATATTATTTTAAACACTATCTTCTTATTTATTTATATCATTCATTAATGACGTAAACAATGCATCATCATTATGTCAAAAATAATATTATTTATTTGATGTCTAAAAACTATAAAAAAAACTACCATGTTGTAGGAAATATATTTATCATTATATTCAATATTTAAGTCAAATATTTCAATTTTATAACCCCATGTAAACATTGTTTTAGTAAAATAATACATTTTTGTGACATTTTTATTTTTACTTTTTATAAAAAGTTAATAATGTCATTTTATTACCCAAGTGGCTCCATGGGGTCCCCAATATGACCCATAGATTTTCATGGTCGGACATGACTCATCCAATAAGTACATGACACGTTTCAAGGTGATTTCATATTATTATAACAATATATTAACATTAAATTACACAAATTATCTTTATTCGCGATTAATAAAACTTAAAAGTTACTATTCACCAAAAAATTATTTTCACCCCATTGAACCAAATTTTACTTACTAATGTCAACCATGTATGTAGGATTTTTGAAATTCAATTCACAGATGTGGTAAAGTTTCATTTAAATGAAAAATTCAGTTTTTTAACTACCCCATTGTGGTTTCACTATTCATCAAAAATAGATGTTTTTCAGAAAATACCAAAACTTCTCCCTAAGTTATATTTGTTATTCCAAATTCAAAAAAGATGTATATTTTACAAATTTCAAAACATGTAGCTTTCATTAATAAATTTAATAATTAATTCCCGTTGTCAAAACAAATAGCATGTTTTTAAGAAACAATATCTATCAAGGGATTGACATTTGTTTAAGTCCAAATTCAATGTGAAAATAATTTCAGTGACCAACATTAGATTAAATGGTAAAAATGTTTTATAATTTCACATTAAAACCAATTCAACAGATTATCTAATCATATAAATAAATTAGATTAAAATGGGGTTTTAAATTAAAATAAAACATTTTTCACTTATTCATTAAAAATGAACTTTATCGGAAAAATTACAAAAACATACACAAAGTAAATTTTGATTTCCGGATTCTAAAGAATGATTTCATTTGGTCTAATAGAATGTATACGAGTTACCAAAAATATTTTTAAATAGGGTTCACCATCAGAAGGCGATAAATCGACCTTTTAGTAAATATTAGAGTATCTATGCCTAAAATTGAATTCTTTTCCTTTTTTAAGCCTTTATCTTTTATTAGATGAATGTAAAAACATATAAAAACATATATAATCATATTTTAGTTATTTCAATTCATTCTCCCGAATACAATATCTACGTGTTAACGATCATTTAAAATAATATTATTATATTTTTAGTGTGCAACGTAAGATTTCAACGAAACACGTAGTTGCGTATCGGCTACTCTATCAAACATAACAACCACTTTAAAGTAAATTTAATATTTAATTCAAAAATATTAATAAATAGAAAAATGTATTATTCGTTTTTACCTAGGATGTTACATACTACCCTTTTTATTATTATTTTATAACCATATAATAAAAATATATTAAACTATTATGGTTTTTTCCGTTATAAGATGATAGAACACTGCATTGATTGATTCGTAGAAACATCATCAAAAGAGATAAATTCACACTATGTGGTTTGATGTTAATCATTCTGAAAAAAAATCAAGTTATAATAATTATTTCTTTAATGATTATATAATTCAAAATTTTATATGGAGAAATACAAGAATATGTATTATGAAAATGAAAACAATAATTAAAAATAATTTGATTTGTTTATTGATTGAAACATGATATATTAAGTATAATTTAAATATTAAAAAACCATTCTACAAGAATTTAATAAAATTAAACATATCATTATTTCATCTTATTATCATAATATGATATCCTATTTTCATTTAATATATAATCATTATAATATTGTTTATGTATGAGGTAAAACCAACCCAAATGACAACTTATTATAATATGTTCATGAGTATGGGAATGTAATGAGATAATGATAATAAGAAATATTCAAAAAAAACATGAAATAATTATCATATATAAGTAGTAAATCAATTTGTAGAACCATCCTTGATGGGTGGTGATGAAAAACAAGATCATTGTTTGGGGATGTGATAGTATACATGTGTGGAAGAACAATTATTTCATTTTCATTAATGGATGAGACATATGAATATAAAATAAAATTTACATAAAAGAGAGAAATTTATGTACATAAATGATACAAATATCATTATATGGTTGTGTCTAGAATAAATTTTAAATTATAATAATTATTATTGAAATCAAAATAGTTATTAGTACTAAAATTATGTACATTTATTTCATTGGATTTTTTTGGAAATAAAGGAATTATGCTTATAATTGTTGATCATGGTATTTTTAATGTTCGAGTGGTTTATAGGAGGAGAAATTGTTTATATAATAATGGTAAAATTATAATATTTTAAAAGTCTTTAATTGGCATATGGGTTACCCTTATATAAGGGAAGGGGATGTTTGTTTGGGGGCACCCATAACATTTTCAATAATGTGACGAAAATTCTCAATATTCAAGGGATCAACAAGCGAAAAAAATGTAATAGTAATTTTGTGTAATTCTTAATCACCTTAACCCTTAATTTGGGTGATAATATGACTTTTTAAGGCGTTTTATTTTATCCTCATTAACACTTTCCATAGTTTACTTTCAACTTGGTAATTAATTTTCAAATTTAATAATTAATATTAAAGAGATAATTAAAAATAATCCCATTGCGTAATTTGAACCTCATAATTTAATATTTTTAAAATAATTTTATTAAATAAAATTACTAATAATGTTAAATAATAATTTTACGATTATTCCACAAAATGGTAAAAAACCATTTCTCGATGAATAAAATTTTAGCATATAATTTATATATAAGGAATAGTAATTAAAATTATAAATTCATAGGAAATATTTTTTAAAATAAAATGTAATCAATTAGGATTTATTGAAAGGATAAAACCAATATCAACTTGAAAATACATGATTCAAGGAAAATGGTGAAAAAAATATTTTTACTAAAAAACATTTCAATTTAGTTCTAAAAATATAGTTTATTTGATTAATAAAATAAAATAATTTATTTAAATTAATTATTTTGTTACATAAATACATATTTTATTACATGAAATGTATTTAAATATATTAGTTAATCTTACATAATGATAAAATCATAAAAATTATAATTTTCATTAAAACCTTTTTTATAACTAAAGAACATTAATTTTAGAAACCTAAAAAATCATATTAATATAATATTTTTTGATAAATCCCAAAATTATTTATATATTTTCAAATTTTACTTCTAAAATTAATAAATTCAATTTTTTATTATGATAATATAATATAATGAAAGCCCATTTTTGTTAAAAAATTAAAATTTTAAATATTAAATGTTATTATTCTTATTATATATATTTATCATTGAAATTTTTGTAAACCAATTATTAATATCATATATAATTTCTCATAATTAATCATCTGTTTTGTTAAATTGAAATGTAAATTTCCTTAAAATTAAAATTGTATACAAAAACTATCGAAACAGTAAATAATCTTTGTAGTTATTTTATGTAATGTAATTGAATTTAATTCATATTAAATGTATAATTTATTTTATTTAAATATATTTTAATAATAAAATTACAACTACTCATTCCTTTTAATTCAATAACTTTCTTTTTAATTTTATACATAAATTTTTATATTTTATGTAAATAAATCGTGGTTTTAATTAAATTCTTTGTTGCATGTGGACAATTATATCAATCAACATGAATTATTTAATGGTATTATTATATTAAAATCATATGGTTTTAAATTTCACCCCCTAAAATAAATTACTTCATCACAAGTTTTATTATTACTCATTGAGAAAGCAGATGAGGGAATTCTCAACATCTTCTTCATTCAGGGTATGACCTTTAATATAAATATTTCTTAACCTTTTAGGATATATCAAATTTATTACCTTTATCAAAACAAAACTATCCATTAATATAATCTTATATACATGTATTTATATACCGTAATCATATAATCCATATAAAATAACTTGTCCAAAACCTTTTGAATCTCTAGGTAAATAAACTCTAGAAAAGACATATATTCTTAAAAAAACTATATATTTAACCCTTAAAAGGTTTCAACCACTAGTTTATATGGAAACACACTACTCACTATATATAATAATACAAACAATGAGGAAAAATCCAGTAATATATCCATGAATAAATTATCAATCTCAATGATACCAATACTATATATCTTACATCTTCAAAATTAGACTAACAATTTTCATTTCAACATCATAAGTATGTTATACCTTAGTGTTATCTAAACCTCTACCATTTTTTATCGAATATTTATCCCAAAAAATATATTCCTTTTCTAAAATCACATTCTAATGTTATTAATTCCATTTAATATATGTTTCAATTCCATTAAAGTAAATCTTCAAAATAATAATCATTAGTTAATTTGAATTATCCTTGTATGTTTTATAATATACCAGAATATAATAGATAAATATATCATGTTAATGAAAGTAGATAAGAGTTTTAAAAAATATAAATACCATTACCACTGGTTAGACATGAAAATTTTCGTTTTCTAACATATAAGGAATGTACAGATATTATTGATCATTTAAATATTATACCTTATTCAGTTACAAGACATCATGGTTCTAGCTACAGGATTTTCTCAAATTCATCATTATAATCATGATTCAATGAAATACTTAAAGAAAAATGAACATCATAACATATAAAATATTAATATTATAAAATAAATCTGAATATTTATTCCCTTATGAATGATTTTTTTAATATATGATACATTCAGTTCAAATTATGACTCTAGATTTTCAATCCATGGTTATCCATGGTCATTTTCCTGTTATGTTATCGAACATAATTAGTTAAAATCCTATAAATATCCCCTTTAATGGATTATTAGTGAGAATGTGAATAATCTATATCATATCCCGTGAGTGTGTCAAACTAGATGTGTAGTTATGACTCAGTTTTTTAACTTGGTAATGATCGAGTTAATAAATAATCTATTCTTATTATGGTTATTACAAAACTATCGATATCTTTTATAAAAATCATTTATTTTTTAATTTTGAAATTATTTTAGAACACTAAGAGTTTTAAAATAAATTTAATATTTGAATAAATGAAAAAATGAGTCTCTAAGAAAAAAACACTTTTTTAAATCCTTTCCAATGAACATAATTATGCCGCTTTTTGTGGTTTAAATTTTAAAAAACTAACACACATGATTGCGATCATGAATTCATATATAGAGTCTGATAGGGTCAGCATACTTTTTTAGTGAATAACAACTTACCTTAGGAATTGAAACATACCCTTATGAACAATAATGTACCCTTACGTATTTTAACTCCACCCATGCAAGTATAAATAAAATATATGCACCATATAAATGGTAGTGAATATTATATAATAAAATAATTTAGTCTAGGTATTTTTGTGAGTAAAAAATATTTAATTAAATGTTTATAGTAATAAATAAATAAAATTTAATTTTATAAAAAAATTCCGTACATAAATATTTTTTTCGAATGATATTATGATAATTTTATGAGACCATAGTTGATTATTAAATGTATTATAAAATATGTTTCAGATTTAAAATTTGTATGTTTCTTGTAAATGATGATTTTATTTAAAACATAAATTTCTATTATTTAAAAAATTATTTTGATAAAATTTTGTTCATTTTTAAATTTTACATCTTGAAAAATGATTAAGGTGAATCAACATGATTTTTCTAAAATAATAGATTTCTTGGGGAATAGTGAAATTTGATAATTTATGAAAAATGCTAAATAAATGGATTTTTGAATCATTCTTGGGTCATGGTTAATGAAAATGGCCATTGATTGAAACTAAAATTTACTTATACTATTTTAGACCCATAAATCATTTCTATTATTATTTTTTTGACCAAATAAACAAAATTATTAAAATAATGAAAAACTCCTCCTATACTAAAATATAAAACCACCCCTCACTCCCCCTTATCTTAACAACCCAAAGCCTTAAATATTAGCAATTATCTAAGAAAATTCTAATCCATAGTCCCCCAACATCAAGGAGCCCTTCCTATTTCCAAAATTCCAAAACCCTTTCCCTTTAAGTGGTTCTCAAGGATGATATTTGAAGAGGTAAATCCTCTTCCTTTTTCATTTAATATCATTTCAAATATATTATTTTATGATTCAATAGTAACTTATTCTATCAAATTGATCATGATATATTCAGTATATATATATATAAACTACAATTATATCATTTTAGTGTAATAACCATTATCAATCTCCTTACTCTACCTATTTTATCTTATAAGTGAATTCATCATCCAAGAGGTTCTAATTTACAACCATCATGGATGAAAAAGATAAATTCTTTAAATTTATCTTCAAATCACTTCCTGATACAATTTTAATGGTTTAGAAATATTTTAAAATGGATTATATAACCCGAATTAGTTTCAGAGAGTAACATATTTACAAAATAAAAAAATAATAAAACAATATGAGTTTAATTTTCTCAATAACAATCGTAGTAATATAAATGATTATCACTAAATGTATTATCTAATGATTCACCATAATAATATGTCAAAATAATTATATATATAAAAATTAACACATATTTATACTCATTAAAAACATGAAATTCAAATTCTTGAGAATTGTAGAAATTTTAAATGAACTCCATTACTTATGATCATGAAAACCGATCATGAAATCAAAGAAAAAAAACTCTAGAATGATGTAATTAAATCACAAAACATATAAATTATGTCATAAATGAATTAATTAAAATATAATTAGTCACATTTAATTATATAATGTTAGAATTAATTAATCAATGGATTTAATTTGACATTCCCGTATTTGAAGGTCAAGTGCAGAACATGAGTAGACATATGGTATGGGATGTCTAGTTGAACCTCCATTTTCTTATTGGTTACTCTTATATCTAATTTACAGAATTAAATTATTAATTTATTTATGGACTCACCATAAATTGTATTTTTATTTTCTATATATATGTACCAATAATAATCATTATTTATTTTATGGGGATTTATAATGTTTAAAAGGAATATTCAAAAAATCTACCTAATAAACAATGTGATTTCAAAGAAGATTCTTGAATTTTTGCCCAATTTCAAAAGCACTCTATACTGAATTTTTATCCACCATTGTTTTTATAAAATCACTCATTTTCTTATGAAAAAAAACATTAATTCACATATAGGGTTATACAAATATTATCTGAAAGATCTATTTTATTTAATGAAAATGATTATTTATATAATGATTTAATTGTGACTTTGGAGGAGTATTTTCATCTATTTCAACATTCTAGATGATTCTTATGTTTAATTATACATATTATTTTATGATATCAACAACCATATTTTGTTTAATTATTTAGTATTAGTGTTAATCTGGATGTTCTATTTTGATACCATTCACTAAATTACTCTGAATGGTTAGTCGTCATATTTAATGATTGGGGAATGTTATTCACATTTCATATTTTTTTCAATGTGAATGTATTTTTATTTTATGTTTATCCTCATTAATTTTAGGAATTGATCTGTCTTATTATGCGATGGGTGGGGTCTTCTATTTCCCCTTGATATATCTATAGGGCTGATGATACAAACTAGTTTTTTGTTCTTACTAGTTTATGTATGGCCTTGGAAAGAGGCATTTATAGAATGATTATGATATCAATAATTATTCATTCCTTATTTATGAAACACATTATTAATATTCCATGTGATTATTCATCTAGTTCAATATCTATGGTAAGGTTTTATGAAATTATTTAATCAATTTTTATTCCTGCCATAGATTACTCAAGATTATTATTAAATGCCTTTTTGTAGTTAATTTTGCTTAGTGTTTATATTTTTTATTACTTAAACAATAATATTTACCCATTATGAGAGTCTGAACTCATCCATTTATTATGTTTTACATTTCCACAAGATTTGGATAAATTTATTACAAATGACTTCCTATGATAATTTTGGAGTTATGGGAGTTACTAATGGATCTGTTATACTATATTTCATTTAAATTTATAACGTAGAACTTAGGTTTGTATCTGGTTTTCCAAAATTGGCAAACTACCCAGTCCATTAGGATATGACATTATTGTAATCATGAAAATGTTAAAATATAACACAATTTATTCATAAAACTAGGGTTGGGGTGTTATAGTTGTTATCAATGAATATTATTAGAATACATGAAAATTAGATTTATAAAATGTATATTAGGGAATAAAACATTAAAATTGACATTGAGAATAATCATACTAGAACATCCTAGATTTTTTGTGGAAGATATTAAATATCTTTTCCTAGAATATTAATAATTGTCTTGATACTACAAGTGGACATGGTTCTGACGTTTATGTACATAGTAGTAACAACTCCAACATGGTGATTCGATCTTGACATGTGGTAACCTAGTACATGACAACATGCCACATTTTTCACCAAGTTTGACAATCATTGAGGATATATGTTGAATAATTTATATCCTATTAACAATCCATTATGAAGGATTTACTATGAAAAAAGATCATCAATGAAACCAAATTTATGATTATGGTATTACTTTTTCATATGATTTAAATTTATGTTAATTAATTTTCTAGTTGAGTTTATGCATTATAATCCATAACCAATTATATTTAATGCCATCATTTATAAAAGGAGTTGAGTAAAAGGATTGGAAACCACATTAACCTACATATCTCAAGTAGGGATTTACTCCCTAAGTAAGAAAATGATGTTGGTTATGAGGCGAATATTATTGTTGAGAAACATATAATTATTCTCAGATAACTGAATCATGTTATGAAAAATAACCTTATATGTATGGATCACCCTGAACCACAATGTTGGGAAGAAATGTTAAATCTATCTATGAAATAATTCCCTACATCATTTAATGGGACTACAAACCCATTCATAACAGAGTAGTGGATAAGATCCTTAGAGATGATATTTTTTATTCGGGATGTAATAAAAGGTATAAGGTGGTCATGAAAATTAAAAATTTATCGAGAGATTATAAGAAATAATGTTAACCAATTAAAACCCCAAAGTAGTAGTAATATATTGAAATAATGGAAGTTATTTATTTTAATGAAATATTATTAGAAAAATAAATTCCTGGTGACCAATGAGAAGATATTGAAAATACATTTTTAAAACTGAGGTAAAAAGAGGGTGATAATGTTGAAAGGTATAAATCTATCTTCACAAGGATAATAAGGCTTGCCACGGACTAAAAACGTAATCAAAGGAGAAATATTTATCTCTTATTTGATGTTTTAAAACCATTCATTCGTAGCGCACTAGTCTCCCAATTTTTCTCATTATAAGAAGTGATAGTCCCATGTTCTATTAAAACAGAAAAATAATTTTCTATCTCTTATTACATTATAGGAATTAAGGAGATTAATAGGGCTACTAAAATCACTAGAATAGAAAAAAAGGAAATGAGGAATATGGGGAAATTTTATTTTCCATCCTATGATAATTATGGGAAGAAACTCCCTGGTACGGGCCTAAATGGAATGTGTGATTATTACAGGTGTCGATGAAAAGGCGACCAATCCAATGAATTTATGCAAATGAAAGAAGCCACCAATGTTCAATTCTAAAATTTTAATGATATGGTACATTATTCAATTTATTTTCATAAGTATATAGGAAATAGTCTACATATATGAACAAGGTAGAAAGGCTAATATTATGCTATCATAACTGCTGAAGTTGAATACCAAAATTATGTGGTGGAAGGTATATTAATTGTATCCTCAAACATATACAATGATTTATTTGATTCTATATTATCACATTCATTTATATATTCTTATTTTTCCAATAAAATTATATATTTCCAATTTTAATTAATAATTTATTTTTCAGAAAATACCCCTAAGGAAAGTATCATAGAAATAATGATGTTTCAAATAGCCCCCCGTATGACACATAATCATTCATTAGTTGTTGATCTTATTATATTACCTATGATTGAATTTTATATAATCGTTATTATGGATTGGATTTCAAATTATGATGTGAAAATATATTTCTAGAAGGAGGATACAATTATTAAGAATGATTTACAATCCATTATCTTTAAAGAAGAAACATTGTCATATTATTCTTATCTTGATCCACCCCAAGTGGCTCAACTGAATGAAATTATTGGGGAGGATGAAAACTCAATATCTATGAGTGAGGAATAGAACTGTCAAGTTGATTATGTATTTATTTTTATTAATACGTTGATGTGTTTCCATATGATTTACTAGGCCATCCATGAGATTTTTAAGTTGAGTTCACTGTTGACTTAATTCCCAGTTCATAAGATATATGAATGACTCCTTATAGAATGGCCACTGCGGAGTTTGTATTACTGAACAAAGAACTAAAGTAATTGATTGATAAAATATTTATTATCACTACTGAGTCTTCGTAACGATCCCTTGTTCTTTTCACTATGAATAAATATTGATCATTGAGGCTATCCGTTGACTACAATTATATCAGTGCTACTATGATAAAGAACAAGAACCTACCTCCTCTCATTTAGGATTTATTTGATCATCTTCATTGAGGCCAATTTTTTTAAAAGATAAAACTGGAATCTTGATATTAGTATTTGTGTGTTTGGAATGATGATATTCTAAATAAATCATTCCGAACTAGGTATTGGAATTATGGGTATACAGTAATTCCTTTTGGAATGACTAATGCACACTCTATATTCATGGATCTAATGAATAGAGTATTAAAAAAATATATTGAATACTTTATTATAGTATTTATTAATTATATCCTAGTTTACTCTTAATTTTATGATGAAAATGAGAATAACATGTTGATTATTCTGAAAACATTTATAAGAAATGATTTTTTTGTGAAGTTTAGCATGTGTGAATTTTTTATTCAATCAGTATCTTTTCATCTCCATATTTTCCCTTTGGATGGAATCAAAGATTATATTGCAGTGACAAAGATGTTTTAGGAATGGCCTAATCCAATGAATATAACTAAGGTACATAATTTTTTTGTTTAGAATGTTTTTATTGGTGTTTCATTCTGAAAATTAATCGATTAGAAAACTCAATAACCAATCATACTCATATAAAGGTTATGTTCATATAGAAAAAATAATGTAGCAAATGGATTAATTAATTGAAGTGGAGATTAATGAATGATATGATACTAAATATACCATCTAGAAATGGTGGATTCTTTATTTATAGGGATTCATAAAATAAGGTACATGGACGTGTCTTTATGAAGAGTGTTATAGTTTTTTTCAATGCATCAAGGCTAATAAAAATTCATGAATAGAACTATCCAACTCATTATCTTCAATTACCATTAGTAATCATTTTTCAGTAGATAGGGATATAAAATCTCTATGGAGAAATATGTGATATATATATTGATCACATGAGTTTAAAATATAGATTTTAAGAGAAATAACCCATCATTTACAAATGCTGATGGCTCACGAAACACAATGGATTAAGATTGTTCCATACACTACAACCTAGGAATGAAAATTATTGAAGATGAAGCATTGTTCATGAAGGATCATGGAGTTTTAAAAAAAATAAATATTTAAAGGGATCGTATATTCATAGAACTAGTAAATATGGCTATTTTAATTATAAAAGAATGTGAAACAAAAATATTTTTTTAATTATTCATCATCCATCTTTATTGGAAGACTTAATACTCCTCTTTCTGATGATGAGAATATTCATAAAAAATTAGTGGTTTGATTAATGGGAAGTTGTATGACTTATGTTTTTGGGATGGAACTCTATAATTTGGGAAAGTGGCTATATCATCCCTCTATACTTGTGTTGAAATGGGAGTTATTGGACAATTACCATATCCCAAATTTCTCTATTCATCTTGGTATAACTAAAGTGAATAGATATTTGATGGAAATTTTTTTGGGGGATAACATGAAGCATGATATTACTAATTATGTATCTAGATGTTTAGTCACTCAACAAGTAAAGGCTGAACAAAAACAAACTAGATGTGAAATGAAACCTCTACCTATTCCTACGTGGAAATTGGATAACATCACAATGGTGTTTTTTAATTGATTACCCAAACGTCCATGACTACATTAATCAATATGGGTACTTTTTTTGACACATGAAATTATCACATTTCTTTCTTATATGGTTGGGTTTTTAAATAGATAACTTTTCACAAATCTATATCAATGATGTTGTGAGACTTCAAGGAGAACCTCATTCATTTTTTTCCACTCATGATACATGATTCATGTTGAAATTATAGAAAATTCCTCAAAAAACATTGGAACTGAGCTTCAATTTCGTACTACTTATCACCCTCAAATAGATGGTCCATCTGAGTAGACGATCCAAAATTTTGAAGACATATTGAGAACATGTTAAATTGACATTAAGGGTATATGATATCATTATTTTACTTTTGTGGAGTTTACCTAGAATAATAGTTTCCATTATATTATTCAAATATATCCATATGAATCATTTTTCGGAAAAATACATCCTACGCTAATATGTTTGGATGAAAATGTTGAAAGGAAGGTTGTGAGACTAGACCATGTTGAGGAAATAAAATAATAGGTAAATAATATCCAAACCCATATCAATGAAACTCATAGTTTGAAAAATAAAAATGCTAATAATCAAATTGAGGGTTTTGACTTTTATGTGGGGGTCACGTTTTCTTAAAATTATCTCCATGCAAAGGTGTTATTATAAGGTTCCGACCTTATTACATACATAATCTTGAATTTAATCAACAATACACTTCAATTTACATTGAAGATCTTTTCAAGGTTATATATTTAGAGAATTAGGACATTATATTCATGAAATTACACATTATTATAGAGTGGATACCATAAAAACGGTTTCAATTTTTTCAAAATAGAAAACATTAAAACATAAAACAATAATCCTTGACAAATATTTAACATTTAACATGGATTAATTTCAAGTATTACACATCCATTATCCTGTGAAAAATCATTTAAAAACTTTGGATGAGCACAAAATCATAGTAATAGATGGAAAGTAAGGAAAGATCACATTAGTCCATCAATACTCGTAACATGTGAAAGCATTTTCAAAAGACATTATCATCACTCGTATATACATACGTTATTTAATGTGAGATTTTCACAAGATCCATACAAAAAATGAGAATATAAATATAATAATAAATTCATATTGGGGAATTACTTACATAATCTTGTAACCATTCTTGGCTACCTTCTAATTTGTA
The DNA here is from genome assembly GCA_963277665.1 of Viscum album. Taxonomy (NCBI): domain Eukaryota; kingdom Viridiplantae; phylum Streptophyta; class Magnoliopsida; order Santalales; family Viscaceae; genus Viscum; species Viscum album. The sequence goes on from OY728130.1 coordinate 1,448,264,936, forward strand.
ACCCTCGTGACTACCTTACCCTGTATAACCATCGCAGTTACACTTAGAGTAGCCATATGACCGACAACCAACTTAATCATACCCAATGAATTAGAGGGAGATATAGTTCCCACCCTTCATCATAAATAATTCCCATTAACCAAAACATAATCATACAACATGAATAATCCCATAAAATATTTGATTTCGAATTTCATAAAACCGAATTCAAAAAGAGGATTTTTAATGAAAATCCCCTTATAAATAACATTCAATTGGATAGATATTTATAAAGTGGATGGAGTATGTGTATATACTGTAAATACACATAATAAAACATAATATAAATAGAACACATCACACAATCAATTTAAATATCACATAAATAATGAAATAGATGATTAACCTAAAGAATGGAAATCGATTTAGGAATTCCCTTACCTCGGGCTTGTCTTACTTAAAACTTGTTTAAACCACCTGTATAGTGGTTAAAAGAGTGTTATTAATATCTTAAAGAAACAATTTAATGTTTATAAAATCTTATATGATCATCCCATAAACTCATTTCAACCCATAATTGTTAGTATTTTGTTCCTTACACTGTTTTGGGTGAGTTCCTTAAATGATTTCAATGATTGGTTCATAATTGATGTTCTTGTAGATTGAATGTGAAACTCCAAAATTGAAATTAAATGGTATTTACATAGTTCAAGTTCCATAAATTATACCATTTATCATTTTGATTTTTTATATTAGTAAGATTCATAATTTTAAACCTTAATGATTTTTTATATTATTTTTGTGGTTCTTCGATAACAACAACCTCATTTTGTCTAATAATTTAGAACCATGAGTACAGAAGAATTACAGAACCATGTATGGGTGATAATACCTATATAATGAATGGTTTAAACCATAAAAATAGTTTTATGACTAAACTTGAAAGAATTAATGAAAATTGAAATCTCATCGTCCACGATGTTGGTAATTCGATACATTACAGACAATATTTTTAATTCCTGGCATAAGTGAGGGAGGAGAAAAATAATGATGATTAATATTCCATGAACATGAGAACATATAGAATATACATTATTCTTGAGATTTCAGGCCTCTTGTTTAAGAGGATGTGAGGAAAGAAGAATAAAATAATGGAATCTTAAAATAAAAGAAAACATGATAAATTTCTCATGAAAATTTGGCAGCCTAATGACATCTCTTAAAATTTCATCAAAATAGTTTGATGAGAGGAAGGGGGTATCTAATAATTCATACATAACATGGTGAGTAAGGTGGGATATTTAATGAAATATCCCATCATAATCCAAAGGGAATGGAAGAGAATAACATAAAATTAATGGAAATAATGAAAATAAAGGAGGATGTTTACCACATGATCTGTTCTCCTTGAGATCCTCCTTAAGGGCTTTGGATTAGGTCTTATGGTGAGACCAGAAGCTCTAGGACGTGAGGAAGAATATTGGGGAGAGAATTTGGAAGAAATAAGACAATTCTCTAGGATTGATAGGTATAGGAGGAAGAGGGGAATGAGGGTGGTATTTATAGTGGAGGAGAGGGGGTATTTTTCATTATTTTAATCATTATTATAATATTTTTGTTCAAGTCTATGAATAATCATAATTCATGTGACCCAAAATAGTAAACATGTAATGTGAGTTTGGACCAAGTGGGCTTATATCATTCTTTCATCACCTATGATGCATTAAATCAAGTATTTATCATTTATCGTATTTTATCGTATTTTAATATTCATATTTTTTTTAATTTCAGAAAAATACAAAAAAATTACCCTAACCATTTTTCTACGTGTAGAATTCGAAAATTATGTCAAATTTTAAAAAAAATATGTTTCGAAATATTATTAATTTAATTTTTAAATGAAATCATACTTAATTCAAAAATTAACACTTATAATTCTAAAACTACTTCATTATCACAATGAAAAATTAACCTGGATGATATTATCTTAAATCATAAATAAAATAAAATAATAATAAAATTTACTATTTATTAAGGTTATATCACTAATCATTTTACTATTCATAATAGAATGTTACCATTCACCAAGAGAACATGTTGGTTTCAATAGACTCCAAATAACATACTGAACACAAATGTAGGTGACAGTTTCTTGAAATTAAGATCATAGAAGTAGAAAAGTTATGTATTAAAGGATAGATAAAATTACCTACTAAAAAAAGTTCCATGAATTTCTATTTATTTTTATAAAATCTCTGGGTGTTACATTATCCTCACCTTCGATAAATTGTGTCCTTGAAATTTTATTTAGTTATTAAACAACTGAGGGTAATTTTCCCTCATAACATTTTCAGACTCCCATGTTGCTTCTTCAACCATGTGGTTCCTCTAAAAGAACATTTACCTAGTGGATTACCTTATTCCACAATACCTATTCCCATCGATCAATAATATGAACTAGTTTCTCGTCATAAGAAGGTTCTATTCCAGCTGAAATACTTCGGGGCTAAAGACATGTGATGAATCTGGCACATACTTTCTCAACATCGAATCATGCGAAACATTGTGTACCTGAAACATACTCGGAGGCAAACCAACGCTGTATGAAACTGTTCCAACTTTCTCTATGATTCAAAACGACCGATGAACCGTGGACTTATCTTTCCTTTCATACCAAATCGCATCACACTTTTCCAAGGAGAGTCTTTAAGGGAAAAATGGACACCTACCTCTAAAGAGAAGTCTTTCCTTCTATTATTAGCATAACATTTCTACCTGGTATGAGCTATCCTCATGTGTTGATGAATCATCCTCACTTTCTCATCCACTTCTTCAACTAATTCTGGCCCCCATCAACTTTCTTTCACCGACTTTATCCCAAAACACTGGAGTCCAACACCGCTTCCTATACAAAGCTTCAAAAGGTGCCATCTGAATACTAGAATGAAAACATTTATTATAAAAAAACTCAACTAAATAAAGATGTTGATTTCAACTTCTTTGATAGTCCATTGGAGATGCTCTAAGCATATCCTCCAATGTTTGAATCGTTCGTCATGACCTCCCGTCTGATGGAGGATGAAAAGTTGTACTGTAATTTAAATATGTGCCCAACGACTTCTAAAGTTCCTTCCAAAAGTTATAAGTGAACCTAGGATCTCGGTCAGATACAATAAAAATAGGAACTCCATGTAACCTGACAATCTCCTTGAGGTACACTCAAGAAAGATGATCCAAATACATTATATCTCGAATTGATAGAAAATGTCAAGAATTTGTTTCCTGATCAACAATAACCCAAATAACATTGTAACCTTGAGAATTCTTTTTTAGTCCCACCACAAAGTCCATGGATACATTCTCCCATTTCCACTCTGGATCTGGAAATGGCTGAAGCATCACATTTGGTAACTGCCGCTCTGCTTTAACCTGTTGGCAAATCAAATATCTCATGGTAAAATCAGCAATATCTCTTTTCATTCCATAACACCAATAATAATACTAAAGGTCTCTGTACATATTAGTATTTCCAGGATGAACAAAAAATGGATAACTATGAGCATCGTACAACAAACCATTATTAAACTGAGAATCACTAGGCACACACAACCTTATTAGAAATATTAAAACACAATCTTTATCAAGATTAAATTCTGGAAACTTACCCATTTTAACCAATTCTACATTTTTTATAGCTCTTGGTCTTCATTCTACACTTGATTAATTCTGTCTGAACATGATGACTGCACAGAAACCTGAAACAAAACAGTGTTATTCCCTACACCAATAACTTCTAAGCCAAAATTCATCCAATCATTAATCAAGGGATCTTGTTCCAAACGTAACATGGTTAATGATGCATGATGTTTCCGAATTAAGGCATCCACAACTTTGTTTGATTTTAAAAGATAGTAATTGATCGTGAAGTCATAATCCTTTATTAGTTCTAGCCATCTTCTCGGCCTCATGTTTAATTCCTTCGGAGAAAGTATATACTTTAGACATTTATGGTCAGTATATATTTGGTATTTGGTTCTGTATAGATGATGCCTCCAAATTTTCAAAGAAAAAAACTACAACAGCCAATTCCAAATCAAGTGTGGGATAATTTAGCTCAAGAGGTTTTAGTTGTCTTGATGTATAGGCAATTACCTTATCATTCTCCATCAAAAAAAACCATGTCCTTTCAATGAAGCATCACTGTAGATGAAAAACTCCCCATTTCGGGAGGTAAGGCCAAAACTGGACCATTCACCAATCTCTTCCTCAATTCCTAAAAACAAAGAACACATTTTTATATCCAAACAAATTTAACCATTTTCCATGTTAACTTAGTTATCGGGCTATATAACCGTGAATTGTTCGTAAGAAACCGTCGGTAATAATGTGCAACGTACAGAAAACTACGAATCTCTGTAACATTTGTAGGTCTTGGTCATTAATCAACTACTTTTTTTGGAAGGATCAACTGTTATTCCATCCTTATTTACAATGTGCCCATGAAAAGAACTTTTTTGTAACCAAACTTCACACTTTCTAAATTTTCCATATAGTTCTTTTCTTTTAATGTATGAAAAACAACCATTAGATTTTATTTATCCTCCTCTTTATTTTTATATAATACCAGATTGTCTTCAATAAATACAACCACAAACTTATCCAAGAACTCATGAAATACTCTATTCATAAGATTAATGAATACAACAGGTGAATTAGTTAATAAAAAAGGCATAAGAACATATTTATAATGCCCATATCTAGTATGAATGGAAATTTTCAAGATTTCATCATCCTTCACCTTAAGCTGATGGTGTCCGGATCTCAAGTCAATCTTGGAAAAGTACAAAGCTCTCTGGAGCTAATCAAACAAGTCATTAATATGATGAAAATGATACATGTTTTTAATAGTGATGTTATTCAATGCTCTATAATCAATAGAAAGTCTCATGGAACCGTCTTTATTTTTAACAAACAAAACAAGGTCTCCCCATAGTGAAGTGCTAGGATGAATGAATACTTTGTCATGTAAATCCTACAACAGATTTTTCAATTCAATAAGTTCTATTAGATTTATACGATATGGGGGTTTTGAAATTGAATTTGAATCGGGAATAAAGTCGATTGTGAATTCGAATTGTCGATCAGGTATGACACCATGTAACTCATCAGGGAAAAAATCAAGGTATTCATTTACCACTGGCACATAATTAATTGGAATAGTTCCCTTGCTTTCAACAATATGAGGATGATAACATTCATTTCAATCTTTCAATAGTTTCTCATCTTCCTGATATGTTATCAATTTTATCTTTTCATTCTTTTATACAAACTAAAAATCTTTTTGAAAAACTAATTCTTTAGCTCTACAGTCAATGTTAGCATGATAATCAGAAAGCAAGACCATTCCCAAAATAAAATCAAACCCGACTAAGGGTAAAACAACAAGGTTTTCAGGTAAAGCCTTTCCACAGACCACAATAAAAAGATTCTTATAATTCATCTTGGCTGTAAAATTTCCCCCTTGGTGTTTTAAGAACAAGTTTGGGTCCCATTGGTTGAGGTGATATTTCCAATTAACCAGAAAATTTCTCAAAGATGAAGGAATGTGTAGACCCCATATCAAACAAAACATTTAAAAAATCTGAGTGAATAAACAAATTCCCTATTCAAACTTCATTAGATGTCCCAAAATCTGCTAACGTAGTCACCAAGGATAGCACTACACCTTTCTTCTTACAGTTTGGATTCTTTGCATCATCCGGATCTCTCTACAGGCAGGCGTTGCATAGGGACCCACCTCACAACATTTAAAACACTTTACATTTTTCTTATCATGATTATTCTTAGGATGATTTTAATTACAATAGTGGGCCATGTGTCCAAACTAACTACATTTAAAAAACATCCCAGTTTTGTTAAGATATTCCCCAGGGTGTTTCATGGCACACATTTAACAAACAGAAAATTGGATTTTTTTTACCATCAAATTTATTTAGTTGATTCTTTCCCATTGCTTGCCAATATGTCCTTTTCTTCTCTTTGTTTCCAAAATACGCATGATCGTCATAAAACTCCATATCTAGCTTCTCAGCACATCAGACAAGTTTCTCATAACTTTTGAATTCAAGAGAGGAAAATGCTCTTCGATACCTTGGATTAAATCATGAGTAAAAGTGGTTGATTTTTCAATCAAGATCCAGAATAAAATTTGAAGCATACCTCACAAATCGGGGGAAGCTTGCTTCATACATAGCCACTTATTCATTCTCCATCTATTTCAATTCAATGAATTTCTTCTCCATTCTATGTCGCACCACATTAGGAATATATTTTTCAATGAAAAGACTTTTAAATTTATCCCACTCTAAGGCATCAAAATCCTATCTACCCCTGATATTCCTTACCATTGACCACCACTAATCATCTTCCCCTTAAAAATGATAAATATAAAGACTTACCTTTTGATTTTTTGAACATCCAAAAACATTGAATATATTTTCAAGGGCTTTCATCCATCCTTCAGCTGCTAGTGGGTCACAAGATCCATTGAATGCATGAGGATGTTATCTTATAAAATGATCCAATAGTGTCATGTTCCGTTGTGGTAACTCTATTTTTTCTATTTCATGGATTCCACCACCATTTATTTCCTATTTTAGTAGATCTATTACTTTCATAAACTTATCGGTCCTAATCCCAACCATTCTGGGCTGTATTTCCGGAAGGATTCCATTCTGTCGGTGCCTCTCTGCTTCAGCATCCTCGTTCATTATGCGAACAACCATTGTGAACAAACATGTCTTAGATGAAGAAACATGGTAATGTTAAGTTTCTATAACATTTAAAATTAAACATAGAGTGAAAATCATTTATGGTATTCTATTAACATCACCCAAACCCCTAAAGTTATCTAAACCATACTCGGATACCAACTATACGAACCCAACCATATTACATACATAATATTGAATTTAGTGAATAAAAAACTTTATTTTACATTTAGGATCATTTCATGTTTAGATATTCAGATAATTGGGACATAATACATTCATAACATTACACATTATTACAGAGTGTATACCATAAAAATAGCATCAATGTTTTCAAAATATAAAACATTGAAACATAAAACAAGACTCCCTGAAAATTATTCGACATTTAACATGGATTTATTCATTGTATTACACATCCTTTATCCTGTGAAAAATCATTTAAAAACATGGGATGAGCCCAAAATCTCATTAATGGGTGGAACAGAAGGAAAGATCACATTAGTCCATGAATACTCGTAAAATGTGAAAGCATTTTCAAAAGACATTCTTGTCACCCAAATATAATTACTTTGTGTAACATGAGATATTAAAAAGATCCACACAAAACATGAGAATATAAATATAGTCATACAGGTATCTTGGTGAATTACTTACATAATATTGTAACCATTCTTGGCTACATTATAATTCGTAACCCTCACGACTACCTTACTTTGTGTAACCATCACAATTACACTTGGAGTAACCATATGTCTGGACTCCAAATTACTCATACCCAATGAATTGGAGGGAGATATAGGTCCCACCATTCATCATAAATAACTCCCAAGAATAAAAACATAATCATACAAGAAGAATAATTCCATAAAAACATTCATTTGGAATTTCATAAAACCGAATTTAAAAAGTGGATTTTAATGAAAAGCCCGATATAAATATCATACAACTAGAGAGAAACATAATAGATTTAATGGAGTATGTATATATACTATAAATACACATAATGAAAAATAATATGAATATAACCCATCACAAGGAAAATTTAAATATCACGTAAATAATGAAGTAGAAGGTTAACCCAAAGAATGGAAACCAGGTTAAGAATTCCCTTACCTTGGGATTATCTTACATCAAAATTGTTTAAAACTATTTTATAATCGTTTAAAGTTTTCTATTAATATCTTAAAGAAACAATTTAATGTTTATAACATCTTATATGATCATTTCATAACCTCATTTTACCCTTTAATTATTTTTATCTTGTTTCCTGCACTTTTTTGAGTGAGTTACTAACATGATTTCGATGATTGGATCATGATGTATGTTCTTGTCGATTGGAAGTGAAACTCTAAAATTGGAATGAAATAGTATTAACATGTTTCTAGTAACATAAATTATACCATTTTTCATTTTTATTATTTATATGAGGATGATTCATATGTTTAAACATTAATGATGTTTGTTTAAATCATTTTCGTGGTTCTTCGATAACAACAACCTCATTTTGTCTTATAATTTTAAACCATGAGTAAAAAATAATTACATAACCATAGATGGGTCATAATACATATGTTATAGCCAGGTTCAACCATAAAAATGGTTTGATGACCAGACATAAAGGAATTAATACAAATTGAAATCACATCGTCCACGATGTCGGTAATTCTACACATCACGTACAATATTTTTAATTTCTTGTATAAGTGGAGGAGGAGAAAAATAATTATGATGAGTTTTCCATGAACATGAGAACATACAGAATATACAAGATTCTGTAGCTTTCACACCTCTTGGTTTAGAGGATATGAGGAAAGAAGAAGAAATCTAAGGAATCATAAAATAAAAGAAAACAAGATAAATTTCCATGAAAGTTTGCCAGCCTAACGGTGTCACTTAAAATTTCTGAAAAATAGATTGATGAGAGGAAGGGGATATATCATCATTCATACATAGTATGGAAAGTAAGGGGGGATATTTAATCAAATATCCTATCATAATCCAAAAGTAAAGGAAGAGAATAACATAAAATGAATGGAATGAAAGAAAATAAAAGAGGATGTTTACCTCCTGATCTCCTATCCTTGATATCCTCCATAAAAGATTTAGTTCTGGTTTTGGTAAGAACATCAGCTCTAGGAAGTGGGAATGAATATTGGGGAGGGAATTGGTAGAAATTAGTCATTTCTCAAGGCTTGAGAGGTGTGGGAGGAAGAGAGGAGTGAGGGTTGTATTTATTGTGGAGGAGAGGGGGTCCTTTTCATTATTTTAATCATTATTATAATTTTTTCTCAAGACTATGAATAATAATAATTCATGGGACCCCAAATAGTAAAAATGGCTTTTGAGTTCTAACCAAGTGGTCTTACATCATCCTTTCATCACCTATGATGCATTAAGTCAAGTATTTACCATTTATCCTATTTTATCATGTTTTACTATTCATAAAAAATTCTTGAATTTCAGAAAAATCCCAAAAATATAGCCTAAACATTTTTTGACGTGTAGAATTCAAAAATTAATTCCATTTTTGAAAAAAAATTCCAATTATTATTAATTTAATTTTTAAATAAAAACATACTTAATTCAAAAATTAACAAATATAATTCTAAAAATACATATTTATCACAATGAAAAATTAACCTAAATGGTATTATTATAACACCTTACTAAAATAAAATAATAATAATATTTACTATTCATTAGGGTCATATCACTGTTATTATTACTATTCATAAGGGTTTGTTACTATTCACCAAAAAGACAAGTTGGTTCAATAAACTCTAAATAAAATACTGAACACAATTGTAGATGACAATTTCTTATAATTCAGAACATATAAGTAGAAAATTTATGTTTGAAAGGCTATTTAAAAATATATAATAAAAATAAATATCCATGAATTTCTATTTATTTTTAGAAAAACATTGGGTTTTACAGTTATAATATTTGGATAGAAATGGAAAATGAGCCCCCTGTATATTAGAACATTTTAAATTATATATTGACTTGGAGTATTATTTTATCATTTGGGTATCTGTCCTTTCCTTCCTAAGATAAAAAATTGGTTCCAAGTCACATTTTTGAGAACGAATGTTCTAGAACCAATTTATGTCGTCACTTCTGATGTTATATAATGGGAAACTGACATTTCATATTGCGATGAGTGTATTCAGATTCTAGGAACAAATATTTTGTGTTGAGAAATTGGATGACTCGATTGGTAAAGGTCCATTGTAAAAATCATAATATTGAAGTGGAAACATCGGATCCTAAGGATCTTAAGATTAATAAATACCCAAATCATTTTATAGGGTTAAATTCTTGTAATTTTGGGGATGAAATTTTTGTAAGGGGTTAAGAATGTCATAGTCAAAAAAATTTAAAAAAATTAAATATTGATTTCATGATACATTGATTCTATGTGAAAAAAAATATTTGATTTAACTTATACAATTTACATAGTTTTGTAGCTTCTATGATTTGAATTATAAAATTGGCTTACCCGATTGTGATCATTAAGAGATTTAGAGACTGATACAGTCAACATGCATTTTTAATGAACTATAACTCACCCTTATGAATTATTATTTACCCTAATAAATAGTAATGTATCGTTAGGAATAGTAACCTATCCCTTGTATGTATAATTAAAATTTGGTCACCATATAAATTAGAATTAATATATTAAAAATTAATCCTTATGTTTTGGTTTATTTGTGAGTAATAACTATTTAATTAAATATTTAAAAAATTAATTTAAAAAATTGTTTTCATAAATTTTAATCATAAATAAATATATATTTTTTCCACTTATCTTAGGATAATTTAATGAGACCTCAAATAATTTTTAAAAGTATTATAAAATCAGTTTTAAATTAAAATTTTATTTTTTTCAAGTAAATATTTATTTTATTCAAAAAATTATTTTATCATATTGAGATAATTATTTTGATGAAATAGAGTTCATTTTTTAACACTAGTTGTCGGAAAATGGTCAGGGTGAATTTTCAGGATTTTTCAGAAATACTAGAATTTTTTGTGAAGAGTGGTATTCAAAAAAATACTAACTATGATAAATAAATGGATTTATGCATCATGCATGAGTCATGAATGATTTAAATAGAAATTATCTCGAACTCACATTCAATTATTAATTTTATTTTCACACAAATCATGAAAATTTATATTTTTGATCCAATATAATATAATAATGATTATAATAATGAAAAACCCTCCTCTTGTCCACTATAAAACACACCCCTCACTCCCTCTTCTCTTAGCTACTCTAAGAATTTAAGCTTCTCGATGTTATGGAAAAATACAAATCTATATACATTCCCCCCATCAAGGATTTCTTATTCAAACAAAAAGGCCAAAAAAACATTCCCTTAATGAGGTTCTCAAGGAGGTTATTTCAAGAGGTAAATCCTCAACCTTTTTCATATAATTTCATTTCTATATATATTTTTCTCTTAATCTATCCTAACATCCTCTATCTAATTGATAATTAAAACTCTAGTATCATCTATATAATGAAATTACATCATGTTAATGTAATAACTATTATCAATCTACATACTCTCCCTCTTTTATTTCATTAACTAAATTATCGTCTCAGACGTGGAAATTTACAACCTTCGTGGACGAAGAAGATGAATTCATCAAATTATTATTAAAATATATTAATGATACCAATTTAATAGATTATATAGATTGTAAAATTTATATTATAAACCCTTTTATGTTCTTTAATTTACATATTTACATAATACTAAATGATCAATCAAAATTATTTATTTATGACCAATAACCACAATAATAATCTAAATGATTATCACTAAATGTTTTATCTAATGATTGATCTTTATAATATGTAACCACATGATATCTATAACCATTTACAGTTCTGTTCTCTCATTTAAAACATGAAATTCCTATTCTGTATAATTATACCAATTTGAAATGAACTCCATTACTTATAATCAAGAGAACCGATTAGTAAATGAAGGAAACGAACACTTCAGAATGATGGAATTAAATATCATAACTTACCAATAAATCCATTAATGAACATTATAAAACAATAATGACTCAAATAAATATAAATAATGTCATCAATTAATTAGTTAAGGAATATAAATTTATTATCTAGGAATTGATGGTCAAGTAAAGATTATGACCAGACATAATGTTAGGGTTTTCTACCTGAACATCCATTTTCATATGGGTTACACTTATTCTATACATACATCAAATAAATTATTATTTATTCTTATTATCTCCTCATTAATTAGGTTTTAATTTTATATATACTTTAATAGTTAGGATCATTCTTTCTTTTATGGGGTGATATATGTTTTAAAACGTTCTTTGAAAAGGCCATCCCTGTGAACAAGATCGATTGAATGAAACTCCCCAAATTTTTACCTATTTTATAATGAACTATATAATATATTTTTATCCACCATAATTTTTAAAAAATTACTCATTTTATTTTGAAAATTATTCTTTAAATCACTTTTGCTTTTATGTAATTATTTTCCAGAAGAACTATTCGTAAAAAAGTAAAAGAGTATTTATCTAAAAAATTACTCAATGATTTTGTATGAGTATTTTCAACTTTTTAAACACTATTTTTGATTTTTATGTTTCATTGGGATTAATATTTTATGATATAATATATCATGTTTTATATAATGTTATATGATTTTTGATATTTTGGATTTTTTATCTTAATACCATTCACCATATTACTCTAATTGGTTATTGTTCTTATTTAATGAATGGGAAAAGTTATGTACATTTCATATGTTAGTTTCAATATTAATTTATATGTGGTTTGTAATTATCCTCATTTATATAAGCAATGAATTTGACTTATTACATGATGGGTGGAGAACGATATACCCCCTTGATGCACTGGTATGTCTATTGAGAAAAACTAGATTGGTTTTTTACACGTTTTTGTATATTAATGTAACAGGGTCATGATAGATTGGTTATGATATCTGGAACTATGAATTCCCTCCGTATAAAACTATTTATTGATTTTCCATTATATTTTTTGACTAGTAGAGTATCCATGGTTATGTGTTATGGAATTATTTAATCAATTTTTATTCCCACCATATTATGGCCTTGTTTATTTTTAGAGGAATTCTTTTTTAGTTATACAGCAGGCCTAGTGTTTAGGTTTGTGATTCATTCTACTACATAAATTACCATCATTGAGAATCTATGATCACCCATTCATTTTGTTTTATATTTCCCTAGGATAAAAAGATATTTTCTCTGAATGACCTTCAAGGATAATCTAGGAGCAATGATATTTACTAATGGATCTTCTATATTGTAATTCAATTAATGTTGTAATGTCGAACTTATGTATGTTTCTGGTTTTCCAAAACTAATAAATTACCTAATAATTCAGGATATTAATATCTTTTAATCAATCCAATGTAATAAAATAATGCACCATCTTCAGGAAACTGAGTTTGGGGAGTTAAAATGATACACCAAAATATTTATAAAAGATAAAATGGCCTAGTTTCTTTTGGTGATTAGATAAATATCACCATAACATAAAAAAGGTATACCTTAAAATTATTTAAAAACATGAGAGCATACCCAAAACATTTCATTAATCTAATAAAAAAGTATGGGATAACCTGGGGGTATATATATTAAAAGGAAAATCTATAAAGCCAAGTAAATTGAATATCAAATAATATAATGAAGTAAATTTGTAAATTTTAGTTAAGAGGAAAATGATTACATAAAATGGTGAGACCGAAAATCATGGTAATTGAAGCATGATATAAGATGATAACATCAATAAATCATAGGAATTTGGAAACAAAAAAATGGAATCATTAGCATAAGCCAAGGAAAACCAATAATACATAATAACATAATGATCTTAAGATAACCTATTTGGCACAATATAAGGCATCCCATTACATAAAAACCTTACCCAATTCATTTGAGGGATATATAATTCTGGGCCCACCATTCAGATTTATATTAATTACTTGGAATTTTTTTGGCACATATATCTTATAAAAGAATAGTGTCTTTTATAACTCATAGCCCTACTGAATAAGGTGTGTTTGTTAATTAAATTGATGTCCCTAATAACTGATTTATAGGTATAACTTGGTGAACAACATTTAGTGGAAATGTGTATTGTTATTCACAATAGAAAATTTGGGCGAGGTAAATCACGAGAAAATTTCCAAATAATAATAGGTGTATATAATGGATAATTTAAGGGGTTAATAGGAGTTAAAGTTGGTGTATAATTCCATGGGAATCATAAATGTAGTAAATATATGCATAAAAATATTACAACATTAACTACTAAAAATAATAAAGTAATAATGATATGGATTTACTTGAATAAAAAATAATAGGGCGAGAATACCTTACCATGAGAGGGTGATTCTAATACCAAGGGAGGAGTTTCATAAGAGAATAGGAAAACCATATTTGTAATTTATAGTGGTATATAAAGAGGAAATTATTTATTAATTAATTTATGGTGAAGAAAAATGGGTGGTTGGAGGATATTTATAGAAAAAAGTGGTGAATTCATTATTAATTTTGAATAATAGGTTTTGGAAAATAAGTAATAATATAATCAAAGTCACAAACTAGTTGATAGTTTTTTCACATTGTCTCTAAAAATTATGATTTTCGTAAATATATTATTAGTTTCTGATGTGAAATCATTAAAATAATACATTTCATAATGTATAAGTGAGTCATACTCATAATGAATTGTTTTCCAAACCATTATATAAAATATATGATTTGGTGGATTCATTATAGATTTATATAAATAATAAATTAAATTTAAAAAAATATCATTTTAAAGAGGAAATAAATTTTTAGTGATGTTTTTCTTTTTACAGTATTAAGGACATCAATTTTGGGATACGATGATTTTATAATACATAATGTATATCATTATAGAATTTAATTATTCAAATAAATCTAACTGTCTCAAATGAGAAGAAAAAATTCCCCATAGGATAATTTATTTGTGATTATTTCAAAAAGATTATATGTTCTACCAAAAATATTTTGTTAAATATGATAATTAAAACTTTGAAAAAAATATTATGTATTTAAAATTCCATTTTTTAAGACACAAACAACATTATTAACATAATAAAAATTACATGGGACTAAATTAAATTATACAGTAATTTATATTTAATTAAATACTATTTAATAATAAAATTTTAGGATAATAAATTTTTTTTAAAATTTATGAGGTTATCAAAATATTGATTTAATTAAAATATATATTTCCTAAAAATACAATTTTTTTCCTTGTATCAAAATATATTTTTTTAAAAGTATATATATATATATATATTACTAATGGAAAGTGGTAAAAAAATTATTTTATTAAAATACTAATATATAAGAATTCACTATATGAGGATCTAGATTCATAACCACTTAATACACCATTATACCCCTAAAGGGTTATAAGTCAAATGGAAGTACATTATTGGGGTGGTTTGATAAACATGGTTTGGGAAGTGATATCTATAATTATAAGTTCTCCTATAAAGGGATTAAATCATATATTTTTGAATCTTTAATTTGGATTGGTCAAGGAAAATTCACATTGATTCAATATTCATCAGAATCTCATATAAATGGTCATCATTGTCTATGATTGTTGAAACTCACTTATTCAAAAATGGATATAAATAATAAAAGGAATGTACCACATTAATGCCTGGGAAGAGAAAGAATAAAATGGATTCAAATATCCTGGGCAAAGAAACATGTTCCACCAACATGGTGGATAATTTATTTTCGGTCGAGGTAGTGTTAGACAAATGATTGTATACCAAGACCTGCATAAGTCAAACATGTGAAACACCCCTACACGAGTCCCACTTTTGTGTGATCTTAACATGATAGAAATATGAGACAGAGTTTCATGAACCTCATTTTTCACCTTAGGTCCTAACATTTTCTTATAAATGGAACTCTTCGGATCCTGATTTGACATGAAAAGAAGATAGAGGGAATTAATGAGTATTTGGTCACCCAAATCTCCCACCCATGACCTCCAAACACTTAGGTACATACCTGATACTACAGAAGAAGATAAAATTAGGAACAATCGATGATTTGAGGTCCCTAGGGGTTAATAACTCCATGAACCATGAGCAGAACTATGCCCCTAGTCAAAACCACAAGGTAATTGGGCCCTTCCATAACTCAAAACCAGACCACCAGTCATCCAAGGATAATTTGGGAGACCCATAAAGCTATGAGAAAGGACTCAACCAGGTTCTATATCCTTGGTTTTCCAAAACCCAAGAAGAATATACAGCTTTACAAGGTACATCCTTCATGAGGAATCTGCAGATCACATAGGACTACCCTATGTGATGTATCTCTATCTCATCTAGGTCCACCCTATGTGAATCACATCCAACTTACCTCGGTCACACATGGGTAAAGTACATCCCTCTCACCCTGGTTCCACTTGGGAGGAAAATTCTCCATCTCTCCTTAGCTGAAAAATGGTGGGCCATAGTTTTGGACATATTTTATTCCTCAAAATTAAGGTAACATCATTCATTTGATCCCACATTTGATGGGGACCAATGCATGAACACCCCCAAACCATCCATATATATATGGTCAATGAAGAAGGAACACCATCATGTCCTTTAAATTATTAATTCATGTAGTAATGGAAGTAATGAATTTATCCTACCAAATAGGATAGATCCTTAAAATTCCAACAATTATGAATTCCAATAGTGATGAGAATATCCACATTATGTATGAGGATAGATGGATTATCATGTAGGTCTATAACATTTGCTGCCAAAAATTTGAAAATAACATAGAAATATATGTAAGGATATATAATACATTCCCCGCAAGGATCAAAAACCAGAAATCATATTGTAAAACCTAATCTACGTATCTCTTCTTGACTTACCCTCCATGATATCATCCTTGTTTACCATTGAATGATGATAAAAGTCGTCTTTAGGGAATCACTCCTCAATTAAGCCTTTACTATTTCTAGTAGAGAATTATATCAGATTCTATACCATAAACCTCATCCACTAGTGCATGAGGGAGAATGTTTGGATTTTTATATATTCTACTTTCTTTTGTTTCTCACATCGATAATAGCTCATGTGGTCTTATATGTTAATGGTGATTATGTAATCAACATAACCAAATATTCATCACTTGGGACTTTTTATTGGTATAAGCCCCAAGAATTTTATCAATACATAAAAGGTCCATATATACAATTAATAACCCATATTCCACCTACATAGGTGTAATACCGAACCCTCTAAACATTGTGAAATTTCATTCTTATCGAAATAAGATATGTAGGAATCCTCCATTAGTTTGAAACTGAGGACCCCAGATGTAGAATAATCTTCTAGATTCAATATTCTCTGTATGTTCATATCCATTATGGGAGACTATATCCCTCCCATGTCCCCTATTCCACTTCGGTGTACGTCTCACACCTTAAATTTCTAATAAATTTCCTCCCACACAACCATGTCTGTCAATGTTAAACTATATGGCATGGTCAACCTCACATGACATTAAATGGAATGACATGTCCCATAGTGTGGCACCAGAAGTTGTTGTTCCTGATTCATTTCATAATTATATTTAGGAATCACATTTCATGGTCTCAATCCCGATATCAAAAAAATTCCCATCATATTGGATAATGAAAAAATTGAGGAAACCACACTATTTTCTTAAAACCATCTTCATGATAATATGGAAAATAAGAATCCCTAATCTGTATAAATGGTACCATAGAAAGAAAACCTCATATACATATAGATGTATTTGTCAATAATGAAATTTAAATACATAGAAATGGTTCTTAATCCAATACATGGAAATAATTAATTACTAATACAAGGGTAAACTATTCTATATTTTTTATTTTGTAAAAGATTCATTAGTATGAGTTAAATCTATAAGAGAACCTAATAATAAGAAATAAATCCCCCAAAAAATGTACGATGAACCTGGAATCCCATCTTCTTGACTAATGAATGTCCCTATGTCTTTGTGGAACCATTTCCCAATGGAAACCTTCCTTTGGAAAGTAGGATAATGAAAAATCATAACTAAGGGAATAATTGGGTGTTTCTGGTTCCACAAATATACCCCATTTAAAACTACCCAAAATGGGATGTGAAATTAATGGTCAATCATACGGGTGAAGTATTATTTCCATAAAAAATGGTGAAACGACATGAATACATAACCCAGATGACTTTTTCAACCACCTGTTTTTCCCCTTTGGCACATTCATAAAATGAAAGAGGGCAAAATATAGATTTAAAATAATTTATTATGTATGTATTCATTTACTAAGATACTGCATTGATGGTTTTTTATTTGTTTTTATTGTTTATACATAGGTACACTTATTGAAATCCATTAAATTAAAATTATATCCTTCCCATTAGACCAAACAATGAATTCACTACTCCAAATTTGGAATCATTATCAAATCATAGGATATAATCATCTACCAAACATCTTCCATGTCAGGTATTATATGCATATGTTTGAGAGAACCATTGAATTAATACTATACTAACCCTAGAGTTCATACACAAATACCACCACGAAATGAACCCCCACCAGTTATCCACCAAAAAACAGTTAGTGGAAAAGAAGTATATTACACCCATAAAATGGGTTGACGAAATACGACTTATGGTTTTCAAGACCAAGTGTATCATTAATTTCACTAAGTTAAACATCATCAAAATATTTGGTGTACCTTATATAATATGCGTGGGAAAATCAACCAAAATCTGTACTTTTTGAATTGAAGAGGTTTTACTTGTAATATAAAATTGAGACCAACCACTCATCCATCTATCATGAAATGACAAACAAACATATATATGCTTTAAACAATTACCTATATAACATACCCAAGAAAATGGAGTGTAATTATAACAATTCTTTTCCTGATAAACATATACTAGACATGTGGAACTACCATACCACAACCCATATTGATACACATATAACACCAAATTCATTGGTATATACAACCTAATTAGTTCTATATATATATATATATACAATTCTAGATCCATTCACTACATACTTCTATATCCAATCTATTTTCCATTAACGATAAGTATTAGAATATTTTGGATGAATTTGAATGGATTATATGAGAAAATGAGTCACACCTTTCATAATTTATAGCTTCAAAAAACCCAAATACCTATATGTTTCATCAAAAACGTTCTCCTTTAATAATTTCTATAAGGGGAACGGGTTTTGGCCCTCAAGAACCTGACGGTAAAAGGGAAGAAGCATTTGAAGCTTGAATCAATGTTGGAATAACCTTATGTCATATATAAGTTCGATCCCAAGGGATACTACTCATCAATAACTATGGATGGGGAAAGAACTATTCCCCTATAAATACATGTTTTTTGTGAAATACATCATGTGATTAACCCCATGGTCCTAGTCATACGCCCTTAAACTGAAAGGCACCATGGCCCTACTCAGGAGGCCTTAAATTGAATTATTGTGGACCTATTTATAATCCCAAAAAAGAATTAAAATTGTCATTTTTTCATGACCATAAAATTATTGATCATAGCCTTAATCATATGAACTTAAACAGAATGACCATAGTTCTAGTCATATGACCATAAAATTTAATTAATTTTGGTATTAGTCACATAACCTTAAATGGAATATCCATGGTTCTAGTCAGACCACCTTAAAATCATGACCATGGTCATAGTTGTATGACCTCAAACTGCATGGCTCAATGGTCCTAGTCATATGAACCAAAACATCAAGACACTATATTCTTTTTTCTATGGCTATAAATTGTACATAGGTCCTTGTTGCGTGTCATTAAAAGAAATGAATTATTCATCCTAATATCATTTCATTAAACATTATACAAAATTCTTCCCCATAAAACAGTAAATTATATGATTCCTTTGACCCTTTCTAGAGAGTATTCTTCACTTATAATTTCGGTATTCTAACACACTATGCTTTAAAACTACATACAATTTGATTCCAATTTTATGGGATACAAAGTGATTAATTAGCCTCTTTCCTCTATTCCATCAATAATTTCAATAAAAATTTTGTGTTTAATCCCGACCCTAATATTATGTAATTTCCAGGAATATTTGTATGACATTGTTCCACTGTTTCCCCCGCATATAATGTTGGTTTATTAAACACCATGCATCAGAAAATCCCATCCAAAACAAAAAAACTAGTTGTCCTAGTCATAAGACCTTAAATTGCAAGGCACCATGGTCCCTGTCTCATTACCTTAAATGGATTGACCATGGTCCTAAATAGACAACCAGAAAACAAATGACCATGATCCTAGTCATAGGAATATTAAATGCAAGACCATGGTCTTAGTCGCATGACTATAAAAGGCATGTAATATATTCTTATCGAAACCCATTAAAATTTACAACAAAGTCATCTACATGGGATGTAACACTCTACAGGACATATCCATATTGCATGATGTAAGATTATGTAAGTATATGGTCCACAACTAAGAGGTCCCTAATCTAGATGGCGGTATCCTGCCACACCACCAACAAATATAACCTCAAAAAGAATTATAGCTTGAATAGCTAATTGATGTATTTTTGTGACTCCTATGGACTATTTCTTTAGTTAATCTCCCAATACCCCACTTAAAAATATATATTTTTACCATCCTTTGGATCCCTAATACTTCTTTTCATATTTTTCATGTTGTTTGTTGAATGGTGAGGTCACCTTTTCACCCTCATATTGGTCAAATCATTGTGAAATTAAAAAAATATAACCTTATGTTCATAGTTGTATGAACATAAATTGAAAGGCATTGTGGGACTAGTCATATTACCTTTAACCCAGAGGTAAGTGTCGCATGGCCCTAAAGTGAATGACCCATATATTTCTACTCACAAGGGATCAAACTATACAGTAATTTCATTAGAATATTATGTTATAATGTAGTCTTAACCTATATATCAATCCAAATATTCCATGGAAATCAAACTCGAGAAAATTTGTGTAAAAATATGGATACATCTTATATGATGATTTCCAAATTCCCTAGACAGAATATATGGGGAAACATTCCTTCTTATTCCCATCGAGTAGCCATAATCCTTTTCAATAAATAATAAATATCATGGTTGAAATAACTCTAATTTGAAGTTAAGATACTCCCAGAACTATAATTGGATTGATTCATATTCATATAGGACACATAGGGACACCTGGATCATTTATCCTAGTCTATCTATTAAATGATTGAAAATGACCAAATCTTTCATTTAATAGAATATATTTTCTAAAATAAAACATTTCAATTACTCATTTCGCACACCGAGCAAAGATCCTGTTATTTTTTGAATTATGGTAATGAATTTGGTACATGATCAAGGCATATCAACTCACATCATAGGTGGAATGGTCCTATATAGAAGAACATAGAGGGAACACCAAATGTCTTTAAAGTATGACATTAAAATTGAATGGTTTATGTGTCTTACATGACATAAAATAGTGATTTACAATGGCACTCACCCAAGAGGACCACTATCCTAGGTGTTGGTTTCCCACCACATGTCCATTCCTGAATTCTGTATGTATTGACTCACATACTAATACAATACATAGTTTCACCAAGATCCAACATCCTTGTCTAGCTGCATTATGATAAAATAACCTCATCCAAGCACAATATCTCGATTTGTTTAGAGAATATAACATCATGTTATTAATATATTGATTAAGGATTCCACATTATATGAAATTAAACCTTGATCTAAAATCCTAGTTATAATGTCAATATTAAATTCCCTCTCCCACCATATGTTTGAATCAGACCAGGATATGGATTTTTCTATCCTTGAACATTGTATGTCTTAATTCTTATCACTAAAGGATATGAAGTGACACTCGCATATATAATATTAGGTAAAAATTCATGTGTTCCCTTCAATATATCTGTGTCATAACAATTTAAGGGACACTCTACTCATTCATAGTCAATTTAAGCATAAATGTTCCCTTTATAGTCAAGTATGTTCCTTTCGCAAAACAAAATTCAGAAAATGAGAAATTTGGATCTCCATAAACCCTTGTTTTTTAATTATTTTTAATAGAGTCTAACTCTAAGGGACACATATGTTTTATCTATGCATAAGACACCCCCATTGGAATAAATAATACATTCCCCAAAAAATCATTTTTTCCAAAGTCACTTTCATCCTTAGGAAGAAATCCACTTATCTCTTAATGCTATAAAAATATTGTAACAACATATTTTTTTGAACATGTTTTGTTGTCATCCCTTTAAATATTGTACCATCTCACTCACATGTATCTTGGGACCCCAATCATAAAAATTACCACATTACCTTTAATGACCAAAAATATTTGGAGCATTTGTATGGATGAATCACCCTGAAATGGATGGAATTTTTCATAAGACCATAAAGAAGGCACCAATGTCCTATTCAGAAGAAAATAAAATTAATGAAACTGAATGTGCCAGATGATATAAAACACTTTTGTTTTTGTCCTAGGTTTACTATGAGATCCTATATAATTATTTGTCCCTCACCTGAGAGGTCCCCTATCATGGTGTTAGTCTCTTACTGCACAGCCAACTATGGGCTTCCTCTATAGGTTTAAGCCCCATTCCTTCAAAACATAGTGATACTTAATTTTAACTTCAAAGAGAAATATAGTGACACTAGATTACCTTGAAAAAATCCTAGTCATAGATATAGTAGAGGATCATGTGTCCCTTTCCTCGTGTATATGGACCCAGTTCATGTAAGAGATATTAATTTTTGCCCCTCATTCTATAACCCATCAAAATAGTAAAAGTTTCCTTTTCCTAACATTTAATCCTGATGTATTCAATGAAATATTCATGCATGGCCAATGTTGAAATATATGATTCCACTATTCGTAGACACACACCATTCACAATAAACACTCACTCTCTTGGTGAAATTGTATAATCCAAATCATGCATTTTTAATTGATGATTAGAGAACTTAAATCTAGTGGACCCAATTTTCTTGACTATGCATAATAGTCCATGAATTGGATATTCCAATGAGTTCCCCAGAAAAGTGTTTCAAATCTGGGAATGTTAATACTAAAGAAGAAATTATTTTTTCGTTGTATGATTCAGCAATTTCATAGTAGAATCTACTTTTCAAACATGTTTCACCATCATCTTTTAATTACTTGTCCCATCTCAAATCATATTGATTTAAGATCCACTAATAACATGGATTATAACCTCCTTTTCCATGTCTTGGTATCTTAATATGTATTTTTAGGCTTCTGAGGAACCATTTTATTTATTATCTACATTACATAAGGTAAAATATTAGTGACATTAAAATATTTAAACTATTGGTCTCTATCACATGATAATAAATATTCCGATAGAACCCTTAGAATCAATCATATTATGTTTATCAATGAAATTATTTAATTGAATCTTTGACCCAATATATGTAATCTCCCCCAACTAATCTTGTTTCTCACATGGAGTATTACTCACAATAAATTATAGATCTCTTCCAGTCATCTAATTTTTTTTCCTGAACAAACCATATCATAAGTAAATTCAATGAATGTTTTATCATGAAGAAAATGATTTAAAAGTAAAATTCCTTGTATTGATGCCCAAATTATGAATTATATCAAAGACACAATATAAAATCCTTCATACCCATCCCATGAGCTTCATTATTATATGGAAATACATTTGGGATCCATTCAACAACAAAATGATATTGCGGACCCCCATTTAATGATATGATCAATACAAAATTATCGCCCAATATATCCCCAGATAACCCTCTTCCAATGTGCCATAAATCTCAAACATTGAGGGAAATTAGGACTTATTATTTTCACATTGTCTATGCTAAGTAATGGCATTGGAATCTAAAAAATGACATTATTTTACTATATGTAATACACATCAAATTGTCTACGCACAATGAGTTCGGAGGTTCTGGTCAGATCTCTTCAGGGGGCTTGTGACATTGCTTGGAACCTGGTATATATTTATAGAAGGTTCAAAGTGGAGACCAACCCGGGTAGGATGGTCCATCATAGTGTACGGTAATCCAACTTTGTCGCTGATATGATGGCTCGTGGTGTCAAGCAAGAGGATACTTTGATAGTTTATGATAGCCTTAACTCTTTGCCACTCGAATGTGTCAATGTAATCCGGAAGGACGCCCTTGGCCTTCACTACTTCCACCCTCCGTGACGTGTATCCTGTGGTTTTAAGGTTTCTATAATAAAATAATAACTTTTAATTAGTAAATAGTGGAATGGTCATCCTTATACATAATCCCTTTTATATCTAAATTCCATAACATTATCATAATGGAAATTTATGTTTCGAACATGTACCAATGTCATTACATATATATGTATCTCACCACCTAAAAACACTGGAATAATTACAGGTAATTTATCTTCTTAAAATAAAAGGGGATACTGGTATATTCATGGATCATAAGCTTCATTCAGGGTTCTTAGTCGCAATCTATTGATTAGTTATTATTGACCTAAAACATCAGCTACATTTGTTTATCCTTCATGAACATAAACTGTTAGTAGAAAAGAATAAAAAGTTTTGGGGAAAATTTAGGGCATGACAACAATATAGATATTCCCTCGATTTTATGTGATATATTAAAAATTTAGAGCATTATTCTTTTCCATTCATTATGATTCAGAAATATCAACTAAAAAAATTCATTTAAACAAGCCAATTTTGAAATAATGTTATTAAAAAGGATAAATGAAATTAAAATATGATCATGGAACAAAATCTATTCCAACAATATATAAAAATTTTGAAAATATTATACATGATAGACTCTCTCCTTCAAGTGTTACAAGTTTTACATAAAATTAGATTTTATTTTTGGATGGGGGACCAAGCCTTATCTACAGTTTTTAAAAGCAAAGTTAGTTGTGTGGCAATGAATTCATTGACATGATGAATTTCCTCATTCTCCACAATTCTTAAATATTTTCCTTGTTCTAGTGTCATCATCCTGAATTGAGTAGGTTGAAAATATGTTCCTTCATAGAATCTAATTATTCATAATAACAAACCATATAGAGATATTTTACATTAATATGATGATTAATCTCCTCCATTTCATTATCTTTTCTGTGAAATTTCTAGCATACAGTGGTTCTATGATATTTATGTTGGCCCACTAGCTACACCTCATCCAACCATTATATTTTATCTTCTTCACAATTATGGATTATTGACTTCATGGAACAATGGATTATATGCTAAAAAATAGGTCATACCCCAAAATTGTAAACATGGTTGGGATGTAGTGAATCCTTGATAGAAGATTTCAAGAGCCATGTCTGAAATTAAATACCAACTATGTCACCAAAAATGATCAGCAGAGAGGAAGGAATCTTGTTCCTAGAAGTACTATTGAAATCCATTATTAAAGGGAGAGAGAAAAATTGATATCAATTCAATAAAAGAATAATCTTTTATTATTATCTATGAAGTTACATCAACCTCACCTTGTTCTGTTAGTTAAAAAAATATGCAGGGCCCCCTTCAAGATAATTTACGAAAGTTTTTTGAAATGAAATATATATGGTACCCCTAATTAAAATGTGAATATTAAATGGAAATGTTAGAAATCTTATTAGAGTTGTCAATAATACTCGCACATTGGTGGGTTAACAACTTGAGTAGAATAATCCCATTCTCCTATAACATCTGAAAACTAATAAAGGACCCCAAGATGACATGTACTACTTTCATTTATCTTGGAGCCAGGGATGACGGATCTTGGGATTTCCCCATATCATAGTCTGGTACTAGTACCTATTCTTTTTTAAAAAGTTGAGGAATATCGATACCATTACATTCAATAAGATCAATAATTTATCAATGAAAAATCTTTACAAATAAATTAATCATGATTGAAAAATAAGGTATATAGTTTGGTCATGTGAAAATTAAGAACAACCTCCATCTAAATCCTTATTAAATTTCTAAAAATCATTAAAACATATGGGGATATTAATATATAAAATAATATCTTAAATATTCATATCACAATTTATCATTTCATGGATTAATATCATAAATTATATGGAATCCTATCTGATGGGGACACATGGAACAACAGGTTTGGGACACAAATCAGTTTTACCTAAATCAACCATAGTAACTTTATTGGGATCATCCTCATTGAATGACTAGAGACCCTTTTTAGCCTCTCCTGAGACAATGACTGGGTAAGTAGTGGTTATGGTAGGGCCATCCAATACATACTACAAAACACAAATGTTATTAAAAAAGAGAGTCATTCACTATAGAAAAACATCTTGTTATGCGTAACCGATATTACTAGGGTTCTCTAATCCCACTATAGTGATTAAAATAGATGATGTTTTCCACCCTAAAATTCCTTTTATCATGGCTTCTTAATTATTAGTAAGATTTCATGCAACATATGGACTGTATTAATTGACACTTGAAGGATCATCACTAGACAACGTGAGGGAGGAATGTGAAGCAGATCCCATAAGGGGAAAGCATGGTACAATGTGTATGTTAAGAATTATGTAAAACTAAATAACATTATGAAGACTTTCTGTGGTGTATATACCTGGCCAACATATTCCCCCTCATTCATATATCCCTTTATCTAGTGAGGGTCTCATGGTGTTCTTCCCAAACATATATAGCATAGGTGGAAAGGGTCCCCCACCATATCATCTCCCAATAATCTATTACCGATAGATAACTCACATTGCTCAGTTATGAACCCCATAACACTTAATGGGGTTCCCATTGATGTGTATCTCAGTGGATTTAGTTATGGTGACACCACCTCCTTCTGTAATTCAATGTGGTGCCTTAATAGTAGTTCTGCTACTCATAAAAATTAGGATGGATGCAGAGGAATGTAAAAGAGGCTTACATAACCAGTGTTGTTGAATTTTTCCAATTTCCAATCAGATTGATCGAACACTCCCTAAACAACACACCAATCTAGTATTGAAAATTCCCTCTTGGTGGTTGGGATATTTTCATTGAGGTAATATATCATTATCTCCAACTCATTGGCATGCTTCCCCACGATGATAGGTTTGGTGTCAAATTGATGATTTTTGGATTCTCGAATATCCTAATGTTATGGGATATGTATCATCACATGATTTAATATCCATATATCCTTGATTTCATGGGTTATGACATACCAGACATGGACTGAATTAGGTCGCATGTAATCATATGTTGTCATATCTAGGTATGAAGAGGACAGAAAAGCTATTTAACTAGATAGATTACTAAATCTCTCATCCTAAAATGTGGTTTGGGTACCCAAAGAGTGTATCCATTCCTAATCATGTTGAATGGATCAATTTCTATTAGTTACACAAAAGTTAATCTGTCTGGTTTTATCTCAGTATGTTCTCCATGACTAGGATCATGGATGATTCTCATCATTATCACATTCGTAATAAACATTCCTAAACTTGTAGCCTTGTTTGGATGTAGTTGGAGTAGCCTCAATTTGAGGAATTTATTTTACTATCACCCATCGGTTTATGAGAAGAACATAAAGTGGGAATAATTTTGAGTCATCCCAATTGGTAAATTTGAGGAATGTAACTTAATGACTGCCTCGGAATCATCTTGAGGTATGAGAGCCCAATTTTTCTTATCCACCATTGGATGTTTCTATATGAAAACATATATATGAGGAGAGACAATGGGTTGTTTAATATATTTAAACTGATGTGAAAACATATTGGGGGTGTAATCCACACAAAAACACTCACTATCAACTCTGGTCACTAAAAAAATCTATAAATTTTATCATATATTATCTGATATCATAATTATTGTGCCTAATATCTGTGATTTTTTTGGTAGGTAACACCATATGTGAGGATGTTAAAGAAATTAGATGTGATTAGATTATTTGATTCCACCTCGTGATTCTTTTCCTGTAGTATAATACTATAGATAGATTGGAAAAAGAACTGATGTATACACTTCGGATTGTTAACCCAACTCATAACCTCATAAGAGAATATGGGAATTTCTATCCACCCCAATATTACTTGGTAATGCCCCAAAAATTATAAGGTGGCCTTCTACATATTTATGTATAGAAATACCTAGAGGATCATCTCCTATGAAGTGGCTTTGAACCCTACTTGTTATACCTATACTAATTTGGATTCAATGAAAACTGTAACCAGTATCACAACTCAATTTGAATCACAGACCTATAGGAAATAGATTCCTATCCACATAGCATGAAATACAAAAAGTTTGGACATACTATAAATTGATGTCCTAATGAATTAACAAAATTTATTATATTCAACATACTACATATTGAGATAGAATCTATTTATAATTAATTGGATATCAACTACATGACATCCTATGGGATGTTTAAATATGGGTTACTCCCTCTTAGTCCCCATGAAAACATTCATCCTTTGATCAGGATGGACATATTCTCTATGTAGAGGGACTTCATTTTTTATCTACTTATCCAAACATAATGACTCGTGGGACAGAAAAATAATTTACTTGAGATAATAATATACTATATTTGGTAGGATTAAATTATAAAAAATTTCCCTAAAAATTAATTCTCATAATATATCATAAACATCCCAAAAATTGAGAGAAAATTATCCATGTATCAAATAAAATCTATTTGTATGTGGTATCCAAAGACTTATTCCAAACACACTATATCCGCAATATTGTAGAAATATGTACGTACTGCCCAGACATCGACATAAATTCCAAATAATTTTATCACATTCATAAATGTGTCACAACCATTGAGAAACTAGTAAGATCATATATATTATGGCTTTACCCCACCCCACTATCATGAAACTCCCTTTATTCCTTCTAGTCCATTGTTGGTTCTATAAGTAATTCATGGAGAATGGATACATAACAATTTGATTTTGATTTATAAGTTTGAGGTTTCATGACTGGAGTGTTTGAATTATGTCAAATCAGACACACTTGGGGGATCCTTCCTTCATTGATGTGTAAACCCCATCTAGAAGCATTTACAACTATAATATTTGTATAATTCATTTATAAGTACCATGGAATGATTTCAATCATCCATAGTATGGGTATGTCTCTCATAATTATCTAATAGTAAAGTGATATGTATCCACACTCGGTATATTCAAGACTCTGATTCATAAAAGTTTTGTGACATTACGAAGTATCAGGTTGTATAGTATCTAAAATTATGTAATGAACATGTCCAACATCTCTTATATTCATGAAACCTGATGTTCATCATAAATATAAAAAACATGAGAATAAATTTGGGAATCCTATATGAAAACACTAATGATTTAATTAAATATCATTGTTTCAACTCAAAAGGGGAAAATTTGGATAATTAGTGAAAATGACAAGTTACTCACCAGAGTTACCAAACACATATCATTGAACTAAGCTATAAAGTCACCCCTACCATTGGTATATAGAAGTGCAGTGAAGATGACCACTTTAAATCCCTAGTTCGGCGAGACATGGTGAATAATGGATATGTGTGAACATTGATGGAATGGGAGACCCTATATGTTGACTCATTCTAGTTGTGTGGATGACCATCATTGTATACATATATGGTTCACCTACATAGATGACATTCTCATTTGACTACTGTGAAGCACTTATGTGCTGATTATGGGGGATACATCTGATTTCGCCCCATTTGTGTGATGATAATGTAGTGATGTTCACTAAACCCAAACATGGATACAATCAAATACATGATGTCCGATATGTAACGAATCAATTAGTTCATGTGTGTATTACTACCTCAGGATTAGACCCTCATATTTCACTGGGGTCTAATCCAAAGAGGGGTGTATTTGTTAACACTGCATTTCATTGAAAGGATGAAAAAACTAAATGGAATGTTCCTCATGAATTTTAGGAATGAAAATGTATAAAAGGGGTCCATGTCACCCGGGTAGAGAAAAATGATCCACTATATATAGAATATGGTATATGTTGTGTGATCCATTTGTGCGAACACCTATACCCATGTAATTCTAACATGTTCAACATACCCATATTAGCCCCACCGACACTTGATCTTACCATGATAAATCTATGTGATGGATTCTTTGGACAACCATATTCACCCAGGGTCCCTATTTTTTCTTGTAAATATGATCCTTGTGATCTAAATTTTACATGAATGGAATATGAAGAGACAACTAGAAGTTTTAATCTCCTAAGTATCATTCCCAAGTTCACAAAACCATGAGGTAGACCCCTATTAATATAATGGAAGAGGGAATTAGTAATTTCAATTAATGGAGGTCCCTTATGGTTTATAATATCGTGAACCTTTAGAGGAACCACTCCCCCTTTTCAAAACTATTTAGTGAAGGGCCATTCCATAGATCAAAACATGAGTTCTAGTCATCCATAGACACATGAGGAGACCCTTATAGGTAAGAGAAAATCCTATCCCAATGGATGATTCCATATTTGTATTTTACACCATGGGTATATATATATCTCACCAAGGTCCACCCTGAATGAGGCATCTATATATTTTCTAGTTCCACTATGCCAGATGCATCTCTGGTTGACTCAGGTCCACCCAACACTAACAACCTCTAGGTAAACCAGTTCCCACTTAGGTGAATCACATTCATCTCACCCAAGTCTAACCTATGTGAAGTATTTTTCGTTTTTTACAATCATCACCAATGAAATACACCCATTGAGAACAATTTCATACCCCCAAAGGAGGTAAACTATTTCTTTGGAACCCTTATCCTAGAGGGAAAATCCAAGAACCCCCTAGCCACTATATATGTTTGATCAGAGAACACATAAGGGTAGTGTGTTTTCCTAATTATACATTTCAGTGGTAATAGAAGTTACACATTTATCCTACCTAATATGTAGTATCATTAGAATTTCCTCAATTATAGATTCTCATAAAAATGAGGATCCCAACCTTAAGAATGATCAAAAATCGATTCTCAGCCTGGATATAATACCAGCTTCCTAATGTGTGAAATGAATTAAGCTGCAATTGTATGGAGAGTAATCCTTCACCCTCGGGGTTTGGAAACCATATAGGTGACAAGAAACCCTAAGTCATGTATCTCTTTATAACATCCATTGCATGAATTCGTCCTCATTTACCATTATTTGAGAGACAATTCCTCATTAGGGAGTCCCTTCTCGGGGAAAGCACATAGTCATTCTAAGGCTGAGCTTTCCATTATTCCCAAACCTCATGAAATTATTCCACTATTATAGGAAAGGGAACAATTTATCTCTGAACTCAAAATAATGGTCTCATAGATGATTTTCTATATATATTTTTTGTTTACTATTCACAGATTTCATATAACGGTTTATTTATTGAACCTTATAATTTATATCAGTAAGATTATCAAGACATATTTGGTTCATATCCCTAAATTCATCTTAATATATTTATTTCATACACCCCTTTCCATACATAATATATAATATTTTAATTTGAATTCATGAATTGAAACTTTTTATATATGAGAACTCCACCCCAGGAATGTGATAATCCTAATATCCTTTGATATATTGTAAAATATGTCATCATATACTATAGAGTTTCAATGGTTCTCTTTGAATGATTTTATTGTTGAGGATGGTAAATAATAATGAAAATTATCCAGGTATCTAACACTTATGTAAGGATAATATAGAACCTCAAGGTAAACATCAGTTCTAGATTATATACAATGGAGAGTGGTAAATCGTGTAGTCTTTCAACTTATCTTATGTGTAAATTTTTGAATTGGTCAAGAGAGAAATATCCCATGATATAAATTAAATGTGATAAATTATTAATTATTCGACTAACACCCAAATAGAATTAATCCCTTTTGATGATTTGAGTGGTTCTACATTGAAATGGATATTAATTTTTTACCATTTCAATAATAGAATGGGAAATTGAATCATAATGTACTCAGACATTTTCCAATACATCCTTTACATATTAAGATTCCATGAATTATTATAGAAATTATGCAATATCACTCTTCATGATATCCCACTACTTGTTTTTCTTTAGATGTATATGCATATTAGGGCTCCCTAGATTAAAAGATAAGAATCATATGTGATCATAATGTAAACATTACCTCTTCGTTTATTGTTTTTATGGGACAAATTAGCAGGTTTAAAACCTTATAACCAAATCCATAGAAAATTTACCCTTCATGAATATTACATACCTTCCATTATAGCTTATCATCACTATTTGTTGGACTCATTGATGTAGAGATTGTATGTGAATATGATATACTCTATATTACCAAATGTAGGATCGAAATAAAAGAGATGTTGTATGGAGTATCTAATGATGCTGAAGATACAAGAGGTGGGTTCATTGTAACCTTTAAAAAAATCCTTTAGGAACTCATAATGATGATTATGTTTAACAAGGTTAAACAAGGTAATTCACAAAACCTCTAGTTCTACAAATATGCTACATTCAGGAAATAGGATTCTGAGAACGCAATTATGGAAAAGTGATTCTGGAAATAAAACATAATGAATGTTTACAGCAAAAAAGATTCTACCATAAAGCGTATAGAATCTAACTAAATCAATGTACAAGTATAAGGAATTATAATATAGTTATACTTTCCTAGATAATAAAAATGTAGCAAAAAACTTGAAATAAAACAAGTAACAAGTAGTAAATATTTTAACCTAAAGAGAAGGGTATCCAACAACATTGGATAAAGGTCCCTTGATTTATACATTCACAAAAGTATGTCTTACCCAAACCAGGATAAGACCTTGATACAAAGATTTGAATCTGTCTTACTATCCCTGCAAGCCCTCAACTTTCAGGTAGTCGGCACCTGTATCTTCCTCAGCAAGGAAGCCCTCATCTTCAAGGTAGTCAACACCTATGTATTTCTATCCACGAAAGCCCTCAATTGTACATCGAAACAATCAGAGTATCACAAATCAAATCTGACCAAGTTGTTTAGTACGCACTAAGAATGAGTGTCTCTCTCTAAAAGTCACTTCAACAACTTTTAATATCTAGAGTCGTCGAATAGTATTGAGCTCTTTAAAATGTAATTTTATTTATTATCACAGCTTCAACGGTCTGCTCCCTCTTCCAACAGTTATATTTTCCCTTGAATTTCAGAGGGACCTGTACATGTGTCACTCAAAAACAGTTACTTAGTAACTGAAAGCACCACATCGTTTTATATCAAAACAGGTGTAAGAAAAAATATGGTTTTATAACTAAAATCCCATATTCGAAATTTAAGAAAATTGATGTTTGGAGTCTAACCAAAAATGAATTCGGAGTCTATAATACAAGGATATTCAGATTCTATTTTCTAGGAATTTGGAACCTAAACTCTATAGAATTCCGATGTCTAAATTTCAAGGAAATTCAGAATCTAGATTCACAAGTATTTGGAACCTGGACTTACAAAGTTCGGAGTCAGAGTTCATGAGAATTCAATGTAAGAACTCATAAGAGTTCAGAGTCTGAATTTAGACAACTCAAAGTTAGAACTTAGAAAAGATCATAACCAGAATTCATATTTGGAATTCAGAATCAGAACATAGAAGATTTCATAATCAGAATTATGAGAATTTAGAGTTAGAACTCAAAAGAGTTTGTAACCAGAATTTGTATTCAGAATTCAGAGTTAGAACTCAGAAGAGTTTGTAACCAGATTTCATAATCAGAATTTAGAGTCAAAACTCATAAGAGTTTGTAACAATGAATTCGTAATCATAATTCAGAGTCAGAACTCTGAAGGTTTCGTAATCAGAATTCATAATCAGAATTTGGAGTGAGAACACAGAAGAGTTCATAACCTGAATTCGTAATCATAATTCTGAGTCATAACTCAGAAGAAATCGTAACTAGAATCTATAATCAGAATTATGAGAATTCAGATCTTAAAACAGAATGCTTAATATCTATGTATTTATTGGATTCTGAGGTTTTGGTTTCAAACTGAATTTTACACTTAGAAAAATTATGATATGAACAATGAAAACGTGGTAAGGATAAATTTCCATGGGGAATAAAATTTTTCCATATAGAAGTAAAACATAGGGTAAAAATATATTTGCCTTGAGATAAGGTGTTTGTGGTTTTCAAAAATAGAAGGATTTCTAAAGTTATAAGGAAACCTTAATGACTCAATAATCTCCCCTCTGTATGAAGGAATGTAAAAGTCATAAGGAAAACCTTATTGAGTCAACAATCCTTCCCTTTTCGGAAAGCACAGATAGTCTTATGAAAAAGAATATAAGGACATAGAAAAAAAATTATAAACATTGAAATGAAACTCATCTCCATATTATACCTGGACAATGGTGAATATGACTAACTCCCTCCTAGGCTTTGGAACACTAAGTATCCTATTCTAGATTTTCGGAAGGAGATTTTTCATTTAGCTTGAACATGGAAATCTTCATAATGAGAGCTCCCCCTTAGATAAACTCCCACTTACATAGGGATATTTCTTCTTTACATTGAATTATTTTTTTCTTTATCCCCCTTTTTGATTTTGAAAAAATAATATGGAGTGGAAAAGAAAATGTGGTACTTGAATGATTAGTACAAAACATCCAAACAACAACGAGCAACCAAAAATTTCATTAGGGTGGGAAAAATTTGTACAAGGAAAAAAATACAATAAAATATCGGATTGATCTATTTTCTTTAATTGGGTATCAAATACTTTAATATGGTTTCCAGCTTCTTTAGAACATTTTAATCTTCTTCTTCTTGATTTTATAAGGCTTTTATCATATCATCCTGATCCTTCAAAGCCTCTTCCTGAGCTTTCAACAAGTCATCTTGTTTCACTAGCTTTTCTTCAATATTGATCTTAAGATCCTTTTCTCTCTTCCAGATTTGAGCAATGGAGTTCAACTTCCAATTCAGATCCTTGACCTCCAAAACCTAAGTATTCTGCTCCATATTTATCTTTTCCTCAAATATATTTGTGAGATCCTTGATTTTTCTATCTTCATTATCAAAATCTTCTTTAACATCAACATGAAACTCATCATTCTCTCTCAAATAATCAACTATATTCTTTGACCAGCTAACCATTTGCTTTCAAGATTTTCTATGGTCTTCAAAGTTGATAATGATGTTCTTGTAATCATCCTAAAACTTTATGCACCAATCCATCACAACAGATATAGGATCTTATTTTTTATTCATGCTATGTTGGAGAATTTGACATCTAGAGTTAATGGTTCGAAAGATCGTAATGATATCAACAAGCTTCTTCAGATATTGAATGACAAAATCAATTCCGAGAGCTAATGATTCTGAATCTGACACTTTTCTTGGTGATGGTTCTTCCTCTATCTTGACCAACTTCCTTTTAGAAGATCCACCAGCTTCATTCTTTCTTAAAATTTCTCCCGTAAGTGTATCAGAAAACCACATATTTTCCCTTATTGGTTCTCAGAACAACTTCTTCATCTGGATACTCCTGCTCACTTTCATACAACTGAAAAATATTATCTTCATAAATATTTTATTTCTGAGCTCCTGCCTCAATATCTTCTGGATGAATAAAGTCATGATTAAGACTCTCATCCTCAGAAAACTTGTTCACTTCCTCTTGAGCCTTCTGATCAATTCTA
This sequence comes from Viscum album, assembly GCA_963277665.1. Taxonomy (NCBI): domain Eukaryota; kingdom Viridiplantae; phylum Streptophyta; class Magnoliopsida; order Santalales; family Viscaceae; genus Viscum; species Viscum album. Next base: position 1,448,300,507 of record OY728130.1, read on the forward strand.
GGGGTAGAAAGTTTCAATGATCCAGCTTGAGAAGTCAGGAATGACAATTTTTTCAGATGTACATTCCTTCTAATTAATTTCTTCAACTTGATTTATCAGATCAGCTATATCATCACTGTTTTAGCTTCTTGTACTACTTATACAACATCCGTTTCTTCAAAATCCTTTTCAAGTACTTTTTCCGGAGTGAAAAAATTCTTCTCAGGAGTCTCAAATAAGGGTCCACCCAGGAAAGATTTAAGTACAAGAATGATCTAGGAAGCTAATTCTATGTCCCTAAAAAGAGATTGGAGAATTTCGGTCTCAGACATTTTCTTCATAAGATTCTTCTCTTTGTCTTTCTTCTCAAGCTCATCGGCTTCATTCTCTTTCATAGCACTTCCCTCCACATGATCCATGACAAACTATGGCCCTCATTCCTTCATATTATTTTTGTCTTCCCTCCACATGGAAACCACCTCAACCAGATAGGCTTTCTGCTTCATGGGATTTGGAGGTGCGGTTTGTGCTTCCTTTGATTTTGGGGTTTTCTTTGTTTCTTCCAATTCCTTCAGTTTCCTCCTCTTTTCAACCTTCTTCGATGGTTCATCCTCTTCTGCATTCTTCGAAACAGCTTCTTCTTCTTCCATTTGTAGATCAAAAAAACTCTGGAAGCTTTTGAAAAGATGACATTCATTCTTTTCAAATTATCATCGCTTACTAACATAACTTTTCAATTCCTCGTCTTGGAACTGCAAGGAATCCTTATTGACTCAAGTCATCAAACAATCAACTTGGAGAGTAGGAAATGATATATGATTATATGTGCTCTCAAATTCCCATTCTTGATATTCTCTATCGTAATGAGAATATGCTTTATCGGGTTGATCTTCCTAAGATTTGTCACAAAATCCATGATATACATATCACTTTTTTTCATGGTTTCCTTGTCGCCCTTTCTCAGTACGATAAAACATTGAACCCATAACTCAAGGAACTTATTGTTGGTAGACAAGTGAGAAATGTTTGCGGTATAGACATCTGTAATTCCAAGACACTCCGTAGCCTTTACCTTGATAAAACATCCTTGTACATGTGTTAATTTGTGAGAACAAAATCTTGCTTCTCCTTCATAGGATAACCCTACCAAGCTAGAAGCCATGGTGTATGAAAGTGCATATGTTTTTCCACAACTATTGAAGGAATATTTTTCTCTGCCATCTTCCTTAAAAATCAAACTGATTCATAAAATTCTATTAGTAGATCTGGATACAGTAAATCTTGATCTCCTAGCGTTGATATGGATAAACTCTCCCTTCAATTAAGCATGAAATTCATTGAAATAGTAGAATCATATTTGTTGAAGAAGATCGTATGTACCAACCTATTCCTATACACTTTCCAGTCCACAATCGGCTTGATAAAATACATATCTTGGGATAGAACTTCACCAGACATTCGGAATTGAGAATACATTGAATATCTAGAACGAGATTTTGAAGTGGGTAGAGCTTCAACACGGAAAAGATTGAAAACCTATGTGAGAGAACCATTGGGATCCCCTTTTATAGGTGTTGATGCGACGGTTCATATTACCATCTCAATCAAATGGTTGAGAATTATTCTGATCATATCTGATAGTTTAAATGATATCCATAAGGAAAAATTTGGTAGGATCATTACTTTTGAGGTTTTTAAAAGAAAATGTTCAGATATAAGGAAACTAGAATCTGATAAATTTTAAAAAATACAAAAGAAACTACCAACAAGTAAAAGGTGATTTCAAAAACTCAAGAAAGAATCATACCTATTATATTGTCAGGATAATTATCCATATTGAGGAAAATTCTTCTTGAAGGAATTTAGATTCTGAAAAAAAACATGAGTACAAAATAGAAGAGAACATAGATCTTCCTTAAAAAAATATTCATTACGAAGATCTTTGTAACACCCGAGACTTTTATGAGAAATATTTTGATTTTATGTTATATAAATCATCAAAGGAATCTTTCACTACACACAACACTTTATTGGCTTTCTTTACATGCAATCGTGATCTTCCTCGATAGCATGCGTCGTACGCAATACCGAGTTTCACTAAACAACGATATGCTATTACAATATTATTAAAACTAGCCGTTATGAATAGTAATAACCACTTTTTGAAATTTTGTAAATTTTAATTTTCAAAATGGACTTCATTTTTGGATTCGGAATATCGAAATTACCATAGGGTGAAATTTTGGTATTTTTCTAGAAACTTTCAATTTTTGATGAATAGTGAAAACACTAGGTTACTATTTAAAAATCAACTTTTTATTTAAATAATTATTTATTTTATTTCAATTTATTTTAGGTCAAAATTGATACATAATACCTATATATGTTCAATGTAATTCATTGGAGTAATTTTATAATAATTTTAGATATATAAAAATTTTATTGAACTTTTCACAGTTTTTTACCCACATCCTAGGATAATTTGCAAATTTACAAAAAACATAATTTTACCGCTTCTATGAGTGGAATTTCAAAAATCCGAGAGAGACGGTAGATGTCAGTAATTAAAATCTGGTTCAATGAGATGAAAGTAATTTTTGGTGAATAGTTTCTTTTTACTTTTTTTACCACGGTTAAAAGTAAATAGGGTAATTAATGCTAAAAATGATATTATTATTACCCTAACACATGTCCTAATTCTATAAGATAAGTTTAATTAGACTAAAAAAACCTCACAAAAAAACTATGACCATTTAGGCCCACTTGAATTAGATTGGGACATTTATTATTAATTTATTTAAAGAAGGGTTAAAATAGTTAAAATCAATGTTTAATAACTAAATAATTTTTAATATAGGTTTATATATAAGATAAATTCGACTATAAATATTCATTAGAAAGATAAAAAGCTTTCCTACATAATGGTATTTTATTTTTAATTTTTATACATTAAATAATTTAATTTAATTATGACACAAAGATGATGCAGTAATTATCTTATTAATGAACTATTGACATAATTGATGTTATAAATACCCGAATAAATGTAATTTGAGACTTTTTATGAATTCCACTAATTTTATAGGTTATTATTACATGTTAGCATTTATTTAATTAACTTTTTTAGAACTAATCATTCTGTTATGATTTTCAAAAAAAATCAACTACTAAATAGTTTCAAAATTGATATAAAATAGTTTTTAAAACAAATATTATATTATTAATTGTTATTTTATTCCAAAAAATATATGGTTCAGCCAAATGACTTATATAAGGTTATATATATTAATAATAAACAACTTGGGGTTCGTTTGGTTTGTTATAGTATGTTTATTTACCCTATAGTGTAAGAACACAAAAAGACACGGTAAAAGTATAATTATCTAACTTAAAGTTAAATCAAACATATAAGGTTAAAATAGTAAAATAAACTTGTCCAAATTCTATTAGATGAAAGGCTTTCAACCCATCCCCACATTATCTTATTAATAAATTAATTTGGAGCTATTTAAAACCGAATATGGCTTTATTATAAAATAATATTTTTAGTTTTTCCAAAGGTGCCCCTCTCCTCCCTTATAAAAGGGCACCTCCTCCCTCTCTTCCTCACACCACTTTGAGCCTTCAAGATCGAGAAAACCCTTACAATTTCTCCTCTACAATTCCCTAGAAACATCCTATAGGTATTGATCTTCTTCAAAGACAAATTTTAGTGCCCTAAAAGGAGGTCTCAAAGAAGCGCTTCAAAGAAGAGGTAATGTCTGTTACCGATTATTTCAATTTTATTTCTTCTTCCACTTCTTCTTCTTTAGTTGTTTAATTATGAATTAATAACATCAGTATCACTCATATACTGATATGTTATTATAGGTATGAAACAACCCTATTTGAACATCTATCCATCCTACGGAAAACGAAATCACTGTGCGTGCGTACGTACGGAATACCGTCTCCTAAACGTGGTGTAATCTATTTTCCACCACCACCTTACTTGGATGGGTATAATGGTGTGAAGAATTAATATATATGATTATTTTAAAGTTATATTGATCTGAAATAGTATACATACACTCCAATACAATTCGACGATCATGGGAACGATATCATCGCTTGTGCGTACGTACAGAATACCGTCTCCACGATGTGATGCAACTCGTTCTACATGATTTTCATTGAATAATGAATACATAAATTAATTGAGGGAATAAATATGATATTTATTACAATAATACCATTCTGGAAATGAGGTACCTATAACCTAAAATTAAGAATCATAATTTATTCGACAAAACACGCATAAGAACAAAAAGTAATAAACACCCGAATAACAAGTAGCAATGAAATATTACTAATAATAAGCTAAGAATATGACCATATATGATATAATAACAGTGAGTATGATACTAGAATAAGTAAATGACATTATTTAAATCATTATACAGGAGTTTTGGACACATACGAAGCAAATCGGACCTAAGGTAAGGGAAATATCACAATCTCATTTTTATCCAAGATTATTTATACTTTGGAATTTACTGGGGTGTATTTTATCTTCCACATCCATGATTCCTCAATATGTAATATTATTTAAATCCTCCTACAATTGTTTAAATCCAATTTTACCCTTCGGTGAGTTTTTAGTAAAAGATATGAATGGAATCTTTTGTCGTTTTTCGTACGAGGTACTTTTTGACTTTTCTGACAAAAGTATTAGAAGAATGTTTTTTTACTTATACGGCATTAATGGATTTTTAAAAAATTATTTCCAAGAAGCAACCTTTACAAGTTTTCAATATTATTTTTACTCAACTTCTTTTATTATAGAATTGTATGACATGTTATGAAAGGAAATGTGTTTTTGAAGTAGAAAAGATATTTTCCTCAAGAATGGAGTTCAAGTGTTTTATCAAAATTATTTTCCATCTAAGATAATAAAGGGTTCTGTTTCTATCCCTATTATTACATTTATTTTATTATTTTGTGATGGAATTATTTTTATGAATTCTTTTATCTTATATGAATTGTTTTAAGATGTCACGATGTTTAAGAATCCCATTTTTATTACATGGGTTATGATATGATGTATTGTTTATGATTTTGTGGCACACATATGAATGGTATCATTATGAGATGGGTGGGACCTATTTCTCCCTCCAATGCATTGGGTAAAGATTTTATATCTCAGGAGATAGACATGGATGGAACGGACGGTTAAGCCGGTTCAGTGAAACAGGACTGAAACGAGGAATGAACTCGGTTCAGAAATGGACTTTTCCACTAAGATAGTCTTGGAAATGAATCCTGACTAATAAGAAATCATTCTCTATGATTATTTGTGTATGCCACAAAGCTTCATGTTTCATGTTATTATTATTGTGATTACATTTCACTATCATGATTTTTCCCATGTTATGAAATTTTGATCACTTTTACTGGGTATGATTTCCAAAATGTTATGTTCTTATGAATATGATGTGATTGATATACCTTTTGTTTACCCTTACTGAGCATTTGAGCTGATCCTTTTGTATGTTTTCTTTTCCCAGGTCTGGAAGAAGGTTATTAAGTATGATATGCCAAAAGGGACTATAGATATGATGAAATAAATGGGAGACATTGTTGACGCTTTATGAACCAGTAGTTTATGTTTCCCAGTTTCTAAAGACACTATACCTATATAGTCCTTTCATGGTTTTTTTATACGTTGTAATAAGTTTACTTCAATTTTGAAGTACTAACAATGTATGTAAAGTATGGGTCTTTATAGTTGGTATTAGAGGAACGGTATAGTCAACCTTTGGAAACTAGGAATTGAAAGCCTTAGTAAGAATCCTAAGGATAAGTCTAAGCATAGAACACAATCGTAGTGTTTTATAAATGTCCATGAATAACCTATGATAAGACCTTAAGTGTGAAATTTTATTCATTATTATGTGGTTTTCCTATTATAATTAGTTTTTATCACACTTTTATTCTTGGTTTTAGTCAATGGATGGAACCCAAAGGAATCGTGTTTATTTGGAATGCGACGGGCAATGCAATGATTGTCCCCCCTGAGTAACCAAAGGTTATGGGATCTGGAATGCAAAATCTTGTAGCCATGCTTACACAACTTTCTCATGCTATGAATCATGCATGACTTCCAAACGAGCAAAGGAAGGAACATCATTCTGTTGAATCCTTTATGTGACAGCGTCCACCATCATTCAGAGGGTCTAGTGATCCATTAGTTTCTAAACAATGGATCAGTACTAATGAAATGATATTTTCTTTTCTTCAATGTTATGAACATGACAAAGTCATCTTAGTAGTGTATTGTTTGGAAGGTGATGTTGATCAATGGTGTAATCTTATCAAGAATACGAGGCCAAGAGATGAAATTGAGTCCATGGAATGGGACGAGTTCAAGAACTTATTTTTCAATAAGTACTTCCCTCGTATTCCCCGAACAAAGATGGATAAGGAGTTTCTTGAACTAAAGCAAAAGGATGATGAACCTGTTGGTACCTATGAAGAAAATTTTACAAGACTTGCAAGATACGCTTCGGGTATTATTATCCAACCCAAGAGTAAGATCGATCGATTATTTAGTGGCTTAAAACCAAGTCTTCGAAGGGCGTTAGCCATAAGGGACTTCAATAGCTACGAGGAAATCCTTCGATGTGCTTTCAAAGATGATATGGATATTGGAATAACCCATCAATCATATGGGTTTGATAAGAAGAGGAAAATTGAATTCAAAGGAAAATCTAAAGAGCACACTGAAAAAGAAGATGAGTTATCCCTTATGCTCAACGTGTGGAAAAAACATGGAGGGAGTTTTCTTAAAGGGACTTGTAAATGTTTCAAATGTGGAAAGGAAGGTCATCGGGAATTTGAATGCTGCAATGATGGGAAGAAGATGTCTAGTGATGCGAACAATGAAATGGCTACACAGAGTCCACCTCCTACACTTCAATGTTACATGTGCAAGGAAATGGTGCATTATGACAATCAATTCCCTAATCCAAGGGTTATGGATGATGATCTACATCAACAAAATCGTAAGGCTAAATACAAAGGAAAGTCACATGCAATTTCATTCTGCGATGTGAAGTACGATAACGATGTGGTGAACGGTACACTTACCATCCACTCTAAAGTAGCAAATTTTTTATTTGATTCTACATCCACACACTCTTTTATTTATGAAGAATTTTCTAAGGGTATCACCGTATTACCTCAACAATTAGATGTTGAGTTAGCTATGACATCCCTTATTGGCACAACAGCAGCATCAAAAGTTTATAATTCTTCTCTGATTGATGTTTGTGGGAAAGTGCTTCCTGCAAATCTTGTGATCCTCCCTATTGTGGAATTTGATGTGATTCTTGGCATGGATTGGCTTTCTCTATATGGAGATCATATCAATTACCAAATAAGGGATGTCACATTTCATATTCCAGATCAATCTTTGATCATCTATCGATGCAAGGATGAATATCAACTACCAGTGGAAATTTCTTCCATCTTATGGGTCTTGATTCCACTAAATGAATGTTATTTATCTCAAATGGTAGGTGAGAAACTCACGATTAAGAATATACCCATTGTACGGGAGTTTGACGATGTCTTTCTAGTGGAATTGTCGGGTCTTTCACCAAATTGTGAAGTTGAGTTTTCAATCGAACTCATACCGGGTTCTTTGCCTATTTCAAATACACCTTATAGAATGGCCCCAATTGAGTTGCAGGAATTGAAGAAGCAAAACCAAGAGAATCTTGATAAGGGGTTCATACGCCCTAGTGCGTCACCTTGGGGAGAACCTGTTCTATTTGTTCTGAAGAAAGATGGATCAATGTGACTCTGCATTGATTATCGAGAACTTAACAAGATCACTATCAAGAAAAAATATCCTCTCCCACGCATTGATGACTTATTTGACCAACTACACGGAGCTCAATACTTTTCCAAGATTGATCATCGTTCAGGGTATCGTCAATTAAGGGTCAAAAGGTAGGATATATTTAATACGGCTTTTCATACAAGGTATGGACACTACGAATTTATAGTGATTCCATTTGGTCTTACTAATGCCCCTTTTATCTTCATGGATCAGATTAATAGAGTCTGTATAGACTATGTTGATCAGTTTGTGGTAGTGTTTATAGATGATATTATTGTATATTCAAAGATCAAGGAAGAACATGAAGATCACTTGAGAATTATATTGAAGACCCTGAGAATGGAGAATGTTTATGCCAAATTTACCAAGTGTGAATTTTGGCTTCAAAAAGTATCATTTTTGGGACACATAATCTCGAAAGAAGGGATATCTGTGGATCCAGCAAAAACAGAGGTTATCGAAAGATGGTCGAGACCAACAATAGTAACTGAGATCCGAAGTTTTCTTGGTTTTGCTGGATATTATCGATGTTTTTCGAATGATATTTAACAATTATCTAATACACTCACCAAGTTGACTCAGAAAGGAGTTATGTTTGTCTGGACAGAGGAATGTGAAGAGAATTTCAAGGAGTTGAAAAGAAGGTTATCCAGTGCACCTGTAGCTCACACTACCTTGTCGTGGAGAAAGGTTTGTGATCTACAGTGATGCATCAAGAAGGGATTGGGGTGTGCTCTTATGCAAAATGATATGGTGATAGATTATGCCTCACGATAGTTGAAAATATATGAGAAAAAATACCCAACTCATGATTTGGAGTTAGCTGTGGTAATCTTTGCATTAATTATTTGGAGGCATTATCTTTATGGAGAAAGGTGTGACATTTATACTGATCATAATCCTTTAAAGTATATTTTCACACAAAAGTAGCTGAATATGCGCCAAAGAAGATTGTTGGAGTTGATTAAGGATTACGACTGCTCAATTCATTACCACCCTGGGAAAGCAAACAAGGTGGCGGATGCATTAAGTCGATAAGACATGCCAGTTTATCCATGATGAGGATCACAAAACATCCAATATTTATGGATTTACCAAGGTTGGTTCTTGGAATTATAATGAAAGGGGAAAAATCATATCATTCTCAAATGAATGTTCAACCATCTATACATGTTAATATTAAAGAGGCATAGAAAGAAGATGTTGAGTTGCAAAAGAAGGTGAGAAATGTTCCTGAATACAACCTTGATTATGATGGGATAATGAAGTTCAGAAACTGGGTTTGTGTTCCTCCAATCCCCGAATTAAACAATGAGCTGCTGGATGAGGCCCCTAGTTCTTCATTCTCTATTAATCCTTGAAGCACGAAGATGTATAGGGACCTGAAAGAGTACTTCTGGTGGGATGGCATGAACAGAGATGTTGTTGAATATGTCTCCCGATGCTTGGTTTGTCATAATGTTAAAGCTGAGAGACAGAAGTCTAAGGGGATGTTACAACCATTACCCATACCCGAATAGAAATGGGAAAACATCACTATGGTCTTTGTCCTAGGACATCCTAAAACATCGAAAGACAATAATGCTATCTGGGTCATAGTTGATCGTCTTACAAAGTTGGAACACTTCATCTCTATTAGAGATGATTTCTCTCTGGATCAGCTTGCTATGATATATGTGAAGGAAGTGGTATGATTTCATGGAGTACCACTTTCTATTATATCTGATCAGGATCCGAGGTTTACCTCAAAGTTCTAGTGAAATCATCAGTATACTCTGGATACTGAGTTGAGTTTCAGCACTGCTTATCATCCACAGACAGACGGTCAGTCTGAGAGGACAATTCAAACTCTAGAAGATATGTTGAGATCATTCTATATCGATTTCAAGGGTGGTTGGGATCAACACCTACCTTTGGTGGAATTTTCTTATAAAAATATCTTTCACTCCAGTATTCAGATGGCTCCTTATGAATCTCTCTGTGGAATGAAATGGAGGACTCCAACTTGCTGGGATGAAGTTGGGGAATGAAATATATTAGGACCTGATCTTGCTGATGAGATGGCAGAAAAGGTCAGATCTATTCAACAACACATAAGAGCAGCTCAGAGTCGACAAAAAAGTTATGCTGACAACCGAAGAAAAGACTTAGATTTTGAAGTGGGTGATAAAGTGTTCTTACGAATATCTCCTTGGAAGAGAGTAATGAGAACTGGAAAGAAGGGAAAGCTGATCCCTAGGTATATCGGTCCTTTTGAAATATTGGATCGTGTTGGGAAGGTAGCTTACCGATTGGTGCCTCCAGTGAATCTCTCTCATGTTCACGATGTGTTCCATGTATCTCTCCGGAGAATGTACATACCTGATCACATGTACTCAGCTCAGAAGTTGTACCGCTGGAACAAGATCTTTCTTATAAAGAATAGCTGATAGAGATTCTCGATCGTAGTGAAAAAGTCATACAGAACAAGACCACTCACTTGGTAAAAGTTTTATAGAGGAACCACAAATTAGAAAAAGCTAAATGAGAGCTTGAGGATATGATGAGGGAGATTTATCCTCATCTGTTTGTTATAAAGTGACTAATTTTGAGGGTGAAATTCATTTTATGGTGGGTAGAATGTAACACCCGAGACTTTTATGAGAAATATTTTGTTTTAATGTTATATAAATCATCAAAGGAATCTTTCACTACACACAACACTTTCTTGGCTTGCTTTACACGCAATCGCGACCTTCCACGATAGCTTGTGTCGTACGCAATACCGAGTTTCACTCAACAACGATATGCTATTAAAATATTATTAAAACTAGCCGTTATGTATAGTAATAACCACTTTTTTAAATTTTTGAAATTTTATTTTTCAAAATGGACTTCATTTTTGGATTCGGAATATTGAAATTAGCCTAGGGTGAAATTTTGGTATTTTTCTGGAAACTTTCAATTTTTGATGAATAGTGAAAACACTAGGTTACTATTTAAAAATCGACTTTTTCATTAAATAATTAATTATTTTATTTACATTTATTTTAAGTCAAAAATGATACAGAATACCTATATAAGTTCAATGTAATTCATTGGAGTAATTTTATAATAAGTTTAGATATATAAAAATTTTATTGAACTTTTCACTGTCTTTTACCCACCTCTTAGGAGAATTTCCATATTTACATACAACTTAATTTTACCGCTTCTGTGAGTGGAATTTTAAAAATATAAGAGACACGGTTGATGTCAGTAAGTAAAATTTTGTTCAATGAGATGAAAATAATTTTTGGTGAATAATAACTTTTTACTTTTTTTACCACGGTTAAAAGAAAATAGGGTAACTAAAATAAAAAATGATATTATTATTACCCTAAAACATGTCCTAATTCTATTGGATAAGTTTAATTCGACCAAAAACAACCTTAGGAATAAAATATGACCATTTAGTTCCACTTGGATTAGATTAGAACATTTATTATTAATTTATTTAAAGAAGGGTTAAAATAGTTAAATTCAAAGTTTAATAAATAAATCATTTTTAATATAGGTTTATACATAAGCTGAATTCAACTATAAATATTCATTAGAAAGATAAAAATATTTCCTACACAATGGTATTTTATTTTTAAATTTTAGACATTAAATAATTTAATTTATTTATGACACAAAGATGATGAAGTAATTATCTTATTAATGAAATATTGACATAATTGATGTTATAAATACTTAAATAAATGTAATTTGAGACTTTTTAGGAATTAAAATAATTTTATAGGTTAATAAGACATGTCAGTATTGATTTAATTACCTTTTTTTGAACTAATATTTCTGTTATAATTTTCACAAAAATCAATTACTAAATAGTGTCAAAATTGACATAAAATAGTTTTTAAAACAAAATTTGTAATATTAATTGTAATTTTATTCCTAAAAATATAAGGTTCGTCCAAATGACTTAGATACGGTTATATATATTAATAATAAACAACTTGGGGTTCTTTTGGCCTGTTATTGTATGTTTATTAACCTTATAGTTTAAGAACACAAAAAGACACAGTAAAAGTAAAATTATCTAACTTAAAGTTAAATCTAAATGATAAGGTGAAAATAGTAAACTAAACTTTTCCAAATTCTATTGGATGGGAGGATTTCGACCCATACCCACCTTATCTTCTAAATAAATCAATTTTGAGCTATTTAAAACCGAATATCGCTTTATAATAAAATAATATTTTTAGTTTTTCCAAAGGTGCCCCTCTCCTCCCTTATAAAAGGGCACCTCCTCCCTCTCTTCCTCACACCACTTTGAGCCTTCAAGCTCGGCCAACCCCTGCCAATTTCTCCTCTCCACTTCAATAGAAACATCCTATAGGTCTTGATCTTTTTTCAAATTCCAATTTTAGTGCCCTAAAAGGAGGTCTCAAAGAAGCGCTTCAAAGAAGAGGTAATGTCCATTACCGATTATTTCAACTTTATTTCTTCTTCCACTTCCTCTTATTTAGTTGTTTCATTATGAATTAATAACATCACTATCACTCATATACTGATATGTTATTATAAGTATGAAACAACCCTATTTCACCATCTATCCATCCTACAGAAAACGAAATCACCGTGCGTGCGTACGTACGGAATATCGTCTCCATGCCGTGGTGTAATCTATTTGCCACCACCACCTTACTTGGATGGGTATAATGGTGTAATGATTTAATATATATGATTATTTTAAAGTGATATTGATTCTGAAATAGTATACATACCCTCCAATACAATTCCCCGATCATGGGAACGATATCATCGCTCGTGCGTACGTACAGAATACCATCTCCACGATGTGATGAGACTCGTTCTACAAGATTTTCATTGCATAATGATTACATAAATGAATAGAGTGAATAAATATGATATATATTACACTAATACAATTCTGGAAATGAGGTATCTATAACCTAAAAAGAAGAATAAGAATTTATTCGACAAAACATGCATAAGAAAAAAAAGTAATAAAAACCCAAATAACAAGTAGCAATGAAATATTACTAATAATAAGATAATAATATGACCATATATGATATCATAATAATGAGTATGATTCTGGAATAAGTAAATGACATTATTTAAAACATTATACAGGAGTTTTGGACACATACGAACCAAATCGGACCAAAGGTAAAGGAAATATCACAATCTCATTTTTATCCGAGATTGTTTATACTTGGGAATTTACTGGGGTGTATTTTATCATCCACATCCATGTTTCCTCAATATTTAATATTATTTATATCCTCATACAATTTTTTAAATCCAATTTTACCCTTCGGTGAGTTTTTAGTAAATGATTTGAAAGGAATCCTTTTTCATTTTTCGTACGAGGTGCTTTTTGACTTTTTTGACAAAAGTACGAGAAGAATGTTTTTTTAACTTATACGAAATGAATGGATTTTTAAAACATTATTTCCAAGAAGATTACTTTACAAGTTTTCATGTTTATTTTTAATCAACTTCTTTTAGTTTAGAATCGTATGACATGTTAATAAAGATAATGTGTTTTTGAAGTAGAAAGGATGTTTTCCTCAAGAATGGAGTTCAAGTGTTTTATCAAAATTATTTTCCATCTAAGATAATAAAGGGTTCTGTTTCTATCCCTACTATTACATTTATTTGATTATGTTGTGATGGAATTATTTTTATGGATTCCTTTATCTTATATTAATTGTTTTAAGATGTCACGATTTTTTAGAATCCCATTTTTATTGCATGGGTTATGCTATGATGTATGGTTTATGATTTTGCGGCACACATATCAATAGTATCATTATGAGATGGTTGGGACCTATTTTTTCCTCCAATTCATTGGGTAATGGTTTTATATCTCAGGAGATAGACATGGCTGGAAGGGCAGGTTAAACCGATTTAGTGAAATAGGACTGAAACGAGCAATGAACTCAGTTCAGAAATGGACTTTGTCCACTAAGATAGTCTTGTCAATGAGTCTTGACTAATAAGTAATGATTCACTATGATTATGTGTGTATGACACAAAGCTTCATGTTTTGCGTTATGATTATTTTTATTACATTTTACTACCATTATTTATCGCATGTTATGAAATTTTGATCTCTTTTGCAGGGTAAGATTTCCAAAATGTTATGTTCTTATGAATATGATGTGATTGATATTTCTTTTGATTACCCTTACTGATCATTTGAGCTCACCCTTTTGTATCTTTTCTTTACCCAGGTTAGGAAGAAGGTTATTAAGTAAGATACGCCAAAAGGGACTATAGATATGATGAAATAAATGGGACATAGTATAGAGGCTTTATGAACCAGTTGTTTATGTTTCCCAGTTTCTAAAGACACTATACCTGTACGGTCCTTTCATGGGTTTGTTATATGTTGTAATAAGTGTACATTAATTTTGAAGTACTAACAATGTATGTAATGTATGGGTCGTTATAGGTTGTATCCGAGGAAAGGTATAGTCAACCTTTGGAAACTAGGAAGTGAAAGCCTTAGTAAGAATCTGAAGGATAAGTCTAAGCATATAACACAGTCTTTGTGTTTTAGAAATGTCGATGAATAACCTAGGATAAGACCTTAAGTGTGAAATTTTATTCTTGTATATGTGGTTTTACTATTATAATCAGTGTTTCTCACACTATTCTTTTTGGTTTTAGTCAATGGATGGAAGCCGAAAGAACCATGTTAATTCGGAATGCGACGGGAAATGCAATGATTGTCCCCTTGAGCAACCAAACGTTATGGGAGCTGGAATGAAAAATCTTGTATCCATGCTCCCACAACTTTCTCAAGATATGAATCATGAAGGACTTCCAAATGAGAAATGGAAGGAGCAACATTCTGTTGAATCCTTCATGATACAATGACCACCCTCATTCAACGGGTCTACTGATCCATTAGTTGCTGGACAATGGATCAGTACTACTGAAAAGATATTTTATGTTCTTCAATGTTCTGAACATGACAACTTCATCTTAGCAGTGTATCATTTGGAAGGTGATGCTGACCAATGGTGGAATCTTATCAAGTATACGAGGCCAAGAGATGAAATTGAGTCCATGGAATGGGACGAGTTCGAGAAATTATTTTTCAATAAGTGCTTCCCTTGTATTCTCTAAACAAAGATGGAGAAGGAGTTTCTTGAACTAAAGAAAAAGGATGATGAATTTGTTGGAACCTATGAAGCAAATTTTACAAGACTTGCAAGGTATGATTCTGGTATTATTATCCAACCCGAGAGTAAGATTGATCGATTCTTTAGTGGCTTAAAACCAAGTCTTCGAAGGGTGTTATCCATAAGGGACTTCAATAGCTATGAGGAAATCGTTTGATGTGCTCTCAAAGTTGATATGGAGATTGGAGTAACCCATCAATCATATGGGTTTGATAAGAAGAAGAATAATGGAATTCAAAGGAAAATATAAAGAGCACACTGAAAAGAAGATGATTTTTCCCTTATGCTCAAAGTGTGGAAAGAAACATGGAGGTAGTTGTCTTAAAGGGACAAGTAAATGTTTCAAATTTGGAAAGGAAGGTCATCGGGAATTTGAATGCCGCAATGATGGGAAAAAGATGTCTTGTGATGCGAACAATGAAAAGGCTACACAGAGTGCACCTCCTACACTTCAATGTTATAAGTGCAAGGAAATTGGGAATTATTCCAATAAATGCACTAATCCGAGGGTTGTGGATGATGATTAACGTCAACAAAATCATAAGGCTAACGACAAAGGGATGTCACATGCAATTTCTATCAGCGATGTGGAGTACGATAATGATGTGGTGAAAGTTACAATTATAATCCACTCTAAAGTAGAAAATGTTTTATTTGATTCTGGATCCACCCAATCTTTTATTTATGAAGAATTTTCTAAGGGTATCACCATATTACCTCAACAATTAGATGTTGAGTTAGCTGTGACAACCCCTAATGGCACAATAGTCGCATCAAAAGTTTATAATTCTTCTCCGATTGATGTTTGTGGGAATGTGGTTCCTGCAAATAATGTGATCATCCCCATAGTGGATTTTGAGGTGATTCTTGGCATGGATTGGCTTTCTCTATATGGAGCTCATATCAATTTCCAAAGAAGGGAAGTCACATTTCATATTCCAGATCAATCTTTGATCGTCTATCGATGCAAGGATGAACATAACCTTCCAGTGGAAATTTCATCCATCTTAAGGGTCATGATTCCACTAAATGAAGGTTATTTATCTCAAATGGTTGGTGAGAAACTCAAGATTAAGAATATTCCCATTGTACGGGAGTTTGACGATGTCTTTCCAGAGGAATTCCCGGGTCTTCCACCAAATCGTGAAGTTGAGTTTTCAATCGAACTCGTACCGGGTTCTTTGCCTATTTCAAAGACACCTTATATAATGGCCCCAATTGAGTTGCAAGAAATGAAGAAGCCACACCAAGAGAATCTTGATAAGGGGTTCATACACCCTCGTGCGTCACCTTGGGGAGCACCTGTACTGTTTGTTAAGAAGAAAGATAGATCAATTAGACTCTGCATAGATTATCGAGAACTTAACAAGATCACTATCAAGAACAAATATCATCTCCCATGCATTGATGACTTATTTGACCAACTAAACGAAGCTCCATAATTTTCCAAGATTGATCTTTGTTCAGTGAATCATCAATTAAGGGTCAAAAGGAAGGATATAGAAAATACAGCTTTCTGTACAAGGTATGGACACTATGAATTTATACTGATGCCGGTTGGTCTTACTAATGCCCCTGCTATCTTCATGGATCTGATGAATATAGTCTTTAGAGACTATCTTGATCGGTATGTGGTAGTCTTTATAGATGATATTCTTGTATATTTAAAGAGCAAGGAAGAACATGAAGATCACTTGAGAATTATATTGAAGACCCTGAGAAAGAAGATGGTTTATGCCAAATTTACCATGTGTGAATTTTGGATTCAAAAAGTTTCATTTTTGGGACACATAATCTCGAAAGAGGGGATATCTTTGGAACCAGCAAAAACAGAGGTTATCGAAAGATGGTAGAGTCCAAAAAAAGTAACTGAGATCCAAAGTTTACTTGGTTTGGATGGATATTATCGACATTTTGTGAAAGATTTTTCACGATTATCTAATCCACTCACCAAGTTGAATCGGAAAGGAGTTATGTTTGTTTGGACAGTGGAATGTGAAGAGAATTTCAAGGAGTTGAAAAGAAGGTTATCCAGTGCACCTGTGCTCACACTGCATTGTAGTGGAGAAAGGTTTGTGATCTACAGTGATGCATCCAAGAATTGATTGGGGTGTTTTCTTATGCAAAATGATATGGTGATAGCTTATGCCTCACGACAATTGAAAATTTATGAGCAAAATTACCCAACTCATGATTTGGAGTTAGCTTCAAAAATCATTGAATTAAATATTTGGAGGCATTATCTTTATGGAGAAAGGTGTGACATTTATACTGATCATAAAAGTTTAAAGTATATTTTCACACAAAAGGAGATGAATATGCGCCAAAGAAGATGGTTGGAGCTGATTAAGGATTACGACTGCTCAATTCATTACCACCCTGGGAAAGCAAAAAAGGTGGCAAATGCATTAAGTCGACAAGACCATGCGAGTTTATCCATGATGAGGATCAAAAAAGATCCAATATTTATGGATTTACAAAGGATGGATCTTGGAATTATAATGAAATGGGAAAATGGTATCTTTCTCAAATGAATTTTCAACCATCTATACATGTTAAGATTAAAGAGGCATAGAAAGAAGATGTTGAGTTACAAAATAAGGTGATAAATGTTCCTGAATTCAACCTTGATTGTGATGGGATAATAGAGTTCAGTAATCGGGTATGTGTTCCTCCCATCCCCGATTAAAGAAGGAGCAGCTGGATGAGGCTCATAGTTCTTCATTCTCTATTCAGCCTGGAAGCACGAAGATGTATAGGGACCTGAAAGAGTACTTCTGGTGGGATGGCATGAAAAGAGATGCTACTGAATATGTCTCTCGATGCTTGGTTTGTCAGCAAGTTAAAGTTGAGAGACAGAAGTCTAAGGATATTTTACAGCCATTACCCATACCCGAATGGAAATGGGAAAACATCACTATGGACTTTGTCACAGGACATCCTAAAACATCCAAAGGCAATATTGCTATCTGGGTCATAGTTGATCATCTTAAAAAGTCGGTAGACATAATCTCTATAAGAGAGGATTTATCTCTAAATAAGCTTGCTAGGATATATGTGAATGAAGTGGTAAGATTGAATGGAGTACCACTTTCTATTATATCTGATCGGGATCCTAGGATTACCTCAATGTTCTAGCGAAATATTCACTATACTCTGGATACAGAGTTGAGTTTTAGAACTGCTTATCATCCTCAGACAGACGGTCAGTCTGAGAGGACAATTCAAACTCTAGAAGATATGTTTAGAGCTTGCTCTTTTGATTTCAAAGGTGGTTGGGATCAACACCTACCTTTGGTGGAATTTTCATATAATAATAGAATTCACTCCAGTATTCAGATGGATCTTATGAAACTCTCTATGGAATGAAATGCAGGACTCCAACTTGCTAGGATAAAGTTGGGGAAAGAAAGCTATTAGGACCTATTCTTGTTGATGAGAAGGCAGAAAAGGTCGGATCTATTCAACAACACATAAGAGCAGCTCAGAGTCGACAAAAAAGGTATGCCGAAAACCGAAGAAAAGACTTAGAGTTTGAAGTGGGTGACAAACTGTTCTTACAAATATCTCATTGGAAGAGAGTAATGAGATTTGGAAAGAAGGGAAAGCTGAGCCCTAGGTATATCGGTCCTTTCGAAATACTAGATCTTGTTGGGAAGGTAGCTTACCATTTGGCGCTTCCACCGAATCTCTCTCAAGTTCACGATGTGTTCCATGTATCTCTCCTGAGAAAGTACATACATGATCCTTCACATGTACTCAGCTAAGAAGTTGTATCGCTGAAACAAGATCTTTCTTATAAAGAAAAGCCGATATAGATTCTTGATCATAGTGAAAAAGTCCTGTGGAACAAGACCAATCACTTGGTGAATGTTTTTTGGAGGAACCACCAATTAAAAAAAGCTACATGGGAGCTTGAGGATATGATGAGGGAGAGGTATCCTCATCTGTTTGTTACAATGTGATGAATTTCGAAGGTGAAATTCATTTTTAGGGGGGTAGAATGTAACAACCAAGACTTTTATGAGAAATATTTTGTTTTTATGTTATATAAATCATCAAAGGAATCTTTCACTACACGCAACACTTTATTGGCTTGCTTTACACGCAATCGCGGCCTTCCTTGATAGCTTGTGTCGTACGCAATACCGAGTTTCACTAAACAATGATATGCTATTAAAATATTATTAAAACTAGCCGTTGTGAATAGTAATAAACACTTTTTGAAATTTTGTAAATTTTATTTTTCAGAATGGACTTCATTTTTGGATTCAGAAAATCTAAATTATCCTAGGGTGAAATTTTGGTATTTTTCTGGAAACATTCAATTTTTTGTGAATAGTGAAAACACTGGGTTACTATTTAAAAACCGACTTTTTATTTAAATATTTATTTATTTTATTTAAATTTATTTTAGGTCAAAATATATACATAATACCTATATAATTTCAATGTAATTCATTGGAGTAATTTTATAATAACTTTAGATATATAAAATTTTTATTGAACTTTTCACCATCATTTACCCAACTCCTATGAGAATTTGAAAATTTACATAAAACATAATTTTACCACTTCTGTGAGTGGAATTTCAAAAATATGAGAGACACGGTTGATGTCAGTAAGTAAAATGTTGTTCAATGAGATGAAAATTTATTGTGGTGAATAGTAATTTCTACTTTTTTACCACTGTTTAAAGTAAATAGGGTTATTAAGGGTAAAAATGATATTATTATTACCCTAACACATGTCCTAATTCTATTGGATATGTGTAATTCGACCAAAAACAACCTTAGGAAAAAATATGACCATTTAGGCCCACTTGGATTATATTAGGACATTTATTATTAATTTATTTAAAGAAGCGTTAAAATAGTTAAAATCAACGTTTAATAACTAAATCATTGTCAATATAGGTTTATAGATAAGATAAATTCGACTATAAATATTCATTAGAAAGCTAAAAATATTTCCAAAATAATGGTATTTTATTTGTAAATTTTATACATTAAATAATTTAATTTATTTATGACACAAAGATGATGTAGTAATTATCTTATTAATGAAATATTGACATAATTGATGTTATAAATACCAAATAAATGTAATTTGATACTTTATATGAATTCCACTAATTTTATAGGTTAATATGACCTGTTATTATTAATTTAAGTAACTTTTTTAGAAAAAATAATTCTTTTATAATTTTCAAAAAAATCAATTACTAAATAGTGTCAAAATTGACATAAAATAGTTTTTAAAAAAAATATTATATTATTAATTGTAATTTTATTCCTAAAAATCTTAGGCTCGGCCAAATGACTTAGATAAAGTTATATATATTAATAATAAACAACTTCGGGTTCGTTTGTCTTGTTATAGTATGTTTATTATCCTTATAGCTTAAGAACACAAAAAGACACGGTAAAAGTAAAATTATCTAACTTAAAGTTAAATCTAAATGATAAGGTTAAAATATTAAACTAAACTTTTCCAAATTCTATTGGATGAGATTATTTCGACCCATACCCTCATTATATTCTAAATAAATCAATTTGGAGCTATTTAAAACCGAATATGGATTTATAATAAAATAATATTTTTAGTTTTTTCAAAGGTGACCCTCTCCTCCCTTATAAAAGGGAACCTCCTCCCTCTCTTCCTCACACCACTTTGATCCTTCAAGATCGGCCAGACCCTACCAATTTATCATCTCCACTTCCCTAGAAACATCATAGAGTTCTTGATCTTCTTCAAAGACCAATTTTAGTGCCCTAAAAGGATGTCTCAAAGAAGCGCTTCAAAGAAGAGGTAATGTCCGTTACCGATTATTTCAACTTTATTTCTTCTTCCACTTCTTCTTATTTAGTTGTTTAATTATGAATTTATAACATCAGTATCACTAATATATTGATATGTTATTATATGTATGAAACAACCATATTTTACCATCTATCCATTATATAGAAAACGAAATCACCGCGCGTGCGTACGTACATAATACCGTCTCCACGCTGTGGTGTAATCTGTTTTCCACCACCACCTTACTTGGATGGTATAATGGTGTAAAGAATTAATATTTATTATTATTTTAAAGTGATATTGATTCTGAAATAGTATACATACACTCCAACACAATTCCACGATCATGGGAATGATATCATCGCTCGTGCGTACGTACTGAATACCGTCTCCACGATGTGATGCGACTCATTCTACATGATTTTCATTCCATAATGATTACATAAATTAATTGAGTGAATAAATATGATATATATTACACTAATACCATTCTGGAAATGAGGTATCTATAACCTAAAAAGAATAATAAGAATTTATTCGACAAAACACACATAAGAACAAAAAGTAATAAACACCTGAATAACAAGTAGCAATGAAATATTACTAATAATAAGCTAATAATATGACCATATATGATATCATAACAATTAGTATTATTCTGCAATAATTCAATGACATTATTTAAATCATTATACAAGAGTTTTGGACACGTACGAAGAAAATCAGACCTAAGGTAAGGGAAATATCACAATCTCATTTTTATATGAGATTGTTTATACTTTGGAATTTACTGGGGTCTATTTTATCATCCACATCCATGTTTCCTCAATATGAAATATTATTTATATCCTCCTACAATTTTTTAAATCCAATTTTACCCTTCTGTGAGTTTTTAGTAAAAGATATGAAATAAATCTTTTGTCATATTTCGTACGAGGTACTTTTTGACTTTTCCGACAAAAGTACAAGAAGAATGTTTTTTAACTTATACCGCATGAATGGATTTTTAATACATTATTTACAAGAAGCTTCCTTTATATTTTTTCATCTTCATTTATAATCAACTACTTTTAGTTTAGAATTGTATGCCATGTTAAGAAAGGAAAAGTGTTTTTGAAGTAGAAAGGATATTTTCCTCAAGAATGGAGTTCAAGTGTTTTATCAAAATTATTTTCCATCTAAGATAATAAAGGGTACTGTTTCTATCCCAATTATTACATTTATTTGATTATGTTGTGATAGAATTATTTTTATGAATACCTGTATCTTATATGAATTGTTTTAAGATGTCACGATGTTTAAGAATCCAATTTTTATTACATGGGTTATGCTATGATGTATGGTTTATGATTTTGTGGCACACATAAGAATGGTATAATTATGAGATGGGTGGGACCTATTTCTCCCTCCAATGCATTGGGTAAAGATTTTATATCTCATGAGATAGACATGGCTGGAACGGCATGTTAAACCAGTTCCGTGAAACAGGACTGAAACCGGGAATGAACTCAGTTCAGAAATGGACTTTGTCCACTAAGATAGTCTGGGCAATGAGTCTTGACTAATAAGAAATGATTCTATTTGATTATGTGTGTATGTCACAAAGCGTCATGTTTTAATTTATGATTATTGTGATTACATTTCACTACCATGATTTATCCCATGTTATGAAATTTTGATATCTTTTTCAGGGTAAGATTTCTAAAATGTCATGTTCTTATGAATATGATGTGATTGATATTTATTTTGTTTACCCTTACTGAGCATTTGAGGTCACCTTATTGTATGTTTTCTTTCCCCAGGTCAGGAAGAAGGTTACTAAGTAAGATATACCAAAAGACACTATAGATATGATGAAATAAATGGGAGATAGTATAGACGCTTTATGAACCAGTTGTTTATGTTTCCCAGTTTTTAAAGACACTATACCTATACGGTCCTTTCAAGGTTTTGTTATATGTTGTAATAAGTGTAATAAAATTTTTAAGTACTAAGAATTTATGTAAAGTATGGGTCGTTATAATCTTCATTATGAAAATCTTCATTACAAAATTGTTCATTACAAAAAATAATAAATAAAATTCAATACAAAAAATATGAAAAACTTCATTATGAAAAATTTCGAAAACAACATTACGAAAAATTTGAAAAACATCAATACCAAAAATATTAAAAACTTCCATATGAAAAATATGAAAAACATCATTATGAAAAATAATAAAAATATCATTACGAAAAATATTGAAAACTAACAAGAAAATGTACCCCCATATGAAAAGGAGTTTATTACTGTAAGAAGATTGATTCCACAGGAAGTTAACAAGGAAGATTACCTTACAATTATCATTTATAAATTCTATTTCATTTATTCAAATCTATCATAGGGGAAAGAGTTTCTGAAAATATCAGCAAGTTGATCTTGTGTTCCGATAAATTGAATAATGATATCTTCTTTTGGTGTGAGTTCCCTATGAAAGTGACGCCTAATATCTATGTTCTTTTCACAAGAGTGATGTGATGGGTTTTTACTAAGGTAAATGGAAGTTGTTTATCACACAAAATTAGTGTTTTCGTAAAACTCATACCATAGTCTTTGAGTGGGTTTTGCTTCTAGAACACTTGAGCACAACAACATCCAGCTGCCACATATTCAGCTTCAGCAGTGGAATGTGCTACTGAGTGTTTCTTCTTTCATGACCAAGAAACTAATTAATCTCCTAAGAAATGACATGTTCTGGATGTACATTTTCTATCCATTCTACATCCAAAAAGTTCATCATCCGAAAAACTATTTAAAACAAAATCATTTCCAGAAGTATAAAAGGTTCCTAAATCCATGGTTCCCTTTAAGTAGAGAAAAATTATTTTCACTACATTTAAGTGAGATTACTTAGTATTGGATTGATATCTTTCACATAATCATAATTAAGACATTAATTCTGGATGACTAGCTATTAAGTAAAGTAGACTTCATATCATACCTCTAAAAGATGTTTGATCTACTGTTTTCCAAGCTTCATCAATATCAATTGAATTTGAGGTACCAATGGGAGTACATAAACCTTTAGTGTTGTTATATACATAAATTTTAAGAATATATATAATATACTTTTGTTGGGATATATATATTTCTTCTGGTTTTGAGAGATTTTAAAACCAAGGAAAAATGTTAACTCACTCATCAAACTTATTTCAAACTCAGATTTCATTAAATCCGCAATGGAATCAGTTATTGATTGCTGAGTTAAACCAAATATAATATCATCAACATAAATTTGATCAATCACAACATTTTTCGTATCATTTTTTATAATAAGGGTTGGATCTTCATTTCTCTTAACATAATTATTGTCAAGAAAAAATCCTGTAAGCCTATCATACTAGGCTCGTGGGGATTGCTTATGTCCATAAAAAGAATTGTTAATTCTAAAAACATGATCTGGATGTTTTGTTTCTTCAAAACCAGGAGGTTATTCCACAAAAACATCCTCTTGATCATAACCTTTAAGGAAAGAATATTTCACATCCATTTGAAAATGTTTGAAATTGAAGAATGTTGTGAAGGCAAGTAGGATATGAATAGATTCAAGTCTAGATATTGAAGAATATGATTCTACATAGTCGATTCATTCTTGTTGATTATAGTCTTTAGCAACTAATCTAGCTTTATTTCTTACAATGATTCCATTTTCAACACACTTATTTTTTATGAAACATTTTACTCCAATAATAGAAGTTTCTTTAGTTCATTCAACCAAGGTCCAGACATTTTTTTTGAATTCAGTTAGTTCAACTTGCATGGATTTAATCAAATCATCATCACTTAAAGCTTAAGTGTTCTTTTTTGGTTCTAATTGGGAGAGGAATTCTAGATGTTCTACTTCATTTCTTAAGGAACCTGTAGTCCTTACAGGTTGATTCACATTACCAATGATTCTATCACTAGGAAGATTATTTAGAAACAACTGATTTGGATTTTTTAAAACCTGTTCATCAACATATGGTAGGAAATATTCTGGGGTAAATGCTTCACACACATTTTCTTGTGAATTTTCCTTATCAGTTGGATCTTCTAACAAAGATTGATAATCTGTTTTTGAAAACACATTCGAAGATGTAGGTTGTGGTTGTTTAAAAGCAAAAGGATTAGTTTCATCAAATTTCACATGTGATGTCTCTTCAATAGTACGCATGTTTTTGTTGAAAACACTATAAGACATAGAATTTGTGGAGTAGCCTAAGAAAATTCCTTCATCATATTTTGTTGAGAATTTATGTAGATTATATTTAGTATTCAGAATGAATACCTTGTTTCCAAAAACCTTATAGTAGGAATGTCTGGGTTTTCTACCATTCCATAACTCATATGAAGTTTTATTAAGAAAAGGTCTAATAAAAAGACGATTTATAGTATAAAAACGAGTATTATAGCTTAAGACCAAAAATGTTTGGCTATTGAATACTCGCTCCACATGGTTATATTTATCTCCTGAAGAATTCTATTTCTTCTTTCAACACCACCATTTTGTTGTGGTATTCTCGGTGCTAAGAAGTTATGAGTAATGCCCTTTCTACTACAAAAATTTCAAAATCAGAATTTTTAAATTCTCTGCCATGATCACTATGAATAGTTTTCAATGGAATATTTTTCACATTTTTAATATGGGATCTAAAAATTTTAAAATATAAAAAATATTTATATTTCTTTGATAGAAAATAGACCCACATAAATCTAGTTTAATCATAAACCAAGACAAATACATAATACTTTCCCCAAATGCTTCTAGTTTGGGTAGGATCAAAGAGATCCATATGCAGTAACTATAATTAATTAGTAGTCGAGACTTCAGCAACTGATTAAAAACTTGATTTATATTACCAGCCATATTTACAGTGCCACAAACTTTTAGGAATCAAATCTACTCTCAAGTATATCCTTAACAAATATTTTCATAGAAAGTTTGTATAAGTTCCTAAGGTTTCAATGTCCTAACCTTCTATGTTATAACCATGAATGATCTTCCATTGCACTAAGTCATGGTAGATCTTTTCTCCTAATGTCTTGTATGTTTAGTGTGTAAACATTATCTTTCCTATGGGTTGAAAGAATAAACTCTTCCTTGTAATTTTGTACTAAGAACATATCATTCCAAAAATTCACAAGGTACCCATCATCACATAATTAGCTTATGATAATTAGGTTGTTCTAAAGACCATTAACAAATATAACATTTGAAATAAATGTTTTTTCAAGAAGAAAAATGTTACCGATACCAAAAATTTCTCCCAGAGCATTATCTCAGAAAGATACTTTTCCTCCTTTCATCTTGATAATATTTTCGAAATAGTTTTTGTTTCCAGTCATATGTTGGGAACATCCATTATCCATGTACAAAGTATTATTGTTGGTACCTTCTCTATTTTCCTTAAAATAAGCAAAATTTAGGTTTTTGGATTCCACAGTTTCATGGATCCGGAAATCTCAGAAAGAAAAATTCTATACACCCACATCTTTTTAGAAAAATAGGATTTATGAAATCCTAAAGAATGGGTTTTGTTTAAGGAACAATTATTTTACCAATGCCCGTCACACTGACACTTAGTGTATAATGGATCACTTTGAGGAACAAAGTCATTGTTACAAAAAATCAGCTTAGAACTAGTATAACCAAAACCATAACTATTCCTTAGACGCCATATTTGAGAATACAATTTATCAAAATTTTCCTAACCTTAGGTAATATTTGACAAAAACATCATCAAAGAAAATATTTTGGATTTTTGTTTGATAACCAAATTCATGTATTTAAAAACATTTTATTTTGAACTAGATATAGGCACAAAAACATTTTTCTTAGATAATAATTTTTCAAGATCTTTAAAATGATTATTCTTCTCAAAATTTACTTCCTAAAGATTATTTGAAATATATTAAAAGTCAGCATTTTTTTTATCATGATCATTAGAAGGAACTAATATTTATTTAGTAAGAATAGTATTCCTAGATTTTCCTTTATCATTTTTTTTATGAGTTTTGAGTTCCCAATCTCAAGGAGTTTGACAAACCTAGAAACTTCTTCATAGGGAGGTAAAGTATTATCTTAATCAAAAAAAGATTCTTTATCTGAAGAGTTATAATTTTTTCATTACTATTATTTTAATTTAAAGAAACAATGGTCATTGATTCACCATTGTATACCTTAGCCATTAAACAATGATTTTCAATTGGAAATATGGTTATTAGACTAAGATTCTTTTGTCCAAAAAATTTGTAATCTGAAGATTCATCTGAAGAGTCTCCACCACTGGCACATTAGGTGTCGTTAGCTTTCAAGACTTTCTTAGCTTTATCCTTGTAATACTTCTTTATGTTTCTCTCAGAATGCTTTTACTTTCATTCATTTCTCTTAATTATAGGACAGTCAGGTCTTATATGTTCAGCTCTCTTGCATTAATAACATGTAACTTTTGAATCTTTTTATCTTTCCTTTCGTTCATCTTATATATGGATTGAAATTTCCAATGTCCACCTATCTTGTTCATCCTTCGAGCAAGATTGGATAATTAATTCTCTGAGGATTCACTTCCACGAGATTTGGATTGAATTACAACCTTTTGAGATATGGATCTAGTAACTCTCTCAGGAGTCTTGGCTTTCATATTATTTGAAGTTGTAGTAAAAGAAAGCCTTCCATTCCCATTCTTATTCTTAACATTATTAGTATCTCTCTTCATTCTAGTACCATGCTGAAGAAGAGTTCTAAATAACTCATCTAAGGTAATTTGAGTGACCTTTCTGTTCTCATCTATAGTTGTCCTATTGGATTATCATTCATTGGGCATGATGTCTATGATCTTATCAACAAGAGGTTCATCATCTAATAATTTCTCACCCATGGATTGTAAACTATTCACAATAGTCACTAATATTTGTTTCACTTTACATATGGGTTCTCCATAAGGAAAGAAGAAACTATGATATTCAGATCTAAGCATGGCTCTTCTTGTTTCAATAACTTTTGAAGTCCCAAAGTGTGTAACTTCAAGTTTAATCCATACACAATTTTCTACTTCACGAGATGAAATTTGGTTATATATATTTCTAGTCATGCGTAAAGCAAAGTATTGTGTACCTTATAATTCAGTGAATATTCATGCTTTTCTTGATTGGTGAAGGTACTATCTTCTTTGTCAGGGATTTTATATCATCTAGTAAGCATAACAAAATTATCAACACCAGTATTTGTGATGAAAGTCTTAATGCTATATCTCCAATATTTATAATCATTTCAATCAAAGATAAGTGGTCTTGTTGAATTGAAATTGTCTATAGAACCAACATTAAATCCTACCATCTTTAAGAAAAATCTCTCCACAGAAACATTTTATTAAAAATGTTTGTAAATTAGGAAAATATTCCGAAGAAAGGAAAATATAGAACAAGATTATCTCTAATAAAAAATGAATCCGAACAATATGAGTCCAAAAAACTGATTCTGAAAAAGAATGAGATGAATTATATTCTGAATCTAATCGTGAGATAAATTCTAATTGATCCAATTCTCTGATACCAATTGTTGAGATGGTATGTGAGATTGATATACTCTATAATACCAAATGTATGATTGAAATAAAATAGATACTGTATGAAGTATTTAATTATTCTCAAGATACAAGAGGGGAGTGAATTCTATCCTTTAAAAAAATCTTTTAGGAACTCGTAAAGATGATTTTTTTTAAAAAATTTAACCAAGGTAATTCACAAAACCTCAAGTTATACACACTTTCTAGATTCATGAAATATGATTCTGAGAAAGAAATTCCAGAAAAGTGATTTTGGAAATGAAACATAATGAAAGTTTACAACAAAAAAGATTCTACCTTAATGAATATATAATATAACTACATCATAGTACAATTATAAGGAAGTATAAGACAGTTATACTTTCATCAAAAATACAAATGTAGCAGAAAACATGTAATAAAACAAGTAAAAAGTAGTAAATCTTTTAACCCAAAGAGAAGTGTATCCAACAACCTTGTATAAAGGTCCCATGATTTATACTTTCAAAAACTCTATCTTACCCATACTAGGGTAAGCCCTCGATACAAAGATCGGAGTCTGTCTTGCTATCCCAGTAAGCCCTCAACTTTTAGGTATTCGAAACCTGTGTCTTCCTCAGCAAGGAAGCCCTCAACATCAAGGTATTAGACACCTCTGTCATCCTATCCCCATAAGCCCTCACTTATACACAACAACAATCGGAGTAACACAAAGAAAATCTGAACAATTTGTTCAGTACGCACTAAGCATGACAGTCTCTATTGAGAAATCACTTCAACAACATATAATCTCTAGAGACATCAAACAGTATTGATATCTTTCAAATGAGCTCCTATTTATATGCACAACTTCAATAGTCGGCACCCTCTTCAAATGATAATATTTTACCTTGAATTTCGGAGCGACCTGAACAAGTGTCACTCAAACAATGGCTAGTTAGTATTTAAAAGAACAACATTGTTTTATAAAAAAACATGTGTTAGAAAAAATATTGTTACATAAATAAAATACAATATTCAGAATGAAATAAAATGATGGTTCAGAATCTAACCAAAAATGAATTCGGATTCTATAATAAAAAGGATATTTGGATTCTGTTTTCTAGGAATTCGGAACCTGAACTCTATAGAATTTTGGAGTTTGAATTTCAAGAAAATTCGGAATCTGGATTCACAAGAATTTGGAACCTCAACATACAAAGTTCGGAGTCATAGTTCATGAGAATTTGAAGTCAGAACTCATAAGAGTTCGTAGTCTGAATTCAGAGAACTCTAAGTCTTAACTCAGGAAATTTCATAACCAAAATTCTTATTTGGAATTTTGAGTCATAACTCAGAAGGGTTCATAATCAGAATTCTGAGAATCTGGAGTCAGAACTCAGAAGAGTTCATAACCAGAATTTGTATCCATAATTCAGAGTCAGAACACAGAAGAGTTTGTAACCAGAATTCATAATCAGAATTTGGAGTCAGAAGCTAGAAGAGTATGTAACCAGAATTAATAATCAGAATTAGGAGTATGAACTCATAAGAGTTAGTAATCAAAATTCTTAATCATAATTAAGAGTTAGAACTAAGAAGTGTTCAGAACAAGAATTTGTAATTAGAATTTAGAGTCAGAACATTGAGTGGTTAATAACCAGAATCCGTAATCATAATTCTGATAATTCGGATATTTAAATAGAATGCTTCATATCTAGGTATTTATAGGATTTCATGTTTTTGGATTCAAACCTAATTTTACACATTGAAAAATTATGACATGAACAATGAAAACATGGTATGTATAAATTTCCTTGGGGAAGGAAATTTTTTCATTATAGGAGTAAAACATATGGTAAATAGATATTTTCCTTAAGATAAGGTGTTTGTGATTTTCAAAACAAGAAGGAATGGTAAAGTCATAAGGAAATCTTAATGACTCAATAGTCTCCCCTTTGTATGAAGGAATGGAAATGTCTTAAGGAAAACCTTATTGACTCAACAATTGACCCACTCAATAATGGGGGGTTGGGAAGTTATTTTAGAAATCTAGGATTTAATTCCTTTTATGATTCCCTTTTCTATCCTATACATATCCAATAGTATTGGATCCCTTTCAATACTCATCAATGATAGGGTTGTGGGATCATTTCTACTCGAAGCTTCTTCCACTTTATTTGACATGCTCAGATGGTAATAGATTGAACAATTGTAGTTTGTTATCGAATTTAGCAACCATCGTTTTCCCATATCGTGCTCCATTTGTGTCAGTATATACTTTAGTACTTATGATACATATATATTTCACATTTCTCCCTATTGAGGTAAGGCCTCTAAATATTCAATGAAAATATCTTTGGATACAATCTAATATCTGTCATTTTGTATTTTTTCTTATAGATCATTAGTTAGTGATAGGAATAGGTGATCCCTTTTTCATTTTTCATGAGTACAAAACCCAATCCCTTTTTGAATAAATCACTATAAATCACAAATAATTTCCCATCAGAGGGTAATGTATAATGATTAGCCTCTTCTTCAAATCTTCACATCCATCCTAACATTACATAGTCTAGAAAAAACACTCTCATCAAATTTAGATTAGTAAGTTCCCTAAAAAAATATGAGAGTTATCTCAAAATTCAATGACAGTACCAAGATAGTCATATAAAATATGAATTTATATAAAAGCTGTGGGTCTAGGTAATCATTAAATTGCATATATCTTTTAATGATGAAGAAATATCAGTTTAATGGTGATCAGATTCCATAATTATGTTACATTCCAAATCCAAAAGGTACATTTATTGTACATCACATAAAACAATAAATTTATCAAATCTTCAATGCATAAAAACAATTCTCTCATGATCCACCTGGATTCTTAATTAAATCAAACAATTTTTTATAAAAAATACAACCAATATATAAATGTAATCCATATAGAATCTATTTGTTATATCGACGAAGATAACTGGAGATTTAGTGATTCATAATGTCCTTACAATAAACTCTTAGTGCTCATTCATTAAGTGAAAATATGTCATGGTGATATCATCCTTATTTACATTTTAATTATAATAAACCATCATTGGATCCACCTTAGATTAGTAATGGGAACCAAATAGTTAATTGAAAAAGTCATCAATCTATAACAAATTAGATTTTTTATCATGATTTTATTGAGCTTATGATCATAATTTCGGAGGCACATTTTTTCATTCTTCTTCTTGATGAAAAGGACAAGCTCAGTCCATGGTGAAACACGTTGGAAAATAAATCCTTTATCAAAATTATATTGAAAATACTTCTTCTTCCCTTCAAGTTCAATAGTGGATATTTTTTATGAATTCATTGATATTGAGAAATAACTAGGTATATTTTTTGATTTAGAACACTACTTATGAGAAAAGAGGAAGACTAAAAAATTATTCCGGAAACACATAATGGTATTCTATTGCAGTGGTAATGTCATTGAGGATGAACTTTTTCTCTAGTTTCAATCAATACAGAATGATCAAAACATTCAAAAGTTATTTATAATTATTCTTAATATGATTATTAAAGATGAGATTCATCCTCCTCCTAACAATTTTATAGAATAATAGGGTGATTTTTAAAAGTGAGGGTGATTTCATTCTCCAAAAAATATAAATTGTATTTTTATAAGGAAATACACTTTATACCATGTATAACATTGAATTCATCTCAAGGGAGAATAACAAGGTTCCCTAGGAAATTCATCTCACAAATAATGACCTATATTGTATTTTCACTGATAATATGACTTAAATATTTTGATATGGTGCTTGAATGGTTCTTTTAAACTTGTGTGATATTAAATAATTCGGGTAACTAAAATCATATAGGAAACTGAACTTAATGAATGGATAATAAGAATACAATTCAATATTTTATTTTGTTTATAATATTTTTCTGCATCCAAAATCTATATTGAAATGAGAATATCCAAACTATAAATAATTAAAAATTATAACTATGAACATTTAATGGATAACCCCTAAATTCAAACTATTATATAACCAATAAATTTATATGTAACAATCTATGTTATCCACATTCTATTAACTAACATTAAATTTCAGAGGAATTGGTTTCACATTTATAATCAGTTGTAAAAATAATATGACTAAAAAAAGAATATATCTGATGAGTTTTCGACTAGGTATGCAATTTCTAGAATCATTGCCATGCACCATATATAGGTTATGTTAATAACCAATGATCAGTATTGGAGTTATTACCTTTACGTACCTCTATTCAAAAACAAAATTCAAATTAAAATATCTGAAAATGGATTTATTTTCAAGGGGAATAACAATCACTATTTTATTTATCAAAATTTAGTTACATTATTTAATGTTTATTTATATACTTTTGGTTTTCACTATGGTTTTCTAATCATAATCCCCAAAATAACTATACATTTATATAATACCAATTATTACAACTCATATATTTTATAAATTTTATTTCATGATGTATTACATAATGATACACTTAATACGATCACAAGAGATCAATATGTATATTTCATTTTGTTTATTTGATACATATCACCATTACACTAAATAAGGATACAACAACATTAATTGTAAACTCTATAATATTCCCTTAAAATTGCATTGATCTTCTAAAACTATAAGAGATAACCTGGGGATGTACTTAAGAAAGGGATGAGATATAACAGACATGAACGGAATAGTCGAATCATATCATGAATTAATGTAATACACTTTATAAAATAGTTATAACATGATGTAATATAATGGCGAGAATCATAAAAATGACCCCCAAAGTATGATATATGTTTATAAAATAAAATATTCATATTAAGGATTCAGTAACATAAAACATGGAATCATAGTAACAAATAAAGGGTGACCAGAAATAAATCCTAACATAGTGTGATTAGGATAGCCACATGTGCACCAAAAAATTGATTATCATGATTAAATAAAATTACCCAATGAATTGGAGGGCTATATAATCCTTTCCCTTCCATCACATTAATATTCTGAAATTTCATATGTGTGCCACATGGGTCATACAATGTTATAGTGTATTAAAAATATAAAATCCCATTATTAGTTATTGTTGGTTACACACATGGGAGTACCAAATAAATGAACGATTAGTAAAACATGGTGAATTTAATTGAGTGGTAATGATTATGGGAATTCACAACACAAATGATGGGGATGGAATTTCATTGGATAATTTTGGCAGTATGAAGATTGTATTTAAATGTTTATAAAAGTGTTTAATGAGAGTGAAATGTGGTATATAATTATACAAAAATCATATAAAAAATAAAGATATATGCATATACATATTAAAACATGAACAATTTGAAATCTAAGAGGTTAATATAATGAATTTAAATGAATAAAAAGGGTTGGGAATAAAACAACTTACCCTAAGAGGGTGATTCTAAAAGATTGGGAAGAGCATTATTAGAGATTGGGAACACAACTAGAGTGAATTAGAGATGTATATGGGGACTAAATTCATGATAAATATAATTTTAGTAATGTGGAATGTGTTTTTTTAGTAAAACATATAAGAGTAATTTATAAATTTCTAAACTATGTTTTTAGAATCTATATAATAGAGTTAAAAATCCAGACACACCACCTTTTTTTACAATGGTTTCTTCCATATACGAGTGGTTAAAAATATTTTATCCTGATAAGAAAAAAACACATTAAAATAATAACCTTGACGATTTATAAGTGAGTAATGTTCATAAATAGATGTTAATAAAATATAAAAATATAATATTGGTTTTACATTATTCATTATATGTTTTTAAAATTAATAAAATATCTTCTAAACACAATATTGTGAAGTGGAATGGTAACTTTTATCAAGTATTAATTTTATAGTTTTAATTACATCACTTCTAGGATATTATGAGGCCATAATGTATATCCTATATTTGTACCGTATTTAATTTTTATCCATAAATTTATCTATCTTAAAAAATTATAAACAATTCACCACTATCTCATTTCGATGTGATGATTTCAATTTTTTTTAAAAAATACATTATTCAAAATATTAGAATATATCCTTTTAAATAAAAATCATTATTTGTGGAATAATGCTATTTTTCAAGACACAAATAATATTCTATCCTTTATTGGAACTACATGGGACTACATTAAAATATACTATCATTTATATTTATAAAAAATTATTTAAAAAGAATATTTTTTGAAAACAAAATTTATATCAAAATGACTTAATTTATAAAAATGGTATTTGAATTGAGACTTTAGATTTTCCAAATATATAATTTTGGTTTCCTCATCTCAATATATAATATTTATCAACAATTTATATTTATAAATAATAATGAATAGAGATGAATATAATAATTATTTTATAAAAATTAATATTTAGAAATTCATACTACATGGTTCTAAATATATAACCCCTTATAATTGTTGAGTATTTATTATGGGTATGTTGTGTGATTGTAGTAAATTTACTGGGGGGTTTGATGAACATTGTTTGTATGGTGATCTCTATAACATTGAATTTATCCCATACACGTTTTAGCATATGTGATAGTTGTTAGATAGTATCTTGGTCTAGGTCAATTGAAAATACTAATGATGTTATCTCCCTTTTTAGATCTAATAAATAATAATCAAATTTTATGATCATACTGGTTGATTCCATCACTTATTTCTTTTTATACTAAATTGATAATATCAAAAACCTTAATCTATTATAATCTTATCAGTCGCTATATAATTATTATATTATCAATGGTTTTTAATGTTAAATGGTATTCTAAAATATCTATATATTCATTTTAAATATATTATTTGAATATTCTTATTATGAATATCCATTAATATAAAATAAGTATTTTAAGGTTTATTGTCTTTTGAAGACAAGGTCCCTAATCTAGTGAATGAAATATAAACAAGACACACACAATTTTATCCTGCGTAATGTTCTCCTAAATCATTTTGATGACCCCAAATATCTGTGGATAAATTGTGGAATATATAAATTAATGGATAAGTAAAATACCAATAAGGGATTAAATATAATGATGAAAAATAACAAGGAAGTTAATGGTATAACCTGATGTTATAATAGAGAATAAACACGAGTAATCAAATAGGAGAATAACATAAATTTAATGGAATCATAAGATGGTTGAAATATAGGTATGTGGTGAAAAATAAAATCATGACATAAATGTTTTTCAATGATAGACTCCATGAAAACATCACATTGAGGACATGGTCCCATAATAGATTATATTCGTTACCTAATCTGATACACAATGTCTCATAAGATTAAAACAGTTCCCATATAACTGGAGGACTATGTTATTTCATAGTCTCCCATAAAAATCAAATTATCTACATGAATATTTGTTCAACCTAAGTAAATCAATCATATGTCCTAAATATATGAATATCTCATGAAAATAAACCGATTTCATAATCTTGCTTCAATGTATAATCAAATGTTATTTCTTAAAGAAGGCATTTGGGAAATGGTCATTAGGCATGTATTACCCCATAAAAGGAATGAATAATGAGATAAGGATATATATAAGATACAAATATTAATAATATTTATTTATTCAATAACATTAAAGAGAGACATAAAGTGAGTTACATAGAATGCTACCATAACCCAGTGATAAATGTAGGTTAGAGAGTTATCTTACCATGATCCTGGTTCATCACATGCTCTACTCGTATTTGTGAATAATATACTTCTAATAATTATATAATTTATTAAAACCCAGTTAAGTATTATTATTCTTTTTATTTTAATTGTTACCATTTCATATTAAATTACTTAGTCATTTTGGTTGATGTCAGATCCTTTGATTATCTTTTTCTCATATATCAATAACCAATTTGGTAAGTTAGAAAAAGTGAAATTGAATATTATTTTATCAACGTAAAAGTATTATTAATAAAATAATTACTATTTTCATACATATATTAATGTTTTATAACATTATTTCACATATAGTCATGAAAAAGAAACTATTTTATAATAATTGAGATGACAAGTCTCACATACGCATAAGTAACATTATAGTTTTTCAATATACATGATGGAAAAAGGCTAGGGTTTTTTACCTATAAATAATTATAAATATGTTTTAAATATCAAGTTAGTTTTATAAAAAACTTATATATACAATACAGATGATGCATTAATAAAAATTAATCACATCACTTTACAAGGTGATAGTCCTTCATAAACACAAATGATGTTTTCGATTAACATTGAGTTTTATGGTAAGAATGTTTATGATATTTTATATTTCAATAATTTTTTATATTAAATATATATGAAATATAAAACATTAAATACATAATTATTAACACATGTGAGAGGTGATGATGTAAAAATGAATTACATCGGTTCGTGAAATGGTAGTCTACTATACTTATGAATGATGGTTTTGTTTCCCATTTGATGGAAGTGGGTATAGATTTAGGCTATAAAATCAATAAACTATTATCATAATATTTTTTAGATAATTTATTATTATATATTACTATTGACTACTATTTCTAGGTGGTGGGGGAAGAAATTAAAAATATCGTCAGTTTTGAATGATACCTCTTCTTTACACCACCTCTTTATGATTATAGAAATATTCTTCATAGATTAACATTATGATCAGAAAAAGGATTATAAGATGTTTATTATGTAATTAAGAAAGGAATTTGGATATTTATGGAAAAAATAACTGGTTTTTTCTGTGCAGATAAGAGTAGATAGGTTGTTCTCTTTTAAAAAGAAGTATGAGTTTCATTCTTATAATTAACCAAAACTATTCAATAATGCGATGTCACTCTCAAAACAACTTCCTCCAAAAACTGAAAATAAAGGAGTGAAGGAAATATAATATTTATACACACCACTTATATTATAAATTACCTTTTCTTAAACATGTATTTCACTTAACGCTATGGTTACTCGCTTTTACCATTTTAATTATTTTACCATGATAATAATTTTTTAAATTTTTTTAACAATTAACTATGACCAAAAATTAAATTGAAAATAATATATGATATAAATTATTCTTATTAAAAATATTTAATCCATTTAATGAATTTAATAAAACTGATGAAGGAAAATATAATTTAAAATAAAACCTATAGGGGGGATGAAAAAAGCAGTGTCTGAGAAAATGTTTTTTTTTTCACGAAAAAGATGATCTAATAATAACTATATCATAAAAATAATATTTATTTGAATTTTAAAATATAAAGTAAATATATATCATATAAAAAATTTATTTAAATAAATATTCATTACTTATTATTTAAATGAATAAAAATAGAGATTCTTTATGCACTTTAAAATAGTTTTCCAAAAATTGTTTTTTAAGCCAAAGAATAAACTTATACTAAAATCCAGTATGAAGATTATTTAAATATAATAAATAAGATTAAATATTACTAAATAATACTTATTAAAACTTGAAATAAAATTAAAATATTATTAGTAATCAAAAATTGCATAATTTATTAAAAGAAATGACAATTTTAAACAAATTTGTATTTTTAACTATTCACTGAAAATGGTTTTCTTATGAATAGTCCAAAACTTTTAACATTAGTAAATATAGATTTTAATATTTAAAAAATTATTTCCATTTTATAATGTTATATTTCTAAAATATCTATAAAATAATTATAATACTTTCTCCCAAAAAAGGGAAAACACATTTTTGTAATAAATTTTTTTATTAAGAAATGAAGTCTTATTTCCTAAGAATTTATAAATAAATTTATATTCATTAAATAATGTATATATATTTCATTAATTAATTAATATAAATTAAAACCTAATATTTTATATCTTTGTTATAACAATAAAATTATAATAATATGTTGTTGTTCATTTAAACTCAGTTTTGTGTGTCGAATACATTATAGAACATAATGTTATGTAAAAATCCCAGGGTGCTAAATTTAATCTCAACATACAATTATGGATATATTTTATAATGATTATAAATAAAAATGAATTATAATTCATATGTTCTATATGAATGTATTAATTAATATGACATGTATCCATTCATAATGTAATTTTCTTTATAAAAGTCTTGGTTGTTAGATAGCCTCCGTTGTTACATCTATGTCAGAGTAGACATACACTTTTAGTATCTAAAAAGGTATGCACTTTCTAGTATAACCACACAATATCTACATTAATAATGATTTGGGCTGTAATCATATACATTAATTTCTCACTTAGTCTTATCCATAGGTTTTTCAATTTCGTTCTCTTATATTAACCCCCAAAGAAATTGTTCATTAGCGCATAAAAATCAAATAATATACTATACTATATTTCTATCTATTCATTTAAAGATATGATCAAACTTAACTTATAAAAACATTAATTATTCGCAACAAACATCCTAATATCCCATGTTATCTATACCATACTCTAATGCCAATTAATAAAACTAGACCATGTGCTCCAAGATCTAGGGACATAATTATATTCTTAAAATATCACATTCATTAATAAAAATACATTCCCACTTATAATTATCCCATAATTACAGGAAAAAAATAAAATTTTACATTACATACATTTCAGTGAAATTTTTGTAGAGGTTTAGATAATTAGTACAAACCAAAACTAACAAAACTCATGCCTTTATCAACTGATGGTTATTATTTTCACTCTATAAGAATCTACTTAATTAATAATAAGTCCTCATAATCACCCACAAATTCACTTGATGTGATATACTACTGAACATATAATGTGTAATAATTTCTTTCACAACCTAGGGATATATAATCACAAGAAAGGCTGAATGAAAATGACTAGTTAGAGAAAAAATACAACAATGTGAAAAATCGCATAAATATTTATGGAAAAAAAAACAATCATAATAATTTCATAATAAATTAAAGACGAGAGCTTAATAAAGCCATGTATTGAAGTTAAAATAAAAATAGTAAATGCATAAAGATATGTGGTTCCTTAAGGAATAAAATACATAATTTCTCAAATATAATTCCATACCATAATCTAGGACATCATGATCATATACATTGAGATCTTAGAAATCTTGATATTACAATAAAGGACATATATTGTTTTGGGGAGTAATACCAAAAAATTCCCAAACAATATTGTCTCATGAGATCAACTAATGCATCAAGGGAGTATATAATATGAGCCCTACCGTAATCTTTAATATTTCAAATGAATTATTTTTATGATAAAAAAATAACAATAAATAATAAAATTTTCTATTAATCATATTTTTTTGATAATAATATATAGAACCCCAATACATTTCCCCTTTTCAATAAAATGGATAACATGTTCATCACCCATCTAAAGTAATATTGTGGATAGTTAAAAAATACCTAGAAAACGTTCCAATAATCATTCATATTGGAATAATAAATAAAAAATGATAATAATTTTCACCATGTCAACAAATGGGATAAAATTATCATAATATATAAAAAGGAAGATTGTGTATGGTTAAACAATAATTAGTCAACCTATTAAGAATCATCTATGTTGGAATAACTACATTCAGAACCACTATACATTATCACATGTACACATAATAATAATATTTTCTAGTTTACATATTCATTGATGAATTATGTAAAATTTAATTTTTATACCATATAGATTAATGGGTGTACTGACAAGTCAATATAGAAATAACATGATTATAATCCATCCGAATGTGGATGGTGGATGGTCTCTAGAAACATCACCCAAGGAGTGTGAAATATTTGTCAAAGGTTGTGTGTGATAGGAATGTATATCCCAAGAAACAAATGACATAATACCATATAATAAAATCAATTTACATAATGTATCCAGCCTATATGAAATAAATTAATTACAATGATCATAACACAATGGATGAATGATGAGTTACAAAAAATATTTACTATTGGGGAAACAACTAAATCCACTTCCACTTGAATAAGGGAAGATTATTTAGTTATAAAATACCATAAAACACTAAAAAATAATTTATATAAGATTATTGGGATGATAAATAAATATTAAACCTTAAAAAGGGAACATGGAGAATAACTTGTAACATGTCTCAAAGAATCATAATTGAGAAAAAGAAATCCCATATAGATTAACTAACATTTTATTCAAAAACCATTGAATGGGAGGGCCTATAATTGAATGTACAATACCGTTATAAAAAGATAATTCTTGATATGATATCTAAAATGGTAATTATATGCACCACATAAATTTAAATTAGGTTAATAAAACTAAACAATTATCAAAGAGAGAAATTTGATATGTAATCCCTTATATGTATTCATGTGTATTATAACATGCTCTAACCTCTTATATAATGAACATAAATATCATAATATCTTATCATAGAATATTAATATAGAAATAATAACCCTTTTATAATTATCTTTTTACAATACTATGAATATATTAACCAATTATAGTTTATATTCATTTACGAGTGTTAGAACTTTTGGTTTTTGGTTTTGTAAAACATTCATAATGATGATATCAATTGTCACTTTGTGATATAAATTTCATCATTCATAGATAATTAAATATGTAATAACAATTTTTTAAAATTATTACTCAATTTCTACTTCTAATTGGTGAAAAACATAAAATGACTTATTTAAATTATAATCGTGATGTCTAGTTTTCCATGTGTTCCACAATAAAAATGTGATATATTAATAAATATTTAATTATTAAAAAAAATACAAAATCATTAAAAAATATTAAATATATCATTATTACATGGTATTTTCATTATATTACATCACATAATCCTTTATTACATAAACATTATAACATTGATCATGGAGGGTCCAAACTAACCTTATTTGTTACATATTATAATATTCTTATGAGTAGGGTGATGTATTTAGATAATGATAATATAAAGTATTAAAAAACTAAAATATGTCAAAATTATCATATATAATCAGATAATCTATCTTTATAAACATAAAATATGGGTGGTGATGAAAGATAAAATTAATTGTTCATGGAGGTGGTAGTCTACAAGTTCATAAGAACAATGATATAATTTCTCCTAATAGATGGAATAAATGAATAGATAGTTATAATGAATATAATATTGTAACATTAATTTATATAAATTATAAAAATATTTTTATTTTATTTCATAATGAATAAATATTAATGTATATAATTAAGAATAAAAGTTATGTAGTTTATAATAATCACATATGGTTCTTGAATTCTCCTTCATTTTATCAATAAAAATGAGTCTCATATTCTAACTATTGGTGACCATAGGATTTAAAAATAAAGAGAGGGAAATGTGTGGATAAAATATTTATAGTATCAAGGAGAGGTTTTAATATGATTATGATTCTTGAATTGGTGTAAGGGTCACCCTTTTATTAGTTAATGGAATAATGGTTTTGGGAGAACCCTTATCATTTTCTATAATGTGATGTAATTATTCCAAGGTCCTAGAATCATAAATCAAATAAATAATATTTAATAGTTATTATGTTTATAAATTCATCCCATCCACTAATTTTGGAGATGACATAAATGATTTGAGGATTTCTTATCATTTTTCTGTTTTAAAGATATTTATGATTACCATGGTTATAAATTTTTAAAATTAATAATTAATATTTATGAAAAAATAAACAAATAACTCTGTACCTAATTAGAACATTCTAATTTTCAAAATTTTATATCATTTTATCAAATACTAATTCTATGATTTTGAATATTTAATTTTATGATTATTGCACAGAGTGCATAAAAAAATTTAAAAAAATGTGTTTTTAAACATAACATTTTAGTGTAAGACATATTTATTAAAATTATAAATTTTCAGGAAATATTATTTTTATTTTAAATTCAATAATGTTTTTATGGTTTCATGGATATCCAATATTTAATCTCTAGTAAAAAATACTTGATTCAAAGAAAATGATCTATACTAATTTTTTTATTAAACTAAAATTTTAATTTAGTTATCAAAATGATAGAATCATCATTTATAATCTCAAATTAAATATTAAAATGAATATTTTTATTACATAAATATTTATTTTATTACTTACATTTGGTTTTTAAACATTTCGAATGTGCCTACATTATGGTAAAATCATGAAAAATATAACTTTCCCAGAAACACATTTTTTTACAAAAATAAATCTTTTTGCAATTAACCCAAAATTACATCCTGTGATAATATTTTAACAATAAAAAATGGTTTTAAATAATTTTAAATTCAAATCCTAAAATTAATATATTTAATTTTGAAAGAAAATATTTATATATAAAAATACGTTTTTTAGAAATGAAATTTTGAAATAATAATTGATATTATTCTTATTTGATATATTTATCAACTAAATTATTGTAAAGCGATTATCAATATCAAAATTAATTTATCATTTTTAATAATATTTTTATTAAAATATAAATTCATGTCATAATAAATGAATGTTTTTAGAAAAATAATTTTATATATAATAAATTATTTTAATAGTCATTTGAGTTAATATATTTTAATTATAATAATATTAAATATAGATTTTATTTTATTAATACATATTTTTCATATACCATTTACTCCTCTTTCATCACTATAATTTAATGTAATTATTTTAATTTTCATACATTAATATTTAAATATTAACTTAATATATCAGGGATTCATTTAATTTCATTGTTGAATGTTGTGAAATCTATAAAAAATGAATTATTTATTAGGAATTGTTTGTTAAAATATTATGGTTTTGAAAACTAGATCAATGAGTTTCATCCAACAATTACCCTTTCCACTTTTTCACATATTGTACACATTACATCTTTACAAACCTCAATGAACCATCTTTATAGATGATCTTTATCAATTTCCAATCCTATAATGAAATAATCATATTTCTTACACCTTTTTAATCATATTAATACCATATTATCTTTTATTAGAAAGATGGTTGAGAAATTACTTTATGAGTAATGATGTTTCCCCAACCATAATAACATGTATATCAAAATTTATTAAATCCAAGAATAATGGATCTTTATCCATCCTCATAATGAATAGA
The DNA here is from genome assembly GCA_963277665.1 of Viscum album. NCBI lineage: Eukaryota > Viridiplantae > Streptophyta > Magnoliopsida > Santalales > Viscaceae > Viscum > Viscum album. The sequence continues at coordinate 1,448,344,027 of OY728130.1, forward strand.
ATGAAATGATCCTTCTTGTTCAGTAAATCAGCCACTTTGTTCACCTTTACAGTGTGGAAGTGTATTTTACATTCATAGTCATTGAGTAGAACAAGCCATATCTCAAATGTCATTTTGAGATCTTTATTTGGGAATATATTCATTAAAATTTTATCATCAGTATATTTATGACATATTTCACAAAAAATATAGTGTCTTCATATCATTGATTAAAATTGTTATGGATGTTCACTGAATATTAGATGTTGGATTGTTTATATCACAGATCTATAAAAACATTGAGGCATAAGTAACAAATTTATCATTCTATATAAATACTCTCCCAGTTATATTTTTCAAGGAATCACTATGTATATAAAATAATTCTTTTTTAGATTTTATGGTCTATATTTCTATATTTATTAATCATTTCTTTAGTTCCTTGATGTTTCCTTCATATTTTTCAATCCAACATAATTTTCCAATTTTATGCATTAACATGGTTAATATGTTATCCAATGAGGACACATTTTCAAAAAATAACATATCATAAAAATATTAGACATTGAAACCATGAATTTTATTTATATGCATTAGTGTGGGACAATATTTAACCACCTTTTATTTTTTTGGGTAAAAGTATATTCCATGATTGGATAAAATATGGAAAATAAAAGGGACATACTGAAACCAAAATTAAAACATACCCCAATAGAATGTTCCTCATAATATTGAGATCATTTCATAAGATGTATTAATCCTCTTCATAACACATAGAGTATATAAAAATATCATCAATACCCCAAATATAAATTTAATAAATAAATAATTTATTCATTAGATTCATTAATAGTATTATGCATTAGTTATCCCAATGGCAGATACTATGAAATCATAATTTATATACCTTGTACAAATATCCATCATTGGTATTTCATCTTTCATGACATTTAATTTATTATAACCAAAAAATAGATTAATATTTGGAAATTATTTATCCCCTTGAAGATGATAAAATGTATCATCAATGTAAGGTATGTGGTACTTTATATTTATAGAGATGACATTAATTAATCTTTAATCGTTAAAAAACTCATAAAATTATCCTACTTTTTAAAAAATAAGATCAACAATCCATAACGAGAAATACTAGAGAATATTTATGACATATCAAAATCTTCTTCAATTTTCTTCATTAATTCATAAAATTCTACAATATCCATTCTATATGGAGAATTACATATGGTTTTTCAATCGTGATAGGTAAATAGTGAAATATAATTCATGTTTTATATGGATATATGTAAATTTATTCAAGAAATTCATCAATGAATTCTTTCCATATAGATGAATTCTTTATTCTAATAATATACTTCTCATTTTTTATTCATCTTCTATAAGAACTTTGTTTAGATAATCCATTATAGGGGGCCCCATCTAAGAATCATGAAATGAATTATATCCTAAAAAATGGATTCAATCACATAATTTCTAATTTTATTCTACCCCTCATTAATAAATTCATGCATCATATTTTGAGATATAATTCATCCAAAAGTTTTTTATAAATTCAACCATTGTTATTCTGAAATTTTTTTCAATGGATCGTCATTTATTCATAATAGTGACATTAAAAAAATTAATTTCAATAATATTTCCATAATGTGTTTTAACAGAAAACCCATCCTTAGTGAATCAATGAATTGTTGAATACTCTCATCAAACATGCTAGATATGAATATATTTGTTGATATAATATTAAAAAATACATTTTCTAACATAGATTTTATTATAATTTTTGTTAATATAACATCATTCGGGACATAAAAATATACTCTAGATATTTTAAAATCGTAGTTTTTATCTTTTATCTTCTCATGTTGAATATTGCATTGATGATTAGACAAATGAGTTGAATAGTTTATCATATCCTTGAAGTTAAATCATTTTAAATTAGTGGATTTTTTCCTATCATCATCATAAGGGATCTTAACACCAAATTTGTAACAAACTCACATTCATCATAAGGAATACATTGGGTGTTTCTTCACATATTTATCCAATGAAATAAATTATACCCTTTCAGTATTATCCATTTCAAAATGACTTTCAAAATGTCACTAGAATACTCTTTTCTTCTCTTGTTTTTCATTTAAAATATATAACTGGATGAACTCTATCTCAGTCTTGATTATGGTGGAATCTATTTCCTGTGTTTATAAAAATTATAAAGAGAACAATTATATTCTCATACATGGCTCTAGTCCAACAGAGAAGTGATCGATTTTAAATTCATGGATCCATATATAATATAAAGCCTTCCATGAAAATGTGTTGTTGTTAGCATCATACTATGCCTCATATTCCTTCTACTTTTGTCTGATTTTATTTGATTTCCATTCAATGTTAATGTTTTTTCTCTTGGGGGAAATATTTCACCTATAATATCAATTTAAAATATTTCCACTTAATAAATCCTATATATTCCACATCCTTGGTGGTTTTAATCAAATAGAACCATTATAAAATATCCAATTTGAAGGTAAACAATAATGATACACTTTTCCCATACAATACTTAAAAAATAGGTGAATATAATCCCTAATTACATCATTTATTATGCGTTGACTAATGGATTAGTTGTTCTGTTAAAGAACCAAGGTTGATTCCTCATTAATAAATGAAGCATCATTACACCATTCTATAGATCCACTTTTGTTTATATAGGAAAGGTGGTTTATAATAACCTATGTCAAATACCTTAATGTAATTATAATATACCACGCTCCAACACCATCTTCATTGAAATGATGTGGAAGGAAATCCAGACATTGTTTACGGGCACTGACATAATTTATATTCTGTCCACTATTCATTATTTCTAAAAAATGGAATATATTCAATTATTCATAAATTATTCTATGAAGTTTATATAATAGATTACAATTCATATTAAATATATTTCTTAAGGTTTCTACTAAATCTTATGTATATGTTTTCTAACCGTGTTCTTTTAAATATATTTCTTAAGGTTTCTACTAAATTTTCTAGGATAATAATTGTAATAACATGTACCTAGTACAAAATATATAATGGTAGTTCTATTATATGGGTTCAAAATATAGAAATCATAATATATATAATGTTTCATTTCAATAGAATTATGAAACTAGATACATTAATGAATATTAAATCACATTAAAGCATAAAATATATAAAATTAATAAATTAAAAAAAATTACCTCTCTTTTATAATCCCTATGTCACATGTAGTAATCCTCATGGTTTCTTATGGAAATATGAAATATTATGAAGTGTGGATATTAAGTTCCTGGTAATGGGTCGAATAAAATGGATTTTCTCACAATATAAGAATTTGATAAATAATATATCAATAATTAATGAATATAATAATACCATAACAAATTAAACTATGATTATAATGTCTCCATAGAAAAAATATTAATAAATAAACACATGAATAAGAATAATTGATCCCATAATGATTGAATTCAAAACTCTATACATCATAATCAAAACATTAACTAATGTTTTCATGACATCATCCATAAACACCTATAGATTTTCCAAAACACCCAACATGTTTGTCTCAAAAGGCATGTATATGCATCGAGGGGATATATAATTCCAAGTCTCACCCATCATATAATATGACCAATTAATCCATCAGATAATTATAAAAACAAAAAAAATATATTAATGTCCCCTAATAAACAAATTATATAATTATAGATAAGTATTTAATATTTATCCATTTAGAAATAATAAATAAATTGATTATCAATGTTTCCCCATTTTATTGAATAATGTGCATAAGTAGTTGAATATTAAACTATATGAATATTAACCATGAAAGGTAATATTAACTTATCAAATGAATGATAACAATATAGTTTTGAGTTCTATAATCATGAGTTGGGGATTTAAATAGGAATTGATCATACATTATGGTTTTCAAGGATGTGAATTACCAAAGCCTATCCCATGAGTGTCTCAAACTATGTGTACACTTATGAAACCTTATTGTGAAATAAGTGAAAATTGATTTCATATCAAATAAACCATTTTCATGGTTGTTACCCTAGGTTTATCTATTCTAAATATACAATATAGTTTTTTATATCTTAAAAAGGATGTTATTGATAATAAATCACAAACGCTTTTAATTCACTAAAACATTATAATGTATTATGATAATGAAATTTTATTAATTTATAACTACTTAATAATGTGTTATAATAAGATAAAATTGTTAAATATAATTAATAATATAAAAGGTAATTTATAAAAATGATGTATTTAATATTTTCAATGTACAATGTAAGGAATTGAAAATAATAACACAATTAAGAAAAGAGAAGTCGTTTGGAACCCTTATATCAACAAAATTACTATTTAATAAATGGTTTTAAAGCGGGGGAATTATTACTCTATCACAAAAAATATATATAATGGATAGTAGTATCATAGAATTATTAGAGTATAAAGATATTAAAATGAGGGTTAAATGATATTATAACAAAACTATTCAATTAAAAAAGAAATAGGAGGATTAGAAAACCTAACCTTGAAGGATGAATTATTAAAGCTGGAGAAGGGAACCATAGAACACTATAACATAATTAGAGAGACTCTTGAGACAGATAATGAGAATAAATTCATTATTAATGGATTTATAGTAGTAAAAAATGGCATAATTAATGAATATTTACAGAAAATAGTGTAGGAGTGTTTATTAATTTCATAACAGTGTCCATGGTTATAGAGGTTATAGAAAAATTAAAAATAATTTCTATAACAATGGTTTTAGATCATAGTTTTAGATATTTTTGAAATGGTTCTTTTTATTATATTAATTTAAAACCTAAATCAGTTACTTTATATTACTCTATTTGTGGAAGATATTAATGTTAATAAATATTTTCTTTTAAAAAAATAAAATTTACTTTTGGTTTTAGAAACATTTTATGGATTTAGAGATTTATATTTATACATTAAAATAAATTATATTAATTAGAGAACTTATTTTTGTAAATAAATCCATTTATCATTTATTAGGTTACTTTTATGTCATTATGATGTCATAATACTTGTCATATATTTTATATATTTTACTTCTTTCTGACTGAAAAACTCAATAATCTCGAAACATTATAAAAAAATTACCATTAGCTATTTTTTTGCTAGATTGAAATTTAATGTCTTTTTATGAAAATAATATTATTTATATTTGAATTTTTAATTATAAATAAAAAAATTCATATTTAAAAATCATGTGTTGGAGAAAAAAATTAGAAACATTTTAATCAATAAAATATTAATTTTTTTCTTAGTAATAAGTATGTTACTATATACATATATTAATTTATTAAAATACACTTTAAATAATCTCCTATATTTTGATAATAATTTTTCTTCTTTCTAATAGACACGTTCATGAATAAATGATTCATTATTCTTACAATGGACATATTAACAACTTTCATTTTCCCATAGTCAAATACTAATTATATGATCACAATGCACATATTCTATTGGTTAGATCCCAATGGTTAGATTCATGTACCCCGATTATAATAATCATGCTACCCTTTATATATACACTTCATTTTAACGACCTGATATCATTCAAATTTATCATTGTATTACTATTAGATAATTATTCCATTAATTATTTTTTTATTCTAATTAACAATATATCATATATATTTTTCCATCATTTTATAGTATGAATATCCTTTATTGAATATTTTGGTATTTCATTATACAATTATTTGATTTTTTTTCACTAACTATATCCATTAGTGAGAATATAGTTTTATGGTTTTATGTTGTACAATGTGTTATTACAATATGATGAAATAATAGAACGTGTATAGTGAAGTATTTATTTACAATAATCAAATTGTAGGTTTTACAATTTATCCCTTGATGATATATGGAGTTATAAAAGGTAGGCTCTTATCCCCTCGATGATATATGGAAGAATACATGGAAACTACTTATCACTCATTGATATATCAAGTTATGCTGGGTATGAATGTTTCCCCTCAATGATATATGATGGTATACATGGTGGGAGCTATTTCACATGAGGTTAAATTTGTTGATGATAATATATTTGTGGGTTTATCTTACTAAACCTCTTGATTGTATATACATGTTGGTAAGATCCCCAATTTTGGAAGATTGGCATGGATAAAATGGATGGATTTGGGATATGGGACCTTGAAGGTACTAAGGACTTTGTGGTGGTTACTTTTAATTTTTTATATTTATGTTTGGGTTTTATATTACACTCTAATATTACTTATTGTGGATATCTTATTGAATCACGTGTGATTTTAGATAAATATTCTATTATAGAATTTGTATGATATATATACTCATCATTCCAATAGTTATTAGATAACTATCATTTTAAATAATGACATTTTAATAGAGTGTGAAAAAAAATTTATTTATATTGTTTTCCGTAATGAAAGATATGATCAATGTTTTTTGTGATGTAAAATATCTAAAGGATAAAAATAATTTTAAAAAACATATTCCACAAAATATTAGTGTGTTACACTACCTAAACAGTGGGAATCCATATTGATGGGGATTGATGATATAGAGGATATCACAAAGCTCTATTCTATTTAAATAATCAAAAAAGTATTTCAATATGATTTTTTGAATAGTGAATATTAATAATAAATGAGAAAATTGAGTAAAATTTACTTAAACATCTAAATCATTAAATTCTATATAAAAAATTTCCAAATTCATTATGCATAATCAAAATTATGAAAAACATTATGATGATAGTGACATGGAACAATCCAAAGTTCAAATTGAAAATTTGTAAATAATGATGTTTAAAAATTAAAATTTTCATTTGATATTACCTGATGGATATTAAAACATTGTATAATAATCTATTGAGATACTATACACTACTAAAGAATGAACCCCATACACATCAAATTGTAATATTTAGAACTATAGATAAGGGGGAAAATAATGTTGTAGAGTTTGTCTAGAATAAAAAAACTTTTTAAGGCATCAGATATATATAATTTTAAAAAGGAATCCAAATTTTATGATAGTCCATTGGATAATAATGAAAACAGTATAAGGATAAGTTATTCACTGAAAATATTCCTAAATATTCTTGATCAAATGTTAAATATATCATGGGGAAGGTATCAAATGACACTTTGTCTAAACTATCCATGTTAATTGTGTGTCCATATTCATTGGACAATGAATCTTTGTCAAGTGATGCAGATGATGTTCCTAAAACCTATAATGAGGTAAATGGTTATTCTTTTTAATTTGATGATATGTTTATAAAATATTTCATTAATTAATCTAAATATCATATTAATATTTCTTAGAAGACAAGTGTTTATGCTAACTCAAATTATTAATTATTAAATTTAACAAATGATTATATTAAAATATTATTTGAGTGAAATGAATCGAGGACATGTATTTCAATGTTTTCTTCAGAGAAGATGGGAGGAAAAAATTAATATGTGATTGATAATAATTAATTTTTGAAACATAAATCTAATGTTGAAATCCATTAGAATATTTTAATTACTTTTAATAATGGAATAAAATCCATTGAGAAACTAACTATGAATTTGAAACAAAAGAGAACATGATTCAGGGTCAAACACAAATATAATATATGATATCATTACAAGTGAAATATTTTTGTTTTAGGTTGTACTGTATTTTTATAATATTATAGATATACTGATATTATAAAAAATCAATTAATAAAATTCAAGTATTCATACAAAAAATAGAATAAATTTGAAAATTAAATTCTTCCACTGAACAATAATGGAACCAATTTTTTTTGGATCTAATGGTTCTCTTTAAAAATACTTCATAACACAATAAGGGATGGATTCTTTGAAGATAATATCTGACCAAGTGATGTCATTGTGCACCAATAAATGTATTATACTCTTCTGTACCCTGTAAAATTTCATTAGGTTAACGTAATTGTTACCTCAATAATATATCTATTCCATTTTTTATTTTTAAGCTTATTAAATATGTATAAATATACATTTATTTATGGGGCTTTTATTTTATTTTGTTAAATTTTTAGTTTTTTATAATTGTTTTATTTAATATTACCTTTAATAGATGATAATAACTTTTTAAAATGATTTTTTGAACCATCATTCATATAAGAAGATCATGACATTACTATGGTATATAACTTCAAAATATTTATTATCATTAACCATAACATTTGTAGTTATGTTACAATGAATTCCTTATTTTACATTCAATATTTATTTATTTTATGGTAGATTCAATTTTTTATGACTTTATATTCATTATTTATATAATAAAAATATATATGATAAAATTTTAATGGAATTAAGATTTTAAAACATTTTTAATGTTTTAGATGATATATTCATTGTTATGAATTGATATGAAGCCTCAAATGTGTGGAAATCAATTTCTAACCATATTCCATAAATATACACCTTGGAATGTAGTTTTAAGTGCATTTTCTTTTGTGAAATTTTTATTTTCCCAATTTTCATTAAATTTTCATTAAATAAAATTATTTAATATGTGGATATTATATACCCCTATAGTAAAATCAATGTTAGTTGTATGTATTCTTTGCAAATCCTGTTTAATTTAGATCTATAAATTTATATTTATTATTGTTTATATTTAAAAATTCTATGAAATATTTTATAGAAATATATATGATAGATATATTTAGAGAGATCATGACTAACTGATACTAATACGATTAATTGGATTAATAATTTAATCATTAGGTTACATTGTTGTTAGATTTTTTTTGATGTTTTTGGAATTTGTTCAACGATTATTTCACCTTAGTATCTATGAGTTTTATATTTATTCAATTATTAATAATTTATATAGTCATAATAAGGTATTTTTTGTTAAATTATTACTTTTTATCAATAAAAATATCTTATATAATGTTTATATTTAACTTTTGATGGTGATGTAATGTTAATTCCTCATAATTTTTCAGTGATTTATGATATTAATTAATAAAAATTGAGTGAAAGATATATTTTTTATACTCAAAGAAATATATCATAAGATAAATGATCATTAATTGAAAGATATAATTATATACCAATTGATTAATTCATTTCTACATATAAGAAATGTTGGTTAGAATATGTTAATGATGAAAGATGATCATGAAATGGATTATCATTATTGAACGAGATGTTTAATTTAGAGAAATTTTTAACATATTATATTGAATCTCTATTTTTTGGTTTTTTAATGTTTAATATTTTCCATTATGATTGAACCCTACATGGAGTTGTTGTAAAAAATACTGAATGAGTTTCTAATTATATAGTGCATGAAAGGGTTAAATAAAATACTATAAACTCATAATCTATTAATAAAATGATATTGATGTATCATATATATAATAAAATATTTACAAATAAATTAATGGAAATATATAGCTTGGTGGATACTGAGTAGAAGCAATTAAATAATGGGGATAATTCTGTGGAGAATAATGGAAATGATCTATAAGAATATGTTCTAGTAAACAATCCTTCCCAAAAAAATAAACATATAAGGATTTTCATGTATTATAAGAGAATCATAGTTATACAATATAGGTGATTTAGAATAAAAAGAATAAAAAGGAAATGAAATCTTATCCTAATTCATCTTTTGGTAATTCAAAATATGAGTATAGTTCTATGTAAAATGAAGGTAAAAAATATAGATATAGTCCAGAAATAAAATACATTCTTAAAGAATATAAAATCTCAAGACATACATATGTCATATCTTTCTATTATGGAAGCACTCTGTTTATAGTTTCCTTTATATAATATTTTTTGTAATGAGAAGATGTATCTTGTAATGTAAATTAGAATGTGTCAGATGTTATACACCCAATTATCAAGATAATTCATCCATCGATAGATGAATCATTTCGGCAACCTGTAAAATATTTTGTTACTCTTAGGGAAATTCTCAATTTCCTGTTGATAATATTAAACACACCTTATTATATAAATAATTTAATAAACCTCACTTTTTATACATTAACATTATGTCACTTTTCTGGAATACATAACACATTATACAAATATAACCCAAATGATCGTAATAGTCTAGTGCCTTTTAAAACATGGAAACATGAACACCTATACCTATTTGAGAAACATTATATCCCACTAGGTTCTTTATGACTAGAACCAATATTTGGAATATCAAACATAATACTTTCATTAACAACCTGGGGAAAGAAACATAAAAAGGTGTGATATCATATGCTCATGAATGGTAAATAAGGGAGACATTTACGCATAAAAATAAGAATAGGGGTATGCGAATGTGATCCAGAAAATATAAGATAATTCCATAAAAATCACATATGATAAAAATAAATCATGGAAGAAATATTTTCATTTCATAAGTCATGAATCATAAGGAAATAAATTAAATAATCCATGAAATAAATCATAGGAATAAAACATGGAATTTTTTCTTACACATAATCATATAATATTATTTCCATAGTTTCCAAGTAATATCATTCAAGAGCATATTAATAGTAAGGGTTCAATCCCAATACAATCATGGTTGTCATGGTTAACCCCCATTTCAATTTTAGTAGACTGATCTCCCTCCTAACACCCTATTTGTTGTCATGGTTCACTCCCTTGTCTATATTAGAAGCCATGGTTCACTCCCAATACCATCTTAGTCTATTTAATTAAATATAAATCACTACCCAATTCATTACATGTAGATATAGTTCCCACCCATCTCATAATTATATCATGCAGAAATAGGAAAAAATATAATTATAAGTTATATTATATACCATGAAAATAATGGGGTATCAAAAACATGTAAAAACATCTTATCCTATGGAAAATTATAAAGGTTTAATAATCCTTATATCAAATTATTACCCATGAATTAAAGTGGGTTTCAATAGAATATAACCCATGATAGAGAAAAAAAGTTTGTTAAACAACATAAAATCAATACATATTACATTATAGGAAAATATATGAATGTAAAAAACGAAAACTTTTCTTATAAGGGTATGAGTGACAATAATATATGTCTCCAAAGAAGGGAAATAATTTTTAAAGAACTCTTTAAAACATTTCCTTATGATAATATAATTTATACATTGAAAATGATTTTTAAACATAAAAACATTTCAAAAACCATCTTATTTGAATATAGAATTAAAAACATTTCATGGAAACCTTAAAACCCATAAAAAATATTTTAAATCCCTTTTCCTTGAAAAAATTCATTATGTGTTATTTTAAAACTTTTTTTAAGAATTATTTTTGAAGTAAAATAGAATTTGGACTAAAGAGTGAAATACAATCAGATTTTTATTATAAAAATATCAATTATATTATTTCATAAAATAGTGTAAAATCGTAATAATATATGGATATATATTATATTAATATATAATAAGGAAAATCATGATTATTCATGAGATATGGATCACAATAATTCATCAAAGGACGCAATTTCATTAACAATCTCGAAAAACGATAAGATTGTTGCAATGAACTCTAATTACAAGGTACCTTAGGATCTATGTTACCCATTAAAGAAAATGAAATTACATGAAGCATAAAAAATCATGAAAATAATTATATTCATTATATTATAGTAAAAATGGATGTATATACACCTCAAAAAATAAATTAGTTCCATAACAAAACATGGATCCAAATGAAGGGAATGTGAGACAAAACAATCTAACGATTTGTTAAATTTTCAATCATAAAACCCATGAAAGAAAGTTCATAAATTTGATATCTCAATAACAATAAATTTATTTATATTACACATATAATACATTAATGCTTAGTCCATACACCACACAAATGGATTGAGTGGTGAATAAGCCATGAATCTCCCAGATATAAAAGTGAGGTGAAATTCCCATACATTGTGTCATGACTCTCTTTGTACTCATACAAGATTCATGTATAATAAAAGTATATTTGTTATTAATATTGTAATGAATAAATTTATTATATGTAATAACATATAACATTTTATTATGACCTTATATTACCTTCTTGTTAACATTCTATGTTAATGTTTTATTTCAGGTAACATCTTATTTGTTCTTCACTGTTGTCTTAATTTGTTATATCATTGGTTGTTATACAAATATCATTGTTTCAAAAATTAAAAACAAGACATAAATATCGTGAATATCATAAATATTCATTATATCTACATTATAATCATATATTATATATTAATGAATTAATTTGAAAACACATTTCATGGAGATGGAAATCTGTACGTATGCATAAACGTTTTTTTGTTTTATTATCATATTTGAAGAAATAGAATAAATATAATATAAATGCATGTGTAACTATATGTAGAAAACCAATCATAAAAATATCCTAGTCTATTTAGGAAACAAGTTTTTTATATAATCATGCAATAAGAAAATTTTATGGCATGGGGTACTTAATTGAAATAATAGAACTTGAGGAATAATGTAATACCTTATTCGGATAACTCCTTCTAGATTGCACTAAAAAGATTTTTGGGATTTCATTCTACTCATTGGGAGTATTTCAAGATGAGGGTAGATATGTTTTGAAGATATTTGTCTAGTTATTTTTCAATCCATTATGTCCTGAAAGGTGTGAGGAAGTGAGAGGAGATGCCACTTTTTTATAGTGGAGGAGGAGTGACACTCTAGTAAATTTTTTCGTAAGAAATTCCAACATCATTTTAACAATGGAAAATGGATCCAATAATGGAAACTATTATACATAAGGGATTATAGTGTCATAATATGTACATTAATTGGATATTTGGAAATTTTTTAGGTCATTTGGGACCTTATGGTTATGGTTTAGTCCCTTATTAAGCTTAATTCACCATAATTGTTGTAATTAATTTTAATTACATTCAAAAATATTTTTGGTAAAAAATATTTTTAAATTATATGTAATTATAAATAATTATAATCTAAATATGTAATCAAAACTTTTAAATTCCATTCACATAACTGAAAAAAATTAAGTAAAATTTAATCTCGTGGTTAGGTTGACAATGTCGGTTTTTGAAGTAAAAATATTCAAACATTTAATATATTTTAATATTCATTTTCAAGATGAAATTTATTCTGGTGGCCTAAACTGGTTTTATTGTTAGTATATGATCTAATTAAACTTTTTAATCAATTTAAAATATAAGTTATCACTATATATTAATTTAATGAAAATTTAGTTTTGAATTAAATCGATATTTTTCACTATTGAAAAAAATGATGTTTCTAATAAAAATACAAAAAAATTAGTACAATATAATTTAAAAATATATAATCACAAATTATTTTTGCTTTATCAAATTATATATAATAATATTTCAAAAATTAATTTTATTACTTTTCGCAAATCGATAATAAAAGGTTTTCATTTATAAAACATGATATTTTTAAACATAAATAGACATTATCAAAAATTATATCATTAAATATAAATATCGTATATTTTTATAAAATAATTATAAATAATAATTGAAAAGAAATTTTTATTATTCATATTACCACGTTCAACGGTGAGGTTATAAAAATTTCATTTAAATAATTATAATCAATAAATATGTTTCTTAGAATCTCAATATTGTGTGTATCGTATATTAATTCAGGGATTCATGTAACATACACCATGTAGGTTTCATGTGAAATTAATTTATTACTTACTGGACTGATAAATATCAATGAATGTTAATTCATTCAATAAAAGGTCATAAAAACTTAGGGTGTCACATTTTACCCCACTTAAAATTAATTTCCCTCAAAATTCATAATTTAGGTAAAAAAATGAGGATACTTATACTTCATCATGTCCTAATGTTCCCACATAAATGCCTCTAACGGTTTTTGTATCCACAATGAATTTAACTGGTATGTGGTCTTGTTTCCATGAATTTTCTCTGTACGTTCCATAATTTCAATTGGTTTTCCTCATTAGAAAGATCCTGAGCCATCGATATGACATCTGAGTTCAGCACATGTGATGGTTTAGGTATGTACTTACTCAGGATCCAAATGAAGAACACATCATGTAAAATAGTGAAATTTATAGTATGTTCCAAGTGATAGGCTACCATGATGATACGGTCAAGAATATAAAATATACTATCATACCTTCAGTTTAGTTTCCCTTTTTCCCAAACCTCATAACATTCTTCCATAGACATATTAATAGAAACACTTTTTAAATAACAATAAATTATAGATCACACCATTGGTTATCCACATAAATTTCTTACTGATTCTGAGCTACATGGATATGAATCTAAATGGTTTTTTCCTTCTCAACCATTTCTTTATTTATATTAGGTCTAAATAGATTTCTTTCTCCTACCTCATCCCAAGAAATTGGAGTTTTACATTTCATCCCATATATAATTTATATGGTTACATTTTTATTCTTGGTTGAAAGCTAATAATATAATATAACTCAACTATAATATGGAATTGATCCTAAAAAAATTTGAAATCTAGAGAACAAGATCTCACTATATCATATAGGGTTTGAATTGTTATTTTATATTTACCATCTATCTGAGGAAGTTATCAAGTGATGAAAGGCAATTTTGTATGAATTTTTTACTAAATACATCACAAGAACTATTAAATAAACCATTGATCCAAAAATGATTCAACAGAATGCTTTACTCTATGAAACATTAACAATTATTTAATGTATATCAAGGAATTTTAATCAAGAGAGAAGTCTTCATGGATACCTATGATGTGTGATGACTTAGTAAGGCGATCAACTACAACCCATATTGCATTAAACCATTGAAAAATATTTGGGAATACTAATGAAAAAATCCATAGTGACATTCTCCAATTCCAATTCTAGTATGTGTAATGTATAAAACATATCCTTTAACATTTTTCACTTATCCTTACCATGATGGAATACCGAAAACCAAAATAAAAACTCCATTATGTCTTTCTACATTTAATCTCACCCTAAGTATTATTTCATGTCCTGATACATCTTTGTACTTCAAAGAAGAATAAAGAATGGAGAACTATGAGATTCCTCTAACAACAATTTCAAATCTTGAATATAAAGAATATATAAGAAGTTTTTAAACATAATCATTCGATCATGATCAAAGTAAAACTCAGGAACATTTCTAACATTATATTAGAGAATGACATATACCATCTTTTCCTCTTTAATCATCACTTGGATAGAGGGTTGAAAATTAATTTGAAAATATTATATTTTCCCTTCCATTAGGATACCTAGATCAATCCTATTAAAATCTAGAAATATTTGATCATTTGTGATCCTCATCATGGTTAAGCCAGCATGATCCTTTAACTCAAAGTATCACCCCCTTGTTCGCTTTCCTATGGTTGTAATATATTTAGAGGTTATAATTTTTTAACATCTCTAACCATATTCTCTAGAGCATGTTCAACTACATCTATGTGAATATATAGTTCTAAAATTTATTATTATTTTATATATCACACTTTTTTGTGAGAATATTATTCCTCTATACCATTAATGAAAAAATTATCCATACTAACTCAAAACAATGACTATGTAAATGTTTCACATCAGTCATCAATGGTGGAGAGGCATAAGCGATAGCCATGTTATTATGAATAAAAACACATGTCAATACCTTCGTGGATGAATCACTATATATTATCAACCCTCACCAACTATAGGGTAATGTTAGAATAGGTTCACTGACTAACCTTTTCATAAATTCCTTGAATGTTTCCTCACATTCATCAATCTAGAGAATCAGGACACTCTTCAAAGGTAACTTGGCCTGAATAATAGATATTTTGGAAATTTATTCACAAGCAATCAATAATATCTAAATAAACGAATAAATATATGGATTTTAGTCACCACGGGTGGTCTAGGTAAGCATTCAATAGCTTTCATAATGGATTAGTCTACTAATATACCATCTCTTGAGATAATGTGACCCAAAATGGATCTTTTTCCCAAAAAAATCACACATTGTAAATATTTCATGTAATTCTTCATAACATAGAATATATACTATAATTATCAATTTGTCTCCATGTTATTCCTTTCTATTTGAACAAATAATAATATCATATATATATACTACCAAAAACTGATAAAGGTAATTGTAAAAGTCTATATTATTTAAATCCATGGAGTTAAATAGGGTCATTAGTAATACCAAAAGGCCTCACAATATATTAATAGTTTCTATACATTGTATTGAATTTTTCATTGGTCATATCATCCTTATTGACCCCCAATTTTTGATATCTAGAATGAAGGTAAATCATGGAGAATAAATGATATCCATGCAGTTGATTAAACAAATCATTAATATAGGGAAGTGTATACTTTTTATTCATGGTTATGTTGACCAACTCTTAATAATCAATGATGTGTCACATTTATCCATCATTTTAAAAAAAAAATTATACACCCCAAGGTGACACACTTGGCTGAATGGATCCCAGGTTATGGTTTTGTTGGAGTTTCTTCCTCAATTATAGAAAATCAGTCGGGGCCCTTCTAGAAGATTTTTTTAAATTAGTGAGGAACCAGGTTTGAGTTATATTTATAACTAAACATTACATTTTAGTGGAAGTATAATCAAATTTTTTGGAAATTATTCCACAAATATTCAAACTATAGGTATATCATAGATGTTGATTTTATCCTCAACCATTTAATATAAAAACCATTCTGAATAGTATTTAAGACCCACACACTTGATGGAATATCAAATTGAATTCTCCTATCACAGGTTTGAAGTTGAATGTATTTGGTTCTTGTTTATCAAGGAATATGCATGGTGTAAAGGTGGTAAGAGATAGCCTAGGTACTATCATTCTTGGGTTTAGTGCATATTTTTGTCTAGGGTCTTCTATTAATGTATAGGCAATGGCTGTTCTTTTGGGCTTGACTATATATATGCTATGTAATATTCATATTTTTGAGATGGTTTCTAACTCTTCTTTATTTGTTAGTTTTCTTTAGGGGACAAGTGATCATCCATGGTGTTTAATATATATTGTTATAACATGTATAAGTTTTAACAACCACAAAATTCTAGTCAAACCGATTTCGAGGGAAGGTAATTTTTTAGTAGATTTCATAGCTTATCAAAGAATACTTTTTTGTAATTTTAACCTTCATGATGATCTAGAGTCCTTTGTAGACGTATTCATGTTTTTTGATAAGTTATATGATTTAGGCCTAAAATAATTTTGGGATCTATGACTTGGGGGATTGTATGTTTGTTTAATAATTAAATGTTTGTGTTTAATCAGTCTGTCAAGATGTAATCTCCATAGGAATAATATGCTTATCACGGAATTTATGGATAATTTTATGAGGGTTTAGAATATCAAATGTGACATCCCTTACCCTAAAATTGAGATGGTATTTATATATATAAATATAATTCATTCCTAATATGACATAAATTTCTACCAAATGAAGAATAAAAAGATTTTCCGGTAGCATTTTCCCATACACATTAACCGGAGAGGAATCCTAGACAAGGGATGCCCACATCATGCCATTAAGGATTTTCACAAATAATTACATATGTGATAATATTAGATTAATCATAACAGTATTAAAAATTCATTAGATATGAATGAGTTGGTTGATATAGAATCATATATGACACTAGAAGTTCTATAGTGGATGGTATGTTCTTTTTTCCCATATCATTGTCATACCCCTTATATGAAATAGTAATTGCATAAAATATCCCATTTTTAGTGGGATTAAGAGTTTTCTAACATAATTCAGCATCACTAGACACTAGTTTTGTACCCTGGTTAGCATAATTTCCATTCTCCTTACCATTATAACATTGAACAATTGACGGTGAATTTTGTGCCACTTTTTATTTATTTGTATCATTGGCCAACATCATCCAATAACATCAGAAATTAAAATCCCTATGTTATCCCCATACACACAAATGAAATTTTTTTAGCCCCATTATGGAAATTTCCTCCATGATTCTTTCCACACATAGATTATAATGGAAATCACATCTTCTTGTCTCCATAGTTTTTTGATTTTCCTTTGAACTCCACCATCCTTTTCTTATCATCCTCATGGGATTTTTACATTAATACAACATCCATTGTATCCTTGATTTAACAATTCACAATATTGTTGTAGCTACAAAATTATCGTACAGAAAAGTTCCTTCAGAGACATGACCATATCCCACTGAAGATACTCTCAAATTTACTTTTAGGTTGGATGATAATATATAAAGTGTAAGTAAAAGGTCTTGTAAAATAATCATCATAGGCACAAAAAATGTACAACATCTCTTTGGTTCAACTAAATTAAATATTTCTCCCTCTTGATATGAAGAATTTGGGGAAATTACTTATTGAAAACAAATTATTCAACTCATCACGTTCTGTGGTTTCAATCTCATCTTAAAACTTCATATTATAGATTAGAGACCACCATTAGAATGCATATCCATATAAATGATAAATTTACCAAATTAATTTATCATACCCCGAGAACTGGATAATGGATAAAGTCTTTTAGTTGTACTGATCCCTTATTGAGGAAGAAGTGGATCAAAAGACACTTTCAATGAATATGTGCATTGCCTCATAAAAGACTCAATAGAATATTGTTTCCTCATTTTCTCATTTGAAATTTCACCATGATTCATGGCTTGAGAAATCTGTGTGAGAATTAAAACATGGTTTCCCATTCCTAAACCCATAGAACTCTATTTATCAGGAGGAAAATAATTGCTTTGTAAATTTCAATCACCATTAACATAGTTCTTATTGGTTCCTTCCATCGACTAAACCAAAAATCATAGAGTAAGAAATAGTTATCATATTAATGATCCACATAATCAGGAAAAGACACATATATGAGGTCTAAATTATGACACCATCTTCAATCTATGACACCTTATGTTTATCCACATTATTTCATAGCAATCATCTATTTAAATTATTCTTGTCGGTTCATGAAGAGTTTTTGAATTCCCAAAGAATATCCCCTAAGAGTGTCAAATCAAGTTCATAGAAAGGCCCGCTATCATGTACAAGATTACCCATAATCATGCTCGAGACAACTTGCTAGACTTTTTACTTCTATGTGCATTTATTTCAGACCCACATTTACTTGTAATAATCAGATATAGAAGTATTGTTCAGAAACAACTCAATATAACATTTACCAAAATTACAGGTCATTTTACAATACGTTTCATTATCAATAAACTTATCCCTAAACATGTAATTATGTTATTATTGTGGTCTTCTCATCCAAGTGTCAATGGGTTGAAAAAAACATTTCACTTATACCAACTATAGTGACCGTCACTTTTTATACAACAACATTTCATCACTTTTTCAGAGGACCTTAAAAATTATACAAACATACACCTAATAACATAAAAGTCTAGTGAATTTGGAAACATTGAAACCTGAATAATAGTTCATATGTGAGGTATATTTTCCCCCACTAGGTTCTTCATAACATTCACCTCTCATGTACATGTAAATCATAAAACTTATCTTTATAACCTAGGGAAGGAATCATAAAAATAGGGATATCTTAGATGCTTAGTAATGGTGAACAAGGGATACATGTAAGAATAAACATTAGCATCGGGGTATGAGAACATGATCCTAAATATTTAAGATCATATCATGCATATCAATGAAAATGAACCAAAATCATCAAATAAATATTTCATATTTAGAAGACATTAATAATAAGTAAATAAACATCATAAGCCATTAAATCCTAAAATAGAAATAAAACATGGAATTATGGTTTACACAGAATCATATAATATGATTTCAATATTTTCCTAGGAATATATTCCAATACCATATTAGTAGTATGTGTTCACTACCTGTACAATCATTGTAGTCATGGTTCAGTCCATGGACATCTTACTAGCATGATTTCACTCTTCATACAATCATTGTAGTCAAGGTTAACACCCATGCCCATCATATTAGTCAAGGTTCCTTCCAAGACAATCTTAGTCTATATTCCAATATATAAATCATTACCCAATGCATTGGAGGGAGATATTAGTCCCACCTATCTCATAATTAAATCATTAATACATGTTCCAAAAAGATCATTAAAAATCATATCATTACAAAGGAAAATAAACCAATATCATAAAAATGTAAACATTTCATAACCTATGGAAATGGTTATAGGTTTAATAATCCTTTCTTTAAAATAATAACCCATGAAAAAAAGATGTTTTAAAAATCATATAACACATGAAATAGAAATGGTATTCATAAAAATTAAGTTTTCAACACACAATCTATTCGAATAAAAAATATGAATGGAAACATTGAATCATTTCTCCAAAAAGGAATGAGTGACACCAAATGATGTCATCTTATATGGTAAATATTTTTTAATGATCTATTTAAAAAACAACTTTAGGAAATGTTCTATTTTCCATTGAATGTTATTTAAAATATAAAACATTTTCAAAAAAAATTTATTAGAAAATATACTTTATAAATTATAAAATAATATTTGAAACACATAAAACATTTCTAAAGTAATTTTCCTGGAAACTTTTCATCTTGTATCATTTGAAAAAAATACATTATTGAAAATATGGTTTTTTAAGTTGTACATATTTCTATCTAAAGAGAGAAATACCATCATATTTTTCATAAAAAATCTTATTAATTATTTTATGTACCAATCAGTGGGAAAATGGTAATAATAAATTTAGATATCTTAAATAAAAAATATCGCAAAGAAAATAATTATATTTATTGAGATATTTATTACAAGATTTCATTAATGTGAGAATAATCATTACAAATCTCAAAAAAATGATGAAATTGTTTCAAAAAACACCCACTACAAGGTAGCATAGGATCATACAATATATGTTTAAAATTAAAATTAATAGAAGCTTAAAATATCATGAAAATAAAGATATTCATGATACAACATGTATAATAGAAATATATACACTAGAAAAATGGATTTTGGTGTGTTACAAAAAATGAATCTCAAAGAAGGAAAATTGAGACGAAACAATCTTACTGATTTGAAAACTTTTTAAACTTAAACCCCATGAAATAATGTTCATTAAATGGATATGTAAATACTAATATATAAAGTTATAATATATATGTAACAGATTCATGGTAAATATATACTCCACATAAAATAATTGAGTGATGAATAAAGAATTTATATTTAAAAAATAAAATAGAGGTTAAATTTTATTACATTATTCTTTTACTCTACTCGTAATCGTTCAAGAATCATATATAATTAATAAAATTTATTTTAAAATTTTAAATGAATTTATTATTAAAACTATTTCATTATATGGTTTTATTATGACCATGTATTACTCACTTGTTTTTAGTTCTTTGATATGGTATCACTTCGGATGATATCTGATTTATTCTTTGCATGTGTCTTAATTCATTATATCTTATGTAATTATAATTTTTTAATGATGTAAATAATGTGAAAAATGATATAAATATCATATAAATTCATTATATTTTTATTATAATAATATATATGTCATATAATTATGAATTTGAATACACCGTTTATGGAGACAGTATGTCGTGTGTACGCATTAATGTTGTTTCTATTTTATTATCGTATTGGAATAAAGAGATTAAATAAAATATAAGTATCTATATATTTATATATATAATTATGGAAAGAGAATTATTATATCATATATATAATATAATTTAAATAAGCACATCCATAATACATTCCATGTAGTGTGTGAATGAACCACATCACATTGAGGGGCAGTAGTCCACACCACGTCAAAAAATATTATCGTATTTACAAAGAATATATTTTATAATGATATGTGTTTTAAATAGATTAAAGATTATTTAATGAATAATAAATATAATATATAAAATATATAAATAGTTTTTTCATCATAATGTACTCAGTGGGAGGTGTTAATGAAAAAATGAAAAATCATTATTTTTGTTAGGTGAAAGTTCTCCATACCCATAAATAGTATATTTGATACCCATTAGATAGAAGTGTGTGTAATTATATGTAGATATATTATCATAAAATATATTTTATGTGGATTATAATGGTTATTTTATCTAGTAATGGAATAATTATTTTTTAGTGGGTGGAGAAATGAAATTAAATAAAAGAACTTGAGGAAGAATGTTACCTCTTATTAGGGAAAATAATATTGGTTTGCCTCAAAGGGGTTCCTTGTAATTAATTCTTCCATAGGAGGAGGATTCTAGGATAATGGGACAGATTTTATTCGTATCTAGTTGGGTATATATTTTTCAAGAAAATATTTCTTAATAGGTGTGGGGAAGTGGGAGGAGAGGAGGCCTTTTATATTAGAGGAGGAGTGGTACTCTCGTAAATTATGGGAAAAGGAATTCCACCAATTTTACTCCCAAGGAAAGTGGATACCATAAAAGAAATAAATTATAGAGAATTGGTGAATGGTTGTATATATGGCCATAAAATTAATTTTTTACAAGTTTCAAGATCAGGTTTTTTCACATATGATTAATGTTTTTTTAGTTATTAAGCTTAATCTTTCCAAAATTGTTATAATTAATATCAATTACTTTTAATAATATTTTTCCCAAAAACAAAGTTGACCATATTAGTTATTATAAATTATTATGATTTTAAATATGGAATCCATTTCTTCAAATTCCAATCATAGAAGTGAATGAAATTAATTTAAATTTAATCCTATAGTTTGGTGTACAATGCAGGTTTTTAAAGTAAAAACATTCAAATGAATGTAATGTTTTAATATTAAATTTCAATGTTAAATTGATTCTAATGAAATAAATTATATTAATTGATAAAAATATGATCTAATTAAAATTTTAATCCAATTTAAAAATAATTTAATGTTATAAATTAATTAGACGAACATGTAGTTTTGAATTTAAAACTAATATTTTTCACTATTCATCCGAAAATTAATTTTCTCTAAAAAAATCCCAAAACTATTTTCACATGTCACTTCGACATTTCAAATTAAAAAATTATTTATATTTAATAAACTAAAATTTTTAAATGTTTCTTCAATTAACTTTATTTTTTTCATAGAAAGATATTTCATTTCATAAAATAGTATTTTAAAACATGTATGGACGTAATCAAATATTATATATTTCATTATCAATAATTTTTATTTTTATAAAACAATTATAAGAAATATTATAAAATTAGATATTACTATACATATTATGAAGTTAAATTGCTATGTTATAATTATCGCATTTAAATAATTATCATTAAAATGTTGTTTTGTTGAAACATAGCGTTTTTTGTAATGTATGCTAATTTACTGTTATATATAACGTTTTCGAAGTCGGTACCATGTGTATGGAATTTTTTACTTAGTGAAATGAAATATATCAATGAAAGTTAATTCATTTATAAAATGGTCTTATAAATTTGACTTATTACAAATAATCTGGGTTTTTATCATATTTAACATCATCTTAGTTTTATATGATTATTAGTACTTTGAAAAATGATTCTACAGTTTACAAATAGAGTTGAGAAAGAATCCATTAGTTAAAATATTAATGATGATAAAGAAAAAACACTATAAGATTCATTCCTGGATTATATTAATATTAAAATACATGTGGAAGCTAAATCTCCTTGTAAGGTTAGTTTTATGATTTTTTAACACCTTAGACCCATACTTCTATCATTTTCCTCTCGTTAATTAAATAAAAAATCAGGATATGTGTGATCAGTGAGAGGGGGGGTTGAATAATTTATCTTATCTTTTTTAGTTTTATTACATATGGTAAAATATTCACCTTCGATTAGTGTTAAATGACTATGATATAAAACAAAATTGGCACACCAATAGGGACACAAGTATTTATGTAGTTCATCACTTAGTAAGAGAATCTAGTCCATTGAATGGTTTTAGAGTAATAAAATACCACAAAACCAATAGAAAATAATAATTTTTTGGTTACAATAAGTATAGAATATCAATTACATTTATAACCCAATAGTCCTTCGACGATGCATTTGTCCTTGCAAATATAATAAGATATAACGTGTTTCTCAACAAAAACCTAAACTTCACTAACATACATCAAAATTATCACTATGTTTATATAAAATTATTCACAATTAACTTGATGTTTATTATTATTGTTCATCTTAAATTTTATTACGTTCATTGAGAAAGAACATTTCTATCAAATTATTCATATAGTCATGTTCATCTGATAGTCTTTGTCTTGTATCATCATTCCATTTTCCTCACACCCATAACCATTTTTTAATACCCACGATCAGGTGATTCTGAGGTCTGGATAAAATATTTAAATTACATATTATACTAACAAAAATTGATCCTTATTTCAGAAATCATCACTTCACCCCAGTCATGTGATTCCACATGATAGAAAGTCTTTATTCAATAAAAATATCACCAATAACCTTCATCCCCTACTTTTTCATCTGATGCTAGTAAATTTTAGGCTTCAACACCAATTTCTCTCAATCTCATTAGTGGGAAGCTCAATTATTCAGAAAATGGATATGATATAAAAAAATATAGTATCTCAGAGCATGTAGTTACTTTTTGGTATAGTCAGAATATACCCGTGATCATATCCAAAAGGGCAGAATAGTTTGTTTGTCCCAGTAAACTATTGACGTACTTTAATGTCACATTTCATTTCAAAATATAAAATAAAAAAAGTTATAGTAAATATATTACATCCTTGAAATAAATAAAATTTTATTTCATTATTACTCAATGAAATGAACTAAAATTAGGGTGATCCTAGATTCTTAGTAAGGGTTATGTATAGTGGATGTAATCATGATTAAATTACTCATAATCAATATAGTAATGTAAATAACAGAATATCAATGAACCATAATATAGTATACCACTATAAAATAGAAATAAAATTAGAGGTTATAAATATTACTTACTTAAGTATGATTATTATGTGATAATCAACACCGATATTAAACATCCCATGAAATATATTTCATTAAACTTCATCTCGTTGGTGGGTTTCCAAAACATGCTACACTAAATCTCAATGAACTATAATATAGCATACCACTATAAACTAGAAATAAAATTAGAGGTTATAAATATATCTAACATAAGTATGAATATTATGATTATATAATTATTAAAAATTTAATATGAATCAATAAAAATTATAATAAATATTTTCTAAAAAACAATATTCGTTATAAAAGTCTTTTTATAATTATTTTCGGACACAAATTATATTTTTTATTACCACTTTTATAAACTTTTACTTATAAAATGAAGATAATTTTTTAAATAATCATATAAAAATTTTATTTGTGTGTTTTTTGTAATGTTTAATAAATGTTTCATATATTGAAAAATGTTTAAAAATAAAATTTTCTTATTGAAAAATTCATTTTCGTTTAAATAATGAAAAAGGATAAATTAAAAATTAAATTAGGTTTAAAATAATGATTGTTTAATTATATTACAATTTAAAAATTTTATATTATTTTAATCAAATTCATATTAAATTATGATATTAAAACGTTCTATACATCTGAGAAGTTTTTCTTTGAAAACCAGTGTTTTCATCATGCCCAACATTATAATTTTAAATATTGTTCATTCACATTAATTAATTGAATATAGAAAAATGTATTTATAATTAGAAATCAGAATATTTTTTATTGTATAATAAGTTCAACATACTTTTCTATTATTATGAATAGTAAAATATGTAAAAATTAATTACCATAGTTAAGGTAATAACTACTTTACAAGTTTGTTAATCTAATAAGATAATGGATAATATAAACTAAAAATTTGTCAAAAACACCTTGGATTGAAATTTATATACCATATATGCTTTAATGTATAATAATGGAACATTTAGTAATCTTTTTACATGATAAAATTTTGTTTTAGTGGTAACATTTAAAGAATTCCATGTGTGTTCTCTCCCCCAGTTATAAAAGGTCACCCCTCTCCTCCCCTTTCTTCATTTAAAATGACAATTTTTTTAACATAACTAATAAAATAAAATTCTTAATAAAATAAAAAAATGGGCCGAGTTTTTTATCATAAATCTATCCTTTAATGTTTTTGGTGAAAATCAAAAGAAGTTCCTCAAGGAAGAGGACCCGTTATTCAACGGTCGTTTTAATTTTATTTTTATATATAACTCCCTAAAATCTTATTAAATCAAGATAATATACTAAAAAATTATCAACTATAGATTGATATTGAATTATTTAAAATTAATAACCTATATATATCTCATCTTCCTTAAAATGGGAAATGAAACTGGAAATCATGTGTACGGATGACTACCGCCTCCCAAACCCATAAAATTAGATTTCTATCAGCAACATTAAAGGATATATATAATGATGGATTAAACACATTAGTAAAATCTCTATGATATAATAGCTCTTCTTGAATTATTATATCACATATTTCATCATAAAATCAATGCCATTTAAAATACGATAACATCTATCTTGTGTATGGAAAACTAACACAATGCAAAGTGATGTGAACTGTTTTACACATAATAAATAAATGGAATGTTATAATGAAATTATTAATGAATATATGTTATATATATGATATTTTATTGATAATATTATGTTAATGTAGCACTATATTCCTTACCCTTTCATGAGGTGAGGGAATGATATTGTCCCTCATGATTACGTACAGCATGTCATCTCCGTAAAGGGATGTTATGAATTTAACACGATCAACATTTAAGAGTCGTTATAATAATATTTATATTAATCAAATATGATATATATTAAATTTTTATCATTATTTATATTATTTATATATATAGAATGTGTATAAATGGATCATTAATTACGAAACATGCATGAGAAAACAATGCAATTAACAAGTGAAATATTTCAAATAATTAATTATTATTAAGAGACGATTGACAAAATGTTATAAGAGGATCATATATGATATTATAAATACCATTAAAGTTGTTTTATATTTTAATGAATTTGATTAATATCAATATAATGTATGTTAAATTATCTTCAACAAAATGAAACCACGAGGTTAGTGACTCTGCCACAATTTTTCTTCATTGTTTCATATTGTAATGTTATGCACCTAATATATTTAATACGGTGTAAATAATTCCACTTTGAAATGTAATATTATAGTTCCTTAATAATTAATGGCATTTTATTTTTTAATTTTAGTTATTTCATCCAATAGTATTTGACATGAATGTTACCATGTGGTAAGGAATTTCATATCTCAATTTCGCTTCATTGGGTTATCTTATATCATCGTCTACTTTTGATATTATAAGATTATGTGTAAATTGATTATTTATTATATTATGTTTTATTTATAATTATTATTTTTGTATTTACATTTGATAAACATAGTATATTCATTTATTAATTCTCAAATATATTTTATGATCACTATAGGATTTTATTTCAATTTCCATTTCATTATGAAAATTTTACCAATACACACATACTAACTCTTATGTTGAATGTGTACTACCCCTTGGATGTATCTAACTTGAATAAATACTTATTCATAATGGTTAATTTTTTAATTCATATTAATCCATGTTTTTAATCATTCCTAATTTTTTTTAAAACCATATAATATTATTAGAAATGGTGTTGACTTTGACAGTTATTCAATTAACTTGGGACATATTAAATAATTTGTGTTCATTAATCCATGTGGATATTCATTGTTAGTGAATATGATTCTTGAATTAAATTGATTATTTTTTATATAAGGAATGATTTTTATATACTGTTACATGTGGGTCTTGATTATAGATATCCCCATGATGCATCAGCGGGTCTCATGGGACAAATTAGTTGGCCAAATGACATTGGTTCTTACCAACTAGTTTTGAAGATTCTTTAGTAAGGAATTGAAAGTATTGGTTCTTTTGATACTTGAGATCATGATTTCCCATAATAAATTATTTTTCTTTATTAGGAATTTAGTTAATATTAGTATCCTGGGATTTTCATAATAATATTATATCTAGAGGCCTTTCATTTTCATTTTATTTATTTAATGTCATGTAATTTATGTTATTTAACATAAAATATAGATTATGTCATATGTAGTTATTAAATACATGATATTTAATAAATGGAATTTGTTTTCAGTAATTTATCATTCCATATTTATTATGATTTTTATTTTATTTATATGGAATTAACATTCACCTATTTACCTTCCCAAATTGACGATTTATATTTATTCTTGATATCTTGAGTTCTACATAACCATTACTGAGCATTCAAGATCACCCTTATATTGTTTTATTATTAGGATTATAATAAGTTTAATATTAATGATATTAAAGGATATTGTACAGTGAATAATGATATTCTTGAAAAAATTGTTTTTTAATTTCATTATTCAATTAAAATATGGGATTCATGTTTGTATCTTGTTAATGAAAACAACTAAACTACTCATTACTTTTGGATTTGATTCATTGTATATTATTTCAATGTAATAAACTAAGACATCACATCCAGGATACTTTATTTGTGAACATTACAATTCATAACATAGGATATTTAGTAGAAACCATAATAACTATATTTAGGAAAACATATATTATAGAACAAAACTCTATGATAAATATTGAGGATAAGTATAGAATAACATCCTAAATATTTGTTATGTAAGATAATATGGGGGGTTTATTAGTAATAATTCTTTGTATGGATACTACACGGGTTTGTGGATTTGGCACAATTATTACTAGGGTTAATAAATCTAAGAAGGGTGAACTTGGATTGACCCAATCATCACATGGTACATGACAACGAGCCTTACTACAAAACTGGTTTGACACTCCGAGGGGATATTCATAGGATAATCTATATTTTTTTCACAATTCATTGATATATATTTGAATAGATGGTTAAAAATGAATGAACTAGGTTAATCCTAAGGGGTCTCCTATTGAACAGAATGTTTCTGGATTTATACATCCTTTTAATAATTATGTTGATTCAGATTATGATTATTTTTTGTCCCACAATGCATTATTTTATAGTCAATAAATAGAACTGGAGGAAATCATGTGAAAATTGAATATGAAAGACAATATGGTGACTATCAAAAACTAAATAGGATCATAATAGGAGTGAATGATACTGAGATTATTCTCAATATGTTATCCTATAATATGATTAACAACATACAACATAAAGAACTATTAGACTCACCA
Source organism: Viscum album (assembly GCA_963277665.1). Lineage (NCBI taxonomy): Eukaryota > Viridiplantae > Streptophyta > Magnoliopsida > Santalales > Viscaceae > Viscum > Viscum album. The sequence continues at coordinate 1,448,373,374 of OY728130.1, forward strand.
TATATTAAATGTATGGTGTTATCTAAGTGATCTAGTGATGGAGACAACTGAGGAAAGAATGATTGATTTCTATTTTGAATTTTTTTTAATGAGATGCCCAATAATGTGTCTAAAATGAATGGGAAAATGGTTTATCTATAGAAAATGATGAAATAAATTAACGAATTGATGGGAAAAATGAAAAGTATTATGTACTGAAATAAATTTTATTATAGGGATCCATTTATGGTCTTCTGTCTTAAATGTTGGAAACCTAGGAATTATCTATGACAATACTTTTTTGTAATGGTTAACCCATAGGCCAAGGAATGAGTGAATTTAAATAAAATTGATGATGTATTTATGTTTTGGGAGTAATGAAATAAATTTTTTACGTATTTTTTACTAATGGTATTTGGTTATAATAATTTAAAATCATCTATGGATTTATAATTTATTATAAAAATATATATATTCATCGGTATATGATTTATGCATACAATAATGAATTATGAGTTTATGGTTGATCATATGTTCTGATTATTGTACACACTTTCTTAGGTCATATATGATGTGAGTTTATAATGATTAATAATATTATGGGATACATTTATTTGAATAAAAAAACATTTTTTATAAGAAATTTCTATTTTATTAAGATTTCATTTATAATTTTTATTACATAATGTTAAAGGTGTTGCTAATCATTAAGGATTGTCATATAATTTATGTTTTTGAAATGATGGGTCATCAAAATTTTGGAATGTCATATGAATTATATTAATATATTTATGAAAAAACGGAAACTTGTTACATCCAACAATGGTTGTAGATCGTGAACCGACAACTAAAGGATGATAGGGGTGTAGCACAAACCATTGAACAATGTGATGTTTTGGTTAATATGTCATTTTTTTGTTTAAACTATTTCGAAAATAAGTATTAATGATGAACATATTGTGTTAATTTTTAGTCTTATAGATATATATATATTAAATTTAATATCTTATGCAAACAATATTGGATTTTGGAAATAAATAGATATAGATAGAAATTACATTCACCCTATATAGATATTAAAATATGTTAAAAGTGAATTTAGTGGTTCAAAAAAAAACATCAATTTTTTATATTCATTAATTGTTTTATGTGTGGAATTAGAAACATATCTAAGTACAACCATTGGATAAAAAACATAATATGATATATAAATTTATGAAGTCAATATGGTTCCTTATATTCATAGATAGTAAACGAATTCATAAAAATATAGAAAAGTATCTTGAATAAAAATATTTATCCGATTAACATCATATTAAAATATCATATTATGTTTTACATCATTATATATTAATGGTTTTTATTTATTTAAGATTATGTTTCTTTTTCTCTTTGTTGTGATCAATGACCTATATCACTCCCTATAATTATTTACCCTTTAATTCAATGTACATATCATCACATCCCACTAATGTTCTTTTAGAAAGAAAATTTTTTATGTGTTGTTTCATATGAACTTTTTTACTTCCATTTATCTCTATTTAAAATGTTATTTTATTATCATTTTTTACAATGTGGGTTATCAAAAAAATGAATTTTCAAATATTAAACCCTTTAATTCTGAGCACAAGATAAAATTGTGAGGAAAATTTTTTCTTCAGACTGGGAGAATGTACTATCCCATAATGATAAAATAATATAACTATATTCAATAGATTATGTTACACAAAAAACAATTCTGAAATAACCCATGAAATATATTGCTCTAAATTAAATATCTTTAAAAGCTTGTGAAACACACAACCCTCATTTCTGAATGAAATATAATAGAGTATATTATTATAACCATGAAATAATTTTTTTGGGTTTTAATTTTACTAACTAAATAATTAAAATTATGGTTATATATTTAATATAAATAAAATATGAATCGTTTTAATGAAAAAGAAATTATTTTTGAAGAAAAAGATTTTTTTTCTAAAAGGTGGTTAAGTTGCTCTTTGATCTCATAATTAAAAATTAATTTTTACATTTTATACAATGATTAATTGATAAAATGAAATATATGTTTTAGATAATGTTATCAAAATTATATTAGGGTAATGTTTTGTGGTTTTTCCATATTTTTTAATTTTCTGATGAATAGTGAAACATACAGTTTTTTATCGAATACTAGCTTTTAGTTGAAATAAATAAAAAAGTTAAATTTAATTTTAAATTTGTTTTTCTATAATATTAGTTCATCTATAATTAAATTTAAATATTTTTGGTCATTTTAATCTATTTAATATTGATATATTATATTAAATGCTTCTATAATTTTTGAGGGTGTTCTCATTGAAAACTCATTTTTTTGTCACATTAGTGGGTATAACATTATATTAGATTCTTCTATTTCTGTGAATTAAATCCTGAAAAGTGGTGTAAATATTTTTAATAAACATAATTTAAATGATATAATAATTTTAAAATAATTTTTTATCATTTATAATTATAAAACCATAAAAAAGTATTTCATACGGTTAAGTTAAAATCTAATGTACTGGGGGTTAAACTAAAAAGATAAGGTCCAAAATGACCTACCAAATTATCCAAAAAAACTTTTATGGATATATTATGAACTTTTAACCTATAATAATAGATAATTACCCACTTTGGAGTCTTTTGTAAAGATACAAACATGGTTGTAATTGAATCTTATCAAAAATTACATGTCTATCTTCTACCACACTTCTAAAAAGCCACCCATACCACCAAATTGTCACACTTCCAAAGCAGTTAAGTTGGACCTATACCTACATAAATTACTTTCATACTTAACTAAAAACATTTTCCAAAACATTATGTTATCATAAATCAATAATATTTGGGATTTGAGTACAAAAAAAAAGTTCTCCGAGGAAGATGTAACAATCATAAAGAATCATTTTTATTTTATTTCTTATTACAAATCCCTAAAATCCAATTAAACCAAACTAATATAATAACACCAGTATATACCATATACATAGATGTTATTATTTATATATAACACCCTATATCCATAACATATTCCATGAAATGAGAAATTAAATTGTCGATCGTGTGTAAGGAGAACTACAACCTTGTGATACGATGTTTTTAATTTTTGATGAATATTAAAGGATATATATAATTATGTATTTAAAAATTTATTTAATATTTAATATATATATATATATATGTTTATTGAATTATATTATCAAATATACCTTCATAATTTTAAATATGTTTAAAATATGATTGCTTTATGCATGTGTTAGGTGGACGACAGACTCACAGAATGACGTGATTCATTTTTCAAGTATGATTTTAATGGAATGTAATAAGGATAAAATTAATAAATATTTTTCAGGTATATGAGATTAAATTTTCACTATAAATTTAATATATCACTTTATCCTTCACCCTTTAACCTGTAATGGGAATGATATTGGCGCTTGTGAGTATGTACGACCTAAAGACTCCCCAAAGCAATGTAATTCATTTTCCATTCCCAAATTTGAAGAATATTAATATTATGTTATCAAAATAGTAAATTTGATATTAATAAAATTATTATAATTCTTAATAATTTATAATTTTATCCTATATACAATAATGATAACATTCATATAAAATACACCTGGTAGAACACCACAATTAACAACCGAAACAATGAACATATTGAAATATTAATAAAAAATGGGTGTTAAAATGTTAAAATTTGATCGTATATGAAATTATAAATAAGAGTATGTATTTTTTTGTAAATTAATATAATTCATATATAATTATATAGGAGGTTGATCAATGTTCAAATAAATTAAAGTGTGAGGTAAGGGACTCATTGTCAATTTCTTTTCATTGAGTCATATTGTAATGTTGTGCTGCTAATTTATTTATTATGGTGTATATACTTTCCCGTTGACTTATAATATCGTGATTTATTAATATTTACAGAAATTTTATGTATCAATTTTAATTATCTCATCCATGTAGTTTTCTAATTAATGGTATCAATTGGTAAAGAACATCATAATTCGCATTCATTTCATTGGGCTATATTACTTCTTCGTTTGCCTTTGATATTCTATGATTACGGGTATTTTGAGTTTTCATTATCTTATATTGAATTCAAACTTATTATATTTGGAATTATTTATTAAAAAGATAATTTGTTCATATAATAATAGTCACATCAATTTTATAATCACTTTAATGGATTTTATCACAATTTCAATGTCATTGAGAACTCACTAATTCACATTCACGTGGGGTGTATCAATTAATATTTTAAACATGAGTAAAAATTTATACATGAACTTTAATTTTTAAATTCAATTTTATATATATTATTTATATTATGGATACATATATTTCAAAAAACTTTTACCATTCATACATAGGGTTTTTACTTTTAGTGATATTTGATTAATTGGAGAAATATTGATAAATATGAGTTATTTAATAAATATGGATATTAATTGATGTGTAAAATTATTCATGAATTAAATTGATTTTTTCATATATGTAAAATGATTTATAAATGATGTTATGGGTGGGGATCTATTATAGATGGCACATTAATTCACTGATAGGTCTTCTAAGTCAAATTAATTGGCCAAATCAGATGAGTTTTAACCTAGTAGTTTGAAACGATCTTGAGTATGGTATCATCTATAATGTTTTTCATGATTACTAAGAACATAAAATCAAATAAATATTCATTTAATTAATTTTAAATTTATTTGTTATTATAATTAAAAATATTTTCAGAATGATATTATATTTGGATGGATTTTATTCTCTATATATTGATTAAATGGCATGTTTTCTTTATTATTTACCTTTAAATATTGATTATGAATTATCTTGTTATGATAGTCATGATATTGTTTAAATGGAATGTGTTCTTTGTTATTATAATCCAAATATTGATTGTGATATTCAATTTATTTAAATAGAATATGTGTTTAGTTATTTACCATTTAACGTTGATTACATATTTTGATTCTTGATTGCTTAAGATGTTCTAAACCCTTACCAAGGATTTGAGATCACTTTATTTTTTCCATTATAGGGAATATAGGATGAGAAATATGGTTTAAATGAAGGATATGTTAGAGGGAATAATGATATTTTCAAAAACATCTATATTCAAATGTAATATGGGGATCGGTTTTGTACCTAGTTAACCAAGATTACTAAAATATTCACTAATTCACGATGTGATTCAATGTATCTTATGACAATGTAATAAACTAATACATCATATCTGGTTTACTAGAGTCTATTTTGTTATATATTATGAGTAAATGATGATCAAATCATTATATATAAATAGTCACCTCAGATTGACTCTTATGCATTGATATAATAAAAATCGAAAAATCCCAAGGACATTAATAACTTATTTCTTAATTATGGAACACATAATTATAACACCCCATGCTTCCACAATATTCTTATCTATGAATAATACAATAGTGTGTGTTGTACGCAACATCGAGCTCTAACACACCACAACCAATCAAACTAGCTATTATGAATATTAAAACCCAAATTATGAAATTTTATGAATTTTACCTTTCATAATGGAATTCATTTTTGGATTTGGAATATCAAAATTATCTTAGGGTGAATTTTTAGTATTTTTCTGAAAACATTAAATTTTAAATGAATAGTGAAAAATAATGAGTTATAGTTTAAAACTGAATTTTTATTTAAATAATTATTTATTTTCTTTAAATATATTTTATGTCAAAATAGATAAATAATACCTATATAAGTTCAATGTAATGCATTGGTGTTAGTTTATAATAATTTTAGATATATAAAAATTTTATTGAACTTTTTACCGTCTTTTTCCACCTCCTTGGAGCATTTGAAAATTTACATAAAACATAATTTTACTGGTTCTGTGAGTTGAATTTCAAAAATACGATAGACTCAGTTGATATCATAAAATAAAATTTGGTTCAACAATATGAAAATAATTTTTGGTGAATAGTAACTTTTTACTTCTATTTACCACTATTCAATGTAAATAGGGTAATTTAGGAGAAAATGATATTATTATTACTCTAACACATTTAATAATTCTATTGAATATGTATAATTATTCCAAAAACAACCATATTAATAAAATATTAACCTCTTTGGTCCACATGAATTAGATCATGACATTTATTATTATTTAATTCAAAGAAGACTTAAAAGAGTTAAATTCAAAGTTTAGTAACTAAACCATTTTTAATATAGTGTTAAACATAAGATAAACTCGACTATAAATATTCATTATAAAGAAATATATATTTCCTAAATAATGGTAGTTTATTTATATTGTTTAGACATTATATAAATTAATTAATTTATGACACAATGATGATACAGTAATTACCTAATTAATGAAATATTATAATATTAGATATTATAAATATAAAAATAAATATAATTTGTGACTATTTATGAATTCCACTAATTTTAAAGTTTAATATGAAATGTAATGGTTGGTTATAATAGTTTTTTAATATGTAATAATTCTATTATAAATTTAGAAAAAAGAAAATACCAAATAGTGTCAAAATTGACATAAAATGATTTTCTAAACAAATATTATATTATTAATGCTTATTCATTTCCTAAAAATCTTAGGTTCGGCCAAAAGACTTATATTATTATAGGTTTTTCATTAATGAACCACTTGGGGTTATCTTGGAAGCATATATTATTTTTATCAACCATATAATATAAAAATACAAAGAGACGTGGTAAATGTCAAACTATTTAACTAAGAGTTAAATGTAAAAGTTAATGATAATATAGTGACCCAGACCTGTCTAAAACCTATTGTTTTAGTTTTCTTCTACCCATCCCCATATTATACTTTAAATAATTCATTTTCGATTCATTATAAAATGAAAAGGATTTCATTATAAAATAATATTTCTAGATTTTTCTAAGGTTCCCCTCACATCTCTTATAAAAGAGAACTCCCCCTTCTCTAAAATTCACACCATCAAAGCCATTTAGCTCATCCAACCCCATCCAAAATACCATCTCAATTGTCCTAAATTCATCTTAGAAGACTTTTATTAGTCATAAATCCATCTTAAGAGGCCCTTTTGATCCAATAAAAAGGAAGAAACCGAAGAAGCGGTAAATATTTCATCATCTCTTTCAAGTTCCGTTCTTCTTCCACTTCATCTTTCTTTGTTGTTTCCATTCTAAAATTCTAACTATAGTATATTCTATATACTATGATGGTATTATAAATATGGTACAACAATATTCACTATTTTATCCATCCTATGAATAACATTTCATCATACGTGTGTACGTACGGCGTACCATCTCCACGTCGTGGTGTAGTTGTTATTCAATACATTATAATTTGGCGGGGTATAATAAATATGTATAATTGACATAAATAATGAATATAAAATGATTATGATTGTTTATATATGATATAACTTCCAATTATATATGATTTTAATATCAAAATAATGATATTATCGCTCGTGCGTACGTACGGATTCCCGTCTCCATGAACGTGATGAGATTAATATCCCATCATATCCATTCAAAAATAATTTTCACTAGATGATTTCAAATAATGATTAAATAATTGATATAATTCTAGATCTGAATAATATACATTCCATCCATAAAAAATATGTCTCACATAACAAATAATATAAAGGAAAACGAATCTGTTAACACCCGAAATGACGATAATGCTAAGATATTATTATCAATGCACTCTTAGAAGATCATATACGATATCATATTAATGAATATGATTATTTTATAATTTAATAAAAATTATTTCACTATTATATTGTAGGTTAACCTACCCTTGACCAAGAAAAAATACTAGTTAATGGTTAATTCCAAAACCTCTTCATTACTCAAGGTTGTTTATATGTAATTATCTAATGGGGCCTCTTTATAATCCACATCCATGTTTCATAAAAATGTATTCCAAATTTTTTTTACTATTTAATAGACTATGGGTTAAAGTCATTTATAACCATTCATGAATTTTTTAAAATTATTAGAAGGGAATGTTTTCGTCGTTTTCCAAATAAGGTACCTTATGACCTTTTCGACAAAATTATGGTAAGATTGTTTTTTTAACTTATACGGAGGGTGCAGCAATATTATGCCATTATAACAACGTCTAAGATTACCTTACAATCTCATAAGAATATTTTCAAATATAAAAGTTTTATTTTATAATTATGTGACTTTTAAATGATTTCAAAATAGAAAGATATCATTCTCTAAAAAGGTTTTGATTTCATCAATGTCAAAATCCTTTGATGGATTTTAAGTTGGTTTGAAGTTGATTTATTGAGAAACAAAACTTCCATTTTGTATTGACGTTTTTGTGATATTTTTTATTTTGGATGTGTTATTTGATAGAATTCATTGTTCTTGGATAAATTATTGACATTTTGTATGTCAGTTTTAATATGAATGTTTATGTTATGTTTAAACCTTTTCATGTGAGGATTGCATTGAACTTAATAAGCGACAGGTGGAGCCCACTATAGCTCCTCGATGCATTGGTAGGTCTGATGGAAAAAACTGGTGTCTTAGCACAAGGCCTTGACAAAATCTTATTTGTAGTCTTGGCACAAGGCCTTGACTTTTTGGTTATGAAAATCTAGAATTGCGCATTCTTTCATTATGAAAGTGGCTATTGATATTGAATGTGATTATTTGACTAGTAGAATATCTATGTGAGTGAGTAAATGGATTTATTTTGATTTATATTTTACATATTATGATGTATTTTATGTTGAAAATGATTTCTTTTTAGTTTTATACATTTCCTTAAATATAAATACTTATTTAATAATGTTTCCACTATATTGTTATCCTTACGGAGAATCTGAGCTCACCCCTTTCTATGTTTTATTTTTTTCCAGTATGCTAAGTAGTATATTATGAATGAACTACATGGATATTCTATGGGATCTCAGTGTTTTCTATTGAAACAATGTTGTTGTAGTTTTACATTTTATGATTTAATGTAAACCTCATGAATGTATCTAGTACATACAAGGCTACTAATCAAATTGGTCTTTCGAGACATGATATTTTGTGATCAATAAAATGATACCTAATAATGCACCGACTCTGGGCTTCTAGGGTCAGGGTGTTACAATTGGTAATAGAGGAAGTTTAGTAGAACCATTGGAATCTGGATTTAGATAAATTCTAATTAGAGAACATTACTATAAGATGGAATTTGAGGATTAATATAGAATTACTTCCTAGAGTTTTGGTATTGTTGAGATTTTGTCACGACCCGTCCTCAGGGCCCGTGCCGTGACTACCCGAAGCCCACCTTCCATAGTCCACGGGCTGGAGACAAGCACCAAAGGCATAAATCCCTTTACTGGGAAGGAATTGACTTTATAAAAGTAAAAAAAAACACTACAGTGTACACAACTAAAGTAAACACTAAGTGAAAACTGTATACAAATAGTAGTGTTGAATGTAAAGGGGGAGGAAATACAAGCCCAGTAGTAATGTACTGGTACAACGGAATGAAAGTACAACTACAGTAATGTAAAACAACAACTACTGAGACTTCCTCCGGGAATCTCACCTGAAGAGTGTGTACAAATGGCCTCCTCAACACATCGTGTCTGTCCATCTACTCTGTGTACGTCTCGCCATGTGGTCCACCTCCGGGTACCATCAAGATCTACAAGTCTCTACCTCGATCAGTGGTGTCTGTCGTCTTCATCAAACACAATTTAGTGCAAGAATAGCCCATGTAGGGATTAGTATATGATACTCAGTAGGGACCCCAAGACCCACGAAGGTCTCCCATAATCAACGAAGGATAAACCACATAAGAAATACACAATAAAAAAGTATCAATCAACTCTACTTAGGTATATTCCCATAAATATACCTATGTTCTCAATTATAGTTTGTCTCTAACTCTTGAGACCAAGAACAACTCCGTCCACACAGGGATGAAGTAAATCACATTGATGATAATGATTGAAACTAAATACTTAGCTCAAATAGGTATACATCTTTCGTATAGTGATAGAGATGATCAGATGTAGTCACTGATTCATCTATGTTGTCAGACCCACACATAATACAAGACTAGCTACTCTATCGAACCCACATAGGATACAAGTACATAGGTGAAACTGTCGTACCCACACAGGATACAACGATAGTAGTTATCACCGTCGAACCCACTAAGGATTTCAGTATGGTAGTCATCATTGTCGAACCCACGTAGGATTCTAGTATAGTAGTCGACGCAGTCGTAGCCAACTCTTGGGTTCCCACACACAACACGCTTGATTCCGGGAGGGTCCACTCCTTGAGTAAAGGGGTCAATACATCAACTATCATGAAGTAAAAAGATGATGATTCCCAATGTTCCATCTCACCAAGAGAAACCCAATGCGATAGATGGTGTGCCAATCAGACACTTGGTCTGAGGGTTATTGTCTTTTCTGTTCCAGGAGCCCGGTTGGAATTACGATCGTTCCAAACCTGGAAATTTTCTAAAGTTTTTCCAAAATAACATAGAGTATAAAATATGGACTGTCTCGTCACAAGGGTCCTAGTGTAGCATACGACGCGTCGATCGGACGTACGGTGAAGAGGTAATTCGTGTTTAAGAGAAACGGGTCCGGCACGTCAAGCCCCGTGGGCTGACGGGTCGGCCCGTCCTGGCCCGGCGGTCCCGACCTGACTGAGGGGTTGGCCTGGCTCGGCCTAGGGGGACATGATCCAGCTCAGTGGGATGCATCTTGGATCGACGGGGTGCAGCCCGCCCCGACGAGGCGCGGCCTGGTCCGTTCCGTGCCGCTTGCGGCCGGCCGTAGCTCGACCAACAGGTCGAGCCGTCCGGGGGGCGCGGGCCCTGGTTTTCTGAAACGGCGGCACTGAGCAGCGTCACCCCTCTTTCCCAACCGACTCTTTGGGCCCAAGCGGCCCGCACGGGTAGGACACTGTTTTCCCATGTGGCACCTTTGGGTGCTACGACCTTCTTCAACCCGGTCGGCCGCCTGCCGGTCAGTTCGCCCGCTGAAGCGGCCCACGAATGTGGGTCACTGTTCTCTGCAGCGCAACACCCTCATGGCGTTGCGGTTCCTTTGGACCATCTGGATTTAACTAGTTGTTTCTTCTTCAACCAAGCGTCTTGCGAATGCGAGCCGCAGTTCTTCTCTATGCGGCCGACAAACGGTCGATGCTTCCTCTGGTCGACATCGCCTCGGATTGCCGCCTCCAAAAAATTCATGATCCATCACAGGGTCATCGGGACGTGTTTTTTCGGCCCTCACCCTCCTCATTATGCAATAACATAAGGCTGAATACAATCTATGGTTTTCAAAGAGGAACAATATACAATTTTATTCAATTAAAATTGATCAAAAACCACTACCTCGATTTAAGGTTCATTTGTCGATGAGCCGCGGAAGACGAACATCATGGAGGTCAGCCATCGCAGATGACAGTTTCGTTCCGTCAACATCGGAGGAAGAGGAAGGCAGGTATAATTCTTTGTGGTATCGCCTCCTTTCTCTCCCCGATTGTAGAAGTTGAGAAAGGAGATCATATTCCTCATGGTCTTCTTTGGAGAGGAGGAATAAAGTTCCACCTAGAGTTTCTCCCCCAAAACCCTTAGAGTATTTTAGAAGAAAATGAAATAATATGGTTTTCCAAAATTATAATCTTTACAAGAATTTCAAATTAATTCAATACTAGATTAATTAAGTGGAATTAATTAATCTCAAGAGTTTGCACATTCATGAGAGGACGGGGGTGGAGAGGCTCCACCATTAATGAGGGGAGGTGTGAAAGCATAAGAGGAGTTAAAGGGAGTTGAGAAGAGGTGAAATGGTTTGGTTTTGTGTTGGCCCCACCACACCAAATCCTCTCCTTGGAGGTTATGTGGGGTGTGGGCCCCACCCCAACTCCCCTTTCGAGGAAATAACTACCTCTTAAATAAAATTATAGAATACAACATTTTATTTAATTTGCTACGAATCCCCAAATTATAACTTTCAACCCGCATAAAAAGCAACTGTGATAAAGGTCGCTTTAAGAGAATACCGGCACTGTGAGTTTATTGGTGCCATCAGATTCCAATTCCGAGCACTAGTTTAAAAGCTAGAAAAACCCTCACGTACGTTTACTGAACATACCCAAACAAAACTTTAGAAATTGATTCTGGGAACACCAGGCTTTGGAATTAGGTGTCGTTAAGAAACTGTGGACTCATAATATTCCAGAGAATTTAAGAAAAAAATTTCCTTGAAATTTACGGGTCTTTACATTACCTCCAACTCTGGACTTTATATTCTCGTATATCTAAAACACAGACTATGGATATAAATGGGGTACTGAGAACGCATCTGTGCCTCCTGCTACTATGTGCTCTCCTAGAGGTTCTTGTGCTGCCAGAGAATGTGCACCAGAGGAATCGACCATCCACGTAGGACCCACTCCAGTCAATCCTCGATCATCACTGGGACCTCCGTAAATGTCACCATGTCACCGATGTCCAGCTCCCCATGGTCGATGATGTGGTTTGGGCCATGCAAGTATCTCCTCAGCTGAGATACATGGAAGACACGGTCTTCATCCTCAAACTCTAGTGGTATCCATCTCATATCGGCATAGGAGTTCTGTCTGATCTGTGCAGTCTTCATCCGCTCCGGGATGATCTCCACCTTCCCCGTCGTATCCTGAACCATCTATGGTCCTACAAGTGTGGACTCCCCTAGGTCTGTCCAGCATAGAGGTGATCTTCAAGGTCGGTCGCATAATGCCTCGTATGGTGCCATCTCGATGGCGGAGTGATAGATATTGTTGTATGAAAACTCCATTAAGGGTATGTGATCCTCCCAGTTGTGAACAAAGTCGAGAACACATGCACGGAGCATGTCCTCTATAGTCTGAATGGTCCTCTCAGTCTGTCCATCCGTCTAAGGATGGAAGGCGGTGCTCAAACGAAGCTGCATCCCAAAAGCCTCATGTAATCCCTTCCATAGCCGGGAAGTGAAAAGAGCATCTCGATCATAGATGATAGTCGAAGGCACACCATGAAGACATATGATCTCTTGAATGTAGAGGTGTCCCATGCTCTCTACTGAGCCCTGATCTCTAATAGATAGTAAGTTGTCCAACATGGTTAGTCGGTCTACGATCAACCAAATAGAGTCATTTCCTCTCGATGTATGTGGAATCCCCATAACAAAATCCATAGATATCCCATCCCACTTCCACTCTAGAACCTCTAAAGGTTGTACCAATCATGCTAGTACCTGGTGATCCACCTTCACTTGCAGACATGTGAGGCATCGTGAAACAAACACTACTACTGCCTTCTTCATACCCATCCACAAGTGATGTTATTTGAGGTCCTCATACATCTTCACCACTCATGGATGTATATCTAGAGGGAAGTGTAAAACTCCCTCAACACCTACTCCTGTACTGCAACTAGTACCATGGTACTTCCCCTGAAGATAATGAAGTGCTCCCCTCCTTCACAAAATCCATCAAGCGCCTGCCCTTTGGATATCTGAACACTTCACGTCTCACAGTCAACGTCCTCAGGTTGTGCCTCTCTGAATGGTTGAAGATGTGGAGGAGTGACTATGATAGAGTGATGAAAGGAATCTCTATTTCTATCCATAAAGGATATCTTCAACGCGGCTAGCTGATCTGTCGCCTCTCATAGAAGCTGAATGCCTGGTCTCCTGTTGAGATAATCTGCTACAACTTTCCCCTTCCCAGGAGTATAGACTATATCAATGTCATAGTCATGGAGGAACTCAAGCCATCATCATTGTCTCAAGTTCAGGTCCTTCTACGAGAAGATGTACCTGAGACTCTGGTGGTCAGAGTAGATTGTAATGTGCTAACCCATCAGATAGTTCTGCCAAATCTTTAAGGAAAAGACTACTACTGCTATCTCCATTTCAGGGGTAGCGTAGTTCTGCTCGTGCTGCATCAACTACAGTGAACTGTATGAGATCACTGCTTGCTCCTACATCAGGACACACCCAAGTCCGGTCCCTAATGCGTCGTAGTAAACTACATACTGAATTCCCTCCTCCAGCAGAATCATGATGGGCGTACAGGTCAATATCTGCCTCTTCTCCTAAAAGCTCTGCTGGAATCTCTCAGACCATATAAAGGGTTTCCCATTCTTTGTCAGAGTTGAAAGCGGTGCTGAAACTCTAGAGAAGTATGGCACCAATCTCTGAAAGTACACATCCAGAACCAGGAAATTCCGCACCTCTGTCATACTACTGGGTGGCTCATAAGAAAGTCGTGACTCGATCTTCGATGGATCCACTACAACTCTAGCCTCCGTGATGATGTGTCCCAAGAATTAAACCTCTCGAATCTAGAACTAGCACTTCGAGAGCTTACCATAAAGCTAGTGCTCTTAGAGTGTGTCTAGTACTACCCGCAAATGGTAGGTGTGCTCCTCCTCAGTAGTCAAGTAAATTAGTATGTCATCAATAAATACTACGAAAAATCAATAGAGGTAATTCTGGAATATCATATTAACGAGACTCATGAGCAATTCTGGAGCGTTTTTTATGCCGAAGGGCATAACCAAGTACTCGTAGTGGCCATACCAAAACCTGAAGTCCATCTTCTGCACATCCTTATCTCGAACCCTGAGCTGGTGATAGCCTGACCTGAGGTCTATCTTCGAGAACCATCGTGCTCCCTTGAGTAGATCAAAGAGGTCATCAATCCTCAGAAGTGGGTACTTGTTCTTCATGGTCACCTGATTCAGGCGACAGTAGTCAACACACAATCGCAAGCTCTCATCTGCCTTCTTGGCGAACAAAATTGGAGATGCCTTAGGTGAAGAACTGGGCTGGATAAATCCCTCCCCTTTCAAGTCCTCCAGTCTTTCCCACAGCTCACGAAGCTCAGCGGGAGCCATCCGATATGTTAGAGTATATATCAGTATTGTCTTGGGGTACAGTTCTATGTAAAATCCTACCTCTATGTGAGGAGGTAGTTCTAGAATGTTTTCAGGAAAACCATCAGCATACTAGTCCACCACAACAAGAAAAACTCGGAATCCGCACATCAATAGCTCCAAGGATGATACTAGCCAACTGATGTGTGATCAGCTGCCCTCTCCTCTGTGTAAGTCCATCCAGCGCTGAAAAGGATCCCTTCTCTCCTGTGAAGGTGAAACTGGTTCCATCCGTGCGGAAACACCACACAATTCCCCTAATACAGTTGATCTTAGAATAAACTATAGATAACCAGTCCATACCAAAGATGACGTCGTAAGGCCTCA
Source organism: Viscum album (assembly GCA_963277665.1). Lineage (NCBI taxonomy): Eukaryota > Viridiplantae > Streptophyta > Magnoliopsida > Santalales > Viscaceae > Viscum > Viscum album. Next base: position 1,448,388,684 of record OY728130.1, read on the forward strand.
ATGTTGCTATAAGAAGATCACAGTCGAAGCTCTCACCTCCTAGAGAAAGATAAAACTATCGGCACCAGTGTGTAATAATCTAGTCTGCTCTCGTACGAGTCTCAAGCCATAAGGATTGAGACAACAGCTCTGTTAGAATCCTTGAGCTCCGAACAAGGGATGTGGAAATAAAAGAATGACTCGCACCTATTTCTATAAGTACTACAACAAGGGTGGAGTAGAAACAGATAGTACCTCGAATCATCTCAGGTGCGCTGTAGTCATAGGCCTCGACTGCCTCAAGATGAGTCTGCCTTTGTCTGCCATATCCTTATGGTCGTGTTGGACCTCCTGGTGGTGGTGGTGGTGGAGCCTCGAAATGTCGTCCACCACACGCTGCTCGGCCAGCTCCTCGGCCTCGTTCGCCTGCTCCTGAAGGACCACCATTGTCAAACCTCTGACTCTTCCTGGAAGGTACCTCTTCTGTCTAATGCTCGACAGCATGGGAGTTCGGGTATTCACGAGCCATGTGGCCCTGCCCGTTGCATGCATAGCACTACCTGCTCCTCGTAAAGTTGGCTCTATTTCGTGTTCCCTACACAACTGGACCTGTATCTTGAGATCGCCCAGCTGATGGCCTGGTCAGCTTAGACCTCTGCATCAACTGTCTACTAACGGCTACAGAAGACTCTACTACATGTCACCCTATGGTGGGTCTCGCTACTACTGACTACTCAGCAAGAAAACTCTCCACTAGAAGGGCTCGCTCCAGCACCCCTTCCTGTGTCGGGATGCTGATGGGAATCGTCGATGCCCTGATCTCATGCCTGAGTCCCTGCTCAAAGGTCCGATAACTGTAGAATAGTTCTCGTACCATATCCATGGAGTATCGTGAGAGGTCAGTGAACCTTGATGAGTACTGTGCTACAGTCGTGCTGACATACTACAGATAAAGTAACTCCTAAATCCACACCGCACGAAGGGTGGCTGGAACAATCTCCGAGCGGAAGAGACTCTAAAATTCTGTCCAGAGAAAAGATGACTCTTCATGAACATGGAGCATTAGGCTCCCCCATCTACCTACTGCTGGGTGCAGGATATTCGCAACAAGGATCACCATAAGGTCAGTTGGTGTCCCTACTATTCTAAAAACTCTGACGACAGCCTCCAGCCAATCCTCAACTGCATATGGGTCTGTCTCTCTACGGAACCTAGATGGCCTCTATTTCTGGAACTCATGCAACGCACTCAGGTGGCGTGCACTCTCAACTGGTGTGGATGGTGGTATCGGTGGTCCAGCAGGTAGAGGTGTCGTTGGTACCTCCACTTTTATTGGACCCTACACTGAGGCCTCGTCGCTCAGTCAGCTATCATATCATACATAACTCATAACCCTTACTGGCCGCCTTCAAGGGGCCATCCTGAAAAGAAACAGGTGCGCCACAGTCAAAATAATAAACCTTGTGAGCTAGAACAATGTAATCACAAACAATACTTTTGAAACACACATGAAATAAGTGTTTTCGTGCACTGAGTCGGAAATCAGTGGTCAGGGTCCTGGTGTATGGATACATCGGCCGCCACACCAACACTGGACTCCCTATACTGAAAACCACACGCAATACTCTTGTCACTATTGCTTCACTGAAAGGAAAGAAAAAATTAATTAGTACTGCGGAAGAACCGACTCCATTGATACCAATTTTTCATGACCCGTCCTTGGGGCCCGTGCCGTGACTACCCCCATGTCCACCTTCCATAGGCCAGGGGTGGGCGACTAGCACCACAGGCGTAAATCCCTTTACTAGGAAGGCATTTTCATTATAAAAGTAAACAAACACAACAGATTATGCAACTGAAGTAAACAATAAGTGAAAACATTATAAAAATAGTAGTGCTGAAAGTAAAGCGGCTGGAAAAATAAGACCAACAGTAAAGAACTGGTACAACAGAAAGCAAGTACAACTACATGAAAGTAAAACTACAAATACTGATATGTCCTCTGGGAATTCAACCTAATGGGTGGGTACCGATGGCCTCCTCAACACCTCGGGTCTGTCCGTCTACTGCGTGTTTGCCTCACCTAGGGGTCCAACTCTGGGTACCGTCCAGCTCTATAAGTCTCTACCTCAATCAGTGCTATCTATTGTCTGCATGCAAGACAATGTAGTGCGGGCATATCCCGTGCAGGGGTGAGTATACAATACTCAGTAGGGACCCCGAGACCACCGAAGGTCTCCCAGAATCCACAAAGGATAAACCACATAAGAATGACACAATCACGAAGTATCAGCCAACCCTACTTAAATATATGCCCATACATATACCTTAGTTGTCAATCACAGTTCAACTCCAACTCTCGTGCCCAATCACAAATTAGTACACATAGGAAAGAAGTAAATCACATCGATGATAATTATTGAAATTCACGACTCAGCTCATAGAGGTATACATCATTCGTATTGCAATAGTGATGATCAGTTGTAGTCACTAATTCATCTATGCTGTCAGACCCACACAGGATACAAGACCAGCTAAGCTATCGGACCCACACAACATACAAGACCAGCTAGTCTGTCGAACCCACACAGGATACATGTACAGAGGTAAAACTGTCGGACCCACATAGGATACTAAAACAGTAGTCATCGTCGTCGAACCCATGGAGGATTCTAGTACGGTAGTCGTCACTGTCAAACCCACGGAGGATTCCAGTACAGTATTCGACGTAGTCAAAGCCATCTCTATGGTTCCCGCACACAGCACACTCAATTCTGGGAGGGTCCGCTCCTTGACTAAAGGGGTCGAGAAATCATCTATCATGAAGTCCAGAGTTTATGTATACCTAAATTCCAACTCGTCAAAAGAAACCCAACGTGACAGATGGCGCGTCAATCGAATGCCCGGTCTAAGAGTTATTGGCTTTTCCGTTCCAAGGGAAAAGTTGGAATTATGCTCGTTCCAAACCCGGTAGTTTTCCAAAGATATCCAAAACTCACTTAAAGTATCGTAAAAGGACCACCTCATCGCAAGGGTCCCAGTGCCATAGATGTCGCATCGATCAGATATACGGTCAAGAAGTAATTCACATTTAAGAGAAACGGGCCCGGCCCGTCAAGTCCGATGGCCTGAGGGGTTGGTCTAGACCGATGGGGTGTGGCCCAGCCCGGCGGGGCGCGCCCCGTACCGGCGAGGCACAACCCATCTCGGTGAGGTGCGGCCCGACCAAGGCATGTCGGCCCGGTCCGTGCCACTGGCGGCCCAGCCTGGCAGCCGATCACGGCCCGGCCTGGCAGCTGATCACGGCTCGACCGACTGGCCGAGCAGTCCGAGGGGCGTGGCCCCCGGTTTTCCAAAACGGTGGCGCCGAGCGACAACGCCCCTCCCGCCCGGCCGGCTGAAGCCGACCGGCTCTTCGGAACTGAGTGCCCCGGAAGGGTGGGCCGCTATTTTCCCATGTGGCACCTTCGGGCGCCGCGATCTTCATTAACCCGGCAGGCCACCTGCTGGCCGGTTCGCCCGCCAAAGAGGCATGTGGTTCTCCACAGCACGATTCCCTCGTGGCGCCGCGGTTCCTTCTTCTCGACCAACAATAGCCGTCCAGTTCTTCTTCGGCCGAGAGGCCCGCAGATGCGTGCCGCGGTTCTTCTCTACGCGGCCGGCACACTGCTACCGCTTCCTCTAGTCGCCATCGCCTCCGATTGCCACTGCCAAAATAGCAAGAACCATCAGAGGGTCTTTGGGCCGTGTTTTTTCAGCCCGCACCCTCCGCGTTAGGTGATAAAATAAGACTGAAGACAATCCATGGTTTTCAACTAATAAAAAAGTAAAATTTTATTCAATTTAAATTGATCAAAAACCCCTACCTCAATTTAAGGTTCATTCGTCAACGAGCCACAGAAGACGATCATCGTGGAGGTCGGGGGTCGTGGATGACGTTATCGTTCCGTCAACGTTGGAGGAAGAATAAGGTAGTTAGAATTCTTTGTGGCGACTTATCCTTTATCACCCAGGTTGAAGAAGTGGAGAAAGATGATCGTGTTCCTCGTGTTCTTCACTGGAGCGGAGGAATAAAGTTCCACCAAGAGTTTCTCCCCCAAATCCATTAGAATATTTGACAAGCAAATGAAAAAATAGGATTTTCCAAAAAAATTTAAACATTCAAAGCATTTCAAATTAATTCAAAACTAGATTAATTAGGTGGCATTAATTAATCTCAATAGTTGGCACATTCATCAGATGAGGGAGGTGGAGAGGCTCTACCATTAATGAGGGGAGGGGTCAAAACGTAAGAGGATTTAAAGGGAGTTTAGCGGAGGTTAAAGGGTTTGGGTTCGTGTGGGAACCACCACACTAAATCCTCTCATGGGAGGTTATGTGGGTGTGGGCCCCAACACAACTCCCCATTGGAGGAAATAACTACCTCTTAAATAAAATTGTACAATACATCAATTTTATTTAATTTTCTATGAATCTCCAAATTATAACTTTCAACCTGCATAAAACGAAATTGCGGTAAAGGTCGCCTTAAGCAAATAATGGTGTTGCAAGGCCATTGGTTCCATCAGATATCAATTCTGAGCATCAGTATAAAATATAGTAAAACCTGCATGTACGTTTAGTGAATGTACACGAACAAAACATCAAAAATTTATTCTAGGCACACCTGTCCTTGGAATCAGGCATTGTCAGAAACTGCAGACTCGTAATTTTCCAAATAATTTAAGAAAATATTTTCTTTGAAATTTCCAGGTCTTTACATATTTTGTGATTTTTTCAAACAATAAATCTCTGTCTGTATACGAGCTGGTAGAGGCAGCTCTGGAACATATATCTAGGGGAAAAACCCAAAAACACTGCTTTGAGCTAGACTCGAATGGGAACTGGTGCACGGAAATGGGCCTTGCTACACTCTTGGTTACGACACTCCCGGGGGATATGCTTAGTAAATTTATCTTTTTCATTACAGAACATTATGAATAATTTATGACTATATAATTCCTCAAGGAAAACATTTTTATGATAATGGAATATATCCATAAACTATTCAATTTATGTTAAGTGTTTTACACGTTTGTATTTTTGTATTGCCATTCATAAACTAATCTAGTGTATACCATTGATTAGAAATGGCGCTTAGTGGAAGGAATGTAAACCATATAAATGCACACACTCCAGGTACAAATTTACCTCCTACTAAAGATAATTATTTTTGAGTTATTGATACAATTGGTGTTGATAATCTTATCACTATACTGGGACAACTCACTCAGGTTATGAATAATAACCTTACCCATATGGAGCACCCTAATCTGCAGCGTAGAGGATCAATGTTAGATTTCTTTCTGAGGAAAAAACCACCAACATTCAATGTGGGTACAAATCCACTTATATCTGAGCAATTTATAAATTCCTTAGTGAAAATATTCCATGCCATGGGGAGTAGCGAAACAGAAAAAGTTGTAATGGACGTTTAACACCTCACTAGAGATGTTGACCAATGGAGGTCATTGATTCAAAACACAAAGGAAGATGATGAAGTATAAAATATGAATGGAGGGAGTTTAAAGAAATTTTCTTAGATAAATACTTTCCTCATGACCATCGAGCGGATATGGAAAGAAAATTTATGAGTCTAAGGAAAAAGGAGGATGAGAATGTCGCAATGTATGAAGCTAACTTTACATGGTTAGCAAGGAATGCTAAAGATTATATACATAACCCAAGAAGTAAGATTGATCGTTTCTTTGATGGGGTAAAACCATTTCTCTGATGAACACTTGTCTCACAATCCTTCTCGTCATATGAAGATATTGTCTCATTTCTATAAAGACAGAAAAAGAATTATCTATGTCTTTCGACATTAATGAAAATCAAGAGAAGAAGAGATATAATGAACACTATGGAAATGGAAATATGGGGAACAAGGTAAAATCTGAATATCCATCCTGCAGTAAATGTGGGAAGAAACACCCTGGTACTTGACTGAAGGGAATGTTATTCTATTACTAGTGTAGTGAAAAAGGCCACCAAGCTCATGATTTCAAGGGGGAGAAAGAGGCTTTCTATATTGAATGCTACAATTGTAGATAAAGGCGGTATTATGAAAATAAATTTCCTAAGCATCTGGGGATGTGACCTTAGAAAAGGCGAAGGGATCAAGGCAAGATTATGTTATCACTACTGCTAAGGTTGAAGCTTCGAATGATGTGGTGGCAGGTAATTTAGTGGTTTCCTCAAGTTTAGAAAATTATTTATTTGGTTCTGGATCATCAAATTGTTTCATATCTTCCTAGTTTAATAAGAAAATTATATATTTCCAATTTAATTTTACAAGGGAGTTATCAGTCAAAAATCTTAAAGGAAGTATCATTTGCAATAATGTTTTGTGAATTAGTCCACATTAAGGAATATAAATGTTCTTTATCTTTTGATCTCATCATCATACACATGGTTGAATTTTATATAATCCTCAGTATGAATTGTATTTTGTGACATGATACAAAAATTAATTGTAAGAAAAAGGAGGTTACTATTTTTGATGACGATGATAAAGATCACCTTATCTTTAGAGCAGAATCATCGCCACCTAATTATTATCTAGATCCACCCCCAGTAGCTCAACTAAACTCAATTATTGGGGAGGAAAATAATGAAATAATTGTGGGTGAGTAATGTAATGTTAAAATAGAGTATGTACATATTTTGAAAGAATATTTTGATGTGTTTCTTAATGATTTACGTGGACATCCTCCAGAATGAGAAATTGGTTTTTTCATTTATTTAATTCCTAGATCAATACCCATATAGAAGACCCCATATAGAATGAACACTATTTAATTATTAGAACTAAAGAAAGAATTAAAGGAATATATTAATAAGGTATTTATTCTCCCTAATGTTTCTCCATGGGGATCCCATGTCATTTTTGTTAGGAAGAAAGATTGTTCTGTGAGTTTTTGCATTGACTATAGGGAGATCAGTGCTATAACAATAAATAACAAGTATCCCCTACCTCGCATTGATTATTTATTCGATAAACTTCATGGAGCACAATATTTTTTGAAGATTGACCTTCAATCTGGATATCATTAGTTGTGTGTGAAGAAGGATGAAATTCGAAAAACAGTATTTTGAACCAGGTATGGGCATTACGAGTTTACAGTAATGCCTTTTGGATTGACTAATTCTCCCTATGTCTTCATGGATCTAATGAATAGAGTTTTCAAGGAATATATTGATTACATTGTAGTGGTATTTATTTATGATATCTAGGTATACTTCAAAATCTACGAATATAATGAAAATCACGTGCGCATTATCCTAAAGACTCTTAGAAGACATGAATTATATTGGATGTCTAGCAAGTGTGAATTCTGGTTTCAGGATATTTCTTTTCTTGTCTATATTTCTCTAAGGATTGAATCTCTATTGATCCATCTAAGACAAGAGAAATCCAATAATGGCCAGTACCAACGAGTACAACCGAGGTACACAGATTTATTACTTTAGCAGGTTATTATTGAAAATTCGTCCAAAATGTTTCTTTGTTGCCTATCCCATTAACAAAGCTCACACAAAATGGGTTTAAATTTGTTTGGAAAAAAGATTGTGAAGAATGTTTTGAATAACTGAAGGGAAGATTAGTCAATGATCCTATATTGACTCTGCCAGCAGGGAATGATAGTGATGTTTCAGATAAAGGACATTGTTTTGTCCATATGAATTATGATAGGGTTATTGCCTATGTATCACGACAGCTAAAAATTCATGAGCAAAATTATCCTACTCATGATTTTGAGTTAGCAGCTATAATGTTTTCTTGGAAGATTTGGAGACATTATCTCTATGGTAAAAAATGAGATATATATACCGACCATAAGAGTTTGAAGTATATTTTCTCAAAAAAAGAACTCAACATGTGGAAAAGGAGATGGCTTGAACTCTTCAAGGATTATTATTTCACTATACACTACCGCCCAGGGAAGGAAAATAAGGTGGCAGATGCTTCGAGCAGAAGAGATCATGGATTTTGAATAAGATGAGAGTTAAAAAGGATCCTATATTCAAGGATCTAGTAAAGATGGATATGGGAATAACCATGGAAGGTGAAACATCAATACTTTTTGAAATGGTTTCCTAACCATCTTTACTAGAAAAGAAAAAAAGTTCTCAGAATTATGATGAAGAGTTTAAAAAGAAGAATAAAGCAGTGAATGATTGGAGATTAAATGAATTTTTGTGTGAGGATGGAAGTCTGAAATTTGAGAAAAGGCATTGTGTTCCTAATATACCTGATATAAAAAGGGAATTGTTGGATGATGCTTATAGTTCTAACTTCTCTATAGACCATGGTAGCACTAAGATGTAAAGAGATTTGAAGGATTTTTTTTCAGACAACATGAAGAGGGACATTGATGATTTTGTGTCAAGATGTACGGTTTGTCAATTAGTGAAAGCTGGATGGAAACAACTTGGAGGATTCATGCAATCTATACCCTTAACTGAGTGGAAATGAGATAATATTACAATGGAATTTGTCATGGGAATACCAATGATTCCTCGAATGAATGATTCAATATGGGTCATTGTTGATTGTCTTTCTAAGTCAGCACATTTTCTAGCTATAAGATAATATTTACCACTTGAACATCTAGCAAGAATATATATTAATGAAGTTTTGAGACTTCATCGAGTACCCCTATCGATTGTTTCTGATCATGATCCACGTTTTACATCATGATTCTGGAAATGTCTTCAGAAAGACCTAGATATTGAACTTTTTTTGAGCACTGCCTACCACCCCAAAACTGATGGACAATCATAATGGACTATTCAAACATTAGAAGATATGTTGAGATCATGATCACTTGACATTCATGGTAATTGGGATAAATATTTACCTCTGCAAGAATTTTCCTATAACAATAGCTTCCATTCAAGTATTCAGATGGCACTATATTAAGATTTATACGGCAAGATATGTCTCACAGCAACTTGTTGGGATGCTTTTGGGGAAAGAAAACTCATAGGCCCAGAACTTATGGAGGAAATGATAGAAAAGGTGAAGTTAATTCAAACCCACATCAAAGAAGCTCAAAGTTAGTTGAAGATCTATGATGATAACAGAAGGATGGATTTGGAATTTCAGTTAGAAGATCATGTATCCTTGAAGGTATCTCCATGGAAGGGTGTTATACGTTTTGGTAAGAAGGGAAAATTGAATCCCAAGTACATCAGACCTTCTGAAATTCTAGAACGAATTGGGGTTGTAGCTTACCGTTTGGCAATTCCGCAAAGTCTCTTCAAAGTTCACGATGTATTACACATATCATTTTTAAGAAACTACAGGCCTGACCTAATTCATGTACCCACCTATGAGGAATTAGAATGGGAAACTGATCTATCTTATTGCGAAAACCCTATCAAAATTCTTGGCACAAGAGTACAAGTGCTGAGAAAAAAGATGACTTGTCCGGTAGAAGTTATATGGAGAAACCATAAGATGCAAGAGGAAACATGGGACCGTGAAGAACATATTATCAAGAACCAATAGAGTCTTTTTATGCTTTAATATTCATGAACATTTGGGGGAAAATTATTTTAAGGAGGGTAGAATGTGACAACACATGCTTCCACGGTCCTCTTCTCTTTGAATAATACAATAGTGTGTGTTGTACGTAACATCGAGTTTTAACACACCATAACCAATCAAACTAGCCGTTATGAATATTAATACCCACTTTTTTAAATTTTATAAATATTATCATTCAAAATTGAAATCGTTTTTCTATTCAGAATGTCAAAATTTTCTTAGGGTTAATTTTTGGTATTTTTCTGAAAACATTCTATTTTTGATGAATAGTAAAATAAATGGAGTTAAAGATTAATACCGAATTTTTCTTTAAATAATTATTTATTTTATTGAAATTTATTTTAGGTCAAAATAGATACATAGTACCTATATAAGTTCAATTTAATTCATTCGAGTTAGTTTATAATAATTTTAGATGTATAAAAATTTTATTGAACTTTTTACCGTCTTTTACCCACCTCCTATGAGCACTTCAAAATTTATATAAAACATAATTTTACTGCTTCTGTGAGTTGAATTTCAAAAATATGAGAGACACGGTTGATATCAATAAGTAAAATTTGGTTTAATAAGAAGAAAATAAATTTTGGTGAATAGTATCTTTTTACTTATATTTACAACGGTTAAAAGTAAATAGGGTAATTAAGGGGAAAATGATATTATTATTATCCTAACACAAGTCTTAATTCTGTTGGATAAGTATAATTCGACCAAAAACAACCTTAGTTATAAAATATGATCTTCTTTGGTCCACTTGGATTAAATTAGACATTTATTATTATTTAATTCGATGAAGAGGTTAAAGTGTAAAATTCAATGTTTAATAAAGAAACAATTTTTATTATAGGGTCACTCATAAGATAAATTTTACTATAAATACTCATTAGGAAGATAAAAGATGTTCCTAAATAATGGTACATTATTATTAATTTTTAGTCATTAAATAATTTTATTTATTAATGACACAATGATGAAGCAGTAATTACCTAATTAATGAAATATTAAAATAATTGATATTATAAATTAACAAATAAATGTAATTTTAGACGTTAAATAAATTACACTCATTTTCTAGGTTAATATTACATGTTAGGGTTGGTTAGATGAATTGTTTTGGATGTTATAATGCTGTTATGAATTTAGAAAAAAGAAAATACCAAATAGTGTCAAAATTGACATAAAAGAGTTTTCAAAATAAATATTATATTATTAATTAATATTGTATTCCTAAAAATATACAGCTCTGCCAGAAGACTTATATAATGATAGGTGTATCATTAATGAACCACTTAGGGTTCCCTCGGAAGTGTATAGTATGTTTATTAACCACATAATATAAAATTAAAAAGAGACATGGTAAATGTCAAACTATTTAACTAAGAGTTAAATCTAAAAGATAAAGTTAATATAGTGACCAGTACCTTTCTAAAACAAATTGGTTGAGTGGTTTTTGACTAATCCCCATAATATACTTTAAATGTTTTCATTTTTAGCAATTAGATTACGAAAATTATTTTTTTATAAAATAATATTTCTAGCTTTTCCTAAGGTGCCCCTCACCCCTTTTATTAAAGGCACTAACATTCCCTCAAATTAAAATGTCAAATCCATTTGGCTAGGCAAACCCCTACCCAAATTCCCTCTAAATTGTACTCCCTTCATCCTATAGGTCTTCATTCAGTCAGAAAGCCATCTTATGGATCCCTTTTGATCAAATCAAATGGAAGAACTTGAAGAAGAGGTAAATATTTCATCATCTCTTTCAAGTTCCTTTCTTCTTCCACTTACACTTTCTTTGTTTTTTCCATTATAAAATAATAACTCTAGTATATTATATATATTTTTATGATATTATAAATATGGTACAACCATATTTATTATTCTATCCATCCTATGATTAACATGTCCCCATATGTGTGTACGTACGGCTTACCGTCTCAACGCTGTGGTGTAGTTGTTATTCAATACATTATAATTTGGATGGGTATAAATATTATTATAATTGATGTAAATAATGAATATAACATGATTACTATTCTGTATATATGACATACCTTCCAATTATATACGATTTTAATATCCAAATAATGACATTTTCGCTCATGCATGCGTATGGATTACCGTCTCCACGAACGCGATGAGATTCATTACCCATCGTATCCATTCAAGACTAATTTTCATTAGATGATTAAAAATAATGTTTAAAGGCTTGATATAATTATGGATATGAATAGTATAAATCCCTTCCATAATAAAAATGACACACATAACAAATAATATAACGGAAAACGAATCTTTTAACTCCCAAAATGACGATTATACTAAGATATTATTAACAAATAAATAATAAAAAATAATATATGATATCATATTAATGTATATGATTGTTGTGTAATTTAATAACAATTATTTCACCATTATAAAGGAGGTTAACATACCCTCATCCAAGGAAAGGTACAAGGTAAGGGTTAATTCGACAGCCACATCAGCACTCAAGGTTGTTTATATGTAATTATCTACTGGGACCTCTTTATCATCCATATCCATGATTCTTAATAATGTATTCCAAAACATTTTTACTATTTACTGGACTATGGGTTAAAGTCATTTATCAACATGCTTTACTTTTTAAAAATGTTATGAAGGAAGTATTTCCTTCATTTTCCAAACAAGGTACCTTATGACCTTTTCGACAAAAGTAAGGTAAGAATGTTTTTTTAACTTATACGGTGGGTACGACTATATTATGCTGTTATAGAAAAATCTATGCTTCCCTTACAATATGATAAGAATATATTCAAATATAAATGTTTTCTTTTATAATTACATTCCCTTGAAATGATTTCAAAATAGAAAGAGATATTTCTCTAAAAATGTTATGATTTCATCTATGTCAACATCCTTTGATGGATTTTAAGTTTGTTTGATGTTTACTTATTATGATAAAAAAACATGCATATTGTATTGAAGGATTTGTGATACGTTTGACTGTGGATGTGTTATTTTATTCCATTCATGGTTTATGGATAATTTTTTGACATTTCGTATGCGAGTTTTAATACGAATGTTTATGTTATGTCTAAACCTTTTCATATGATAAATTAATTGGACATAATAAGTGGCCGTTGGATCTCGCTATATCTCCTCGTGCATTGGTGGGTCTAATGAGACAAACTAGTGACTTGGAAGAAGGCCTCGAAAAAATCATATTTGTAGTCTTGGCATAAGGCCTTGACTGTGTGGTTATGAAGGTCTCGCATTATGCATTACATCATTATGAATGTGGCTATTGATATTGCATGAGATTATTCGACAAATAGAATATCCATGTGAGTAAGTAAATTGCATTATTTTGATTTATATTTGCCATATTGTTATGCATTTTCTCGTGAAAAGGCTTCTTTTTTAGTTTTATACATTTCCTTACATGTTTATGCTTATTTAAGAATGTTTCTGCTATATTGTTATCATTAATGAGAATCTGATATCACCCCTTTCTATGTTTTATTTTTTTCAAGGATGCGGTGAAGTATATTATGACTGGCCTGCATGGATAGTCTATGGGATCTCAGTGTTGTCTATGGAAACAATGATGTTGTAGTTTTCCATTTTATGATGTAATGTAATCCTTATGAATGAATATAGTACTTTCAAGGATACTAAACTGATCACTCTTCTGAGACTTGATCCTTTGTTATCATGCCAATGATACATAATAATGCACCGACTCTGGGCTTCTGGGGTCGGGGAGTTACATAATGTTGAACATCATTAATTTAATTTCAATGAGTCATTCCATGAAATATTACATAAATGGGTAAGTTCACTAGAAAATACCTAGATACATACTAATTCATTGAGTGGATGTGTAATTATGGCTCCCACACACCACTTAATAAGTCCAATGCAATAATTATGTGAATAAGTATTAGAACATAACCATCATTTCTTATTCAAACATTGTTTATATATAATGAAATATAATATGAAATGATAATAACTTCTAATGTCAAGGTTATCATAAACAATACATATAAATAATAATGATGGTATCATTTCAAAACATTTATAGTGGAGGATAAAAGGGATCATTTTATTAATTAATATAAATACCATAAAAATATCATTAAAAACATTCTTGAGGAAAATAAACATATCACATTGAGATTAATATTTAAAAAATAAGAAGTTCTAAAATATTAAAAAAAATATTTGGATATAACCAATGAACTGTTTGATGTATGATTCAAATCATTCACTCGTCATTATGCTGGAAAATTCTTCTAATAGTTAGTTATACCACCCTAAAAAATTTAAATGACTAACTTTTATATGATGGAATATAACCTCTCAAGAAAATATAGTATATTTAATATATTTAAAAAAAGATAATATATATTATTATTTTACAATGCATGAAATATTAAGTCTACTTCCATCACACACAATAATGAATTTCATTCATAGCTTCTGTTACACGTAAGAGTGAGTTTTACCTAACTCCAATATATTATTATATTATATTATATCTAATTAACTTTCCTTTAAATTACCAATTTTTAATAATATTAATAAATTTATTAAAAAATAGGTTTTATAAAAACTAATGATAAATTCATTGTTTACCAATTATTAAGAAATGAAAATATAAACCATTTAAATATAAAGTATAAATTTTTATTTTAATGCACCCAAAGGAATTTTTTCATAATAAATTAAATTAAATAATAATATGGAATGATAATTATGAAATATATATTATAATTTCAATAATTTATTTATAATATTCATTCAATATTTTTGAATGGAATGATATAAGAACAAACCTAATTTTCACATTAAAGCTTATATTTTTTTAAACATAGATTTTCAACTTTTTAATAGAAAAACTATTTTAAATCCATTTTGGGAACATTTATATATTTTATATGCTATAATTTTTTTTTTGAAATTATAATTTCAATACAATATTAATGTAATTTTTTTGTGTTTTTTTATGATTTTTTATTTATTGATGAATAGTGAAAATATTGAATTTTAATTCAAAACAATTTTTTCATCTAATTTATTTATAAGAATAAATTATATTTTCTATTTTACTTAATTTTAGTAATATTAATTTAATATCAATTTATAAGATTAGGCAATTGTAATTAATTTCTAATTTATATTTTATATAATCACGTCTGAGACTTTTGAACATTTTTAATTTAAATCCCAACATTCTCGTCTCGTCTCAAGAATTAAATTCATATTAATATCTTCCAATTATTTTACTCAAATTTTTTGAAATGGATTCAATATTCATAAACACTATAATTTATGATGTCTAATATTTTCAACTTGATATTGGACAAAAAATATAATTGAAAGTAAATAAAATTAAATATAATGATTAAGTGGAAAATTAACATAACAAGTGAGTAAACCATAAAATTTATATCTAAATTTACATATATACTTGTATAAAATATATTTAATGTCCATATATAGACCCTATACTCAATTTTATCAAATATTTTTAAATATTTGAGACACTAGAAATCCAAAAAATGTGGGTGGAATTCCCTTTTAATTTTTTTACATGAATTCCACTCCCCCTCTAATATAAAAAGAAATCGACCCACCCCACTAATTGAAACATATAAAGACCTTTTACAGTCCCAATATATTATAAAATAAACTCCCAACATTCAAACCCACATTCTATAATCCTCCCACTTTTCATAAAGCCATCTAATAATGTCTTTTGGTATAAATTAAAAGAAGTTACCCAAATAAGATGTAACGTTCTCCAATGATCATTTTAGTTCTAATTATTTCTCCAATCATTAATTTATTATAATTCCCTGATTAAATAATAACCTCATACTACTAAATATACTCATATTTTGAAATTATAATTGTCATACCTACACTTACACACACATTTATCTAATTTTTAACGAACTTGTCATTCATTTTTAAGGCGGACCACTGCCTCGTGAAACAATGATTATTCATTCTGACATTAACACCTATCAAGGTAGTAATTATCATTGAAACATAGTTTATATATGATATATATTAAATTAACAATTTCTTAATACTTTAATAATTTATATTTAACCCATAAAATTATGCCTTCAATTTTTCAGAAATACGATAACATAGAGTGTGGACGTGTAGACAACTGCCTTCTCAAAGTGATTTGATCCATTCAAGCTACAATTGGAATGTATAAAGGATTATTTAAATAAAAATATACAAAATATATGACATATATATGATACTGGTCGTATTATTTAGATATATTTTAATTAAATTTCAATCTTTTAATACAGAATAGAAATGAAAGTAGTGTTATCCTTACATACGGCCTACCGTCTCCATGAATGATGTGTTTCATTTACATTCTGAATTTTTTATATATTATTATAAAGGCATATATAATTAATATATATGTTATATAAATATTGTTTTATAATTTTAATATGATGAAATCATAATTTATGTAATAGGAACAACAAGTAACTTGTAAAAACATACTCAAATAACTGGGCAATTAATATCCAAAATAGTGAAAAAAATGAAATATTATTGACAATCATGTAATAATATATCATAATAATATCATATATGATACTATAATTATTATTATGGTTCTTTAATTAGTTAGTTTCATGTTTAAAACCAATTTTAATTAATTTAACGTATGTTCACCTGAAAGGAAATGCAACATAATGGATTTTTATCTCACTTTTTACATCTGTGAGATAAATTTCTAATTAACCACTTACATATTTTGGGTGGTGTTTATGATTCACCTTTTGGACTATTATATAATGAATTATTTTATCTTTTTTTATTTAAATGTTTCATTTAGGACTATTATTATTGGTGTTTCTGATTCAAATGTAACCACTATTGTGAGGGACTTCATCTCAAATTCCACTTATTATGGAATACATTATTATTGTTCATATAATTTATTATATATAGGGTACATACATAGAATTTGACTTGTAATATAATTATTAATTAATTATTAATGTTAATTTGTGTTTCAATTTGAATTATTTTTCTAAGGGGTTTTTAATTAAATGTTACCAAGTGGTAAGAAATTTCATAACCTGATTCATTTTAATTGGTTAATATTTCTTCCCCATCATCATTAAAATTAAATGATTATTTCTGTATTACATTTTTAATGTCTATTATTTTTTAAAAGAAATTTATATTTATTTAAATTTGATATATAATATTTTTATTTGTATATTCTCAAATCATTTTTTTGGTCCTCTAAAGGGTTTACTTCACAGTCTCAATTTGTTTGGGATTGTTTACACATAAATTTCGATTAGAAGAATTTATTTCATCATTGTTTAATAAAAAAAATATTTTAATATATTTAATCATTAAATTTTTCCAGTAAAATAACCATTCTACACTCTTTGGAAATATAATTAGTTTATAAAATATTTTTATGAAAACCGGACTCCATTTTTATCATGGATTAATAATTTTTTTCTCTCAAAAGAATATTTTATTTATAAAAATTTAAAATTTTTTATCATTTTCTAAATTATTTATCCAAGGGATTTTCACACTTAAAATAATTTATTTCATGAAAATTTATTTCCAAATAAATGTATTTTAAAAGGGTTTTTCAAAACAAAATGATATTTTCCACAAGAATGTTTTCAATGTTCTTTTTATATTTCATAAATAAAAACTATTTTTTTCCATTACTCCACTTGTTATATTTTTTATTGAAACCATATTTATTCATCATATAGATGGTTTATGACTAATTATTTCATGTATAGTATTGAAATTTACTATTTAATTCCTTCTTTATTCCCCTAGAAATGTTATATTTCTTATTATCATAAGATATTAAATTTAACCTAATTATCCATAAAAATTATCTTGGATATGATTATTACCTATATAGAATTCATTTTTTCTGCATGGTGTGTAAATGAATTTTATTTAATTAACTAGGTAAATATTGACAAATCAGTATATTTTACTTAATGAGGATATTTAATAAGGCACATTATAAATTAATTAAATACATTCATCAATATATGAGGAACGATTTGGATATGTAAGATAGGGGTGGGGTGGGTTATAGATAACACATTGATCCATCATTAGTATTGAGGGATGAATTAGTTTCCTAGTCAAATATAATGACTTTTCACTATGTATGTTATGAAACAAATGATTAATGATCCTGACAGTAAGGGTACCATGAAACTAGGATCCATAGAATCTAATAATTAATCATTATATTTATTTATATTCATTTATTATTATCCAAGAGATTTTTCTCTTTCATTATCAATAAATTCATTTTATTCTCAGTTCCTTAATTAAATGGAATGGGTTTTAGTTATTTTCTTTTACATATTGATTTCTAGATATCTAGCTATTTGAATGAAGTTTTTTAGTTAATAATTTTCAATATTGTTTATATATTAGTGTCATTTATTATATGGAAGGTGTGTTCAATTATTACCTTTACATTTTTATTATTATCATTAATTTATTATTTTATCTACAATATATGACCCTTTTTATCCTTTTACATCACTCTTATTTTCTTTCCCTTCCCATGGATTCCTTGAAGTGTACTAAGAATGAGATGTAGGAATATTCTATATAGAAGAATGTTATTATAAAAATAAAATTTAATTTTTTAATTCATTTATAATACAAGCCCCTTGTATGTATCCAGTTTACAAAACTACTAAATTGTTCATCCCTTTGATTTGTGACATACTTGTATCTTAATTCAATATAATGTCATCATAACACTAAATATGAGATTATGGGGTTCGGTTGCTACAGTCGGTATTATAGTAGGTTTAGTTGCAACCTTGGGAACATGATTTATGATAAAATGGATCATGGAACATAAAACTATGGTAGATTTCAATGATAAGTATAGTTTAACATATTATTTCTTTAGAAAAATATAGATTATGTGATTTTTGTATAAATAAAACCATAGATTTATACTAAATGTCGGTGTGGTTATGGAACAAATGCACGTTGGTGTAACAACTCCAAAAGGTTGTGTCGGGACTTAGTCAAGTGTAACCTGGTACATGAAAATGATCATTACTCTGCACATGGTTTGATACATCCATGGGATATTATTTGGATAATTCACATTGTCTTTACAAACAATTATGAAGGATTTGAATAGATTATGACAATATATAACCTATGTTAAATATGAGGTGTCTTAGATTAAATATTATTTATAAAGATTTAAACATACTAAGAATAATTATTTTTTTCAAATATGATAACTAATTCTCAAACTGGTGTAATTTTATTTATGAAATTTCCACTTCTAAAGGATAAAATATAGACCAGAGAAGTACATATATGGATGAAAATAGGACAAGTATTGATGTATGGAGTTTGTATTGAAAGCTGTAGTTAAAATTATATGAATGACTAAATTCCAATGATATACATCATATTTATTTTTTAAATTATATCAATTCTATTTTATGAATTGAAATCCAATATGTCACGTGGAAAAAAATCATTTTTAGGAAGGTTGTGGGGCTTATACCCATGATCAAATAACGATAAGTGTTAAATTCCAACCAATGACCTAAGAAATTTCTTTGGATAATCAGTCCTTTATTTTGATAAAACATTTGATGAATAAATATTAAGGAATATCCTTTAGTGTTATTTTTAGATTTTATGATTAATGTATTACTCATATTATATTTGGAGGCTATCTAGAAACAAATGGAATGATAGGTAACTTTTTTCTGAGTCTTACGGTCCTATTGAAGTGTATTTTAGTTCTTGAGGCATCAATGTTAGCTTTGAGATATCCATTTTGGGATATAATGGATGAATTGGAAATTTACTGATGAAACACCAATGGATGAAATTATATTTTTATAAATATATCAATTAATTATTCTTCTTAATATTCTCAGTCAATTAAATAATTAGTCAACATTAAGAAATGTATAATAAAATATAGTTTTGTCATAATACCCTAATTTATATTGAAACGATAGTCTTATAAATCATCTTTGATTAACAGATTTGATTCCATCAATATTAAATTGATGATTACCTAGTTTTTTATCAATGTACTCAATCATCCCATCTACAAATTTTTGTTTTCCCTCTCTATACGTGTCTCATGATTCCTCTAATGTTTCCCTACTCATAGTCCTGGTTATATGTTATTCCATGTGACCTTTGTACATATCAATATCTCTTATGAAAAATATATTTTATTATATATTATCAATATTTGGGATTTAAACATATTAAATATCAATCATTTTATTACCAAGGATGAGTTTAAATTGTGAAGACGCAGTTTAATTAAGGTTGAGAGAATGTAACACCTCAAAAATTCTAAAAGGGTATCTTTTATTTATTAGCATATAACCTCTTCTGAATTTTTGGTATATTTAATATTTTAATTTTTTAATATATTCTTTGTCTTTTAATACAAAAAATATCTATTAACCTTGGATTTCACACAACAATGATTGACTTTGATACCATACATTACACACAAATCTGGTTTTACAAAATAATGATATATTACTGAAAAATTATTATTTACTGTAATATGATATCAAATATCCATTAAATTATTAGTTATGAATCATATTAAAAACATATGAAAATATTATTTTTATAATTGATAAATTCATTGGTTACATATTATTTATAAATTAAAATTTAAACAAATTTAATATAAAGGATATTTTTTATACACTTAAATGAATTTTTTCAAAATAAATTATATTATTTTCTTTCAGTGAATGATGTTAATAATATATTTATATTATTATTTAAATAAATATTTTATTATATTCATCAAATATATTTCATAGTCATAATATAATAACATACATAAATTTATGCATAAAAATTGTATTTTTCTAAACATATTTTTAACACCCTTTAATAGATAACTTATTTTAAATAAAATTTTAGGAATAGTTCCAAATTTTATATTTCAAAATGAACAATATTATTGAAATTGGAGCATCAAATATAGAATAGGGTGATGTTTTGGTATTTTTCTCTAATGTTTCTATATTCTAATAAATAATTAAAAATAGTACATTTTAATTCAAAACTACTTTTTTATCCAATTTATTTATAAAGATAAATTATATTTTGATTTATTTTAAAGTTTATTTATATAAATTTAATAATAATTATTAAAATATTGTTAATTGGAATCACTTTCACCTGGTAATTGGATATAAACACATCTCAATCTGTTGAAAATATCTACTTTAAAAACCCCAATTATTGTCTCGACTCTAGAATTAAATTTATATTAATTTATGCTACTTATGTGAATGGAATTTAGGAAAATAGATTCCATATCTGTTATCATCATAATTTATAATTTTCAATACATAAAAATTACTTTTTTACAAAAAATATTAGGCAGTGTAAATAATAGTTATTACATTACTTAAGAGGAAAAATAGCTTAAAAAGGGAATAAACTATAATCATAAATGATAAAATGACATAGAAATATGTCACAAATACATTTTATATCTTTATTTATACCCAATACACATTTTCATCTAATTAGGACCCTTATTTGATGCATTATTCCTGGGAAAAGTGTGTGTAGAATTATTTACTAAAACATTTACAATAATACGACTCCTCTTCTTCTATAAATAGGGACTCACCCCTCCCCCTTATTCACACCTATAAAGACATTATATCACTAAATCAGCTCAAATAATATCCCAAAGTACCTCCCCTCATCCTATAATATACTCTTTTATAATAAATCAAACCTAATAAGTATTTTTGTATAAACCAAAAGGAGTTACCCAAATTATGGGTATCGTAGTTCATTGATCACTTTAGTTCTATTTATTTCTGGACTCCTTCATTTCTTAATATTACATGATTATATAACAACCTAATTTTCCTTAATATACTAAGATGTTTTTATTATTGTTTTTTTACCTGTTTTTAGAATTAATTTAATCTAATTGGTAATGAACATATCCTTCATGTGTACGGCAGACTACTGCCTCGCAAAACAATTATTGTTCATTTTTTACCACCTATCATGGTGAGAATTATTATGGAAATGATATTTATAAATGATATATATATAATATATATATATAATTTATTTATTCATATATAATTTTAATATAACTCGTACCAGTATGCATTCCATTTTTTGGGAATACGATAACATCATTAGTGGATGTGTGGACTACTACAACCTTAAGTAAGTGTGATTTGTTCACGCTATACAAGGAATTTGTAGATGATGATGTTAATAAAATTATGTGACATATATTAAATAGATATTATAATGTAATTTTAATGTACATATCTATCATTTACTTTTGATTCATTAGATATAGAAAAAAAATTAAAGAAGCATTCATGTGAATATAAGACATACCGTCTCAATGAACAGTGCATTTCATTTCTTCTCCAAATTTTATGTATTATTATAAATACATATATGATGAATACATATTATATTTTATTCATTTTTTTAAATAATTATTTGAATAAATATTTATCAATGTAAAAGGAATAAAATGTAACTAGTCAAAACAAACTCGAAAACTAGGCAATTAAAACCCATAATAGTGAAAATAATGAAATATTATTAGAAAATGATGAATAAAATATTATAATAAGACCATATATGACTTTATTAATATTATTATGGTTATTTCGTTGGTTATAGACATGTCTAAAAACCTTATTAATGAATATAAAGTATGTTCATTGAAAAAATCGCAATGTTAGAAATTTTCATCTTACTTTTAACATCAATGTGTAAAATTTCATATTCACCAGTTACATATGATGTATGATTTGTATACTAAAAATTTTAATATATTTTATAAAAAATTATTTTATCCTCATGTTATTTAAAATTTTCATTTTGTGACTGTTATTTTTGGGGTTTCTGTTCAAATATTACCATAGTTGTAATGTACTTCAAGACAAATTCCTTTCTTTGAGGAATACATTGTTTTTGTGATCCTCAATTAATATATATGGTGTACATACCTAAAACATTATTTTTAATATCATGATTAATTCATTATTTATTTTATTTTGAGTTTCAGTGTGAATAATTTATTCTAATTTAATTTGAATTAAAATTACCAAAGTGCAATGAATTTCATAACTTATTTATTTTTGGTTGGGTTATATTACCTCCTCATTTTCGTTAATATTATAAGATTACATTTGTACAAATAATTAGTATCTATTTTTTTAATTTCCAATTTCATTAGGTGGATTAGCATTTCAAAAAACATAACAAATTCATTCATTTATTTTCACATCAACATTGGTGTCTTTAAAAGTGTTTACATTACAATATATTTTCATTCAGGATTGTTTACACATGAATTTAAATTAGAGGAAAATATTTCAATATTATTTAATAAAACCAATAATTTTAATTTCTTCTTCTTATTCATGACATTTTTCAATTTAATGTACCATTAATTCAATATTTGGTACTCAAAATGTTTTGAAAATGTTTTAGGAAAACTCAACTCTATTTCTCTCTTGGGATTGTGATCTGTTTTCTCTCAAATCCATGTTTTAAAGAATTGTTTTTTTCATTTTAAAACTGATTTAGGAAATGAATTTTCACCCACTAATTTTTTTATTTTTTAAAAGTGATTTTCAGTGACTTGGTTTTTTCAAATAAAAATTATATTTTCCTTAAGAATGGTTTTAATGTTGTTATTCTATTTCATCTATGAAAACAACCATTTATCCTCACTTTAAATGGGTTTTTTTATTAATACCATCATTATTATTCCTCTATATTCGTTGTGATTGATTAGTTCAAGGATAATTATTACAACATGAGTTTTTATGGACATTTTTCTCAATAAATTAAAATTTCAATTATGTATTGCAATGGACTAAGTCAAACATACCATTCCCATGTAATAAACATAGTGTATGTTACATAGAACATAGAATTGTAATTTTTTACACAAAAACAACCACATGGAGACTGTTAAATGCATCACTGATTTGTCATACATTATACGCAACAATAATGATTCTACATAACATCATTTTATTGATATAATTATTTAAATGACGTACTTATAACATTTCCATTAAAATTAGTTATATTAATATAAATAAATAATTTTCATATATTTTGATAAAATTTTTATATAAATTATACATATTTATAATGAATGTAATAATTTTTCGTAAAGTACTTATATGTATAAAAATACTATTTACAGTAAAATAATAGGGTAGACCTCATGTTTATTTAGTTTTAGGTTAACTTCTTATAATTTTCAAAATGATCATGGATAATATCCAAGGTATATATCTAATTATAGGTTACATTCCTAGAATTTTGGTAAAGATCATGGATTACATAGGATATGTTTCCAACGCTTTCGTCGGGGTGCAACCATTGTTCAATTTGGGGATGACAGGGAGATGCTGGCTATTTCCCCACATTCCTTCTTTCCAAAGGTGGGCGACATTTGTTACTTATTCAGGGATGTTTTCTCCTTGATTGAAACATGATGTTTGGATGTCTTTTCTTCCTTCGGTGGATTAATCCTCAGAATTAGTTATCTAGTACAGGTCTCCCTTATAGATTACGATGTTTTTCGTGAAACTATTCCCAGTTCCATATCATCATTGAATCCAGTTAATTACACTAATTCTGTCGGGACATTCTAATGGGTCCATCTAGGGCAGTATCTTTCATTTGGGAGAGTAGTCACGTTGGACTTTACTAGCATGTCTGCACACGGGAACACTAGCGTGTCTAGGTTTCTTCCCCTTATTATAGGGCCTCTCGAGGGTGCAGAAGCCTGAGAAATCCAACATCAAATGAGGGGAATTATATGACATAGGCATGTATCTATGGTTTTCCTCATCTTCCTTTATTTACATAGTGTATGCCATGATTTTAATATCTAGAGGAGACGAATTGGACTAATTGGAACACTAACTAGAGCTGATCAGATAGGTGCAATTCTTGGAGGAAAAACTGATGTAGAGAGGTTGATTGGCAAGATCTCACAGGGATGTGGCTACCCGAGTATGAATCAGGAAGGATGATGGATGGTTATGTGAAGTGGATGGAGAATGATATGGAGTTTAATTGAGGAAGATCGTGGTGTTGGGCTTGAGCCTCGAGGAGACCTCCTACGTATCCCCATGGCAGGGAATCAAAGTTCACATACTACAATATGGGGGTATAGAATCAGGGAGTGCGCAGAGGACAATGAACCGATGATATATTGGGGCTTACACATGGTTAACAGCTCGAGGTTGGTCTTACGCCACTGGGACAGATCAAAGATGTGGGTCCCAATAAAAGGGACTACAACGTCTTATCACTGGGTTTGGGGTGACAACAACCTACCGCTGATTATGGCTCACAACATCATACAATTATATGAGTGTAAAATAGCTTACAACTATATGTGGACACAATTGAATACCACTGTATGGGGTCACAATGGCTTACAGCTGGATGGGGGCACAACGACATACTGCTAGATGTTGCCACAATGGCTTACCACTGGATGGGGGCACAACACCTTATCGCTAGATGGGGAACAATGAATTACCTCCGAATGGGGGCACAACGACATACCACTAGATGGGGTTGATCCTCATGGAGGCTTCCTATGTTCCCTATCATGGAGACACGGGTCAAAGACCAGATAGTTTGGGAGGGTGGATGCTGCTTAACGTCGTGTGGTAAAAAAATGGGGAATGTTGTTTATCTTCATGTGGGATGAAGGTGGATTGACATGAAAATGGTTATAAACAATTGTTGTTGGGATTTAACATCAAGAGGATTCCAACGTACCCATATCTTATCAATGATCAAAGACCACATAGTTCATATTGGTGTTCGGTGAACTGATGTGAAGGGGCTTAGGACCAATGGTTATGGTGCTTGAACCTCATAGTGGTTTCCTACGTACCATGCCTTGGAAAATATCAAAAACCTTGTAGTTCCTAATGGGTAAGGTGAGCCGACGTGAAAGGATTTGGGACCAATTGGTCTTGGGAATGAACCTCATTGAGGATTCCTACTGACCTTGTCGTGGCAAGGATCAAAGACTCTGTAGTTTGGGAGGAGTGGGAACCGACGCGAAGATGGTCAGGACCAACTAGTGTGGGGAATTAACCTTAGGGAGGCTTCTTACATACATTTCCTTGGCAAGGATCAAAGACCATGTAGTTCGGGAGGAGTGGGAACTGATGTGAATATGGTTGGGACCAATGTGTATTTTGCATGAACCTCGGGAAGGCTTCTTATGTACCCTGCATTAGCAAGGATCAATGAACCCATAGTTCAAGAGGGTTTTTTGTGCACCGACGTAAAGGGGGTCGGGACCAAGGGTTATGGGGGTTGACCCTCAGGGAGGCTTCTTACGTACCTTTCCTTTCCAATGATCAAAGTCCTCATAGTTTGGGATGTTGTGTGGGACTTACACTCTAAGAGACCTAGAGAGGATGTCTTTATTGGTGCTTACTCTATGCCCATTTGAGTCATGGTCGATGTGAGAAACAAGAGGTATTAAAGACCTGAAGGTCACGTCGCGAAAGGTGCGTCTATGGGAAATAATGTGAGGATTACACATGGTTAGTGGACCAAAGAGGAAATAGGGGCTTATGCATGGTCATCAACCCAATGGGGAAACAGGGGATTACGCATGGCTAGCATCCCAAATTAGAAGTTGGGTCATATGCGTGGTAAGCAGCCTAGAGAGGAAACATGGTCTTACGCGTGGTTAGAAGCCCAGGGAGATGGAGACTGGGACATACTTAAGGATGGAGGCCTAGTGGCGGGGAAACCCAAAGGGAGAGTGATTTGGCACCGATGAAAGGAGGGATCTGGTGCCCATCACCCCTCTCTAGTCTTTGTCCAGGAAGAAGATATGAGGAACAAGGGTGTTTCCTCCCACTAGAATGTCATGGGGCATACACCAAGGTGGGTTCCCTTTCATCACAGATAGTCGTCGCTCCGATAAATAGGATCTCATTTTATATGAGGATTGATTTCACATCCATGGAGAATGGTGGGCATGAAAATTGTCCATGGTGGGGAACCCTGGATACGATGCACAAGGTGAGGTCATAGTCTAACGTCATGTGTGGAGGACGATGGTGCTTGGTAGTTTAATTTCATGTATCTTAGGCGAGGTGGGTTTACGCCAACCCATTTGGACTTACATAACAAATACATTTTCTCCCTTAAGAAAGAGAATGAATCAGCAATTCCATGGTGAGGGGGTGTTATGGGGTGATTCATTGAGGGATCCACATTAGTGTGTCTAAGAGAAGAAGTAATAAACATTAGTGTTCCTATGCAAAGAAGCACAATTCAAAGCAACCCAATAGGAAGTACCTCCTAAGAATCATTGAAATCACTTCGTGAAAACCTAGAGGTTCACATGGAATAAGGAGTTTCAGAGATAAGGGGTTCATATGTAAAACCCTCATGAAGCACTGGTGCTCCATGAAGTTGAGGGGCTTCGCGAATGTTATTCTTGATTAATTGAAGTGACCTAGCCTTGGAATAGGGAATAGGTGCATATTGAATGTGCTTCAATAAGTGTAAAGGAATTCGAAAAGAAGTGCTTGGTGATGCAAGGGTGCCCCATGAAGTGTAGCATTGATATGTAATGTGATTCACGATTCATAGAGACCATGCATTATCATGTGGATCACTTGTGCATGGAGGTTACTTCTCGATGCATATGTGCTCCACGAAGACTCGAGTCCCCTTGGAGATCCCCTTCATTTGAGGAGGCATGTGGGAGCTGTGAATGAAATACCTCTTTGAATAGGGGAATAATTCATGCAACAAGGGAGGAACTTCGCGATGAAAAGTAACATGAAAATCTCACGGTTCACAGAGTAGAAATATATTCGCAATTCAAGAGCTAAGAAGGCCAAATTTTAGAGGATCCTTCACGTGGGATCAAGCGAAGCTCGGTATTTATAGGAAAGGGGCATTGTGAATCATAGTTCGCTTGGTAAAAATACATGTGTCATTTTTTCATTACCACGCAGTGGCTTCACGAAAGTCAAATCAGTTCGCGGAGTGTTCCACCACCTTGCTCCACTGTGGTTCCACAAATGTCAAATGGGTTCACAAAGCCTCCCGCCTCCCTACTATGTGGCATCTTCATGAATGTCAATGGTGTTTATCGATTGTCATGCTTCCTTGTTCCGCAGAGGCTATGCGAATGTCAAATGGGTTCATGGAGCTTCCCAAATCCTTATCCATGGTAGCTTCGTGAAGCGGGAAATTTGTGCCGACCCTGGGGCTATGGGGGCTTTGCAAATAGGCTTCGCAAGGAAACACTAATGCTTTCCATTTTTTCTTGTTCGTCCCAAATTTCAGTGACAACAAATGTGCCCCGTAGACTGGGAGTCGAGGAGAACTGGAGGGTCAAAGTTTTAGGGTTATTTCCCAAAATCCCTTGGTCAGTTGCAAAGAATACTCAAGAAAGTGGTTCGCGGAGCGGAACATCATCATGTGGGATGAGCGCGCTGTGAAGCTCATAGTGTTTGCATGCGCCGAGAATTGCTAGGGGTCCTCACCTATAAATAGGAGAGCTGACCTCTCATTTATCTTTTCTCTTCTCATCGTTTTTGGATTTTAGTGATCTCGATTCATGAAACTCCGTGTACTCTACGATTCCTCTCTACGAATCAGTCCTTATGCTTCGCGACGCACCGTGAGTCTTGGACTTGGAGTCGCTACACTCTGCGACTTGTTTCTGAAGGCCAGGGCAGGGCATCGTGAACTGCCTTCACGAACGAGCTTCATGAACGAGCATCATGAAAGAGCTTCGTGATCCAGAACAAATTTTTTTTCCAAAAATTGAAAACGAAATATCCCCCCAAGGTGATTCTAGGGGGACATTGTGGATGCTTCCTGGTGGGAGAAGATAATAATTATCTTGGTCCCAGGGGAGTCTATTCGAAGCCATTCTAACCATAATTCGCTAGTGGAGCTATTTTCGAAATGCAATAAAACCAATCCACTATGAAAGAGATTTTCTCTTTACGGCTTCAACTTAAGGGTTGATTTCTTCATCCCTATAAAGAGCATGGATGCTCTAGCCTCTTGGTTCAGGAGAATTCTGTGTTAGCGCCAATGGTTCACGGTGGCTACTGGCCATACCTGGGAGGAACTCACACTCGTCAATGCTAATTGTCCATAAAATCATTCAAATGATGTTGATGGGAAGGAACTGCAGCAAGATAAATCTCCTCCATTGTACCAAACTATCATTAAGGCAGCCCTGAGGAACCCAAGGAATGGGTGGTCTGATGAGTGGGATCTACGCCAGGGCGGCAACTTCACTTATGACTAGGCCTGGTCCTACTGGGTAAGTGCTCTTTGTGAAGAATTTGGGGCAGAGATGAGGAGAGTGGGTCTATATGAGGTGGATTGGGCCTCCCAATTCCACATTAATTAGCTGAAGCAGTTGATGCAAGAGTTGCTGAGAAGATGGTCGTCGTGGACCAATAGCTTCCATTTTCACCATGAAGAGGTCATAATTAGTTTATGGGATCTACATTTGATTTCAAGGGTCCTAATAATTGGGGGCAATGTAAGATGAGTTCCTCCCCATTATGAGTGTGTGGGAAGACCCATAGAAGATGCCACTACTGGGGATGGTGTTAATAAACCAGGTGCTGGGAGATGGCAAGTAATTAGTGTGGGATGGCCATTTTAGATGCTGGTTCAAGTAGTTCCTGAACATCCTGGAAGATAGAATGTTTGCAGTGAGGCCTTGAACATTCTCAAAGGGGCTCAACCAGGCTATGCGCACTTGTACTGGAGGCTCTTAGAGGTTAGATTGTGGAAGACGTGGTTATTCAATGTTAGTACCGAGTAGCAACCAGTAGTCTGGTTTTTTTACCTTTATTGCATGATCATCTGTTGTTGGATCCTGCTAGTGAGGGTCACAAACATGGGCGTGTGACTGAGCATCTTTATCATGACGTCCATGTGGGAGACAGGAGGTCATGTTAACCTCGGGATCCCAATGCTCACCAAGGTTTCCTAGATGTTGTGGATTATCAGTGAGGGGTAGAGGAAACAGAGAATATGTGGGACATTATACCTTCATATATGGGTGGATAGTGGCACACGTCAGGGGGGGGGTCTATAAATATCCAAACCCTATCTCCCCTCCAGGATCAATATTCCACTAGTCCATTCAAAATTCCACATGGAGTTTTTGACCAAGCAGACCATACAGTCGGTACTGAACTAGGTCTGGAATTTAGTGGAGTACAAAATTCACACATTACCATTGACAATGGGAGTATTCACTTATGATGGCCAAGGAAAATAAGAGCATTGGTCCTACCTCTTGGGCTTTTGAGGTGGATTCCTCGTGGCATGAGTGGACCGTGAACCCCTTTTCAAGCCATACACCTCACACCAATTTTCAAGGAAATTTTGGTGCATGCAGCAACTGGCCCCACAAGACTCTTTGGGGGTGCTCTATGAGGATAAGTCATACGTTATGAGAAAAATGTGGCTCATGTTCACTCAGGAAGATGGGAGGAAAAGGAACGACTACCTCCAACCACAGTCATCTTCGGTTTGCTGAAGGAGTGCGCCAAAAGTTGGTAGGCGGCTTATCCAAGGGACATGATGAAGCAGCCAACAGTTCATTCCAATGATGGTGTGCCTCACCAACCTTGTAGAGGGGGTGATAAGGTGGTAATGATATTCCATGGTGGTGGGGATATCATTGTGGAGAGGCCTGTACCAGATGAGGGGGCACCCGACACCGATTTTCAATTGAATTTTGGTGCATACCATGACAAAGTCACATGCCTATTTATAGGTGCGCCATGAGTAGAACCAGTGCGTGATGAGACACATGTGGCTCATGTTCACATGAAAAGTTGGGAATATGTGGAACAAGCTTCCTCTACCCAAAACCATCTTCAGGTTGGTGAAAGAGTATGCCAAAAGCTGGGAGGCAGCCTACCCAGGGGAGATGCTGGAGAAGCCAACTATTCGGGACTGTGATGGTGTGCCTCCCCATCCTCGAGATCAGGGTGGAATGGTTGTATGGAAATACTACGGTGGTGGGGCTAATGTGGTGGTGAGGCCCATACCTATTGAGGGGGAGGTATTAGTAGTGGATCCAACAATTTTAGTCGACTCGACTGTCCCAGAAGAGTGGAGTTATCCAGAGGGGAGGCCACCTAGAGGATTCCACAGAATATCGACTCAGGCTCCGGGGAAGTACCTATGCCATATAGACATGTCAGATAATGCTGTATTCTATGAGGCGTGGGACATCTGAGATGTCAACAGGCATTTCCTAAGCCCGTACGAGATATGGAAACACATTAATTACCTTGGGATGCATTTCCTAAGAACCTGCCCTACCTAGATGAGTTGGAAGACTTCGTGCACTCCCAGGGTGCCCCGCATCCAATGATAGACAGGGTGAAGGTGTGGTTGGATCGAACGACCCCTCCACAGTTTTTGTCTATAGAATTGAAGGATATCTTCCCTTTTTCTATAGATTATGATGAGACCTCATGGGGGGAGGAAGCCTGTAGAGGTATCCCTATGGTGGAGGGCGAATTCGGTGATCAAGGATCACATCATGAAGAATTTGCAGAGGCCCTTGAGGTAACATCCAATGCTGCATCCTCAGTGTCTGCTTCGAGATCAATTTGAAGTCCATAATATTATTTAAACTGTACAGGAGGACCTCATACACATAAAACATTCCCGACCAATAACAAATGTAGATGGAAGAGCTTCAGGATCTTTGCCCACTACTATGGAAATTTGTCTTTCCTGTAGGGCCAGGACATGCGAGGTGGCTCCTCCAGATTTTTTAGACCTTCCGAAAATATACTGATGGTCATGCCTTGGGGTCCCAATGGAAATAACCCATGAATGAGACCAAGAATTAAATATCTACAAGCCTCCTTCTCAAAATTCATGACTTCCAACCATTGATCAGGAAAAATAACCCATATGCACTTCTTGGGGTGCAGAGTTCTTAAAATGGTGTGGGCTTCCTTGGAGAGGATTTCTGGTACATTTGGCGGTGCTTTTCCAAGGTTAATGCTGGTGGTCGTGGAGGAGAATGTCCAAAATGACCATGTGTTGGTGCTCTCGATCACTGGTGTGACAATTAGCAGGACTGGACTTGAAATAATTGAAGTGGGATTCAACGATGAATATCGATCAGACAACATGGGTCGTTCCATACCCGATCAGACACAAGATGTGTAACCCGATAATGAGTTCTTTGGGTCATTCCTTACGTATGATCCAGCCAACCCCGATGACATGGATGAAATCGACTCGGATGAAGTGGATAAAAATGTAGTCCATCACTAGTCATGGAAGATGATCAATCAATTCATCGATGATGCCCATCAATCACAATGGTTAGACCACATAGATAGACTTCATTCATGACTGCATG
The DNA here is from genome assembly GCA_963277665.1 of Viscum album. Lineage (NCBI taxonomy): Eukaryota > Viridiplantae > Streptophyta > Magnoliopsida > Santalales > Viscaceae > Viscum > Viscum album. Next base: position 1,448,420,771 of record OY728130.1, read on the forward strand.
AACTATGTGCTGGGGTGTGAATGTCCAACATGTCATCATTATCTTCTGAGACCTTATATGGAAGGAGATTCAAGAGTATGGTCTTGACAATGGCATGGGTTGGCATTGGAGAAAATCCATGAACATAAAGAGCCTCTAAGAGGCTAAAAATGATATTCAGATTCTGCATAGCCGGGAAGATGAACATTTTACTTCTCTCAAGGAATAGTCATATATTATATCACGGTTTAAGGTGTAGTTGGTGGTGGTAGGAGGGTGCATGAGCCCACCTCCAAGGAGATGACCGTTATCTGAACCCACTAGGAGTGGGCCTAGATCACAGCTTATGAACTACGCCCCCTCGCTGCCGAATAGGAGCAGGAACAGAACCAAAAACAGCATGTCCTAGATGCCACAAGCCACCGGGTGGCGGATTTACAACTCTCTTTTGATGGGGTCAACCCTTGAATGGGAGGGGTCGATCCTCGGGTACTATGATCCATGTAAATTTTTAACAAACTTTTAGTTCTTGTCTATTTATTCTAGATGCATGCATGAGTTCTATTATTCATTTTTTGATCAATTTAATTTTAGTTATATTCATGGAACATTCGATGATCAGCCCTTGTGCTCATCTGGGTCAGGGCTGATGCGAGACGAAAGGGATAGCCACCTTATCTTTCCACCCAAATATAAGTGTGAAAACCATGATATGGGAATCCAGGGTTTTAACAAGAAATCCTGATTTCTTTAAAGTAATGGAGAGGCATGACTGGAGGATGAAGCCCTCAGAACAGTCGAATCATCACTTTCGCAATGTGCTCTAGCGCCTGAGTGGGGTAACGCCAGGGTTGTTGGATTAAATCCAAAAATTTGGGGGGTGGAAGCTGTGAATTATGATTCGCAAAATTAGTAACACTGTAGGGATGTCATTAAAATGAAGAATAATTGTTGACAGTGTTTGAAACACATTATCCTAATTGTGCTATCCTCAAATGGGGATAACAAATGAGGGCTGACCGCTGACCATGTTCCAAACATAAGGCCTAACTCAAAATGTCATCAATTTTTCTTCTAGAACATTGGCCCATGATAGTAGGAGAGACATTGTCCGGACATCCATACTGTTAGGGGTTCTTTTAGACATGAAATAGGAAGATGGTATTAATAAAGGGCACACAAAGCGTGGAGTGTTGAGTGATGGGTTGTCTGAATGGGGTCCAACACCCTTGAAATCGTGCCACCATGGTGTTAACACATTAGGTGGGTGTATGTGTCTGATCATGGATCAAACATACATCTGAACATGACCTCTCTGGTAAGGGCCTAGAATGGTATGTAGTTTTACATCAAACAAATAATAATGATGGAAGCTTAGTTTAAATGTTGTACGGTGCGGATGATGGACATATTTTAAAGGCCATACTGCCTGGTCCAAGATCAGGACCAAGGGGCTAGAAGGGTCAATGATCCTGGGGATGGGGCCAAGGTGAAATGTCTATGAATCTCTACATATCGCATAAGAATTTGATTCAATCCAAACATAGTTACTGAAGATCAGTGAGGTTAGAGGCCAACGTTGGTAGGTAGAATCCTTTCTAGCACGGGATCTGGTGCATCCCATAACAAACCTGGGGCAACCTGAACTTTTTTGGTTGGAACCGTAGTTTAGTGTCATTCATTTAGGACATATTGACTTGTGTATTTTAACATCATACAATAGGTTAGGGAGATTAAATGATGATCCCAGAAGTGATTATGTGATGCGATAGCTATAAACCAGACGTGAATGGGGACGGTAGGAGTCCATATCGCATCACGTATCCATAGAGGAAGTTCCATATGTCTTGGGACTTAATGAATATGGGAATAAATCTGCACATAGTTCTGAGAGCGTTGTTTAACGTCATGCGGGATGATGATAGGCATGTGCGGCATGGCTGCGCCAATACATGTCCTAGATGAACTACTAAGCACATGTGAGTTGTTATTGATGTGGGAAACAAGGAGTAGTGATTGGAATTACCTGAAATAGGAATGGACATGTTAGGGGCGATGGGATTCTAGGTGAATGACGTCCCAATGATGCGGACCCAGGTATATAACGTACCTACAGGCGCGAATGAGTAATGTTCAGTATTTTGGAATTCTAGTTAAACATAAGCTGGTAGAAATATGTGAATCATGATGCTTAATATATGAACCAAAATGTGGGTGGAATAATGATAGGGGATAGATCTGGACCATGTCTGAAACATAGTACCCATATCATGTTAGCCAGATATGGGGACAGACAGATGAGGGTCGACCTATGACCATGTTCGAAACCTGAGAGCTATCGCAAGTGTCATCTAGGGTATTCAGGGATGCTGGCCCAAGACGGTAGGTATGACAATGTGGCAACAGAGTCGGGTGTAAAGGGGGTCCCTTAAAATGTGGACGAGGATGATGATCTAAATAACAGGCTCACAAATCTTGGACCTAGAATGAGGGGAATGTCCCCGTGAAAATTCCACACATTGGGCCCTTTTTCAAAACGCTTCTGAGTATGACTATAACACATATAAAATAGAGGGAGTAGAGTCCCCTTCCAAGAAAAAGGGTCTTGAGGTTGCACGCATCCAACACAATGGTCGTAGGATGGTCCATTAAGGGTGACCTAATTTAATGGACTGCGTGCAGGGTGGTGATGTAGCCAAATGCGAGATGCAGTTCCCACAGGGAGATCATAGTTTATGGTCATAAAACTCAGACCAAGTTTCAAAAAGTCATGGGAGGTACATGGTATGGCTATTGAAAAACTTGACATGAATGAGTACTGATGAGGTACTTTCCACACAACATGTTCCCCAAAAGGTTCAGGCCTAGTGGCCGAAAGAGAAGGGCATGATTTTAGATACATGGGGCTGGACGCAGACACAATATGTCTGGGAATTCTTACGTATCCTATAGGGATTAGAATCAAGATAGACGTAGTTCTAGAAAGTGTCGTGTGGTTTGACATCTTTCGGCTAGGACATATAGTGATCTTTGTTTATGGTCATAGAGCTTGGACCGAAGATGGTAGGGAATACGGGAGACACATAGTGAGGTAAATATAAAACTCGACATGAATGAGGAACTAGAGTCTAGATCGCCATGTGTTTCTTGGGGAGATTTCAGGTCAAGGGACCAGAAACAAAAGTTAGGCTGGGTCCGAAGTAGAGTGCACTGTAATTCCAATGTTTCCCATAAGAATGGGAATCAAGCCATACGTAGTTCTTAGGATGGCATGGTAAGTCACCAGTGCCATTTATAATAAGGTCATGCAGGTCTGGCCCTCGCACATAAAGAAGCGACATTTGATAGATCTTTTTTGTCCATTAGGATGAAGATATGTATGCTTTTTTGGTGAAGAGATGGACCTAGGATGGATAGTCCAGGAATCTCCACAAGAATGAATCCATATTAATGCATTGAAAAGGGTATGGTGTGTGACCGAAATCAAACATGATGTCCCCTCGAGTGAGGAAACAACCAGGCAGTGCTGTTTTTCGTCGTGTGGACAAGATGATTATGACACATTTTTGGGTCATGTGATGGGATTAACCATGCACATTAACATCTTTCAGTATAGACATAACAGTTTAAAGTCATGTGGGGCTAGGCAACATAGTTTAGAGTCATATGGAATAGACATATGCATGGGAGATGAGTTTAAAAATGGAATGTGCATGGCATGATAAAGAATACCCGACGTGAATGAGGACGAGGTCCACATCACACAGTGTGCGATTCCAGGAAAGAATCCTCTGGCCAAGGCGGCTTGAAAATGTTTGAAAATACAGGACATGAGAGACTAGCTCTCAGTTGAGCTAGACCCATAGATGAGGTGTGTAAGTGTTCTTATCTATCCCATGAGGATGGGAATCAACACACATGTAGTTCTAGAAGTTGAGGTATAAGGGGATTTTAGTTTATGGTCTTACAGCTCGGGCCAATGGAGAAGATAAACTCTTCAATGAGAGCATAGACCTCGATCCGGTCACAAAGCCCATGTGAGTCAATCTATTTGTGGGAATCAAGGGGGGATGAGGTCTTTGAACACATGGAATACACATGAAGGGGAAGGCGGTGCGGGGCACCAAATGAAACCTTACTGTGGCTTTGTCCACCTAATGTTTAAATTTGCACTGAGGGATAGTACCAAGAGTGTTGAAATTCGACTTGGACATGATGGGGTGGAAAATGATGTGAATCATGTAACAGACATTTAAGTCTAGAATGTGTTGGCATGATGAATGAAGATAACAGTTGACTGTGTTTGAAACATAGTATCCATATCCCGTAACCTAAAATGGGAACCATAAATGAGCATCAACCGTTGAGTATATTCGCAACACGGGACGTATATCAATTTTTTGTCTAAACCCTTTAAGGATGTTGGACTATAATGGTTGGAGAGAACATAGGCCGAGAATCCTTTCCATTTGGGGGTCCCTTCAGATGTGAAAGATAATGGAAGCCAAAATGAATGGGAACACGAAGCCAGAAAAATGGGTGAAAGCATGTCCAGGCAGAATTTGATACTCCCGGTTCTGAACTAGTGTACTCCAGGGAACATCGGAAAATCACCAAAGAGGTTCGAGGGACCCCACATAATAGAATCCAACTCAAAAAGATAATTTTAGGGAAAGGGAATGAAGGGTGATCAAGAGAGAGAGGTATGTGGAATGGTTATTATTAACCTGACGTGAATGGGGACATAGTCCCATACCACACTATATACCACTCTCATAGAAGAACGCAGGAAAAGGTTCCCAAATGATAGGGATGTCTCTAAGAGATGGGGTTAGACCCAAAGACTAGTCATTCGTGCGGTCCTACGTATCCAATAAGTATGGGAATCAAGCCTTACATAGTTCTGATTAGGATGTTGTGTAGTTTATTATCATGCAGTAGGGATGCAAATAGGGACAAGATATTCCAATGAGGGATGTATACGGAATAATGAGAAACCTGATGTTAATGAGGACATAATCATGTACCACACAATGAAATCCAAAGTGAGAACTTGGGACAAGGGCCCGAGAAGGTAGAGGGACCTAAGGCTGGGCCACAGACAGAATGTCACAACCAGCTTTCATTGAAACTTCTTGTAGTGAGGAAGATGGTGATCTTAGTTTAAGGTCATAGATCTTGAACTCAATATTCCTGGATTAATGTCATATTCATAGGACGGCTGAGCAAAGAGGGAAAATCATCACGCCTATGGAATAACACAAAAAGAAAATGATGATACATGACAATTTTTAACCATGTTCACAACATAGTATATACCCTTGTGTTATTTGAGTTTTTCAGTAAAAAATTGAGCATCGACTGTTTATCGTATTCACTACATGGGACTTGAATCAGGTTTTCTCTCCAAATCCTTGGGGATGTTGGCCAGAATTGGTAGGAGGGCCCTTTGGCCAAGCCCCTGTGTTGTTCAGGGGTCCTTTTGGATATAGAATATGATAGAAACCCCAACTGATGTGTCTTGCAAAGCATGGTTGATCCTATTCTCATGAAATGGATGTTAAATGGAGAGATGTATTAAAGGGGTATGTGTAGCATAGTAAAATATCCCGATGTGAATGGGGACATAAGACCATACCACACCGCACATTCCAAAATGAGAACTCGGTCCAGGGAGCCGAAAGGGTCAAGGGACATAAGGGTGGGCAGGCAGGTCAACATTATCTTATGATAAATAATGCGAGTATTGCCTTACCTGAACTCGTAATCCCACATGTGCAATGATCAGTGTGGGAAACAAGGAGTAGTATTAGGATCTCCACATCAAATAAGGTTCTGACAGCTGAAATTACACTCCTACTCGAGGGAAGCTGAGATTTGGAGATACGGAACGACAGAATGAATCACTACACTCTAGGTATGGGACATATGGGGGTGGTAAAAATGAAGAAGGGTAGCTGTTGAATAGATTTGAAACATAGCATTGACATCGTGAAACCTGTGTGAGACGAGACTCTTGGGTATATCTCTATGTTTGGGGCTGGGCCTAGGGATAAAATGTTCTAGTTATCCAACATATCCCACGAGGATGGGAATCAATCCATACGTAGTTCGAAAATGGAAATGTAGTTTAACGACATGTGGTAAGGACATGAGAGAATTTGAATAACGAGGAGGGGAACATGGTTTGACAATAGTAATCTTACCATGAATTGGACCGAAGAAGCTAGAGATACATCACATGAGATCCTCTAAGGGAACTACACCAAAAAGGGGTAGCCAAACGAGAAGAGCATGAGGCTAGACTCTGGACGAGGCATCTGAGCTTCCTACATATCCCATGAGGATGGGAATCAAGCCATACATAGTTATTGAGGTTTAGTTTAACGTCTTGGTGGATGAAAAACAATTTAATGCCATGGGGGACATTTCACTATTTAAGGACGTGTACGACGGGACAGTTTAAGGTCATGTAGGACCCTAATGCAGTTTTGGGTCATGCGGGAACATAGGGACTCATTCAATTTATTTGTTGAAGAACATGGAATTGATGGTAGGAGTTATATGCTCACCAACCATGGTAACAAGTCGGTGTGCTCCATTTAAGTTAACATTGTGAATGAAGTAAGGTGATTCCCATTAGGGCTCTAATATGGGTTGTTTCCTTGTAGGTGTCATTAGTGTTCTCAGGGCCAACCCCAAGTCACCTTGTAGGATGGAGCAGAGGTGAACTTTCTTATTGAAAACTATGGATATCTTGTTCTGATGCCATTCCAGATTGTCCAAATCATAGAGCATGTTCTTGTCAAGTACATCCAACTCTGCCAGAAGAATTTCACCTACTTTATCTGGCACATGCTGGGTGGAATGACGATTCATCGTCTGATAATCCCAGAGGGCATTGGGGATATTATGCAGAAAACTCTTCTTTTTATGACAAAACATTTTCTGGAGAATGTTAGAGTGGGTTTTGATAAACACCTCAATCTGTCAATTTCCATGCACATGACAGTTGGAGGTATGGTTAGAACAGATGTTATACTTAACGTAAAATTTCTTCAGCTCATCTTCTCGGATTTCTGCGTCATTATCGGTGAGGATGACGTGAGGGAATCCAAATCAGTAGATGGTGTTGGAGCTCAAAATGTAAATGATGGAACATTCCTTGACCTCCATGATTGGAAATACCTCTGCACACTTGGAGATATAATTTTTAGTAGTTAGGATGAATCTACCCTGGCGAGCTATCGCATGAGGATATGGTCACACAACATCGAGCCCCCAAACTGCAAATGGCCAAGAGTATTTGGTGAAGTGGAGAGGCTCTTGAGGCCTATTCATAAATATGGAATTAATTTTGCATGTATAGAACATTTTGGAGAAGTCAATGGATTCATGGATCTTAGAGGGCCAAAGGTACCCCAATCTATGGATCGAGTGAGACAGCTTTGGCACAGTATGATGAGCCCTGCCGGAACTGGAATGAACCACCGACATGACTTGGGAAATTTTGAATCCTTGAATGCAACAGAGGTGGACTCCATCAAACCCACACATGAAGAGGATCTAATCACGACCAGGGCCGTCCAAGAGGGTGAACTATAATGCACAGTGTCATTTTTTCTCACGATCGTCCCTATATGTTGAGTGATTAAAACTCTGGAGTTACTCAACAAATGAGATTCTCCAGTTGGGAGTCACATTAAACACTACATCAGGGGAACCAGGGGGTTCGGACGTGGACATGTCAGTGGTAAGGTGAATTACCTATAGGATGACATCATCATTTTGAGTGGTGATATCTATGATTCTTCATTGTGAAACATGTATAATCAAATCATGCTGTTCGAGATCTATAAGTGATTCAGCTATGCCGGCTAGGGCGTCAGCTCTAGCATTCTGAGATCGAGGTATGAGAGTAACTTCTGGCTGAGATGGTAATTGGGCCATTAGCTGAAGAGTGTGTCCCAACAGCGGCTTGAGCTTTGTCTTTATAACGACATAGTCACCCTTGATCTTCTTGATGACTGGTTTGGAGTCCCCTTTTACATGAAAATGGGGAACTTCTATCTTGAGGGCCAGCTCGAGGACAATAATGAGATCCTGATACTCTACATTATTGTTTGTGTAGCCTTCAGACAAAAAATGAATATGGTAGAACAACTTATGCTAGGTTAATGAAGACGATACTCTGGCCTACTCTATTGAGCTTTGGGTCCTTGATCATTATGCCGGTTGGGCTCTGTGAAGCACCATTGAATTGCATTTTCCAACACAGGATGGATTGGTCTACCGAGAGGATTGACTCCTCAGAAAGATCAAGGTCCATAGACTAGGCTAAGGGTGGTATATGTGAAGCAGGGATGTTTTCCTATGCTTTCCCTTTAATAGCCATCTAGGGGAAAACCTGATGTCGAACTGATGTAGAATCACTGCCCACTGATCAAGATGTCCGATCAACATGTGGCGTTTTAGGATGTAATTTAGTAGATCTACTTGTGACAACAACTATACCTCATGATGATGCAAATAATTTCAATAAAATATTTATTGTGAATACATGTGCAAGGAATCTCATCTCGATAGGGGAGTATCTTGTCTCTATATCGAGAAGCACGCGGAAAAGGTAGTATAGGCTATTATTTTTTCCCTTGTTGTTCTTCTGGGTGAGAAGGGTGCTGAGAGATCACCCGAGACAGTCACATAAAGGACCAATAGATTTCCGAAGATGGGAGACATTAAATCTAGTGGCTGAAGCATATACTACTTGATTTCCTCAAAAGCAGTCTAAAACTCTTTGTCCCGCTCATAGATGGTTCCTTTCTTCATAATTCGATAAATGTGCTTACACATGCCAACCAAATTCTTGATGAATCAGCATATGTAGGTTGTGTGGCCTTTGAATCCTTGAAGATCAGGAATGTTTCTGAGATGAGAAAATTTGATAATGGCCTTAATATTTTATGGGTCGATCTCAATGCCCCTGTATCTGACAACGAAGCCGAAAATATTTCTGGAGGTGACCCCAAATTTACACTTTAATGGGTTCAACTTCTGGTTACGGGAATGGATGAAGCTGAAATCATTCTCATGGCCTTTTAGATGGTCCTATTTCTGGAGAAATTTGACCACATGGATAACCACTAACATTCCACCAACTATCTGAGGATAGGCTTAAATATACGATGCATAGCCCACTGTTAGGTGGCACCCACATTCATTGAACCGAAGGGCATGACTTGTTAATAGAAACTATGTGGTGGTGCCCGGAATGTTGTATACTTCCCATCCTCTGGAGACATTCAGATCTTGTTATACCCGGAGTACCCATCCAAGATGGATAGGGCTTGGAACCCATATGTTGCATCGATCAACAATTCTATGATAGGATAAGGAAAATAAACCATCAAACAATGACGATTTAGATGCTAGAAATCGATACGAACTCTGATCTATCCCTTCATCATACTTACTGGAACAATGTCTTCCAACCACATGGTGAACTGGACCACCTTAATGAAATTTTCTTTGATGATCTTATGAACTCCTGCCTCAACCAAGGCACCTTGAGAAGGGTGCATCTTTCTGGGAGGCTGCTTGAACACGCGATGATTTGACGAGAGATAGAGGCCGTGGATGGCTACCTGAGTATCTTTTCCTAACATCTCATAAATATTCCAGGTTAGTACATCACATTTTTTTAAGGATGTCTATCTAATGTTGTTTCTCCTCGAGGGGCACAGTGGAACTGATCAATGTGGGTTTTGGGTCTACCTCACTATTGATGTTCCCATGCACCAATTCATCAACCGTGGTGGGGATGCCATTTTCAAATGCATGGGGAGAATCCCCTAAATTCTATTCGTCACTTCCATAGGGGGGGTCCTTGGAGGGAGGAGTTTCTTATGAGTCAGTAGCTCCCGATGGGAGGCTGGTACCAGCCTGAGTGGCGATAGACACTACATCAGGGAACTCCTGTGCTACCGCAACCATAGTGATGAAGGATAGTGATATGATCCCATCTGGTCTTCGGCCCAAGGGACCACTCTTGATGACAACAAATCAATTATGGGGTGTCAGCTTGAGCTGGTTAATTCCAGCCCAATGAAACAGTAAAGTATGAAGTATTTCTATTGCCATGGGGAGGACATCCCGATACCTTATGGTGTTTGGAAGCTCTGGGATCACCAGAGCCTGTTTGTGTAAGAGTATGAGGTGGTCTACCTACATCGCATAGACTTGGGAATGTGTTTACCCCTCATTCCAGAAACAAAGAAGCATTTCCCCATGTCTGGAGTTTTACCATCCAATCGATGGATTGGAAAGACGTGTGTATCATCTAGATCTACATATGGGTCGGTCACAGTTATAGCATGCTCAACCTCATTAGCATGAATCTGCATTTCCATTCTCTAGTAATAGTCATCATATAGATAGCGGGCTTCAAAATAGGAAAAGGGGGATGAATCACCTTGAAGCACACCCACTCGTCCATTAAGAGATTACTTATGTCACCGATGATATGATGAGGGGATAGCCTCATGCAGGTGGAACGATGGCCTGCCCATCAACACATTTTAGGCAGGGTCCTGGGAGACATCCATAAACTTGGAGGTGGCAACTAGACCCCAAAATTGGGACTTCAAATGGATCTTTTCAACTGGTTTCTTCTCCATCATTTCAACAAAAAGGATTATTAGGTCAGAGGAACTCAGATCATCCTCATACAATCCCAGTTTTTGTAGTGTTTGAGTCAGGATTAGTTTGATTCTAGTGCTTGTGTCAACAAGATAGCAACAAACCTCCATACCATTGAACATGCCAGTGATGTACAGTGGTTGGTTGTGCCCATATATGGTAGAGCCTTCATCTTCTTCAGAGAATGAGATGATGGCCTAAAATTCCACATTCTTGATCACCTCAGCATGAAATGCTTATGCGGCTACAACCTCCATCTCAAACTGGAGGGGGCATCTTAAAGTCTCATCGAGGGCCTCACACGTATCTGCTGATAGGATATGGTCTTATAGAATGGAGTTCTTTACTATAATGTGGGAAAGATGTTTGAGAACATCATACATCCATTCAAAGCGAGGAGTTCTTCTCACAGATGGTCTCTCTATGACAGGAGGTATTGTGGGCCATACTGATTGATCGGTGGTTGATTAGTTCTAGGAATATCTCATTGCTCACTAGTAGAAGCCAGTAGAGTGACTACCTGATGACGCGCAAACAGCTGAGACTATCTTGTAGAAGGGTGGGTCTGATCTTGGCACGGTAGAGGTGGCTCCACCCAATAAAGAAACACCAATGGAAGTGAAGGTGGACATGATGTCACTAGATGAGAAGGCTGTATGGGCTGTACTCTGTGCTAGGCCTACTGCCTGGTTTCCATCACCTACATAGCCTAGAAATAAGTACTAGTCAAGGAACCTCTAGAACCCATATTTTCATTGCACTGTCGAGGCTGAAAATGGATGATGACGTAGGGAATATCCTCCTAGCACTTATCATCATCCAAAATTATGTTGGGGTTTACCTGCTCTAAGATATTAATCGAAGAGTACCCTGGAATGTCGCGTGATGATTCTTCCACTACTAGACGGATTCTAAAAGGGATATCCATCTCTGAGGGCATGAAATATTTGAGTGTATGGGATGTCGACAACATTAGAGAGGGACATTGTTTCCCCTTGCGCCCCTGGCGTTTCCTCTTCTAAGATGGGGACTACTGAGATGACGATGTAGAAGTAATATATTCATCCTCTAATGGATCTGTTCAATTCAAACAAGCATCGATAACTCCAGGGACATGGGTGACTTCTTTACAAGCCATCCAATCATCAAACATCTGGGACCCATGGCTATAAACCTGAAGCCACTCCACTTTGATGTCACTGCTGCTGTCTGGCCTCATGATGACACATTCCAACTATGTCGGAGGTGGTTCTAACCATACTATGTTGTTATCCACCTAGTCTTGATTCCAGACTCTAAAAACATATCACTATTTGAAGGTGTGTCCCAGGATCCGGTGATATGGGAAATAATTTGGTATATTGGTGAGGTTTTCCTCTTCTGGTCTTCTCCATTAAGGCCAACAAAAAATCCCTTGCTCTAGGGTACATCAAAAATAAATGGGGACTTGGGAATCATTAACCAAGTAGGTTTGGTTCCTCTTATTTTCAGATAGGGACCTTGGAAGTTGAACCCAATGAGGGGCTAGAGGATTTTTTCAAGGAGGTGGAGTTTGGTTATATCACATGGGTGATGCCTGTGCATTGCGTGGGGCCACCTGCTAATTTTTTGGTTGGTGCTACTAGGAAGGATGCCGCAGTTGAGGTGGATGGCCTCTGCGAATCTGCGAAGGCAGCTGCACTGGTAACAACTCTTGTTGTCTGGGGGTGCCTATTTGTGCCACTCCGTCCGGCTCAGCCCTAGAGGCCCTTATTGCATGGATTTGAGGATGCAACAGACATGCCTTTTTTGCTTGTTGTAAGGCTTCCTCTAGGAACTAGGCTATATCAAAGAAAACTAGGAATCTCCCGTGGTAGTTCTGGGTGATAAAATTGGGACCAGTTCTATCTTGACATTCCTTACGCACATCATCAGCAGTTTATTCTGAGTCAGCGGCATGTCAGTGGATATTTGAGCCCTTTCCTCCAAGAGACTATGTCTATAGCACACTTATAGAAATCTCAGCATACAATTGAAGAAGTCCACAATAATCATCATCCAATTGGTGGAACTGAACTTGTAGAGGAATTGCCTATAGAGGTCTTCTAGTCGGCTACTGATTCGATGGGGACTGGGATGTACCAGACGAATGCCAGCCACTCCAATGTCTATATGAAACACCAAAGATTGGCGGCTTCCTGATACTCTGAAGTTCCTAACATGCATCCACACCTTATGATTAAGTGGGTCAGGTGATGCAGTGGGTCCCCAGTTTCAATTGAGGGAGAGAAACTAGGATTTCAAAAAACAATGAGTGGTGGAATTTCATCCACCCATGCCGGATATGGCTTTTATTAGGTGGTATTACAACATGTCGAGTCTCTAAAGCATAAATTTGGGTGATGTGTTCCACCATTGGATCATCTATGCTAGGAATCCTTTCATGATGGGGATGCCAGACCACCAGCACATTGGTGGGTTCTTCAATATGATAAGCAGGCCCAGCGGCTCGTAGAGTAGTTATTGGATCTACCTGTGGAGCAACTAGGGGAACCCGAGAGAGGACCTGAGTATTTTCACACCATTCATGAGGATTTTTCGATACATACCACACCCTCTTGTCATACGTTCCAGGATGAAGACTCTCTACGAGGGTAGGATGGTCAAGGACACCTGGGGGTTGTTTTCTAGGGGAAGTTGTGCTTACCCTTGCTTCCCCAGACGTGGATCACCACAGTCAAGATGATGCTCTAAATCACATTCTACAACAAGTTCATCAACCAGTTTCTTGTGTTTGGTGATTTTCTGATGCAATGTGGCTTTTACGGGATCGTATCCCCCCTTATTTACTGAGCTAGATGGGTCTGAGGGTTTGACGACTCTGTGGTGTTCCTTTCCATTGTTGGGATTCTAGTGGAGGACTAGTGCCTCAGTTGACATGGGAAGACCATGTAGATTTCTCTAAAGGCGAGTGACCCTTACCAATGGATCAAAGAGATATAGCACTCCCTCATGAGGAAATTCCTCATCATGGAGCTCCAGCTTGTTATATCCCTCTCGATTAAGAAAACCAAGTTATCCATGACCCTACCTCGATGCATGTCCTCTATGTCACCTAAAAAATCAGGTTGCTGCCAGATTGAACTAAAATGGAGGGCTGCCTACTGCCCCCAGCCATGGATTTTCACATGTGGAAAGGCCTCCTTGATTATCCTGCAGAGCACTTTAATGCTCTGGACGCATCGTTGTTGGAGGGACCTATGGATTCCTAGTGACTCAGGGCACTGGGCCACAGGGAGTGTGGCCAAAATGACCAAATGATATTGTCGGAAGTTGTCATCAAAGTGTGCCAGACTCTTGGGATATGCCACTCATCGATGACGAAGATGGAATTGAGTCTCCTAGAGGGTCTTCCAGAAACACTCAACCTCTTTCTAGGAGAGAGATTCTAGTGCACTAAAATTCTATGATGCAGCTGTACAAAACTACTCATGGAAATTTTCCACAAAAATAATGGCCCACAAGATCCTCGACTCTGACTCGGGGTCTGGAACTTCATTTCCCCTCTCATAAAATGGAGGTTATTGGGGAATCGGTATTGGTATTGTGGAAGACCATTGGGATTGTGGGTCGGACGATGGAGTATACAGCGATCGAGCTGACAAACCAGCGCATCATGGACTATCCTCTGAAGAGTGTAGTGACTTAGCCACCACATCGTAGTAAGGTATGCTAAAGACCATAGTTTATAGGGTAGGGAAAGTGGTTGCTGGTGGTGGACCACACTACAGCTCATCTGTGATTGCTCCACAGAAAAACTCAACGTGATTTTTTAATTGAGGTAAAGAGAACAACTGGTGATGATGGCGATGATTTCACAGTCCGAAGCTATGGAGGATCCAAATTTTCATCCCTTGAGATATACCTATGTAGGGAGGTGGGAATCCAATAGACCTCACTTGCTGGAAGTATGAGGCTAATGCATCAAGTTCTAGACCAAGCCCTTGACACATATGATCTAGGAAAGGGCTCCATCACTAAATCGTATTCTAACATAGAATCTGAGAAGCATACTGGTTTGATCATTGTCTGATTATTCTATGAATTATTTTTATTGCGGTAATAACCTGCCCTCCTGCCCCAGGATGGTTCATTGGGACAGGGCATATTTCCAGCACGAGGAGGACCTTCTGTTGTACTAGTTCTGGGGTGGGTATAATTTTTTCCTGAGTGAGTCGGGGTGCGATGAGCACTTGGAAAGTTATCAAAGTGAACACAGGGAGGACTATCGTGCCCACTAACTGATGTGATGTGGGAATCTCCATGAGAAATCCTAGAGCAGGTAGGACGTCCACTAGAGCTGATAAAAGCATGGGTGTGGCCTCCATGCTTGCTTCTCCTAGCAGCATTAGCTGGGGGAGGGTCCTTGTTCTGGTCAAGCAGAACACAGGTAGGACCTCCATGCTGGGTGATGGTGAAGCGAAGTTGATCATCACTCCTCTTATTGTTTAGGAATAAGGGACCATTTTCAGCTGCTGCAAGGACATGGGGAAGCCCCCCATATTGTATATTGACAGCATGCATAACATCCCAATATCAGTGGTCTGTGGTAGGAGGAATGACCACATACCCAGTGTAATGAGCATGAAAGAGGTTTCTAAACTAAGGGTCACTACCATGGGGAGGAACCTCGTTCGGATTGAAGTTAGCACGATGTGGGCCTCCATGCCGATCATAGTAGCAGGTAGGACCTGCATTCTCTATGGTGGCAGTATGGGGAGGACCTTCGTACTAGGTGTCGCTGCCGCAGGTCGGTCAGCTGTGGGAGCTCCCTAGACTGGTGGCCCAGACAGTAGACCTAGCCTACTCGTGGGGAAATTCGGGCCTCGATCCGGGCTGGGTATATAATTTTCCCCACTCAGTGTACACGTGGAGCCGGTGATACACATTGTCAGTGGGATGTGCCACAATAGTTATAACGAACCATACTTTACATACATGGTTATTATTTCAAAATTCAAGCATACTTATTACAACATATAAAAAAACCCTAAAAAACCGTATAGGTATAGTGTCTTTAGAAATTGGGAAACATAAAAAACTGGTTCATAAATCATATAAGTTGTCTCCCATTTATTTCTTCATATCTAGAGTCTCTTTTTGGCATATCCTAATTAATATCCTTCTTCCTAACCTGGGGAAAATAAAACATACAAAACGGTGATCTCAAATGCTCAGTAAGGGTAAACAAAAGAAATATAAAACATATCAAAATCATAAGAACGCAATATTTTGAAAATCTTATCCTTCAAAAGAGATCATAACATGAGATAAATCATAGAAGTGAAATGTAATTACAATAAGCATAACATAAAACATGAAGCATTGTGGAATACACACATAATCATAGAAAATCATTTCTTAGTAGTCAAGAATCATTGCCAAGACTATCTTAGCGGACAATGTCCATTTCTGAACTATGTTCATTCCTCGTTTCAGTCTTGTTTCACTGAACTGGTTTAACCTTCCGTTCCATCCATGTCTATCTCATGAGATATAAATCTTTACCCAATGCATTGGAGCAATATATAGGTCCCACCCATTTCATAATTATACCATTCTTATGTGTGCCACAAAATCAAAAACCATACATCATATCATAACCCATGTAATAAAAATGGGATTATTAAACATCATGTCATCATAAAAAAATCCATAAAAGGATATCATAAAAATAACTCCATCATACCATAATCAAATAAATGTAAAAATAGGGATATAAACAGAACCCTATATTATCTTAGATGGAAAATAATTTTGATAAAATACTTGAACTCCATTCTTGAGGAAAATATAATTTCTACATCAAAAACATTTTCCTTTATTAACATGTCACATAATTTTGAAGTAAAATAAGTTGATTAAAAATAATCCTGAAAAATTGTAAAGGAAGATTCATGGAAATAATGTTCTAAAAATCCATTCATGCAGTATAAGTTAAAAAAAACATTATTCCTGTACTTTGGCTGGAAAAGTCAAAAAGTACCTCGTACGGAAAACGAGAAAAGATTCCTTTCATATCTTTTACAAAAAACTCACCGAAGGGTAAAATTGGATTTTAGAAATTGTAGGTGGATGGAAATAATATTAAATATTGAGGAAAAAATTATGTGGATGATAAATATTCCCCATTAAATTTTGATGTATAAAAAATCTCAGATTAAAATGAGATTGTGAGATTTTCCCTTACCTTAGGACCTATTTGCTTCGTAAGTGTCTAAACCGCCTGTATAATAATTTAAATAATGTAATTGAACTATTCCAGAATCATACTTATTTTTATGATATCATATATGGTCATATTATTAGCTTCTTATTAGTTATATTTTATTGCTAGTTGTTATTCGGGTGTTTATTGCTTTATGTTCGTATGTGTGTTTTGTCAAATAAATTCTTATTCCTGTTTTTATGTTATATAAAACTCATTTAAATAATGGTATTAGTGTAATATATATCATATTTATTCATTCAATTCATTTATATAATCATAATGCAATGATGATCATGTAGAACGATTCGCATCACATCGTGGAGACGGTATTCCGTATGTACACACGAGCGATGATATCGTTCCCAAGATTGTGAAATTGTATTGGAGTGTATGTATACTATTTCAGAATCAATATCACTTTACAATAATCATATATAATAATTATTTACACTATTATACCCATCAATGTAATGTGGTGGTAGAAAATAGATTACACCACGACGTGGAGACGATATTCCGTATGTACGCACGCGCGGTAATTTCGTTTTCCGTATGATATATAAATAGTGAAATAGATTTGTTTCATACTTATAATAACATATAAATATATTAGTGATACTGATTTTATTACTTCATATTTAAACAACTAATGAAGAATATGTATAAGAAGAAATAAATTTGAAAGAATCGGTAGCAGACATTACCTTTTCTTTGAAGCGCCTCTTTGAGACCTTCTATTAGGGCACTAAAATAGGTCTTTGAAGAAAACCAGGACCTCTAGGATGTTTCTAGTGATGTGGGGATGTGAAATGGGCAGGGTTTGGCTGAGATTGAAGGCTCAAATTGGTGTGATTAGGAGAGGGAGGAGTTTCCCTTTTATAAGGGGTGAGAGGGGCGCCTTTGGAAATATATGAAATATTAGTTTATATTTAATCCCAACCCCACATAAAAACATCCAAAATGACTCATATCTGAATATTAGATGAGATAGGGTTAATAATATCATCCAATAAAATTTACACATGTTATTAATTTATTATAAACATTATCAACTTGATTTATCTTTATTTATCAATTTAATTTTATTTGTGGTAATAATATTCTAAATTTTAAGTTATTATAAATAATTACATATGTGTTGTGAATTTTCCATAATTTGACACTTTATAAAAGTTTCGAGCATATAAATTTTAATATATAATTTTTAAATATTTTTGTGATTTTTAAACAATTTTATAATATGTTATTTTTATAAAATAACAATAGTGTAAATTTTGACACTATTCATTTATTTGAATTTCAATAAAATATATAAATAATATATGTTCAAACTAAAAGAATTAATAGATTAATAAAATGTCATATGTGTCTATAAAATTATTAGACCACATTAAATATTTCATATAATATTTATTTTAATATTTCTAAAACCATTTATTTGATATTTTAATTAATAAAATAATTTCAACATCACTATTGTGTCATAATTAATTATAATTATTTAATCTCAAAAAATTCTAAATAAATTCATATGATGTATATAATTGTATTAGAATTCCGGAGACAATTCATATTTGAAGCTTCATTAAGTGTATCACTAAATTAAAATTATTATACTTATAAGATTTAAGAATGTGACATGTTGTCACTTTGGTTTTAATAATAATTAAATTATTATCACGGAAAAAAGTCCAATAAATAAATCTAATCAGACCCTTAGGTGATATGGGTCTACTTTTAGTCATCCAATAGTATTTTGGCAGGTGTTAGGTAATTTTATAATCTTATATTTACCCTTAATTACCAGATTTACCTTTCACTATGGTAAATAAAATTTACCGTAGTTACTATAAATAATTCCCAAAGATAAAAAGTAGCCTATTAAAATAATTTGGACCCACTGATTCCAAATATGGAATCCATTTTTCAAAATTAAAAACACATAAGTTGCAGTAATTAATTTAATATAAATCATGTTGTTAAGAAAACAAGTTTTAGAAGATAAAACATTACCAAAGATTGAAATTTTTTTACCTATGAATTCAATTTGAAATTAATTATAATGACATAAATTATATTAAATGGTAAAAATATATTCTATTTATACTTTAAAACCATTCAATATTATAATTTAACCATGTAAATTATCTCAATGAAAAAAGTTGTTTTTAATTAAAAATTAGCGTATTTTTACTATTCATCAAAATATGAAAGTTATCAGAAAAATATCAAAGATTTATACAAAGTAAATTTTTATATCCTGATTTCAGAAAAGAATTTTATTTTTTCAAATTGAACTTATAAACATGTCAAAAACTAGATTTAATTTGGGTGCGCCATCAAAAGGCGGCAAAACTACATTTTTTAAAAAAATACTTATTTTACCCGAAAAATTTATTTTGTTCTCTTACCATGTTCTAGAAAATATGTAATATGAATAATAATGTTATAAAGTTCAAAATGTAGTTAATACTATTAATAACGGCTAGTCCATAATAATATAGCGTTGTTTAGTGAAACCCGGTATTGTGTTCTACACGCTATCGAGGAAGGTCGTGATTGCGTGTAATACAAGCCAAGTCAGTATTGTGTGTTGTGAAAGATTTCATTGGTGTTGTGTATAACATAAGACATAAAAAAAATTCTCATAAAATATCAGGGTGTTACATTCTACCCCCCTTAAAATGAATTTCTCCCTCGAAATTTGTCACTTAATTACAAAGAGATGAGGATACCTCACCCTCATCATATCATCAAGTTCCCATGTAGCTTCTTCTAATTGGTGGTTCCTCCATAAGACTTTCACCAAGAAAGTGGTCTTGTTCTGTTGGACTTTTTCACTACGATCCAGAATCTCTATCGGTTGTTTTTCATAAAAAAGATCTTTCTCCAGTGGTACAACTTCTAAGCTGAGTACATGTGAAGGATCAGGTATGTACTTTCTCAGGAGAGATACATGGAACACATCGTGAACATGAGATAGATTTGGTGGAAGCCCCAATCAATAAGCTACCTTCCCAACACAATCCAGTATTTCAAAAAGACCGATATATCTAGGGATCAACTTTCCCTTCTTTCCAAATCTCATTACCCTCTTCCAGGGAGATATTCGTAAGAACACTTTATCACCCACTTCTAACTCTAGGTCTTTTCTTCAGTTGTCGGCATAACTTTTCTATCGACTCTGAGCCGCTCATATGTGTTGTTGAATAGATCGGTTACTATCTGACATCTCATCAACTAGATCAGGTCCTAATAGCTTTCTTTCCCCAACTTCATCCCATCAAGTTGGAGTTCTACATTTCGTTCCATAGAGGGATTCAAAAGTAGCCATCTGAATACTGGAGTGAAAGCTATTATTATAAGAAAATTCCACCACAGATATGTGTTTATCCCAACCACCTCTGAAATCCATAGATAATTCTCTCAACATGTCTTCTAGAGTTTTAATTTTCCTCTCAGACCAACCGTCTATCTGAGGATGGTAAGCAGTGCAGAAACTCAACTCTGTATCTAGAGCATGCTGAAGACTTTGCCAGAATTTTGAGGTAAACCTAAGATCCCAATCAGATATAATGGAAATTGGTACTCGATGAAATCTTACCACTTCCTTTACATATATCTTGAAAGCTGATCAATAGAAAAATCTTCTCTAATAGAAATTAAGTGTGCCGACATCGTAAGATGATCAACTATAACCCAGATAGCATTATTTCCTTTAGATGTTTTAGGAAGTACATTGAGAAAGTCCACAGTTATGTTTTCCCATTTCCATTCTAGTATGGGTAATGGTTGTAACATCACCTTATAATTTTTTCTCTCAGCATTAACTTGCTGACAAACCAAGCATCAAGAGACATATTCAGCAACATCTCTTTTCATTCCATCCCACTAGAAGTACTCTTTCAGGTCCCTATACATCTTTGTACTTCCAGGATGAATAGAAAATGAAGAACTATGAGCCTCGTCCAGTAGCTCCTTCTTTAATTCTAAGATGGGAAGAACACAAACCCAATTCACGAACCTTATTATCCCATCACAATCAAGGTTTAATTCAGGAACATTTCTCACCTTCTTTTGTAACTCTACATATTATTTTTGCGCCTCATTAATATTCAAGTGTATAGATGGTTGAACATTCATTTGAGAAGGATAAGATTTCTCCCCTTCCATTATAATTCCAAGATCCATACTTTGTAAATACACAAATATTGGATCTTTTGTGATCCTAATCATGGATAATCTAGCATGGTCTTGTCGACTTAAGGTGTCGGCTACCTTGTCTGCTTTCCCAGGGTGGTAATGAATTGAGCAGTCGTAATACATAATCAGCTCCAACCAGCTTCTTTGGCGAATATTCAGCTCCTTTTGTGTGAAAATATATATTAAACTTTTATGATCATTATAAATATCACACCTTTCACCATAATTGTAATGCCTCCAAATATTTAATGCAAAGAATACCGCAGCTAACTCCAAATCATGAGTTGGGTAATTTTTCTCATGGATTTTCAACTGTCATGAGGAAAAAGTTATAACCATATCATTTTGCATGAGAACACACCCCAGTCCCTTCTTGGATGCATCACTGTAGATCACAAACCTTTCTCCACTGCAAGGTAGTGTGAGCACAGGTGCACTGGCTAACCTTCTTTTTATCTCTTTGAAATTCTCTTCACATTCCTCTGTCCAACCAAACTTAACTCATTTTCGAGTCAACTGGGTGATTGGGTTAGATAACCTTGAAAAATCTTTCACAAAACGTCGGTAATATCCATTCAAACCAAGAAAACATCGGATCTCAGTTACTGTTGTTGGCATCGACCATCTTTTGATAACCTCAGATTTTGCTGGATCCACAGATATCCCCTCTTTTTAGATTATGTGACCCAAAAATGCAGCTTTTTTAAGCCAAAATTCACCCTTGGGAAATTTGGCATAAAGATTATACTTTCTTATGGTCTTTAATACAATTCTCAAGTGATCTTTATGTTCTTCCTTTCTCTTTGAATAGACAAGAATATCATCTATAAAGACTACTACAAACTGATCAAGATAGTCTCTAAAGATTCTATTCATCAGATCCATAAAGATAGTAGGGGCATTAGTAAGACCAAATGGAATCACTATAAGTTCATAGTGTCCAATCCTTGTACGGAAATCCGTCTTTGGTATATCCTCCCTTTTGACCGTTAATTGATGATACCCTAAATGAATATCAATCTTGGAAAAGTATTGAACTCCGCATAGTTGGTCAAATAGGTCATCAATACGTGGGAGAGGATATTTGTTATTGATAGTGATCTTGTTATGTTCTCGATAATCAGTGCAGAGTCTCATTGATACGTCTTTCATCTTAACAAATAGAACAGGTTCTCCCCAAGGTGTCTCTCTAGGGTGTATGAATCCTTTATAAATATTCTCTTTGAGTTTCTTCTTCAATTCCTGCAACTCAATAGGGGTAATTCTATAAGGTGTCTTTGAAATTGGCAAAGCACCTGGTATGAGTTCTATTGAAAACTCAACTTCACGATTTGGTGGAAGACCTGGAAACTCTTCTGAAAAGACATCATCAAATTCTTGTATAATGGGAATATTATTAATTGTGAGTTTCTATCCAACCATTTGAGATAAATAAACTTCATTTAGTGGAATCAAGACCCATAAGATGGAAGAAATTTCAACTGTAAGGTTATGTTCATCCTTTCATTGGTAGAAGATCATAGATTGATCTGGAATATGAAATGTGACTTCCCTTATTTGGAAATTGATATGAGTTCCATATAAAGAAATCCAATCCATGGAAAGAATCACATCAAATTCGACTATAGGAAGTATAAAAAAATTTGTAGGAAGCACTTTCCCACAAAATTCAATCTGAGAAGAATTGTAAACTTTTGATGTGACTGTTGTGCCATTTGGAGTTGTCATAGCCAACTCAACATCTAATTGTTGAGGTAATACAATGATACCGTTAGAAAATTCTTCAGAAATAAATGAGTGGGTGGATCCAGAATCAAATAAAACATTTACTACATTAGAGTGGATGGTATGTGTACCTCTCACCACTTCGTTTTCGTACTCCACATCGCTGATAGTAATGGCATGTGACTTTCCTTTTTCTTTGGCCTTAAGAGTTTGTTCACACCGATCATCATCATCCACCCTTGGATTTGGGCATTGATTGGCATAATGCCCCATCTCCTTGCACTTGAAACATTGAAGTGTAGTAGGTTCATTCTGTGTATCCCTTCCTTTGTTTTCATCATTAGACATCTTCTTCCCATTATTTAGACTTTCAATTTCCTGATGACCTTATTTTCCACACTTATAACATTTTCTTGTCCCCTTAAGACAATTTCTTCCAAGTTTTTTTACACACTTTGAGCATAAGGGAAAACTCATATTCTTTTCAGTGTGGTCTTTAGACTTTCCTTTGAATTCCATTTTCCTCTTCTAATCAAACCCATGTGACTGATGGGTTACACCAATATCCATCTCAACCTTGAGAGAACATCGAACAATTTCCTCGTAGCTATTGATGTCCCTTATGGCTAACTCCCTTCGAAGACTAGGTTTTATGCAACTAAAGAATCGATCAATCTTACTATCAGGTTGGATAATAATTATGGAAGCATACCTTGAAAGTCTTGTAAAATTTTCTTTGTATATACCAACAGATTCATCATCATTTTGCTTCTGTTCAAGAAACTCCTTCTCCATCTTTGTTCAAATAATATGAGGGAAATAATTATTGAAAAATAAGTTCTTGAACTCATCCCATTCCATAGACTCAATTTCATCCCTTTGCCACGTATTCTTAATAAGATTCCAACATTGATCAATATCACCTTGCAAACGATACACTGCTAAATGACTTTATCATGTTCAGAACATTGAAGAATTGAAAATATATTTTTAGTGGTACTGATCCAATGTTCATCTATTAATGGATCAGAAGACCCATAGAATGAAGGTGGATGCTACCTCATGAAGGATTCAACAGAATGTTGCTCCTTCTTTTTCTCGTTTGGAGGTCCTGCATGATTCATAGCCTGATAAAGTTGTGTGATCATGGCTACGAGATTTTTCATTCCAACTCCCATAACGTTTGGTTTCTCAGGGGGATAATCATTTCATTTCCCATCGCATTCCGCATTAACATGGTTCTTTCGGGTTCCAGCAATTGTCTACAACCAAGAAGAATAGTGTGATAAACACTAATTATAATAGGAAAACCACATAATCAAAACTAAAATTTTACATTTAAGGTCATATCGTAGTTTGTTCATGTACATTTCTAAAACACTAAGATTGTGTTCTATGCTAAGACATATCCTTAGGTTTCTTACTAAGGATTTCACATCCTAGTTTCCAAAGGTTGACTATACCTTTTCTCTGATACCAACTATAACGACCCATACGTTACATACATGGTTATTACTTCAAAATTGAATCATACTTATTACAACATATAAAAAACCATGAAAGGACCGTATAGGTATAGTGTCTTTAGAAACTGGGAAACATAAACAACTAGTTCATAAATCATCTACGTTGTCTCCCATTTATTTCATCATATCTAGAGTCCCTTTTTGGCATATCCTACTTAATATCCTTCTTCCTGAGCTGGGAAAAAGAAAACATACAAAAGGGTGAGGTCAAATGCTCAGTAGGGGTAAACCAAAGAAATATCAAACATATCATATTCATAAGAACATAACATTTTGAAAATCTTATCCTGCAAAAGAGATCATAACATGGGATAAATCATAGAAGTGAAATGTAATTCCAATAATCATAACATAAAACATGAAGCTTTTTGGCATACCCACATAACCATAGAAAATCATTTCTTAGTAGTCAATACTCATTACCAAGACTATCTTAGCGGACAATGTCCATTTCTGAACCGAGTTCACTCCTTGTTTCATTCATGTTTCACTGAACCTGTTTAACCAGCCGTTCTAGCCATGCCTATCTCATGAGATATAAATATTTACCCAATGCATTAGAGGGAGATATAGGTCCCACCTGTCTCATAATTATACCATTCTTATGTGTTCCCCAAAATCATAAACCATACATCATATGATACCCAATATAATAAAAATGTGATTCTTAAATAGCATGTCATCATAACATAATCCATAAAAGGATATCGTAAAAATAATTCCATCATAACATAATCAAATAAATTTAAAATTAGGGATATAAACAGAACCCTATATTATCTTATATGGAAAATAATTTTGATAAAACACTTGAACTCCATTCTTGAGGAAAATATCCCTTCCACTTCAAAAACATTTTCCTTTCTTAACATGTCATATTATTTTGAACTAAATGAAGTTGATTAAAAATAAACTTGAAATCTTGTAAAGGATTATTCATGGAAATAATGTTCTAAAAATCCATTCATTCCGTATGAGTTAAAAAAACATTCTTCCCGTACATTGGTCGGAAAAGTCAAAAAGTACCTCGTATGAAAAACGACAAAAGATTCCTTTCATATATTTTACTAACCGAAGGGTAAAATTGGATTTAATAAATTTTTGGTGGATGGAAATAATATTTCATATTGAGGAAACTTAGATGTGGATGATAAATATTCCCCAGTAAATTCTGATGTACAAACAATCTCGGATAAAAATGATATTGTGAGATTTTCCCTTACCTTAGGTCCGATTTGCTTCGTAAGTGTCTGAAACTCCTGTATAATGATTTAAATAATGTCAATTACTTATTATAGAATCATAATTATTTTTA
Organism: Viscum album; assembly: GCA_963277665.1. Lineage (NCBI taxonomy): Eukaryota > Viridiplantae > Streptophyta > Magnoliopsida > Santalales > Viscaceae > Viscum > Viscum album. The sequence goes on from OY728130.1 coordinate 1,448,446,467, forward strand.
TGATATCATATATGGTCATATTATTAGCTTATTAATAGTAATATTTCATTACTACTTGTTATTCGGGTGTTTATTGCTTTATGTTCGTATGTGTGTTTTGTCGAATAAATTTTTATTCCTCTTTTTAGGTTATAGACACCTCATTTCCAGAATGGTATTAGTGTAATATATATCATATTTATTCATTCAATTCATTTATATAATCATTATTCCATGAAGATCATGTAGAATGAGTCGCATCACTTCGTGGAGTGGGTATTCCGTACATACACACAAGCGATGATATCATTCCCATGATTGTGGAATTGTATTGGAGTGTATTTATACTATTCCATAATCAATATCACATTACAATAATCATATATAGTCATTATTTACACCATTATACCCATCCAAGTAAGGTGGTGGTGGAAAATAGATTACACCACGGTGTGGAGACGGTATTCCGTACGTACGCACGCGCGGTGATTTCATTTTTCGTATGATAGATAAATGATGAAATAGGGTTGATTCATAATTATAATAACATATCAGTATATGAGTGATACTATTGTTATTACTTCATAATGAAACAACTAAATAAGAATAAATACAAGAAGAAATAAAGTTGAAAGAATCGGTAACGGACATTACCTCTTCTTGGAAGCGCCTCTTTGAGACCTCCTCTTAGGGCACTAAAATTGATCTTTGAAAAATAACAGGACCTCTAGGATGTTTCTAGGGAAGTGGGTAAGTGAAACTGGCAGGGTTTGGCCGATCATCAAGGCTCAAATTGGTGTGATGATGAGAGGGAGGAGGTTCTCATTTATAAGGGAGGAGAGGGGCACCTTTGGAAATATAAACAATATTAGTTATATCAAATCCCAACCCCACATAGAAAATTTCGAAATGACTCATATCCTAATATTAGATGAGATAGGGTTAATATTATCAACCAATTAAATTTAGACACGTTATGAATTTATTTTAAACATTATAAACTTGATTTATCCTTATTTATCAATTTAATTTTATTTGTGGTAATAATATTATAAAGTTTAAATTATTATAAATAATTACATATGTGTTGTGAATTTTCTATAAGTTGAAACTTTATGACATTTTATACCATTTAAATTTAAATTTATAATTTTTAAATATTTTTGTGATTTTTAAACAATTTTATAATATGTTATTTTTATAAAATAACAATAGTGTCAAATTTTCAACTATTCATTTATTTGAATTTAAATAAAATATATACAGAAGATATGTTCAAACCAAAAGCATTAATAGATTCATAAAATGTCATATGTATCTAGAAAATTAGTGGAGAACATTAAATATCTAATATATTATTTATTTTGATATTTTTAAAACAATTTATTTGATATTTTAATTAATAAAATGATTTCAACATCACTATTGTGTCATACTTAATGATAATTATGTAATCCCTAAAAATTATAAATAAATACATATGATGTAGATCATTGTATTAGATTTTTTTAGACTATTCATTTTTCAAGTTTCATTAAGTTTATCACTAAATTAAAATTATTATACTTATAAGATTTAAGAAAGTGACATGTTGTCACTTTCATTGGTTTTAATAATAATTAAATTATTTTCATGGAAAAAAGCCCATTAAATGAATCTAATCCGACCCTTAGGTGATATGAGTCTAATGTTAGTAATCCAATAGTATTTTGGCAGGTGTTATGGAAATTTTATAATCTTATATTTACACTTAATTACCCGATTTACCTTTAACTATGGTAAATAAAATTTACCGTAGTTACTATTAATAATGCCCAAAAATAAAAAGTAGCCTATTAACATAATTTGTACCCACTGATTCCAAATATGTAATCCATTTTTCAACAATAAAAACAAAAAAATTTCAGTAATTAATTTAAAATAAATCTTGTTGTTAAGAAAACGGGTTTTAGAAGATAAAATATTGCCAATGATTGAAATGTTTTTTCCTATGAATTCAATGTGAAATTAATGATAATGACCTAAATTATATTAAATGGTAAATATATATTCTATTTATAATTTAAAACCATTCAATAATATAATTTAACCATTTCAATTATCTCAATGAAAAAATTGTTTTTTAATTAAAAATTAGCGTATTTTTACTATTCATCAAAATATGAAAGTTATCAGAAAAATATCAAAGATTTATCCAAAGTAAATTTTTATATCCTGATTCCAAATAAGAATTTTATTTTGTCAAATTGAACTTATAGACATGTCAAAAATATATTTAATGTGGTTGCGCCATCAAAAGGTGGAAAAACTGAATTTTTTTGAAGAATACTTATTTTACCCAAAAAATTTATTTTGTTCTCTTACGATGTTATAGATAATTTGTTAGATGAATAATAATGTTATAAAATTAAAAATTTAGTTAATACTATTCATAACGGCTAGACCATAATAATATATTGTTATTTAGTGAAACCCGGTATTGCGTACTACACACACCATCGAGGAAGGTCGTGATTGAGTGTAATTCAAGCCAAGTCAGTATTGTGTGTTGTGAAAGATTCCATTGGTGTTGCGTATAAAATAAGAAATAAAAAACATTTCTCATAAAATCTCATGGTCTTACAGTAGTTGCTGACATCTACACCCCTAGGAAGGGTTCCTCCTTGGCCTTTGCTCGATGTTGGCATCGGGTCTGCTGGACCTGGGCCGGTTGTTAAGGTACCTAGCTTACTTTCTCTTCAGCCTGTGGGACTGGGTGGTGGAACTGGCACGGCCTAGTGGGGGCCCTCCATGGGGGACCCTTTAATGGGATCCTAGATAGGATGTCCCAGAAATCCCCTACCTCATATGCATAGGGGAGGGAGTCATCGAGGGGTTCCAAGGAGAGGAACCCAAAACAATTTTACGTTGGGGTAGGGAATATTCTCTCCATGTGCCGCCCATGGGGGAAGTAGTGTCGATGACTCACAGATGCCATTAAATCCTAGAGGGCGATATCTGGAGTCAGGATAATCCCATCCTCCTCGTATCGGAGTACGAGCTCCCTTACCACCCTTCTTTGTATAAATTTTGAAGGGGTGATGAGGCATGGGTTCCAAATAGTTGTGGTTGAAAAAGACATCATATAAGCGGTTGAACCATGTTAGATTACCACGTTTTCGTTTCCCTGGCCCTAGCATCATTGGGCGGGTGGTGGTCAGATTCCTAGTGAAGAAACTTTGTTCCTTGAAAACAGGGAGATTAAACCATTAGTGTCAAAACAAATAAATTGACGTCTATTTCTCAAGTGACATTCTATCTCCCATGGCTGGTAAAAATAATCCATGGCGACAATGTCACAGACTGGGATGTCCAACGTTTTGACAACCCGAACATCAGGTGAGTTTCATGCCAGGCCTGCTATTTTCTTGTCGGGACCCAGCACATGGTAACTGGATCCCGTGACATGCTAATCCATAGTTTTCTCGAACTCTACTAATCCCCACATTGAGGAGAAGATATTCACATTGGTTTCACCATTTCTATTTCTGACGCTTTTTCTATGGTGCGTGCATCCGTCTGTTTGAGGAAGAATAGGACTTGCTGGGTGTTGCCCCGCATTTCAACATTCCAAAGGCGGGTGACATCCTTCGCTTATTCAGTGATGTTTTCTCCTAGATCGAAATGGGGTGGAGGGATGTCAGTTCTTCCGTCTGTGGATTTCTCCTTTGAATTCGTTCCATAGTCCTAGTTTCCCTTATAGATAAAGATGTTGTTCATTAAACTCTTCCCAGTGCCATATCTTCTTGGACACCAGTTAATTACACTAATTCTGTCAGGATATTCCAAGGGGTCCATCCAGGGCAGCAACCTACGGTTGGGGAGTAGTCATGTTGGGCATCACTTTCATGTATGGATGCTTGAACACTAGTGTGTCTGATTTTCTTCCCCTTATTATCGGGCTTCTCAAGGGTGAAAAATCACGAGGAATCCCATGTCAAATGTGTGGAATTATATGCCATGAAAATATATATAATGTTTTCCTCATCTTCCCATGTTTAATATAGTGTATTCCCTGAGTTTAACGACTAGTGGGGATATATTTGACTGATCAGAACTCTGACAATAGTGGATCTGATGTGTGCAACCCCTTGAGGGAAAAGAGATGTTTGGATGTGGATCGACTTGATCTTACCGAGATATGGTTCCCTGGGATAGAATTAGGATTGATGATGGATGGTAAAGTGAATTGGATTGATGATGAGATGGAATCGACTTAAGGGAGATGGTGGTGTTGGGATTGATCCTCGAAGAGACCTCTTACATATCCCCATAGCAGGGAATCAAAGCCCAAGTAGTTCAGGATGGGGGTATGGAATCGAGGTGTGCATAGAGAACAACGACCCGATGATATACTAGGGATTATGTGTGGTTAGAAGCCCATGGTTAGTCTTATTCCATTGGGATAGATCAGTATTGTGGGTCCCAATAGAATAGATAATAGTGGATTACAAATGGGTTTGGTTTGACAACAGCTTACCGCTGAATGTGGTTCACAGTGACTTACTGTTAGATGAGGGAGAAACTTCTTACCGCTAGATGGGGAAAAACATCTTACTGCTGGATGGGGGCCCAAATAGTTATCGCTTTATGGGGGTACAATGGCTTACCATTGGATGGGGCCACAAAGGCTTACCGCTGGATGTGGGCACAACCTCTCATCCCTGAATGAGGGAAACATTTCTTACCGCTCGATGGGGGAACACCGGCTTACCAATCTATGGGGTTGAAGATCATAGAGGCTACCTATGTACCCTGTCTTGGAGGCAAGGATCCAAGCCCACATAGATCAAGAGGGTGGATGCAGCGTAGTGTCATGCAGGACGAAAAGGGGGCATGCAGTTTAACGTCATGTGGGACAATGGTGGTCCGACGAGACGGGGGTTGGAACCAATGGTTGTTGGTATTTAACTTTAAATAGGCTTCCTACATACCCTTTATTGGAAAAGATCGAAGACCACGTAGTTCAGAAGGGTTCTTGATGCACCAACGTGAAGGGGGTCAGGACCAATGGTTGTTGGGATTGAACCTCAGGGAGGCATCCTATGTACCTTTATTTGGCATGGATCAAAGACCACATTGTTCATAATGGGGTTGGTGAGTTGACATGAAGTGAGTCAGGACCAATGGGTATTGGGCTTGAACCTCAGGGAGGCTACCTACATACCATGCCTTGGCAACGATCAAAAACCCCATAGTTCAGGAGGAGTGGGAATCGACGTGATGATGGTCCAGAAAAATGGGTGTTGGGATTGATCCTCATGGCGGCTTTCTACGTACCTTTCCTTTGCCATGATTAAATACCCCATAGTTCAGGGGGATTGGGAACAAACGTGACTAGGGTCATGACCTATGGGTGTTGGGATTGAACCTTAGGGAAGATTCCTACGTACCCTTTCATAGCATAGATATAAAACCCCATTGATATGGAGGGTGTTAGGTTCACCCACTTGAAGGGGGTTGGGACCAATGGTTATTGGGCTTGAACCTCAGAGAGGCTTCCAATGTACCTTTCCATAATAATGATCAATCCCCCGTAGTTCAGGATGTTGTGTGGGACATACAATCTTGGAGGCCCAGAGAGGATTTCATGGTCGATGCTTACTCTAAGACGACTTGAGTCATGCTTACTGTGAGATACAAGAGGCATCAAAGACCTGATGATCACATAGTTAAAGGTGTGTCAGTCAGAAGTGAAGGGGGCTTACAAGTGTTTAGCAGTCCAAAGTGGAAATAGGGGATTATGCGTGGTTATCATTCCAAAGAGGGAATATGGGCATACGCATGGTTAGAAACTCAAAGAGGAAACTAGGTCTTATGCTTGGTTAGCAGCCCAGAGGGGAAGTAGGGGCTTACACATGGTCATCATCCCATGGAGATGGAGATTGGGACGTACTCTAGTATGAAGGCCTCGTGGTGACAAAGTGCAAAGGGAGGGGTATTTGGCACCAAAGAGAGGAGGGATGCAGTGCCCATCCCCCACTCTATAGTCTTAGACTAGGAAGACGATAGGAGGAGCTTGGATGATGCCTCCCACAAGAAAGGATAGGGGCTTACACCAATGTGGTTTTCCTTTCCTTGAAGAGAGACATCGCTCTGATAAAGAGGATCTCATTCCATGTGGGGAATGATTTCACTCCCGTGGATACTAGTGGGCGTGAAAAATGTACAAGGTAGGAAACCCTGAGTACGATGCACATGGAGAGGTCACAGTTTAACGTCATGTACTGAAGATGATGACACTTTGTAGTTTACCATCCTGCACCTTGGACGAGGTGGGTTCCACTTCCAACCCTTAAGATGTTCAAAAATAATACTCGTCTTCCCTTGAGAAAGGAAACACAATAGAAAGGCCTTAGTGAGGGGGTGTTAGGGGGTGATCCATTGATGGGTCCATGTTAGAATGGCTATCATAAGAAGAAATAGCCATTAGCGTTCCTATGAGAAGAATCACAAGGTGAAGCAACGCAATGGGAAGTACCACCCAAGGGACTTTGAATTAAAATTGTGAAAACCTGGAGGGTCACACAGATAATGGAGTTAAGGATCAAAGGGTTTCATAGGTAGAAGCCTCATAAAGCTCTGGTGCTCCATGAAGTGGAGGGGGATCTGGAAGTGGAATGCTTCACGAGGTGAAGTGAACTAGCCTAGTCATAGTGCATTGGTTCATATGGAAGGTGCTTCATGAAGTGTAAATGCATTCATAGAGTAGTGCTTTGGGAAGCAAGGGTGCCTTGCGATGCATAGCATTTCGAAGCAATATTCTTTGAGAAGAACATTGACCTTACCATAGAATGTGGATCACATGTGAATAGAGGGTACATCGCGAAGCATAAGTACTTAATGAAGACCAAAGTACCATTGGGAATACCCTACCATTGTAGTGGGTTGTGGTCTCTATTGAGGGAATCCCTCTTTGAAGAGGGGTCATTGTCATGCAAAGGGGGAGGCACTTTGCGATGAAAAATTACCGTGAAAATATGAGGGTTCACAGAGAAGAAATTACTTCGTGATTCAGGATCTTAGATACACAAAGTTCAGAGGATCCATACTTTGGGCTCGAGCAGAGCCTGATATTTATAGGCAAGGGGAACCATGAAGTAGAGTTCTCTTGGTGTGAAGACACGTGGAATTTTTTTGTAACCGTGTGGTGGCATCAAGAATGTCAAAAACGTTCATGGAGAATTCTGCCTCTGTGCTCTATGTAGGGTTCATGAAAGTCAAATGGGTTCACAGATCCTCCCCCTCCTTGCTTCTTGTGGGCTTTGAGATGGTCAAATTAGTTCGCGTAGTGTCCCGCCTCATTGCTTCACAGCGGCTTTGTGAACATCAAATGTGCCCGCGGAGCATCCCACCTCCTTGCTCTATGGCGGCTTTGCGAATGTCAAATGGGTTTTTGGAGCCTCTTTCCTCCTTTCTCCGTGGTGGCTTCACGAAGGGGGAGCTTTGCACCAGCTGTAGGGCTATGGGGGCTCTGTGAACAGGCTTCGTGAGGATGCTCTAATGCTTTTCATTTGATCATATTCTTCTAAAATTTAAAAACCAACATGATTAAATAAAGGATTTCATAGATTGAAAGTACTTTCCATTGATTATTTGGTTTTTATAGAATCTTTATTTTCACACACTAATTCAATTTTTGGGTTTTAGATAATGGACGTAAACAGGAGGATTCATGTTAATGGGGAATATGATGGAAAATAGAATTATTTTCATCCTGAGCAACCAATTAAAATCTTAGTTAGAGGGAAAAAATCATTATTATTCCAAATCTAAAATTTCATAATAAGATCAATAATATCAAAATTTGTGAGATTCCAAACCCACCTCATAAGAGAAAGATGAAGTTTCATAGTTATCACAGAGGAAAGAAAGTTCAAATTTCCTCATGTAAATTATGTGGGTAGAGGCATAAAATATAATATGTCAAAGTAACTAAGAGATGTTTTGGGGGTGGAATTGGGCACAAGGATAGTAATTACAAAGGAAAATTTTCATTAGAAAAAATTTAAAAGGTTAATGGTATTACTAAGACATTAATGATGGTTTACTATTTTAAATATGGAATTTATGGGCATTATAAAAATTAATTCTCTAGGGGAAAATCTCATGATAAGAATCATCATGAGAATATTGGTATTATTTATGTTTCAGATGATGAAGAGACTACGAATGACATATGAGGTGAATGAAGTGTTGAGCAATAAAATGATGAATCTTGGTCAATGTTTTAAGAATATGGTTTACTTATTAAATGTTTATCATTAAAAATGTTGTATTTGTAATTTTATGTTATTATTGAATAAAGAAACCTCTAAATATTGTTACATTATTTTTTTCACTAGGTATTTGAAAGTATATATTGAATGGTATTGGTAACCATGAAAATTGATTTGGGTAATAATTTGAAAAAATACATGATTAAGGTAAGGATAACCCTTAATATGAGCATGATGATGAGATAACGAAATGTTGGTTATGAAAAAATAAATTGGATGGAAATGATTTCCTTAGAACTAATTAAGGATTTTTGTTTTATGCCATCATGGATGAATTTTACATCCTTTATGAAATTAGAATAAATAAACAAACATGTTTTCAATATGGATATATTGTAATTCATGTAATTTAAAAAAGAATATAATATTAAGGTGTTCACATGTTTGGAAAGTGACCAATACATGAAAACATAAAATATATAGGAGATAAATGATAGGTTTATTTCGGTAACCTCTTTATAATGTTTTGGATTTTAAACTTTTAGAATGATTATGTTTTTATCCATTTAGGGATAGTATAATTAAAACGACAGATGAATTTTGTTTAATTAAAGTATTATCTCACGAGTGGTAGACTTATGAATATCTGATTACTTCTGATAAACTTTTTTTTGCAAATATTGATGGAATGAGCTATCATTCTATTTATTGATCTCTTTATCTACTAATTCGTTAGGAATGAAAAATTAAAAATTATTTCATACAATAAGATATAATGTTGAAATTGATAATGTCATAAGGAAAGGAATTGATCATATATAATAAATTAAGTATTTCTTCTCATTATTCATCTATTGGGGATAATATTAAAACAAAAAATGTTTCCCTAGTAAATTTATTTCTAATGGATAAAATGTACCATAAAATAGTATCAGATTAATGGATTTATGATTTTTAACTCTCTCTTAACATTTTTCTCAATCATATTCCATCATAATTTTATGGTTATATTTCTCTTCCTTACTAATTTTTTCACATTCAACATAGATTCTCTTATGTCTAAAACTTTTCTTGAATGATTTTGTATAACCATTGTGTTTCTAAGATTATTTTTTAAAAGGATGTTTTAGTATCTATTTTTTTGATCTATGTTTCTATAAAATAAAATTTAAGGTATTAATACTTTTAAAACCCAAATGAAATTCAATGGTGAAATTAGTTTTAATGGGGGGAGAATGTAGCACCAGGATAATTGTATGAGATATATTTTCTTTTAATACATTTGAGGTCTTTTTTTATATGTTACCCATTTTTAAGCTTGAAATATTCGCAACTTTGGCTTGGCATTCAGTATACACAAAAATATTCATGGATTCTATTATACAAAATTTCAATTTATTTTGACTGAATTAATTTTATTCTTGATAGAGTTTATGAGTAAAAATAAATATTATTATTTCACCTTATAACCTTGTCATTATAATTGTGGTTATGACCAGTATTAATTTTCTTTTGAAAATATGTTTAAATGAAAATATGTAAGATTAAAAAATTAATGAAATCACTTTTGAGGGATTTTATTAATGTATTATATATGTATAATATGTTCACTAAAATATTTAGAATTTACCTTATATGTTTTTTTGGATTCATATAATAAAAAATTCAATTATATGGATAGAATAATTTTTTTAAAAAAAAATTACACTTTTGTCACCTTTTAATGGAATATCCATTTTAAATATAGTTTTTGTGACGTTTATATTTTATATTTAAAAAAATAGACTTCTAATTTGGAATAGGGATATAAAAATTTAATTTGATTGAATTTTTTATATCCTTATGATAAGTTTTAGGTTTCATTGAATAGTAAATATATATTAAAATTCAATAGAAAGCTACTTCTTTTTCCAAAATAATATATGTAGATATATTATATTATTTAATGGTTTCAAAGTATAATTAAAAAAAATTTATCATCCTGTTTATTTTTGAATATTCGAATTAATTTTACCTTGAGTTTTTATGTAAAATTAATTCTATCTTTTGTAATGTTTTAACTTTTCAGAACTCATTTTTACGACAATGAGATTAATTTTAAATTAAATACTACAATTTATATGTTTTGAATTTTGAATAATTGATTTCATATTTATAATCAGTATGTACAAATTATGTAAAAATCTTACTTATATTATTGATCATTATGAACAGTAACTTTAGTGTTTGGTATTAATATGTTATAAAGGTAAAGAAATTCATTAAGGGTAAAAATAATATTATAAAATGATGTTAAAAATTAATATTATATCATTGGATTACTATTTTTTTACCTAAATTATCATTGAGGTCAAAATTATATATTTTGGAAGAATCTTAGGAGAGATTAATACCTGTAATTAATAATAAATAAGGAAAAGTGAAATATGTTTTATTCAAATTTTTACAACTATATCATTTTTAATAAATCTAATATAGAATATAAATTAGACAATAAATACACATTTTAAATATATTATTTTATTATTTATCATGGTAATGTATTTGTAAGTTTTATGATATAAATCATTACCTTAATGATTTTTATATATTATGATGTTTGAATCATTTAATTGAAAATAGTTCAATAAAATAATATTTATTAAATTGATAATAACCATTAAAGGACACATACACATGAAAAAATATTATTGGTAGAGTATATAATGACTAATAGAATCCAATTTTATATTTATTAATCATTTGAATCCCTATAAAAGAGATTATAACCTCATATTATTTTGCAAAAAGTGATTTTAAACTTGTCACATTAAGGCTTTCATTAATTTAAAATTTTTAATGTAGAATTTTCAAGAAGACATATTTAACTAATAGTATTCTTATGAAATATAATATATTTATCTTCATAATAGTATATTATATTAAATTTTTAATCAAATATTAAGTTTATTAAATAATTACAGCAAACTAATGGTGAAATTATACAATTAATGTAAATATGAAATTAATGTTATTAAAATAATAAAATAAATATAATATAGAATAATTAATATATCTGATGTATTTAGGTATATTAACATTACCCCATATGGATATAATAACATATTTGTTTTCAAGTATAACATCTTATCTTGACAATTTTTTTAAAAAATCCATGATTTGAATTTTGTTAATATTCCAACTGTTGTTGTTTTGAAAAAAATAATGTTTTATTATATAATTTGAAAAACATAAATAATTTAAAAAATAATGTATAAAGATGAAATGGTATAAAATGTTTAATATATGTGAATTTTTTGTTTAATTTTCACCAAATAAGTAAATATTTTACACTTTTAATATTGAAATATTTGTTATCCTATATAAAATGATATACAATAAGTAAGATATAAATGAAAATGATTTGGTTTAAATGGACTGAATAATTTGAGTAAAATTTTTTTGGATGATAAGATTACAACCTTAGATCATATCCGCAACATAATTAAGTCATTTTGATGGTTTTTTATGTGGTTTTATTTTATTATAAATTATTACATTTGTAGATTCCACAAGTTCCCCTCACCTCAATTATAAATGGGTACCTCCTTCCTCACCTCTTCACTTCACATTGGGGCTTTATGCCTGTAAATCCCCTACCCATTTCCCTTCTATACATCCTTATTCACATTATAGAGGTTATGGTCTCCTTAAATGACCTACTCTAGTGCCATTATGAATTGATTAATTAGTATTACGTCGAAGAAGAAATAATCTCTTCTACTGATTCTTTCAAATCATATATTATTTTACTTCCTCTTCATGAGATGTTTCCATTATAAATTAATAACTCCAAAATAAATAATGTTTTGAGATTTTATTATTGGTATGGAAGAACCACACTCAACTATTTATCCATACAACATAAAACAAAATCACCATGCTTACGTAAGTGAAGCTTACTGTCTCCACGTCATTGTGTAATCTTTATTTCATCTCCATATTACATGCATACATATAATGATAGAATATATATATTATTATTATAACATGAAAAATATTTTTAAAAAAGTATATTCCATCCACTTCTAAACCATTACAGAATTATGGGAATGATCTCGTTGCTCCTACATATGTATGACCTACCATCTCCATAATGCGTTGTGATTCATTCTAAATGATATTCGTAAATCATGATTATGTAAATGAATCTAATGAATAAATATTATATATATTGTTATAATATTATTCTTTAAATGTTATAACTATAACCTTATAATTGGATCTTATCTGACAAAACATACATAAGAAAATGAAGAAGTTAATACCCGAAGGATGAGTAACAATTTTACTAACAAAAATATGTTATTATGATCATATATAATGACTATGATTTTGGAATAAGTCAATTAAATAATTTAAATCATTATACAAGTGGTTCAAATAGCTACAAAGGATATCAAACCTAATTTAATGGAAAATTTGTTAAACTTTTATTTTTTGGTACATAATTCTTTATACACAACCTACTTCTTTTGAGTGGTTTCTTCATCCCATGAATGTTTTCATGATTATTATTATCATGTTTATAATATTATTGTAATTTTTGTTATTTTATGTGTCATATGATATAAATTATTATAAACTGGCAAGGGATAATGTTTCACTCGCATTTTTATTTGAGATTGTTTATTCACAAGCATTATTTGTGGTATATTTACCATCCACATCCATGTTTCCTAAATACGTAATCGGAATTTATTTTTTATCCTTGTAAAATTTTTTAATGTAAATTTTACCAATTTATGAATTTTTATTAAATTTTCTAAAACAAAAATGTTTTTCATTTTTGGTATGAGGAACTTTTTTGACTTTATGAAAAAAAAAGAAAAATTTTCTCTTTTATCTTATAAGACATGATGAGATTTTATGTTTTCATAAAACTATATTTTTATGAATATTCAATTAAAAAAATTATTTTTTATTTTGATAAAAATTATTTTTTTAACAAATTACTTATAATTTCCAGAAAAGAAATTTTTTTTTAAGAAGAAAAGATATTTTCTTTAAGAATTAATTTTAAGTGTTCTTTCAAAATTATTTTCTATATTATATGGAATTATATAAATATGGTTTTGTTGAAATACCTTTTAATACTATGATTTGAATGTGATTAGAATGGAATTTTATTTATTAAATCCATTTGTTTTATATGGACTATTTTATGATGGAATGTTGTATAAAAACCCCATTTTATTCATTTGTTTATGTGATAATGAGTTATTTATTTTTTGGAACACATAAGAATGGATTAATTATGATATGGATGGGATAGATATCTCCCTCCACTGAATTGGGTAAGGATTCATATCTCATGTGTTAGATATTATAGGAACAAAACGTAAATCTGTTTCAATAATATAGGGCTCAAACAACATGTAAATCTGTTTAATTAGTACCTGCCCAGAAAGGGAAGTAAACCTGGTTCAATAAAAGACATTTTCCACTATAATGTTCTTGAAAATAATCATTTCATAATATGTATATTTATTTACTATTGATATTTCTTTTCCATAATTCCATGTTTTATGTCAATGTTGTTTTCCCATGGATTATGTTCTTTTAGGATTTATTTCTTATCATCATCCATTATGTAATTCATGACTCAATATTTGGATATATTTTATAAATGGTATTATTTTCAGAAGTTATATTCATTTTTTTTATATATTCAATTTTTACCCTTTCTGAGAATTTGATCACACCCTTTTCATATTTTTTCATTTCCCCATGGTATAAAGAAAGGATTAATTATAGAAACTAAGGTGAAAGTTATTTTTGTGAGGTGATGAAGATATTTCAAAAAAATTAGGAATTTGTTCCATGTTTCAAATGGAACTAAACTAATACAGTCCTTGGAAATCTGTTTGTGTCCTCTATTAATTGTTTCTCAAAAGTAATTTAAATTACATGTTAATCAATTTTGGATTTCTAAAAAATCATTGGGGGTAGGGATTTCATTGAACATATATAACATCTGAGATATGTTGGAGTGGGTAGAATCAAAATCAAACATGATTCCCAAAATTCAATATTATAGGATAAGTGCTCCTTAATTATCATGATCCACTTCTTTAGTATTACATTTATTGGATTTCGGTTATCTCCCTGTTTATGTGAATTTTTTCCTAAATTTCCAAACTCCTCGCATTAAAAACATTTAATTATTGGTTTTTCCTTAGTAATAACAATATTTTTTCCTATCATTTAAAACAAACTATCCATTTTAAAATATAGTTTGTTTCTCGATGGCCACTTTTTCCAAAAATATAACTTCTAGTTCCTTTGAGATGCATTTGTAGGTGCTTGTTTGCACATTTTTTTACATGTAAATATTAAATATTATTTCCTCCATAGTCTATAACACATTAACTTTAATAAAACTCAACTTTAATATTATTTAGTACATTTTTAAATTAAACTAGCTTTAAATGGTTAATTATAACTCTACATAGTTGGTTAGGAAGAGGCACATGGTTTCTCACCTTGGACTTAATCACATTTCTTTTTTTATTGGTGAAATCACCACATTGTCCAAGGGAACCGTTGTTATCTTTATTCCTACATGAATTAGTCATTAGTCAAATTAATGAGAGTTAATGATAATAATTATTTATTCATACAATACTAAAAAAGTACCATAAAAGTAATAAATCAGGTTTTTCATATTTAACCTAACATATAAATTTCTATGTTCCAATCAAGGTTTTATTGGTTCACTTTGTAAATAGCTCTATGTCCATTCCATAAAAATGTTACAAAATTATTTAAAATGATCCAATTGGATAGTATAACTCAAAATATATATCTCTCAAGAGTTTCAAACTAGTTATATATTTAGGGATATTTTTCTTATACTAGGTTAGTATCGAGTTAATACCCAACCTGAATTTTTAGGGTTACTTTCCATTGGCACATCTCTATCAGAGCATGAATTTATTTGTTTGTATCTAGATAGTTATATCATTTCATGAATGCGAAAAACTCTATAATATCAAAAAAAAATTAGTCTGTTTCCTTATATTTTGGAATATCTCTTAGGAATTCATAAATTTTCACTACTTCAATATATATTAATAATCATGATCATCCATACTATGTATTTTGGGTTTTTCTTAGTGGTAAAACACAAAGTAACTATACTTTGAGGTTGGGGGTTCAAAACACGTGGGGAGTAGGTTCCTCTAGCAGCATTGTTGTGATAACAACACTATAGTAACTCATGTACTATAGCAGAACAATTCATCAGATGGATTTTGGGTAAACATTTGGGCCTTCTAGGTCATGTAATTGGGTTTCATCATACTGGGCCTACAAGACATGTAATGGGTTTCATATACACTTGGCCTACGAGCCATGTACATAATAAATAATACTTCATTGGTGGGTTGTGACCTTTGGGGGGGGGGGGCTCTGGCCTTCCCTTCCAGCATGTGTGTGTCACGAACCAACCCAGGTCGACCCTGAACCGGTCACCCGAACCAGTCTGCGACATGGCCCAAGAGGCGTTCCTGATCCTCCCGAGCTGGCGACAAACACCACGATATCAAAAGAGAGAAGGAAGGAATGATTTCTCCAAATGAAAATAAGTAAAGTAGTGGAAGGAAAATAGAACAACACAAAGTAAATAAACATTATGAAAAGAATGAACGGCTAACAACAACAAACTATCCTGACCACGACTAAAAATCCTTGAGGCCACGAGAGTCGCTCACAAAACCAAAACCAACCCTTGCCCATGGTGATCAAGGCCGAGTCAACCTGCAACAGAAACTAAAAACAAGAAAACACTATAGGAATGAGTATTAAAACTTAGTAGTTTGGCCCAAATAATTCTATTCCCAATGCACATACCATTAAATAAATAATTTAACTATTCCAGGTTTGAACTAAATTATATTAAATATGAGTTTCCAAACACACATTCATTTCTAAAACAAGTAACAATCCATTGACCATTTTAAATTAAGAAAACAAGATTAATATTTGAAACAAACATGTTCATTGCATTTTTAAAATCGATTTTTTGAACCATTAAGAATCCCAAATTATAGTTGTTAGTAAAAAGGGAAAACCACACAACATACAACACGCTAAGGGAAATGAGAAAAGTGGCACACATGGGCCAGCTAAAGAACAAGACCTCTCAATCATCTGCCACAAACAAATAGTCACTAAAGGAAACATGGGTTGAACCTAGGAGATCGTGAGTAATCCATAACATACTATACATGTGACCCATCCTAAAAGCATGCTCTAACATGGTGACATCATAACACCCTAATGCTCGGCATAGCCCAATATAGCCTAACCGAGGGGCCCAATCCCCATAGCATCAATAACTCTATATTCCCCTGCTATGGTGCCACTAGCCAGTGTGTAATCTAAACTAGTACATCAATCATTCTCAGAAGATTTACTCATAATTCCAGGTTCCCATGACAACACATAAAATAAAAACGGGTGCATCAACAAAGTCAATCATGTATCACAAACATCACAAACTACATATGCAGTCAACAAACACAAAAGGTCACCACTGACTCACCCAAAAGAGAGTTTTCCAAAATAATTTATTATTATTAAATTGCCAAACGGTCCTTCACCGACTTTAAATAAAAAACTCGGTTTCTCAAGAAAACCTGAAACACTTGATCAGAAGAAATAATTATTCACTAAAACTAGAACCAAATTTGAAATTACATGAATTTTTTTTAAAGTCCAAAC
This sequence comes from Viscum album, assembly GCA_963277665.1. NCBI lineage: Eukaryota > Viridiplantae > Streptophyta > Magnoliopsida > Santalales > Viscaceae > Viscum > Viscum album. The sequence continues at coordinate 1,448,463,470 of OY728130.1, forward strand.
TGGCATTATTTTACTAATGGGTGTCTGCTCGTTACGAAAATATTTCAAGAGTCGTGTATAAAATAAATTGATCTTTTTTACACTAAATAATCATATAAAAATTAATAATCTTATATTATTTCCAATTTATTAAAAATTAATAAAACAACAAGCAATTAATAAATTATAAATTTAAAGGTGAGTGTAGTGGGGGACCTACCTCAACTCACAACTCGAACACGTTGGTGCGTCACACCTCGCACATGCATGTAATAACACGCATGCCGATGTCGCCTATACTACCGTAAAAATACATCACCGATGTAATGCAACACCTGCAAAAATAAATAATAAAAAAACTCACAATAAGGCAACGAAGAAGAAGAAAAAATTTCACCTCGTCGCGGAGCTGCTTTTGACCATTTGGGTCGTATGAAAGGGTGAATAATCGGGTGTGGTGTCGCAGCACATTGGAAAGGTCACCAATGTCATCAACAGAGGCACAAAGACTCGTGCGGCTGATGAAAAACCATGTCTAAGTAGCTAGGGATTGCAATGCATCACGTGATGATTGATGGACAGAAAAGGGGTCATGCGACTATCAAAAGGCAGCGACATGCACTGGATAGGAGGATCGATGGTCGATAAAATGTGGACGTCGCACCGGCGGGGACTGTCCAGATAGAGGGTGCGATGTGGGAGGGCGCTGGAGGGTGAAGACGCAAAAGGGAGTCGGCCGCAAGGCTGGTGAGGGGCCTGGACAACAAGGAGGGTGCACGGCGGGATGAGGCGGGGTTTGTGGCAAGGTGCAGGGTTAGCCGAGGGGTGAGGATGATCCGGACAGAGGCTCGACCAGAGTTGTGCGCACACCGGGGAGTAGGCAGTCTAGACTGAAGACTAGGCACACCGGTATGGGGGAGAGGGTGGAGATGGGTTGTTGCAAGGGGTGGTAACTAGACTGGGTGCGGTCAGGAGAAGTTTGCGCTGCATGAAGAGAAGAGGGAGGGTTTCCTGTAGGAGGTGTGACTGGAGGGGAGCACTGGGTCATGTTTGGGAGTGGCTGAAGGAGGGGAGTCGACTACTAGTTGATGCGCTGGTAATGAAAGTGGGTACAAGGGGTCGTTGTAGGAAAGAGAGTGGGGTACGACGGTTGGGGCTGACACTACTGCTAGTGCACGGACGGAGGCCATTTGAATTGGATAGAAATAGCCTTCTATACAGGGGCGCACTGGCGGAAGAGGATAGGGGACGGGGGGAGCTGTGGTCGTCGTTGGTGGAGGACAGGAGGGCGCAGCTGGGATGCAGAGTGGTCCGAATCACTTTGAAGAATGGTTGTGGTTGCATGTTGTGCATAGGAGGAGGGAGGCTGGCGGGATGGGGCACTGAAATGAGAAAGACGAAGGTCGGTGGCCGAGTAGGGTAAATTGTAGTGGACATGAGGGCAGATTCTGAGAGTGTGGTGGAGAAGAACAGGAGGGCGTTTTCACAGGAGAAGAAGAGGTAGGGGGAACAAACATGTGGAACGAAAGGAAATAAAAGATAAAAAAAGAGAGGAAGAAAGAAATAAAGAAAAGTAAAATTAAATATTAAAAATAAAATAATATAAAAAGTAAACTATAAAAAAAGTAATACTATAATAATAATAATAAAATTATGAATTATAGTAATTCTTATTATTATTATCTTAATAATAAAAATATTGATAATAATAATGATATTAATAATAATAATAATAATAATAACCATAATAATAAAATAATAATAAAAATAACAAAAATGACATGTTGTTGCATTGGAGTAGCAACACGGCGTCACACTCCATCCATGTATCTAGCGATGTCAAACCCAAAACGTGTATTTTTTTTGTCAAAAACTCAAAAATATCATCCGGGACTCACCCCAGACCCCAGAAAAATTATTTAAATGTAGAAAATTAATTAAATAAACTATATGGATGGGTAGGGGTGTGACAATTCTCCCCACCATAACGCTTTACGTCCACAGAAGGCCACGACAAGACCTAGACCCAAGAAGAAACTTTTTTAACTATTAGTCAACCCCAAAGGATTAAGTGCCTCCAGTTGATCAATCCATACAAACACCAAACTCCCTTGACATGAAACTTATCCTCAAAACACTAGCACTTTAAAACACCACCAAAACAAAACTTTGATGTTGATGCGGGGAGGCCCCAACGGACTACCCAAAAAATGACACAAGTCAAACTGAGTTCAACGAGACCTGCGATGGGTCTCCCCACCATTGGTACTGGAGAAACTAACTAAACTAGAAAACATTCCCCAAAGTCCAAAACCCCACCATTACAGTAGGGGAGGGTAGGGCCCAACTAAAAGGGAATTGAAACTATCTTCACTGATACTTTAACATTGTCGCCTCCTTAGAAGAACATAAACCACGCCACCCTAAAGACAGAGATTATAACAATGTATTATATACCACTGGGGTTCACCTGACTACGCACCAGCTTCACTCAGAGACCTATGGCTGGAGCTCTGTTGATTGAAGCATCTCCTACCTCGCAGTCAGGCTTCAAAATTTACCAAACATGACACAAGAACCATAATTTTAACAAACATACATCTATTAGAATAAAGGAAGAAAAAGGGTTTGACAAGAACCATTATTACTACTAAAAGAAAAGAAACACCACAAAATAGTACATGTGGCGACTACTACATCCAAGAAACACTACACATTGGAAAACTATAAAATAATCCCCAAACATCATCCTACTCCAGCTAACGGGCTAAGGTCACAGCACAACCACCCGTCCTTAAATGGTCGTCGGGTCCAAGTACCACCCGTTTCCTCACAGAAATGTTGTCCCCACCCAAAGGGTCCACCCAAACTCCTGAACATGTCATTTGACTAATGACAGTCCCCACAGTCCAACACGTTTCTTTTCTAGTATGTTATGTCCTCACTCACACACACCCTGAGAAATTTCCCAGAAGGCCACCCATCCAGATCACTACTCCAGGCCAAGAACACTTAACTATGATGTTCAAATCAAGTAGGCTTTCTAAAAGGATGGTTCACCTTGTTGACATGAGTCATATCATTTATCCATTTTACCCATTATCATTTGGGGGTGTTACAATCACCCCTCCCCCTTTAGAGCACAACGTCCTCATTGTGGGCCCTACATCTCATCCCAGGCAGTGCACTGCACTTATGGCTGGGTACCAGCTATGATACCAAATGTGACAACCGGGTCTCAGTGACAGTACAACCACCCCACCTTTAGTGGTTTTTTGGTCCAAATACCACTTGTTGCCTCGCAGACACGTGGTCCACAACCAAAGGTCCACCCACATGCCTGATGTGTCATTTGACTAATGACAACCCCCACAGGCCAGCACATGTCCTTTCCAGCGTGCTTTGTCCGCACTCACACACACCCTGGGAAACTTCCCAGAATGTCACCAATCCAGATCACTACTCTAGTCCATTCATGCTTAACTGTGATGTTTTAATCAAGTAGTCACCTGAAAAAAAATTACACCTTGGTGACATGAGTCATATCATTAATACATTTAACCCTTTATCATTTGGGGGTGTTACACATGTGTGGTGAGTGAGTGTTTAATATAATTTCACCCCAACAATGATCCATACTATATTGTAAAACCAAAATTCACGGAAACCTATGTTCCTTCAATTCAACATAACCCTTATCCCCAAACAACATAAAATCACAAACCAATAAATATATAACTTAATACTAAAAATACTAAAAATAAATTAATATTTTCCCAAAACAACATAAATTTCCTTGACATAAAATAACATATTGATACTAAGGGAAACATATAACTTGATCATGTATACTTCCCAAACTCAAAATTTATCTAAGGCATTCATTGATACAATTTTTGATTTCTCAAAACCCACACAACCAAAATTCAATTATCATAAGGACATTATTTTCTAAATCATCATTGAAATAAAATATAGAGTTTAAAACAAAACCATTTATTATTACAATATCATTAATAAATATCGAGTCACCAATAATCCATGTTCATTTTTGGATTGTAGTTTTAGAGAGTTATGAAATGTTTTGACCTTTTACAACCATGTATTTTCGATGCAATGGAAATTTTTCCAATTATACAAAGAATCCATTATTCAATCTTATGTTTTCGACATGTATATTGAAATTCTCCACACATGATACCCTTCCAAACATATTGCATGTATTATACTTCTTCCTAACCCGTGGAAAAGAAATCAAAAGAAATAAAATTTTTATTAAGTGATAACATATTCCAAATGTCATCATAGAATAAACAAGGCCTTAATAATTTGAAAGGAATAAATAATAATGAAATAAGGTCCTATAACTAATCATATGAGATTGAATCTAATCTATGGATTTCTTTACAAAAAAAATACTGAAATAGATAATAATAACGTGATTCTTTGGAGGTTAAAAGGATAACGTATGAAATAATTGTTACCGTCATGATCACTTCTATGATGTTATTTTCTTAACCAAGACCAAATAAAATAAATTATTGGAAATACCATTACAGTATCCAAGGTATTATTAATTAGTGGGTTGGAATAAACCAAATTTAAAAAATAGTTAGTCTCATGAGACCTACTGATTCCTCAAAGATATATATTACTATTGGCCAAAACAAACACATAAATTAAATACTACTAATCTACCATGTGAAGGAAATTAATAAAAATTAAACACATAATTAAATTTATTTATTAATCATAAATATCCATATTGAAATAAAAACCATGATATTTTAATTATTTACTCAATCAATAAGAAGATAAATATGACCAAAGTCAATCCATATAAATATGCCTGAAGGACTTATTAAGGTTTATTATATATGAAACAAAATATATTCGGGGGATATTTATATAGATGAAAAGAACTTTATAATAAGAAAACATTGAACAGTTCTATTTTATGATGGATAAAAATTTAGAGCAGTTGATAATAAAATTCGATCACCAAAATGGAATATTTCACAAGATAATATAGTGGGGGATTCATGAAACATTACTCCAAAGGAGAAATATAGTTTTCATATAAGGAAAAAATATAATCCAAATTGAAAAAATATATTTCCAAAATAATTTTTATCATTTTCCATAAAAAGTAATGTGATGAGTCTCTTTCTAGATATCATTTTCCAAAAGGAATCATGAAAATAAAATTAATATAAACATTAAAATAAATCCCAATAATATAGAACTAAAAATTACATAATGTTTATCCCATATAAATGTTAAGTGGAAGTTAAAATATTTTATTTTTAAAATAAATTCCATTTTAATATTTCTAATTACCATTTCTGAAAAAACAAATAGAAAGTAGGATTATTTTTTTTAAAATAAATATTTAAGGATAAATAATAATATCCCTTAATAAAATATAAATGTGGGTTTATGAGAATAAATTATTCTTTTTAGAAAATAAAAAATATTTATATGGAGAATAAATATAGATTAAATATGATGATGTCATTTAAAAAAACGATTCATGTTTATAAAGAATGAAATCCATCAGAGGAATAGAAATGAAGTAATAATCTACGTAAAATGATTTTGTGATAAATAAATATAAATAATCATAAAATAATGTTAATGAAAAATTTAATTAAATAAAAATGTAAAATTTACCAAACCTATCTGATTAATGTTGAATGAGAACATTCAGAACTCAATGAATGGATGTTGAGTGAGGAATTCACTTATAACATTTATCAACTCTTGGATAAATTTTTTACATATAACTGATTAATGAAAATAAAAAATAATACTATTGAATAAAATTTGATAATAAGAATACAAACCATTAGGGATGTACAGAAACTATATAATTGAAAACATAGAGTGAAATATGAAACATTTCCAAAGGAATTGAAAATTGAGATAAAAACAATAAATTGGAATCTAGATTAGGAAAAAATGTTCTAACCTTATATATAATATACATAAATATCATTGTAATGTATTTTGGAAACTTATTTATTTTATATTTCCCTTTATATTCAGTAATTATGTCACATGTGGTTTTTAATAAAGATATGATACCAAGATATTTGATATAAAGATCATAATTCCCATATTAGAAAGGATAGTTAAATCATTTTATCTTAATTATTTATATTTTCACATGATAATTTGATGGAAAATATGGGAATGGTTTGTGAGTAAGGTATACATGAAGAAATTGTTTCAGTTAATTTACCAATATTAATGGATTAATTTATAATGATCGCTATTTTTAAGTGTTATACAATAATAACCATGTTCGTGAAATTTTTTACCCTTTAATATTATATATATTTAAAATATATTTTATAATGATCAATATAAGGTTCTTAGGAAAAATAAATAAAGTGCAAATGGATTTATATTTTTATAATATTGTCAATCTTATTAAAAAAACTTACTCTTTTAATACTCTTTTAAATTATCCATGTAATGAGGTGTAATGGCCTAGACCTCCCCTGTTCATTACTTTAGAAAAATATAGTTTTTGAGGTGTTCTAAGATGTTACAGTGACTCATTTAAAGTGTTTTTCAAAAATAAATTTTTTTACCACAGTGGATCACAATGGTGAGTAAGGACGGTGACTCCCACAAGTGAGTCACAATAGTGACTCACACCAGTAGGACACATGCGGAAAGTCGTGATGGTAGGTCCCCAGTGGTGATTTGACCACTAGTAGATGGAGAAGTTATGTCACAATGGGTTGTTAGGAATTTTGAGTCATATTAGCTACTAAAATTTGAGACTCGTAATTATAGGGGTGATAGTATGTAGTGGTTTGTAAGTTACGATGATGAACCCCACTAGTGAGTCACAATGGTGACTCACACTGGTTGGTGACTAGAGGTATTTCTTGATTGTTGGATGCCATTGGAGAATCACATTGGTGACTCCAAATGGTGACTCGAACTGGTGACACATCCAAAGTTGACTCACAGGGGTGAATAACCCAATGGTTGATCACACCGGTGAGTCACTGATGGTAGCTATCTAATAGAGACTCGTCCAATGGAGGATTGCACAAGTGAGTCACTAATATAAATTTCCAACAGAGATTCCTATAATAGAATGTCTTCCAATAGTGAGTCACCAAAAAGTGGCTCATCCACAGGTAGCTCATCCAATGGCTAGTCACCTAATGGTGACTCACCCATCCAGACAATCATAATGGTGATTTATTTCTGATAGTTTTAAAAGATTACAAAATTCTCCATTTTTCTAGTTTGTTTCAGTTTTCCCTTTTAACATTTTGTTTAATGAAAACTAAGTTAAATGTCATATTTAATGGGTTTTCATGCAGTTTAAAATCATATATATCTTCTGAAAACAAGAATCTTCCTTTGACTCTCAAACTGTGTGGTGTTGGTCAAGAGTCTCCTTAAATGGATTTTAAAACCATTTCTTCTGTTGATATAGTATCTTGCCTTTAGAAATTTGAGATTCAATTCTATATGCATTTCCTATTCCTCTTGATATGGGAAATTCCTCATAACACGTTATCTTGAAGAGTTGTGTGTTTGTACAATGGGCTTAGTTAACATTTTCCCTAGAGGTTTCCTTCTACATGTTCACCCCCTCTTTAGTGAAATAATGAATTTTTGATCATCCGTTCTTCAAGGTAGGTATCCCTTCATCTCTATCTTTAATTGTGTATTAGGTGGGGGTGGACGTATGATTGTTTCCTTTGGAATATATGAGAATACAAAATTAAGAAAGATAATTTAATTAGGTCAAAGATAAATAAAAATGGGATGGTATAGTAATGCATGATTATATTCTATTTTTTAAATATTTGGTGTTGTGATATTCATGGGATACTAAACAAATGGCCATTTTTTGCCTTTTTCGTGCAATTTGGATGGATTTTGGAAGCTTGTTGAAGATTCTTTATAAATGACCATATAAATATGAAATTTATTATCCACCTAAAATTGGTTAATTAAATGGATTCCCATTGATCTTATAGATTCGATAATCATACAATCAATTTAAGAATATAAATTTAATAACAACCCTTTTCCTAAAAATAATTAAGTCGTGTTTGATTGTGATGTGTGGGTTGTTGGGGGTTTTGTATATCGGATGGTTTAGTTGGTGTAACAGAATCCCAGGTAAAGTGATTGTTTGTTTCTAAAATGGTTGAGTAGTGTTTTTCAATGTCACTGCACCATGTTTTAGTTTGTTATGTTTCTCGATGTATTGTTGTGATGATGTTATTCAGTAGGGCTACCAAGTTTGGTGGTGATGAGATTTCTTGTTGGGTTTGGCTGTGAGTTGGAGATTTTATTTTTTGAAAGGATGGATTGGGCATAATGACATTGAATAATGATGATGGTAGTGGTTGGTATTGGTTATTCATCTATAGTTTTTCCATGATTAGAATGACTAAAGATTTACTTCGTGTCTCAAAATTAGATTTCTATGTTATAAATGGGTTGTAAACGGAGAAAAAAATATGATGTGGGTTAATTTACCATGGTTCTTATCCCTATATCGAACTTTTTGTGCATGGTTGGTTAAGTGTTGTTCTTGGTAGATTCCAGAATAATAATAGAATAGATGATTCAACAAATATAGAATGATAATTGGTAAATTTAATTGACTGGGGGAATGAATTTAGTTTCAGGATTATTTTGAAGTGGCCTTCTTTTATCAACATCCAAAGTGATTGTTGTAAGTAATAATTAATGTGTTTAGAGGTAGGTGCAAAGGCAGTTTTTTGGGTTGGTTATTAGTTGTAATCCCATAGTTTGGACAATGTTTCTAGTATATATATATATATCTATATCTATAATTATTTCCTTGTGATATCTAACTACACCCAACCCACGTTGAGTATTACATTCATACCAACCCCATCATCACGAGGGTGTGCGACTTTTCATGATGTCTTGGTCGTAGGATGGATGGTTGGTTACCGGAACTTCCGTGCTCCCTCTTTTAGGTTTTAGTAGACCAAGTCTCTATGAGATGTTTTTTATGTGGTTTGTGAGGATCATTTTCCCGCAAACATGTTGTGCTTCCCAGATGACATTAGGATGAGATGTGTGTATACATCCAAGGTGTCATCAGTATGAGATATGGTGAAGCTGTGTGGCCCATGTGTCTGCATACGGGATGCGATGAGATTCATTTTTCATGTTTTCCAGACTAGTGGTGAGGACCATCTGTGTTCGGGTATGTTGTTACGTTGCAATTGTGAAAGAGGTACGTGTGTCTGGACATTTTCTATTTTGTTATGATTAGATGATCATGGTTATGTGGTCTGGGGTACCCAAATCATTGATGTGATTATTATATTACACTATATTAATTAGGTCAGGTTATGAGTTCTCCTTGTTGAGGTTGGGGTGGCTAGTACACCTTGTTATGTGTTTTGGAGTTTTATTAATTTGTCACAGGGGCCTTAGTGTTCTTATCCACTGGTGCATGAGAGACAATGGTGTTTACCATCTGAGTATACTTGTATACTCACCCAATGTATATAAAACATCTTTTAGGTATCTATGTGGACTATGTGGTGGGTGCTTGGCATTAGTATCTCAGACATTGGGACAATTTTTATGTATCGACATAGCATTGATTTTTTATTAACATTGGAGACTCTTATTTTGTAACAGTTGTATTTTAAATATGAATGTGGGATTGTTTTATATTTCTTATATATATATATATATATATTGATTTAGTTTTGGGAAAAACCATATTATCAACATATCATGTTTTCTTATAAAGGTTAATGCATTCTATATTGTGAGATCTTTGTATCTTTGGTAATAGTTACCACCCTGAGGCCTGCTAGAGGATGGGATCGAAGATCATTATAACTCTTTCATCTTCTCAAGAACAAGAGGTGCATTTTCTGAGAGAGGGGTTCATGATAAAATGATATCAGATGTGATGGTTGTGAGATAAGAGAGAGTATAGGGTTATGAACAAAGATTATTTCATCAGATGATAGAGAAATAGTGTCAGGAGATCATGATGTGTGAAATAGGTCATGGAAGACTAATAATGACACTGGATTTTAGGGCCCCCATGATCTGATGAAAGGACTCTGATAAAACAATGATCTAAAAGATGAACCAGAACAAATGATATTAATAATAATCCAAGTGTTACAATTCTCACCACCATTACCCTTTTTCCCAAATAATGCCACAACATTATCCAATGGATCAATCAAATACAAGGGATTCTCACAACCGCATGGTCCAACTTCTCATACCATGAACACATCAACCACCACCAAATGAAACTCATACCACTTACCTAAAATGAGCCAATAGACCAAAAAGACATCTCAATAAATGACATAATACTCAAAATAAAACCCAAATAACCTAGCTGTGGATAGAACTTTTTGGGTCTGCTCCAAGATCCCCATGTTCACCCAAATGGAGAGGAACTCAAAATTAGATAACATAAAATGAAACCTCCCATTAACAAGAAAACACCAAGAAACTAGACTGGATTATCAACATGGAGGCCTAAATAGACTCCCCTCTCTTAGAAAGTAACTAGACTTGATCACGGAAGCCATAACAATATCTTTGGTTGGTCTCCCCTCCATTAAGTACTGATCATCTTATACCATTATGAAAAATCTCCAAAAATACAAACCACCCCAAGGGGACCTAATGAAAGAATCTCCAATCTATGTGCCAACCCAATCCATGTTTCTCCATCTTCCCAAGATGAAACAATCTACATGTGATTAAAAAACTAAAAATAAGACCCACTCTTAATTACTAACTGAATAAGGACAACCATTTAGATATATAGAAAAAAAAAAATCACAACCACTCATATTTCATGAGGACAATACCACAACAATTTTTGAATAAAAGAGAACATAAAAAGTTTATTTATACTACATACACCATAATTATGGAAAAAACATAGGTCATGGTTTCCCACACCATCAAAAAAATCCTTACAAAAAAAATCCTCACTCCCTGACCAATGGCTGGTGACCTAATGTCCTTATATATCTGATTCCCTATTGTCAAGAGTTGATATTTCATGGTAGGAACTCCTATCATTTTGGATCCAAGGGGACAAAAAACATCATATTTAGATCTTAAAGAACATGATTCATCGTGGGACACACCTCCACCCAATAAGAAATAGTATACAATTTCTAATGGAAAAAATGCTTTAATTAAAACATGATTTATCATGATTTAAAAAACATCCAATTTTACAACATAATGAAAAAGAAACACCATAAAACACAACAAATCCCAAACATTACAACTAGGATGAATTAAATATAATGGGACTTTAAATTTCTCCCAATACGACATCCTACTCCTATAAACATGCCTGGGTGTCATCTGAATTGAAGGATCTGGCTCTATGCTGCTTCTTAGAGACACCTCAAAAGAATAGCTCCAATTTACCTATGCATCTAGAGGCACAATAGGTCTTCATAGAACATGGCCATGAAAAATTATTATGACCTTTCTTATCATACCAATGTCACACAATGATCCATCAATTAGAAGAATCTCATTAATGATATATAGGCTATTTAATTCCCCTACCAACACTAATAGATTTTGTCCAATTCCCCATCTACAAACTATAATTTCTTTCCGCACTTCCAGAAAATGGATGATCTATGACATCCTCATGAAATAATCCAAGAAAGGATTCATCCCAAACAAATTTACTCACCACTTCAACAAATAAGGTTAGACATAACTCAAACACATTTAGTTATAGATCGGGAAGAATTAAATTCTCAAAATGTCAAGCCTTCAAGGAATCATCAACATCCCACTTCTTTATGTGAGGAATTTGATCTAAAAAAATGATAAATAATTAAAACAATGATCTATAACCTTGCTAAAGATAACAAATCTCCTTCCCTTTCATCATCGTTATCACATCAGTGTAATATTTTCTAATGAACGAAGCCGTGAAGAATTCCCATGTATGATCTTCCTGAGTCTCAGTTCAAGAAACTTTCTTCCTACACTACCTGCTCAGAAAACCATTCATAAAGGTAGTCAACTTCACCTTTAGGGACTTAGGAAACTCAAGGAAACTGAACATCCATTCTATTTTCTATATCCACTCTTCCACTTTGAGAGGTTCTTCTTGTCCATAACAGATAGGAGTAATCAATTTCAAATACTTTTGAATTAATTATACGGGTTTATCAACTGTAGGGTCTTCCAATAATGAACCACTTTTGGAATAACTTTTAATTTACATAGATTAGATATGGGGGATTATACTAAGAAAAAAGAAGACTAATAACTCAATCAAAAAAACTTATTTAAAAAGATATCAGACAAAAAACATCTCCCAAACCACATTCCCAATTCACTAGAAAAATCACAACACAACCACTGGTTATCAAATACAAGAGATTTTATTTCATAACTTAAACACTCTTTTTGAAAAGAAACACAAACATGGGTAGTTTAACATCACAGATTATATTCCATGGGTCCACACACAGTCATGTTCCCATGCTACCCTGGGCACTAATCAACTCATTCCAAATTTGAACACTAATCCACCAATGACATCAGTACTCTATATCAAACATGCTTCCTTGTAGGTGAGGTTTTGAAAGAATTCCAAAGGCCAAATAATGCTTTTACACTATACAAAACAAAAAATTTAACCCATGATTTCACATCATCAATTTTATAACCCACCTAATCATTAAAAAAACATTTCCAATGTACCACTAACCACTTGATATAAATATTTTTTCAAGCTTAAACATCAATTCATTTTATTAAATTAAAAAAAAAAATTTCAGAAGTTACATCCAAACCCCAAATTCATCTCACTTAAAAATTTCCATCAATTCAAAAAATCTCATTCCATAAAAAATCATTTGATTAAAATTCATTTAATAAATATTTTCCTCACTTCTTAAAAATATTTTCAAATCACTCTTAAAAATAAATTTATATATCCCATATAAGCTAAATTTAATAAACCTAAGGTTTGGATCACGTAAATCCAATATCTTTAATCACAAAAATCATTTTATAAGAAAATAGTTTTGTAATAATTTTTTCGAATAAATATGAAAAATAATTTTACCTCTTCCAAAAATAGAACCATTACCAAATTAAATAATGTTTTACAAAATTCCAATACAATGGTTTTTCAAACAATTATCATAATCAAAGAATACCCAAAAAATTTCACAAGGGGAACTAGTGTAGATGGGTGACATTACCATATTGTCAGACCCCATATTCCAATCACACCACTATTAAAAAAAGACATTCAAAACCATATCCCTGACACCACATGGCTCTCCAGGCCTTTAGATCTCTCTAAGACCATTGTATTAACTCTCATTTCATATCCCAAACATCATAAAAACATCAACAATCAAAAAACCCAAATAAAACCGGATTTCCCATGGAAACATGTGGGTTGACATTAAATTTGTTTACTAGAAACTCCCTCATACCTACGCCCCATGTTTTTTATAATCGTATTAAATCAACCTTAACATATGAAATAAAAAGGCTACCCTATAAGATATTTCATCTAATGAAACTTCCTACTAAAAAACCAATATTTAATAAAGCAGGTCGGGTCCACCATGAACAGGTCACCTGAGTAGATCTAAGATAAGGACTAAAGGGGGTTCCCAATTCCCATGATCTGAAAATTAGGGCCGAGGATTCATTAGAGAGACCATGGAAATTACATCACCCAATATAAATAAACTAAGCATCAAAAAACAAATATAGAATCCCAATAATATAAAAAATTTCCAAAATAAACATCATTTACATATAATCTAAAATTATGACATAACTATTCAACAAAGACCAATGGAACATGAAGATAACCCCATCTCAATTTGACCCTGATGGTCACTCTTTGAAAAAAAACTAACAATCACCCATGAATATCGAGACCCAGTTGAAACTAGAACTGAAATTTAAAAACAAGAAATAAATATAAGGATGAGTATTAAAAATAAGTAGGCATGCCAATAAAAATTTATTCCCAATGCACTTCAATTGAAATGAATTAATAATAAATTCCATGTTGGAAGTACAATATACGAAACTAGGATTTTTTAAACATTTAAACACTAATAAATGAATGATTTTCATTTTTACATTATGTTTTAAATTAAAATGGTTAAAATAAATACAAAATATTCCAAAAACCTTTATCTATAAACAACAGAATCTATTTTTCAAATATATCATGTTTTTACACCACAAAAGTGAAAATGGGAAACTGAAATGCAATAATGGAACTTGAAAATATAACATTAGTGTATCCAACAAATAAATACACCTCAATAATCCACCAAGGATAACTATGTTCTAATGAAAATGGGAGAACCTACGTGAACATTGGAATAATATAGAACATATTATACATTGTGACTCATCCAAAAGGAATGACTTACCTGATAAACTCATTTCTCAACCAGACTCTCAATATCACCAAAACTGGTCTAGGTGAGGGTCACTATCCCATTGAAATAATAACAATAAATACCCTACTATGGGACACTAGAAATTGTATAATCCTAATCTTTTGTAGAAACCATTCACTGATTTTTATTATTATTCCAAGTTCAAAATTCTTGACTAAAGGGGGGGGGGGTCATCCAACAATACCAACCAAGAATATATTCACATGAATGAATATATATCATACCTATGTAGCTCACACAACAAGCCATCCCTAATCTACCTAAAGGAAAAATCTCTTACCATTCAAACATTAGATCACAATGGATCCTCTTAGTGTGTAACTTCCATAACAATGAACACATCTAACGAAATATTATTATATATAGAGTGTTTTCTAGATTAATAATTTTAAGAAAACTCAAAATATACATTAAGCGTCCTATAAGAACAATTAGTTTTTAGTGAAAAAAATTCCACCATTATAAAAAGATGAATATAATCCATTTTAAATTTCACAACCATTTATAAAATACCATTTAATCATTCACCTCACATTTATAATCAAAATTCTTTTTCATCAAAATGAAAATGTGCAACAAGCCATCTTCAAATGTCAATCAATTTTCAACTATCCAATACACATAACATTCTAGTCCAAAATCATTTATAAATTTATTTGATAAATCAAATATCCATTTTTAAGTAAAAAATGTAGTTAAAAGTCCATGACATGAATTAAAAATGAAAGAACCCCTTGAAAAATCCAACTATCCGATTTATGAAATACAAGGGGTATACAACTCAAAAAATAAACAACATATACTTCAAATAGTTATGGAAAAAGGTCATTTTTCATCAATATATTATTCCAAAATTCAAACATCACTAATTAATATATTAGAACGGTGAAAAAAGAAATAAACAATCGATTATTTTATAAAAATGACAATTGCAATGGTAAACCTACCTCAAATGAAAAGATCTTTAACTAGGCTAACCCAAAATAACTCCTCAAAGGTTCCATGTAGAAAGAACAAACAAGAGTAACATTAATTAAACCAAACACTCAATTAAAAAATGAAGAAATGTGACCCCTTTATTCAAAAGATCATTGAAGATTAAGAATATAAGATAAAATGGAATAAGAAGGAAGTGTAATATGAGAATAGAATATTACATTGAAAAATCACCCTAAAGCCCAGATAAAAAAGCAAGACTCACAACATGTTGGGGAAGAGGGGACATGGAGGTGGGAAGCGGTCTTCTTGGGGCGTATGAACTAGGAGGAGGATAAAAGAGGCATTTTGGGATAAAAATTCAAAGAGTGTATAAGAGAAAATTGATAATTCCAATGACCTGGACATGTCACGTGGTATTCCCGAATGGTTTGACAAGCCGTGCCACAACCTTGATGTCTCTACTTTCCAAAAATAAAATTTGTTGCATGTTTTCTTGGGCGATAGCACCCTATCCCCCCTGAACATTCACCATTCATGTGGAAAATTCTCTCAATACCTAAATCTACATTTTCACTGAAAAATATCAGGAGAAAAAAAGAATAATAAAGGGGAAAAAATAATAAATGGAATACCTCAAAATAAAAACATGAATGTGACAATAATGGATGAAATAAAATAAAAATGTATTTTATAATACATTTTTCACAATCTTGTAA
Organism: Viscum album; assembly: GCA_963277665.1. Lineage (NCBI taxonomy): Eukaryota > Viridiplantae > Streptophyta > Magnoliopsida > Santalales > Viscaceae > Viscum > Viscum album. Next base: position 1,448,479,599 of record OY728130.1, read on the forward strand.
AAGACTATGTTACAAGTCTCCTTGAAGATTTATTTTACCGAATGTAACATGAAAAAACGTTTTGAAAACCTAATTAAAATAAATAACATTAATAGAACCATGAAATTGAAATAATTTTTTCCATATAAATTCTACACTATATGATAGATGATATGATTTTGAAAACAATTTTTTTTAAATTTTAGAATTCCATTATTCAAAATCAACTTCATAAAAATGATGATAAATATTTTTAAAGAAAATTTGTAATGATAATTAATAATATCACCTGATAAAATACATATTTATGTTTCAATATAATAAATTTTAAAAATTGTGGAAAAATAATATATCTATATATATATATGGAGAATAAATATCCATTAAATAGGATATGGTTATTAACAATAATGATGCATTTTAATGAATAAAGAAATTCATCGAATGAGAATAATTTCGATAATATTCCTTCGAAAATGAAATTAGGACAAATAAATTTAAATCCATATAAAATATTGTGAATGTAAAATAAATTTAAATAATATGTTAGAGTGTATCAAACTTAAAATAAGAATTATCAATGAGAAATATAGTAACTCACAGAATGAAAATTTATGTTTGAAAATGCTTATGAAATTAATTAACTATTAGATTAAAAATATTAGAAAGGGGTATTCATGAAAATACTTGTAAATTACATTGAATAAAATTTCACAAGTTATAATATAAACAAATGGTGTATTAGGTACACCATACAAAATAAAACATGGTGTGAAATATGAAACATGTTCCAAGGAATCAAAAATTGAGACAAAGAATCCATGACATGGATTCACCTTTAGATGAACCAGTTCAACCCTACTGTATAATAAACATAAATATATTAATAGAATATTTTACAAACTTATTTATATCCATAATCTTTTTTATTTTTAAATTATAAACATTCATTGCACATCTATTATTTAGTAAATGTTTTTTCTATCATCAAATGTCAATAATTTTTATTGCGCATGTTTTATAATAACAATGTCAAAAACTATTCTCTGATTCCTTGTTAATAATTAATAGATTATAAAATATATTTAAATTTCCATGTTTATTTGATGAAATCTAAGTAATTTTTTTATGATAATGTGACACATGTGAACTTATTTTGGGTAATTTACTAATATAAAAAAATGAAATATAATGATCATTAATTTAACTGTTATCCTTTCAGAAAATGATTCACAAAAATTATTAACACAAAATATCATATATATTCACAAAATATATGTTATAACAATATTTTTATTAGGGATTTGAAAAATATAACATGTTTCTCTCTGTATGAGTAGTTCACACATAAAAATGAATTTCGTTTTCATTTTCTATAGCATAGAAGGAAATTAGAAATAGATCTATATTTTAATAATTTTAATAATTTTATAAATATAATATTTATAAATTACAAAACCCTTTTATAAAATCCATGTATTTTTTTATTAATAAAAACATGTCACTCACGGAAACGGTATTCTTCAAGTATGCATGGATGACATTTTCATTTTTCTAATAGATGTGAGGGTAATACATAATGGTAGTATGCTGAATATAATAAAATGTAATTATAATGTTGATATTTAATTTAGTAGATTAATATGATTCGAATAGGTTTAGAGAGTGATAGAAATGATAAAAGACTTGGGTAATGGTATAACTCACATTGATGACTTCATTCATCTCTGGAAGGACATCTCAGAACGGGAGGAATAATCATAATTTTTTATGACCAATTGTATAAAATAATATATATTTATTCTATGAGATGTTATATTTGGAGTGGATCAATGATATTTTTATCTTGGAGAGTGTCTTGATGAGGTTGGGTGTGTCCTCCTTTTATAGGTGTAATGGAAGGATTTTCTGACAATTTAATTCGTAGGTAAGGGTTAAAAATGGGATGGAATGTGAGTGGTGATGAATTTTTGGTGATAAATGTGGGAAAGGATTTCAAACAAAAATATTTTATTTTATATGTTATTTTAACATGTAATCTTATCTAAATTCAATCAATATAAGTAACCCATTTATAACCATAGTTAACCTTGATTTAAAAAATAATTGTGTTAATTATTTTATTTCAAAAATTATAGGATAACCCCTTATACACAATTTCAGCACACGGAATATAAATTTAAAATTCATTTAATTGAATTAAATTTCTATATATGTGATAATTATCTTTTAAATTAAATCATATAATATATTAAAACCCTATTTTTGTAGGTGTTTTTTTATACTTTCAACATTTTATTTATTATTTCATAATTGGATGAATGTTAATATATTTTTTATACGTTTATAAATTATACTAGAGTCTATATTTATAATATTTTAAATTAATTATTTTAGAAAATAATAACAATGTGATTAAAAATATATATTTGAAAAATAAATTTTTTATCTATGTAACTAATATTTAAATTGGTATATAATTTTTATTTTAAAATTAAAATGAACATAGAACCAAATTTATATATTATTATTGATAATATGAAAATTAATTATTTGACTCATTTCAAGATTTTCTAAAATTTTATTGTAATTTATGTTATCATGAAATAAATATAAGAAAAATTTAATATAATACATTTTGGAGTATAAAATGATCTTTCTAGAAAAATAGCTACCATAATTTAATTTTTTCAAATCATTAGTATTGAAGATAAAATTTATTAATATTTCGTTACTGCTTTAAAAAGTTTTTTACCTCTATTTATACCCACCGGTTCAATAGATAACTTACCAGGAAAGCATAGCCAGAGGTGGGACCCCTGACCGTTTATTAAAATAGAAGAAAAGACAGTAAATGAGCATTACAGACCCAACACATTCACTGCATATCCTCAAAGTCACACCCCTCACAAACTCCATGATAAACAGACTCTTCCTCAGTCGATGTTTCCCAAACCGAACTCTCATAGTGTTTCATAACCTTGGCATAATTCCTCCTCAGAACAATAGATAACTTATAATAGTTACATTCAATATATATAATTTTATATAAAAGTATCACATTTAATTTTGGTGTGGTATTTCATGTTTTGAATGATATATTGTACTTATTTAAAAGATAATTTCATTATAAAATATTGTGGTGTTACACTATTTAAAATATGGAAAATTTAAATCAATTAGAAGATATGAAATAGGTTGAAGTAGAAAGATGTGAATTAAGGGAATCTTCCAGTGATAGTTCTTCATAACATAATACCAGATGTTTAATAAATGATAGCTAATAAATTTTCATAGTTGAACATTTTATAAATGATGTGTAAGTTCATTACCATAATTCCATTTATTGAGTCAAATATTATTCATGTTAAAGAATTTTTTTCATACATCTAATTTGTGTGAACATTAAAACATGTCCTTCACCAACATGTCAGGGAAATGTTTGATATTTTTTAAAAAAAATTATAAATATATTTTTAAAAAATATAATTTTTTTTAAATTTAATAAAATTTTGAATAAATATATTAAATATCATATACATAAACCATCTTGGAAAAGTATGGATATTTACATGATGATACCCAAGGTATGTTAAAAAAATTTAATGATCCTCGTGATTGAAACAAAGTAATGATAATAGAATAAAAGGATTGGGTATTAAAACCAAGATGTGATATTTTTAAAAGAAGTATTTTTAAGAATAAATTTTATGTATAATAATGAAATTATTCTATAATTATTATTAATACGATATAAAACTATTTTGTGAATATTGTATAAAAAATCTTAAAAAAGTACAAATTAAAAAATAAAATATTACTTTCTAATACATTGAATACTCTATAAACACTAATCTATATTTTTATAATTATTATTTATCAAATTTTTATAGAATTTTTAATCACTTAAATTATTTTAATTTTTTACTTATATTATTGTTTAAATAAAACTCTAATCCATTATATGTGTTCAATAATTGATAATATACTTATGATTTTACACAATAATATTTTTTGGAAATTATTCTTTATACTAGTTTCTATTTCTAAAAAGATTTTTCTTTCCCTTGAATGAGGTAGAACCCAAAATTATAGGGAGATATATATCCATATTGGATCTTATTGAAAATCAATGTGGGAATAAATTTATTTTATTTTCTTTTACTTGAATATATTTTTTAAAATAACAAAAATGTTGGAAATTGGAGAATATTGTTTATCTTTTAAAAAATTGTGAATTCTTTTCCAAAAAAAGATAATATTAAAAATATATTTGTTATATTTATAGTCATCATGACATTAATATAATTCATTATAATTTATAGAGAGTCCCATTTTAAATTCTACAAAACATGATATTCTTTATTTCTGATTATGAATACAAAAAAGGTGAATATTAATGATTCAATGAATGAGATTTCAGAATGGGGTTTTAATGTAAATATACACACATTTTAAACACTCAATTAAAAAATAACTAATTTTTTATTTTAATAAGTGTCCTAGATATACTGAGAGTGAGGGAATTTGGGTATGGATATCTTTTTCAAAATTATTTTGTCCCCACTAGATCTTGATCTCGTATTTATAAGGGCCACATCATTATCTATTTAGGGAATATATTTTTCTTATCCTTTTAACATTATCTAATGATGGAGAATATAACGAAAATTCTATGAAGGAAATCCCACAGACACATGAATTTTTACTTGGTTGACCCACACTTGGATACGTCCAAGGAGCATACAATAGAAATGTACTGATGTACCGAATCTAATAAGTATTAACACCAATTTACATGATTTGGGATAGAAAACCTATATTCCTGCCTCACTGCCATTAAAATGTTTAGAGACAAATCACTATTTTTTGAAGGGTCACTCTTGAACTCAATTTTGATGGATCTCTATGAGAGGTACGTATTACCTTATTTCTCTTCCTTTTATCACTACTATATAAAAAATCCAGACATAGTATAGGGACATTTAGGTCTCTTCATTATGAACAAGGAATGTATAATCAACTATAGGTAGATTCTCAATTGAAGTAAAACTTTTGTACATACTATTAGTCTATGTAAATTATTCTTCTGACTATTTTAGACCCACCACAAAATTCATTTTACCCACAATGGAATGTCCTTCATCTTCCGTGATTTCTCTTCCACCATGTGGTGCGATTTCTTAACGTTATCCATTCTCATAAAATAATAACCCTTATTCATGGATGTATATTTCCTAGTAGACCACCTCTCCTTCATGCCCCATTTTTCTTTTCATGCTACGGAGCCTCACAAAACACTATTCATGAAATCGATACCTCATGAACTACCTCTTACATGGAATCCTCCCTTGTGAACTACTCTATAATTATTCTATTTTCTTCCTACAATGATATAATATAATGGAATTCAAACTTATTAATTATGCTCTTAGGGTACTAAATATAATAAATTAATCATTAAAACCCCTCTAATCACAAATACCAAAAACATTGATATGGTTCAACCTTCACCGGGAACTGTTATGTGGTCCACATATTTCCTTAGTTCTTTGCAGAGATAATTATCATCCGAAAAAACCCCTTTATGGATCTTTAAAGAACCATATCTTTTATTAAAACAATGATCCTACCAAGAATTATTAGTATTTTAAAATCAATGAACATCTTGTGAATTAATTGGACTATGTTTTCCACATTATGAAATTCACGGTCAATAGAACAATGATATGAAAAAATATTTCTTCGGAAGTATTTCTTTTTTTTTCTTCACACCTCCTTAGTGATCTAAAAACTGTGCTTCATGGTTTTTCAATTGTTCCACCATAAAAATAAACTTCGGTAACACTAACCATACTTCTAACATCCCAGGTAAATAAATAAATAATACATTTTTTATTTAATATCTTGTGAATTAAGTATCAATTTTACATTAAATGGGTTTCTATGTTCGATGGCATACCCAATACGCTACAACGGGTTTCTTTGAAATCATTTGTTGCATACTAAAAATATAATATTATCATTTTCAATGGAATTTAATGCTTAACTGTTGTATTGGAGAGAATGAATATAAATTATTACAATATGATTATACATGTTTGTTAAATGTTTTACATTTATCCAATAAATGTCAGAGTCTTAAATTGTGAATGAATCTAATTTAAAACATAAATACTCTAATATTTATTAAAAGGTCAATTTACTGACTTTTGATGGTGAATCCTTTTTAAATATAGTTTTGGTCACTTTTATATGTTATATTTGAAAAAATTAAATTCTTCTTTAGTATCAGGATATCAAAATTTACATAGGAAGGAATTTTTGTATTTTTATGATATAGTTCATTTTTTTAATGAATAGTGAAAATACTCTATTTTAATTCAAAACTACCTTTTAATCTAATTTATAAATGTGGTTATATTATATTTTTAATTGGATTTAAAGAGTAATTACTATATATTTTTACCATATAATCCAGTTTGTGTCAGTGAATTTAATTTTACATTTAAATTGGACATAAACATGTGTCAGTCTTTTGATAGTTATTGTTTCTTAAAAACTCGCTTTTTGTTTTGTCAGCGGGAATTATTTTTAAATAAATTTCTGATACTTTTGCGATTTGAATTGAAAAAATTGGATTCCATATTTGGAATAAGGAGGTCCAAATTGGGTAAATAAGTAACATTTATTTTTAGACATTATTAATATTTACTTCAGTAAATATTTTATTTGCCATGGTTAAAGGATAAATCTGGTAAATAAGAGTAATCAAATATTACTATAATAATATAAAGTTACCCTTACATGTGTCCTAATCCTATTGGTTGATACACTTTCGAAAATGGGCATCCTTGGGTAGATTTTGGGACCCCATGGGGACACTTGTGAGTGATAATGAAACTTTATTTTAATTAACTTAAAGTAAAGACAAAAAAGACATAAAAAAATATATTTCGTTAAATTATTTTTCGCATAGGTTTATATAAGTTATATTTTTGACTATAAATATTATTTGGAATTATAATAACATTTTCTACATCATGGTATTTTTTTTAATAATTTTTAGACATCAAATAAATTAAATTATTTAAGACATAATAGTGATGCAATGTTTACCTCTTTAATAACTTATTTAAAAAAATAAGATTATAAAGATTAAAACAATATCCAAATCCATTCCAATTATTATTGGGTGATTTTAGTTCAACCTTGAGTCATTTTATCATCAAGTATAATATGTTTTTGAAATTTAGAAACAGAAAATAATTATATAATGAAATTATATTTTAACACTTTCTAAAAGAGCCCCTCCTCCCAGTTATAAAAGGACACCACTTCTAACCAATTCCTCACACCTCTCAGGCACCTTGGATCATCCAAACTCAACCCAATTAAGCTCTAAAAATACCTCGCCGCCACCTAGAAACAATATCATAGGCATAAGGCACTTCAACAAACCTTTTTGGTTCAATCCAATGGAAGTTACCCAATTTAAAGGTAACATATTCTCAAAAGTTCATTTGTTTTATTTTACTTCTTCAACCCCCTAAAATCTTTTAATTCAATTGTTTTATAATAAAACCAATATCAAAAATACACTAGGATTTTGTTATGAGATGAATATTAACTACACATACACTGACTGAAAATTACTTTTTTTATTATAGAGTCACATTTGAGGAAAAAGTATGAAAGGGACATGACTTCAATGACAAACAACATTCAAGGCACCATGGTACAAAATTTTAAGAACAAATAACTCATTCAATCCTACATAGAAAAGATCCACCAAACATCATAAAAAAATCATTTTCTCCTACTCATCGCTTCATGGTAAGTTTTCCAGTGCATGAATGAACGGGCATGGAACCGATGGCAAAGTCATACCCTCTCAAATATTCAAATCCGAAAGCGACAACTAGAAGAAAACCCTTGTTCTAAACCCCATCTGAAGCCATTACTGTAAGAGAATATACTTTCATAGACTCTTAAACCTCAAGAAGCATACCACCAAAAATCCATCCATCAACCGAAAACATCATCCACACATCAGAACACACCATGAGAATGAACACACCCCATATTAGAATCACATCACCAAACTCAACAAAGCAATCAACAACATAGTAGAACATATCTACTTCGACCAGTATTCAGAACCAAACACCTCAGAAAAGAAGATATACACACGCGAAGTCTATAACGACCCATACTTTACATACATTGTTGGTACTTCAAAAGTGCAGTACACTTATTACAACATATAAAAAACCATGAAAGGACCGTATAGGTATAGTGTCTTTAGAAACTGGGAAACATAAACAACTGGTTCATAAAGCATCTACATTGTCTCCCATTTATTTCAACATATCTATAGTCTCTTTTGGAATATCTTACTTAATAACTTTCTTTCCTGACATGGGGAAAGAAAACATACAAAAGGGTGAGCTCAAATGCTCAGTAAGTGTAAAAAAAAATAAATATCAATCATATCATATTCATAAGAACATAAAATTTTGGAAATCATACCCTGCAAAAGTGATCAAAATTTCATAACATGGGATAAATCATGGTAGTGAAATGTAACCACAATAATCATAACCTAAAACATGAATCTTTTTGGCATACACACATAATTATATAGATTAATTTCTTATTATACAATACTCATTGCTAAGACTATCTTAGTGGACAAAGTCCATTTATGAACCGAGTTCATTCCTTGTTTCAGTCCTGTTTCACTGAACCAGTTCAACCTTCCGTTCCAGCCATGTCTATCTCATGAGATATAAAATCGTTACCCAATGTATTGGAGGGAGATATAGGTCCCACACATCTCATAATGAAACTATTCTTATGTGTGCCACAAAATCATAAACCATACCTCATAGCATAACCCATGTAATAAAAATGGGATTCTTAAACATCGTGACATCTTAAAAAAATTCATATAAGATAAAGGAATTCATAAAAATACTTCCATCACAACATAATCAAATAAATGTAATAATAGGGATAGAAACAAAACCCTTTATTATCATAGATGAAAAATAATTTTGATAAAACACTTGAACTCCATTCTTGAGGAAAATAGACTTTCTCCTTCAAAAACACTTTTCCTTTCATAACATGTCATACAATTATAAACTAAAATAAGTTGATTAAAAATAAACATGAAAACATGTAAAGGAAGCTTCTGGGAAATAATGTTTTAAAAATCCATTCATGCCGTATAAGTTTAAAAAACATTCTTCTCGTACTTTTGTCGGAAAAGTCAAAAAGTACCTCGTATGAAAAACAACAAAAGATTCCTTTCATATCATTTACTAAAAAAATAACCGAATGGTAAAATTGGATTTAAAAAATTGTAGGAGGATATAAATAATATTACATATTGAGGAAACATGTATGTTGATGATAAAATACACCCATGTAAATTCCAAAGTATAAACAATCTCAGATATAAATGAGATTGTGATATTTCTCTTACCTTAGGTCCGATTTGCATCGTATGTGTCCAAACCTCCTTTATAATGATTTAAATAATGTCATTGACTTATTCCAGAATCATACTAATTGTTATTATAACATATATTGTCATATTATTATCTTATTATTAGTAATATTTCTTTGCTACTTGTTATTCGGGTGTTTATTACTTTTTGTTCTTATGCGTGTTTTATCGAATAAATTCTTATTCATCTTTTTAGGTTATAGATACCCCATTTATAGAATTTTATTAGTGTAATATATATTATATTTATTCACTCAATTCATTTATATAATCATTATGCACAGAAAATCATGTAGAACGAGTCACATCACATCGTGGAGACGGTATTCCGTACGTACGCACGAGTGATGATATTGTTCCCATGATCATGGAATTGTATTGGAGTGTATGTATACTATTTAAGAATCAATATCACTTTAAAATAATCATATATATTAATTCTTACACCATTATACCCATCCAAGTATGGTGGTGGTGGAAAATAGATTACACCACAGCGTGGAGACGGTATTCCGTACGTACGCACGCGCGGTGATTTCATTTTCCATAGGATGGATAGATGGTGAAATAGGGTTGTTTCATACTTATAATAACATATCATTATATTAGTGATACTGATGTTTTTAATTCATAATGAAACAACTAAAGAAGAAGAAGTGGAAGAAGAAATAATGCTGAAATAATCGGTAACAGACATTACCTCTTCTTTGAAGCGCTTCTTTGATTCCTCCTTTTAGAGCACTAAAATTGGTCTTTGAAGAAGATAAAGACCTCTAGGATGTTTCTAGGGAAGTGGAGAGGATAAATTGGCAGGAGTTGGCCGAGCTTGAAGGCTCAACGTGGTGTGAGGAAAAGAGGGAGGAGGTACTCTTTTATAAGAGAGGAGAGGGGCACCTTTGGAAAAATTAAAAATATTATTTTATTATAAAGCCATATTAGGTTTTAAATAGCTCCAAATTGATTTATTTAGAAGAAAAGGTGGGTATGGGTCCAAATAATCTCATCCAATAGAATTTGGAAAAGTTTAGTTTACTATTTTAACCTTATCATTTAGATTTAACTTTTAGTTAGATAATTTTACTTTTACCGTGTCTTTTTGTGTTCATACACTATAAGGTTAATAAACTTACTATAACAAGCCAATAGAACCCCAAGTTGTTTATTATAAAAATATATAACCTTCTCTAAGTAATTTGGCCGAACCATATATTTTTAGGAATAAAATAACTGTTAATAATATATTATTTATTTTAAAAACTATTTTATGTCAATTTTGACACTATTTAGTAATTGATTTTTGTGAAAATCATAACAGAATTATTAGTTCGAAAAAAGTTAATTAAATCAATAAAAACATGTCATATTAATCTAGAAAATTAGTGTAATTCATAAAGTGTTTCAAATTACATTTATTTGGGTATTTATAACATCAATTATGTCAATATTTCATTAATAATACAATTACTGCATCATCATTGTGTCATAAATATATTAAATTATATAAAGTCTAAAAATTACAAATAAACTACTATTATGTATGAAATATTTTCATATTTATAATTAATATATATAGTCGAATTTATCTTATGTATAACCCTATATTAAAAATGATTTACTTATTAAAATTTGATTTTAACTATTTTAACCCTTCTTTAAATAAATTAATAATAAAGGTCCTAATGTAATCCAAGTGGGCCTAAATTGTCATATATTATTCCTAAGGTTGTTTTTGGTCTAATTACACTTATCCTATAGAATTAGGATATGTTTTAGGGTAATAATTATATCATTTGAACCCTTAATTACCCTATTTACTTTTAACCGTGGTTAAAAAAAGTAAAAAGTTATTATTCACCAAAAATTATTTTCATCTCATTGAACCACATTTTACTTAATGACATCGACTGTGTCTCTCAGAATTTTGAAATTCCACTCACAGGAGTGGTAAAATTATGTTTTATGTAAATTTGAAAATTTTCCTAGGAGGTGGGTAAAAGACGGTGAAAAGTTCAATAAAATTTTTATATATCTAAAATTATTATAAAATTACACCAATTAATTACATTGAACTTATATAGGTATTATGTATCAATTTTGACCTAAAATAAATTTAAATAAAATATATAATTATTTAAATAAAATGTCGGGTTTTAAATATAAACCCCGTGTTTTCACTATTCATCAAAAATTGAAAGTTTCCAGAAAAATACCAAAATTTCACCCTAGGATAATTTTGGTATTCCGAATCCAAAAATGAAGTCCATTTTGAAAAATAAAATTTACAAAATTTCAAAAAGTGGTTATTACTATTCATAACGGGTAGTTTTAATAATATTTTCATAGCATATCGTTGCTTAGTAAAACTCGGTTCTGCGCACGACGCAAACTATCGAGGAAAGTCACGATTGCGTGTAAAGAAAGACAAGAAAGTGTTGTGTGTAGTGAAACATTACTTTGATGATTTATATAACATAAAAACAAAATATTTTTCATAAAAGTCTCGGGTGTTACATTCTACCCCCCTTAAAATGAATTTCAACCTCGAAATTCGTCACAATGTAACAAACAGATGAGGATAACTCTCCCTCATAATATCCTCAAGATCCCATTTAGATTCTTTAATTGGTGGTTCCTCCATAAAACTGTCACCAAGCGAGTGGTCTTGTTCCGTAGGACTTTTTCACTATGATCGAGAATCTCTATCGACTATTCTTTATAAGAAAGATCTTGTTCCAGTGGTACAACTTCTGAGCTGAGTACATGTGAAGGATCAGGTATATACTTTCTCAAGAGAGATACATTGAACACATCGTGAACTTGAGAGAGATTCGGTGGAAGCACCAATCGGTAAGCCACCTTCCCAACACGATCTAGAATTTCAAAAGGACCGATATATCTTGGGCTCAACTTTCCTTTCATTCAAAATCTCAATACTATCTTCCAAGGAGATATTCATAAGAAAACTTTATCACCAAATTCAAACTCTAAGTCTTTTCTTCGGTTGTCGGTATAACGTTTTTTTCGACTCAGATCTACTCTTATGTGTTGTTGAATAGATCGGACCTTTTCTACCATCTCATCAACAAGATCAGGTCCTAATATCATTCTTTCCCCAACTTCATACCAGCAAGTTGGAGTCCTGCATTTTTTCCATAGAGAGCTTCATAAGGTGCCATCTGAATACCGGAGTGATAGCTATTATTATAAGAAAATTCCACCAAAGGTAGGTGTTGATCGAAACCACCTTTGAAATCCATAGAGCGAGCTCTCAACATATCTTCTATAGTTTGAATTGTCCTCTCAGACTATCCATCTATCTGAGGATGATAAACAGTGATGAAACTCAACTTTGTATCCAGAGTATGCTGAAGACTTCGCTAAAACTTTGAGGTAAAAATCAGATCCCGATCAGATATAATAGAAAGTGTTACTCCATGCAATCTTACCACTTCCTTCACATATATCCTGGCAAGCTGATCTAGAGAGAAATACTCTCTAATAGCGATGATGTGTGTCGACTTTGTAAGACGATCAACTATGACCCAGATAGCATTATTGCCTTTGGATGTTTTATGAAGTCCTGTGACATAGTCCATAGTGATGTTTTTCCATTTCCATTCGGGTATGGGTAATGGTTGTAACATCCCCTTAGACTTCTGTCTCTCAGCATTAACTTGCTGAAAAACCAAGCATCGAGAGACATATTCAGCAACATCTTTTTTTATGTCATCCCACCAGAAGTACTCCTTCTAGTCCCTATACATCTTCGTACTTCCAGGATGAATAGAGAATGAAGAACTATGAACCTCATCCAGCAGCTCCTTCTTTAATTCGGGGATAGGAGGAACACAAACCTGATTCCTGAACATTATTGTCCCATCACAATCAAGGTTAAATTCAGGAACATTTCTCACATTCTTTTGTAACTCTACATATTCTTTATGTGCCTCTTTAATATTAACATGTATAGATGGTTGAACATTCATTTGAGAAAGATACGATTTTTACCCTTTCATTATAATTCCAAGATCCATTCTTTGCAAATCCATAAATATTGGATCTTTTTTGATCCTCGTCATGGATAAACTGGCATGGTCTTGTCGACTTAATGCATCTGCCACCTTGTTTGCTTTCCCAGGGCGGTAATGAATTGAGAAGTCGTAATCCTTAATCAGCTCCAACCATCTTCTTTGGCACATATTCAGCTCCTTTTTTGTGAAATTATAATTTAAACTTTTATGATCAGTATAAATTTCACACATTTCTCCATAAAGACAATGCGTCCAAATCTTTAATCCAACGATTATCGCAGCTAACTCTAAATCATGAGTTGGGTAATTTTGCTCATGGATTTTCAACTGTCATATGGCATAAGCTATCACCACATCATTTTTCATTAGAACACACCCCAATCCCTTCTTGGATGCATAACTGTAGATCACAAACCATTCTCCACTACAAGGAAGCGTGAGCACAGGTGCACTGGATAACCTTCTTTTCAACTCCTTGAAATTCTCTTTATATTCCTCCATCCAAACAAAGATAACTCCTTTCCGAGTCAACCTGGTGAGTGGATTAGATAATCATGAAAAATCGTTCACAAAACATCGATAATATCCAGCCAAACCAAGAAAACATCGGATCTCAGTTACTGTTGTTGGTCTCAACCATCTTTTGATAACCTCTGTTTTTGATGGATCCACAGATATCCCTTATTTTGAGATTATGTGTCCCAAAAATGAATTTTTTGAAGACAAAATTCACACTTGGTAAATTTGGCATAAATCTTCTCCTTTCTCAGGGACTTCAATATAATTCTCAAGTGATCTTCATGTTCTTCCTTTCTCTTTGAATATACAAGAATATCATCTATAAAGACTACCTCAAACTAACCAATATAGTCTCTAAAGACTCTATTCATCAGATCCATGACGATTGTAGGGGCATTAGTAAGACCAAATCATATCACTATAAATTAATAGTGTCCATACCTTTTACGGAAATCCGTCTTTGGTATATCATCTCTTCTTACCCTTAATTGATGATACCCTGAATGAAGATCAATATTGGAAAATTATTGAGCTCTGTGTAGTTCATCAAATAAGTCATCAATGCGTGGGAGAGGATATTTTTTCTTGATAGTGATCTTGTTAAGTTCTCGATAGTCAATGTATAGTCTCATTGATCCATCTTTCTTCTTAACAAACAGAACAGGTGCTCCCCAAGGTGACACACTAGGGTGTATGAACCCCTTATCAAGATTCTCTTGGAGTTGCTTTTTCAGTTCCTGCAACTCAATTGGGGCTATTTTATAAGGTGTCTTTGAAATAGGAAAAGCACCCAGTACGAGTTCGATTGAAAACTCAACTTCACGATTTTGTGGAAGACCCGGAAATTCCTATGGATAGACATCATCAAACTCCCGTACAATGGACATATTCTTAATCGTGAGTTTCACACCAACCATTTGAGATAAATAACATTCATTTAGTGGAATCAAGACCCATAAGATGGATGAAATTTCCACTGGAAGGTTATGTTCATCCTTGCATCGATAGACGATCAAAGATTGATCTGGAATATGAAATGTGACTTCCCTTATTTGGAAATTGATATGATCTCCATATATAGAAAGACAATCCATGACAAGAATCTCATCAAATTCCACTATAGGGAGGATCACAAGATTTGTAGGAAGCACTTTCCCACAAACTTCAATCGGAGAAGAATTATAAACTTTTGATGCTACTGTTATGCCATTAGGGGTCGTTACAGCTAAATCAACATCTAATTGTTGAGGTAATATGGTGATACCCTTAGAAAATTCTTCAGAAATAAAACAGTGGGTGGATCCAGAATCAAATAAAACATTTTATACTTTAGATTTGATGGTAAGTGTACCTTTCACCACATCGTTATCGTACTCCACATTGCTGATAGAAATTGCATGTGACTTCCCATTGTATTTATCCTGAAGAGATTGTTGATGTCGATCATCATCCACAACCCTTGGATTAGGGCATTTATTGGCATAATTCCCCATTTCCTTGCACTTGTAACATTGATGTGTAGGAGGTGTACTCTGTGCAGCCTTTTCATTGTTCGCATCACTAGACATCTTCTTCCCATCATTGCGGTATTCAAATGCCCGATGACCTTCCTTTCCACATTTGAAAAATTTACTTGTCCCTTTAAGACAAGTCCCTCCATGTTTCTTTCCACACTTTGAGCATAAGGGAAAACTCATCTTCTTTTCTGTGTGCTCTTTAGATTTTCCTTTGAATTCCATTTTCCTCTTCTTATCAAACCCATATGACTGATGGGTTACTCTAATCTCCTTCTCATATTTGAGAGAACATAGAACGATTTCCTCGTAGCTATTGAAGTCCCTTATGGCTAATTCCCTTCGAAGACTTGGTTTTAAGCCACTAAAGAATCGATCGATCTTACTCTCGGGTTGGATAATAATACTAGAAGCGTACCTTGAATGTCTTGTAAAATTTGCTTCATAGGTACCAACAGATTCATCATCCTTTTGCTTTAGTTCAAGAAACTCATTCTCTATCTTTGTTCAGAGAATACGAGGGGAGTACTTATTGAAAAATAAGTTCTTGAAATCATCCCATTCCATGTACTCAATTTCATCTCTTGGCCTCGTAATCTTGATAAGATTACACCATCGATCAGCATCACCTTCCAAATGATACACTGCTAAGATGACATTGTCATGTTCAGAACATTTAAGAACTGAAAATATCTTTTCAGTAGTACTGATCCATTGTTCAGCAACTAATGGATCAGTAAAACCGCTGAATGAAGGTGGATGCTCTCTCCTGAAGGATTCAAAAGAATGTTGCTCCTTCCTTTACTCGTTTGGAAGTCTTGCATGATTCATATCTTGAGAATTTTGTGTGAGAATGGCTATAAGATTTTTCATTCCAACTCCCATAATGTTTGGTTGCTCAGGGGGACAATCATTGCCTTGACCGTCACATTCCGAATTAACACGGTTCGTTCGGGTTCCAGCCATTGACTAAAACCAAGAAGAATAGTGTGATTAACACTAATTATAATAGGAAAACCACATAATCAAGAATAAAATTTCACACTTAAGGTCTTATCCTATGTTATTCATTGACATTTCAAAAACACTAGTTTTGTGTCTAATTCTTATACATATCCTTAGGAATCTTTCTATGGATTTCACATCCTAGTTTCCAAAAGTTGACTATAACTTTCCTATGATACCAACTATAACGACCCATACTTTACATACATTGTTAATACTTCAAAAATGAAGTACACTTATTACAACATATAACAAAACCATGAAAGGACCGTATAGGTATAGTGTCTTTAGATACTGGGAAACAGAAACAACTGGTTCATAAAGCGTCTACATTGTCTCCCATTTATTTCATCATATCTATAGTCCCTTTTAGAATATGTACTTAATAACCTTCTTCCTGACCTAGGGAAACTAAACATATAAAAGGGTGAGCTCAAATTCTCAGTAAGGGTAAAAAAAGAAATATCAATGACATCATATTCATAAGAACATAACATTTTGGAAATCATACCCTGCAAAAGAGATCAAAATTTCATAACATGGGATAAATCATGGTAGTGAAATGTAATCACAATAATCATAACATAACACATGAAGCTTTGTGGCATACACATATAGTCATAGAGAATCATTTCTTATTAGTCTAGACTCATTTCCAAGACTATCTTAGTGGTCAAAGTCCATTTTTGAACCAAGTTCATTCCTCGTTTCCGTCCTGTTTCACTGAACCGATTTAACCTGCCGTTCCAGGCATGTCTATCTCATGAGATATAAAATCTGTACCCAATGCATTGGAGGGAGATATTGGTCCCACCCATCTCATAATGATACCATTCTTATGTGTTCCACAAAATCACAAACCATACATCATAGCATAACCCATGTAATAAAAATGGGATTCTTAAACATCGTGACATCTTAAAAAACTCATATAAGATAAAGGAATTCATAAAAATAATTCTATCACAACATAATAAAATAAATTTAATAATAGGGAAATAAATAGAACCCTTTATTATCTTAGATGGAAAATAATTTTGATAAAACACTTGAACTCCATTCTTGAGGAAAATATCCTTTCTACTTCAAAAAAACTTTTCCTTTCTTAACATGTCATACAATTAAAAACTAAAAGAATTTGATTAAAAATAAACATGAAAACATGTAAAGTAAGGTTCTTGGAAATAATTTTGGAAAAATACATTCATTCCGTATAAGTTAAAAAAACATTATTCTCGTACTTTTGTCAGAAAAGTCAAAAAGTACCTCGTACGAAAAATGAGAAAATATTCATTTCATATATTTTACTAAAAACTCACCGAAGGGTAAAATTGGATTTATACAATTGTAGGAGGATATAAAAAATATTACATATTGAGTAAACATGGATGTGGATGATAAAATACACCCCAGTAAATTATAAAGTATAAACAATCTCAGATAAAAATGAGATTGTGATATTTCCCTTACCTTAGGTCTGATTTGCTTCGTATGTGTCCAAACCTCCTGTATAATGATTTAAATAATTTCATTGGATTATTCCAGAATAATAACAATTGTTATGATAACATATATGGTCATATTATTAGCTTATTGTTAGTAATATTTCATTGCTACTTGTTATTCGCGTGTTTATTACTTTTTGTTCTTATGCGTGTTTTGTTGAATAAATTCTTATTCTTCTTTTTAAGTTATAGATACATCATTTCCAGAATGGTATTAGTGTAATATATATCATATTTATTCACTCAATTTATTTATGTAATCATTATGCAATGAAAATCATGTAGAACAAGTCGCATCACTTCGTGGAGACGGTATTCCGTACGTACGCACGACCGATGATATCGTTCCCATGATCATGAAATTGTATTGAAGTGTATGTATACTATTTAAGAATCAATATCACTATAAAATAATCATATATATTAATTATTTACACCATTATACCCATCCAAGTAAGTTGGTTGTGTAAAATAGATTACACCACGGTGTGGAGACGGTATTCCGTATGTACGCATGCGCGGTGATTTCAATTTCCGTAGGATAGATAGATGGTGAAATAGGGTTGTATCATACATATAATAACATATCATTGTATGAGTGATACTGATTTTATTAAGTAATAATTAAATAACTAAAGAATAAGAAGTGGAAGAAGAAATAAAGTTGAAATAATCGGTAACAGACATTACCTCTTCATTGAAGTGCTTCTTTGAGACCTCCTTTTAGGGAACTAAAATTGGTCTTTGAAGAAGATGAAGACCTGCAAGATGTTTCTAGGGAAGTGGAGAGGAGAAATATTCAGGGGTTTGCCGAGATTGAAGGCTCAAAGTGGTGTGAGGAATAGAGGGAGGAGGTTCCCTTTTATAATGGAGGAGAGGGGCACCTTTAGAAAAACTAAAACTATTATTTTATTATAAAGCCATATTCGGTTTAAAATAGCTCCAAATTGATTTATTTAGAAGCTAAAGTGTGGATGGGTAAAAATAATCTCATCCAATAGAATTTGGGCAATCTTAGTTTACTATTTTAACCTTATCATTTAGATTTCACTTTAAGTTAGATAATTTTACATTTACCGTGTCTTTTTGTGTTCTCACACTATAAGGTTAATAAAATTACTATAACAAGCCAATAGAACCAAAAGTTTTTTTTATTAATATATATAACCTTATATAATCATTTGTCCGAACCTTATATTTTTAGGAATAGAATAACAATTAATAATATAATATTTTTAAAAAAACTATTTAATGTCAATATTGACACTATTAAGTACTTGATTTTTGTGAAAATCATAACAGAATTATTAGTTCGAAAAAAGTTAATTAACTCAATACTACCATGTCATATTAATCTATAAAATTATTTGAATTCATAAAAAGTCTCAAATTATATTTATTTGGGTATTTATTACATCAATTATGTCAATATTTCATTAATAATACAATTAATGCATCGTCATTGTGTCATAAATAAATTAAACTATTTAAAGTCTAGAAATTACAAATAAAATACCATTATGTAGGAAATCTTTTTATCTTTCTAATTAATATTTATATTTCAATTTATCGTATGTATAACCCTATATAAAAAATGCATTACTTATTAAACATTGATTTTAACTATTTTAACCCTTCTTTATATAAATTAATAATAAATGTCCTAATCTAATCCAAGTTGGCCTAAATGGTCTTATTTTATTCCTAAGATATTTTTGGTATAATTAAACTTATCCAATAGAATTATGACATGTTTTAGGGTAATAATAATATCATTTTTACCCTTAATTACCGTATTTACTTTTAACCGTGGTAAAAAAAATAAAAAGTTACTATTCACCAAAAATTACTTTCATCTCATTGAACCAAATTTTACTTACTGACATCAACCGTGTCTCTTGTATTTTTGAAATTACACTCACATAAGTGGTAAAATTAAGTTTTATGTAAATTTTCAAATTCTCCTAGGAAGGGGGTAAAAGACGGTGAAAAGTTCAATAAAATTTTTATATATCTAAAATTATTATAATATTACTCCAATTAATTATATTGAACTTATATAAGTATTATGTATCAATTTTGACCTAAAATAAATTTAAATAAAATAAATAATTATTTAAATAAAAAGTCGGTTTTTAAATAGTAACCTAGTGTTTTCACTATTCATCAAAAATTGAATGTTTCTAGAAAAATACCAAAATTTCACCCTAGGATAATTTCGATATTCCGAACATCAAAAATGTTGTCCATTTTAGAAAATAAAATTTACAAAATTTCAAAAAGTGGTTATTACTATTCATAACGGCTAGTTTTAATAATATTTTAATAGCATATTGTTGTTTAGTGAAACTCTGTATTGCGTACGATGCAAGCTATCGAGGAAGGTCGTGATTGCGTGTAAAGCAAGCCAAGAAAGTGTTTTGTGTAGTGAAAGATTACTTTGATGATTTATATAACATAAAAACAAAATATTTCTCATAAAAGTCTCGGGTGTTACAAAGTCGACCCAAAGAAAAACCAAAACAAAAAACCAACATTGAGGAGCAAGAATCGCACACCAGCACCATATTGAGGACCTCCCAAATTGCACCGAAAAAAGACCTCACCGAATCCAAAGCCGCAGATCCACCACCTCCTTCAAACCCACACATGGAGACCAGAACCTCCAGCACACCTCCATCTAATTGGCAAATAATATATTGTTTCTATGGATGGAAAACTAACGTCTCATGAAACGATGATTGTTCAATTATCTTATACCACATTTAAAGTTGGACATTTTGATGGGACTATATTTATATATGATATATATTATATTTAGGTATTCTTGGTGATTCTATATTTTCCATTTGTAGCATGATTATATGTTTTTCATTATGGGTAAATGCGATAATTTAATTTGAGGATGTGC
This sequence comes from Viscum album, assembly GCA_963277665.1. Taxonomy (NCBI): domain Eukaryota; kingdom Viridiplantae; phylum Streptophyta; class Magnoliopsida; order Santalales; family Viscaceae; genus Viscum; species Viscum album. The sequence continues at coordinate 1,448,500,580 of OY728130.1, forward strand.
GGACTACCGCCCCTAAAAGTGATATGACTCATTAATGCCAAATATGGGACGTTTAAATGATGGATTTAATGTTATTATATATTATATTACACTGGAATTATAATATACCTCTGTATCATTATGTTTTAATTCCATTAAAATACGAAATAGAAATGGAAGTAGCGTCCATGCGGGCGTACGGCTTACCATCCCCATGAACGGTGCATTTCATTTATTACCAATTAATGTTATGTAATATTATAAATACATGTATATACTTGATATATATGGTATATATGATATCTAAATAATGAATATCATTCTAGATATAATGTAATTTTGACCACATAGACAACTTGTAAATATAAGAAGTTCATTTTTGACACATGTACCAAATATCGAAAAAATGACCATTATTAACATAAATGGTAATATGATGTTCATAAAATTCTAATAATAGATATAAAAGAAATAATAAACATGAAAAATGTTCTTAAGAAAGTAGAAATTAACTTTATTTTATTATTCATGAGATTAAAGAACGAACGGGTCATGTCGGACACGAGGTAAGGGACTTCGTCTCGATCTCCTTTCATTTAGGTATATTTTGTTTTAATAAATGAATTTAATTTATATGTTGTTTAAACACCTTATACTTTTCATTTCATTCAATGGGAATCTTTTTCTATGAAGTGTTTTACTAAACGATAGAAAAAATGTTTCTTTTATTGTAAATGGTGACAACAACTTTTCCATCACTACAAGTATTATTTGTTATTTGGCTTCCTTAAAAAGTCATAATGTTTTTAAATGGAAAATTTATACCATATACTCTTTTACGTATTTTTGGAACAGAAATTGGTTTTTATAATAGATTTTTTTATGTCAATATACTTAAATTATATATTGTGATTGAAATGTGGAAATGTAATCTTTCTTTTATTTTTGTTTTATGTGTTATGAATATGTTATGGTTCTTGGGAATTGTTTTCTTATAAGGGTGGTTATGTGAGAAACCATGGGCGGGTGAACCTAAGAAAGCAATCCAATGCACTGGGTAACAAGATAGAGGTAAAATTTAATGTTTCTCCTATGTGATTAGAGAATATACTATGATGGGTATTCCAAATGGTACTCCCTACATAGCTGTGATAACTATAATGTAATTATCATATGGATGAAAAAAATTAAATTTTTGATTTATGATATCTATGGGTTATTCATATATTGTATAATTTCATGAGGTAAGTTAAAGAGCTTATGTTATATATGTAATGATGAACTATTGTTTTTTTTGTTTTTTTTTATAACCCTTACTGAGCTTTTTCTGCTCATCCTAGGTTTTGAAATGTTTTTCACAGGACCTAAAGAAGAATAGGGTCAAGGATGGGATCCAGGAAAAGTCATGTTGTCTAAAACATGGTACTAGACATGACTCTTTTTCACAAGAGTTTTTATTTTATGAAAAAAATGAAACCGAGTAGATGTTTCTACCATTTAATTTTTGACATGTACTGTAATAGTTATGGAAAAATTATCAAAAACTCTAAACTTGAAATAATTCGCAATGTGTATTATTCATTTAATTCATGATTATATAAAGTTAAAGGTCATGTCCTTATAGTTGGTATCAGAGGTAAGTTTGGAGAACTTTAGAATTTATGATATTGTTAAATTAATGTCCATAAATTAATTTATGGTAAGATTGAAGTGGTATAGAATTTAAAGATTTCAACGTTGATTTGCCTAAGATATTTCATTGTTCAGAATAGTTTTCCATAGAGGAAATAGGGAAGCTATGTTGGGACGACATCATGAGGAAGACAACCTTCCAAATCAGCAAACTGAGATTGTAGGAATTGGAACTGGACTATTTGTTGCAATGATGGCACATTTGAATCAGGCTATAAATGGTGGTGGTATCCATGAACAAGATAAATTAGATCAACCATAGAGGATCATGTCAGTAGTGGATCATTTAATGAGGAAACATACCCCATCATTCATGGGATCATTTGACCCTATGCTAAAAAATGGTTGATTAAAGCACTGGAGAAGATTTTCAATGTTCTAAGGAGTCCAGAACATCAAAATGTAAGTCTCGATGTTTACAGTTTTTAATATGAAGCTGATCAGTGGTGTTCAATGGTAAAAAATATCAGGGATAGTGAGGAGATTGGTGCTCGTGATTAGAATGAATTCAATGGTATGTTTTATGATAAATATTTTCTTAAGGAGGTTTGACTTAGGATGGAAAAATAATTCCTAGAATTGAGGCAGGAGGATGAGTCAGTGGCTACATATGAAGAAAAATTCACTCGACTGACATGGTATGCTCCCAATTTTATACGAGATCTTGATTGTAAAATCATCCATTTTTACTCCACATTAATGCCAATGTATCGAATGGATTTATCTTATCATGAGTTCTAGAGTTATGAATAACTTTTTCAATGTGAGGAGACGGTGGAAATAGAGTTTTCCGATGATTAGGATTTCATTGAAAAATAGAAGAATAAGAGGTCAAGGTGGCAGGTGAAAGGGAGAAACTCTTCCAAAAAGTCTGATGGTAAGAAACTTATGTTTCCGGTTAGTGAAAATTGTGGTAAAAAAATGCTGGGGAATATCTTTTAAATATTGGTAAGTTCCACCGATGTTGTAAAATGGGAAATAAGGTTCTTAATTTCACTAAAAAAGATCATGGTAACGGTAAAATAAAATTTTACTTAAAATCAGTAAAATGTTATAAGTTGAATGAAATGATTCATTATGAAGATGTGTGAACAATGAAGAACTCAATTATGAGAAAGTAACTAGACTACACACAAAAATTGGTTGTTAAGTCTATTGCAACTACTTTAGTAGATGTTGGACCATCAAATGAAGTAGTATCAGGTATACTTTTTTTTGTTTAGATTATTCCAATATTTTGTTTGATTCTAGGTATACACTTTTGATCATTTCTGAGAAGTTTTTTAGTAAATTGGGAATTCCATATCAAGATATGAATCCCGAACTTATGGTAAAAATGCCTGGATGAAATGTTGAAAATAAATAAATTATAAGAACCTTAATGTCCTTGGTGGCGGAAAGATCTACCTGAAAAACTTATTGATTTTCCACTAGTAGAGTTTGATGTTATTTTGGGAATGCATTGTATTTATTTTATCATAAAAAGATTGACTGTAGAGCTAAAGAGCTATCTTTTCAATAAAATTTTCAATTTCTATCCATGAATGAACCCTTAATTATGATAACATATCATAAATCTGAGAAACTAGTAAAAGATAGAAATGAATTTTACCATGAACATATTGTTGAAAATGAAGGAACTGTTCAGATTAATGATGTGCCAGTGGTAAATGAGTACCTTGATGTGTTTCACGATGAGTTTCTTGGTATTATACATGATCTGGAAGTTGAATTTACAGTTGACTTAGTTCTTAATGGTAATCTAATTTCAAAACCCCCTTATCGAAAGGATCAAATTGAACTTTTATAGTTAATGAATCAATTTCAAGAGTTATTAGATAAAGGTTTCATTCGACCTAGATCAATGCCATGTAGTGCCCCTGTCTTATTTGTTAAAAATAATGATGTTTCAATGAGACTTTATATTAATTATAGAGAACTAAATAGCATCTCTATTAAGAACTAGTATCCTTTGCCTCATATAGATGAATTGTTTGATTAGCTCCTAGGAGTTCAATATTTTTCAAAGATTTACATGAGGTTAGGGTACCATCTGTTGAAAGTAAAAGAAGAAGACATTCCAAAGGCCTTGTTTCGTACTAGATAACACCATTATTAATTTGTAGTTATGCTTTTAGGTTTAACCAAAGCAGCTATTCTATTCACGGATCTTATGAATATAATTTTCCATTAGTTGTTAGATAAGTTTGTGGTTGTGTTTATTGACAATATTTTGTTTTATTCCAAATGTAAATAGGATCATTAATGTATTTTAATAGTTTTATATAAAACCTTAAAAGAAAAGAATCTATTTGGGAAATTTATCAAGTGTGAGTTTTGGTTACATTAAATTTCATTCATTGACGACATTGTTTAAAAAAATGCATATATGTGGATCCTACTAAAACAGAAGTTTTTGAAGAATAGAAAAGACCCACAAAAATCACCAAGATCCATAGTTTTCTTGGTTTGGCATGTTATTACGGTAGTTCTATTGAACATTTTTCATGGTTATATACTCTTATGATTAAGTTGACTCGAAAAGGTGTTATGTTTGTTTGGACTAAAGAATGTGATGATTGTTTTCAGTAATGGAAAATAATATTGGTGAATGTTCTTGTTTTGGAACTACCTTCTTCAAATGGTATGTTTGTTATCATTAGTGATTCTTTATTGGAAGGACTATGTTGTGTCCTTTTGCAGAATCATCAGGTAATTTCTTATGCTTCACATCAGTTGAAACCTCATGAGTTAAATTACCAAACACGTTAGTTGGAATTATATGATATTGTTTTTTCTTTAAATATTTTGAGGCATGATCTGTATGGAGTAAAATGTGAAATATACACTAACCAAAAAATATTAAAGTAAATATTCACTCAGAATTAATTGAACATGAGACAGAGGAGATAGATAGAATTAATCAAGGATTACCAATGCACGATTCATTATCATCCATGAAATCCAAATAATTTTTTTGATGATTTGAGCTGAAAAAGTAATGCTTCATTGTCCATGCTACATGTGGAATGAGATCCTTTCATTTTTAATTTTATGATCTTTTGCATAGATGTTGTTGGTGTAGAAAATTCTTCAGTTTTTTTCAGGTGATAGTGAAATCATCTATATCAAACAGAATAAAGAATGCCTAGAAGGAAGACAATGAGTTGCAAAAAATGTTAGAGTTGGTTCAGAAGTGTATGTTGCATAAATATAACATTGATAATGATTGTTGTTTGAGATTTGGAAATAGATTATGCGTGTATTGTGATTCATAATAGAAGAATGAGTTATTATGTGAAGATAACAGTTCCCCGTTTTCAGTTTATCATGGCAGTACTAAGATGTAAAGAGATCATCGAGAGTATTAGTGCTAGGATGGAATGAAAAGACATATTAATTCTTTAACTATGAAGTGTTTGAATTGTCAGTAGGTAAAAGGAGAGTGGCCATTACCAAAAGGGATGCTTCAGTCTTTATCAGTGCTAGAGTGGTAATGGGAAAATAGATCGTCGGACTTCATTGTTGGATTACCGAAGACATCTCGTGGTAATAATGCAATCCAAGTTATTGTTTTTCTATTGAGTTAATCTTCTCATTTCCTTCCAATTCATGATAAATTGTCTCTAGATCAACATTATCAGTTTTATGTTAAAGTGAAATTCAGGTTTCATTGTGTTCCCCTCTCCATTGTATGTAATTGTGATCGCAGGTTTATTTCTAACTTTTGGAAAGGCCTTCAAAAGTCATTGGGTACTGAATTAAATTTTAGTATAGCTTTTCATCTGCAATTCCATGTGTAGTCAGAACGAACAATTCATACCTTGGATGATATGTTACGTGATTACTCAATGGATTACCAGAGAATTTGGGATAAAAATCATTCTTTGGATGTATTTTATTATTATATCAGTTGTCATTCTAGTATACATATGGCTCTATTTGAGGCATTATATGATAATGGATGTCAAACTACTGCTTTTTGGGATGATGTAGGGGAAAGGAAGTTGATGAGATCATAATTGTTAGAGGAGATGGTAAATAAAGATCCATTGATTCAGAATCACATGAGAACAAGAGTAGGAAGAAACGTTATATAGATAACCAGAGGAAGGTTCATTATATAGAAGTGGGTGATCATGTCTTTCTTGATGTTTCTCAATGAAAAACTATGATTTGTTTTGGTAAGAAGGGAAATTTGAGTCCAAGGATCATTAGACCTTGTGAAATCCAAAATAAATTTAGATCAATTGCATACAGAGTGGATTTACCTCAATGTTTATCCTAGGTACACAATGTTTTTCATGTTTCAATTTTGAGAAAGTATATTCCATATCCATCACATGTTTTGAGCCTAGAGATAGTTCATTTAGAATAGAATATCTCTTATGAGGAACAACTAGTACATATTCTTGACTGAAGAAAACAAGTATTGTGGAAAATGATAATTCACTAGGTAAGGGTTTTCTGGAAAAACCATATGGTTGAAGTGGCAATGTGGGAATCTCAGAATTCTGTGAGGGATATATACCCCCATTTATTTGATATGTGAATAAAATTGTGAGGAAGCTATTTCCAAAAGGGGGGAAGGATGTAACATCCTAAGTAAATAAAGAAATAATAATTTTTTTAATTAATTTTTTTAATTAAATATTATTTTTACCGAAAAGGGGTTGCAATGATCGATGGCATACATGATATGAAACAATAGGTTTCTTTGAAATCATACATTGAAAAATAATAGTATATTATTATTATTTTAAATGGTCGTTAATGCCTAACCATTGTATTGGAAGAAATGAACAGAACTAACTAAAATATTATTATGTATGTTTGTTAAATTTATTTACGTTTTTCCAATAAAAGTTAGAGGCTTAAAATGAGAATAAATCTTATTTAAAGAATAAATACTATAATACTCATTAAAAGGTCTATTTACCGTCTTTTGATGGTTAAAATTTTAAAAATCTAGTTTTGGTCAATTTTATATGTTATATTTGACAAAATATTTTTTTTAGAATCGGGACATCAAATTTTACTTTGAATGAAATTTTGGTATTTTTCTAATAAAGTTCATTTTTTAATGAATAGTCAAAAATAAATTATTTTAATTCAAAACTACCTTGTAATCTATCTTATTTAAATGGTTAGATTATGTTTTCAATTGGTTTTAAAGTGAAATTATAACAATTTTTTACTATTTACTCCAATGTTGGTCATTGGAAATAATTTCACATTGAAATGGGACATAAACTTGTGTCAATCTTTTAATAGTTATTATTATTACTTAAAAACAAACTTTTTGTTTTGATAGTGGAAATTAATTTTAAATTAATTTAAGCCACTTATGTGTTTTGAATTTGAAAAAATGTATTCCATATTTGTAATTAGGAGGTCTAAATTATGTAAATATGTAACTTTTATTTTTAGACATAATGAATATTTACATCGGTAAATATTAAATTTACAATGGTTAAAGGTAAATCTAGTAAAAAAAGGTTAACCAAATATTAGTAAAATAATATAAAATTACCCTAACATGTTTCCTAATCCTATTGGTTGGTACAATCCCAACCATGACCATCCTTTGGTCTATTTTGGGACCCCATGAGGCCACTTGTGAGTGATAATGATACTTTATTTAATTAACATAATGTAATGACAAAAATGACATAAAAAATATCGTAATAAATTAATTTTTTAATAGAGTTATATAAGTTATCCTTTCAACATTTTATTTTATTTATAATTATAGAATTATTTAATACACCATGGTGCTTTTTTTATAAATTTTAGACCTCAAATTAATTAAAATATTTATGACACAATAATAATGCAGTGTTTACCTCATTAATAAATGAATTAAATAAATAAGATTATAAAGAATAAAATAATTTACAAACCTATCAAATTATTATTGGATGATTTTATTTCGACCATTACTCATCTTATCTTCAAGCTTAAATTTTTTTGGACTTTTAGAAACTGAAATAACTATATAATAAAATAATATTTTCACACTTTCTAAAAGATCCCATTTTCACCACTATAAAGGGAAACAACTTCTAACCCATTACTCACACCACTCAAACCCCTTGGCTCGTCCAAAATCTTCCCAATTAATCTCCCTATATCCCTATCCTTCTTCTATAATCCATAACATAAGTTAAAGGAACTTCAAAACCCCCTATTGGTTCAAACAAAAGGGAGTTACCAGATTTAAAGGTAACATCATATCGTGAGTTATTATGTTTTATTTTAATTCTAAATCCCCCTAAACTCTTTTTATTACATTATTTTATAACAAAAAAGTATCCTCAATATACTAGGATTAATTATGAGAGGGATTTGAACTAAACATACACACACCTCCACTTAATGTGTAAAGAACATACTGTTTATAGGGATGTAAACCTAAGGCCTCACGAAATGATATGTGATATATATATATATTATGTTTATGTTTTCAATATGATTTTTTATTTTTCATTTATATCTTGACTTTATGGTTTCCATTAAAGGTAAATGTGATTATTTTATTTGAGGAAGTGCGGACTGCTTCCCCCTCAAAGTGATATGACTCATTAATGACATATGTGGGACATATAAAGGATGGATTTAATGATATTATATAAGAAATTATACTGAAATTATAATATACCTATGTATCATTTTTTTAATTCCATTAAAATAATAAATAGAAATGGAAGTATTGTCCATGCGTACGTATTGTTTACACTCTCCATGAACGGTGCATTTCATTTCATACCTCGAAATGTTATGTACTATTATAAATAAAAGTATATACTGGATATATATTATATATATGATATCTTAATCATGAATATCATTCTGGATATAATGAAAATTTGACCACATAGACAACATGTAAATATTAGAAGTTCATTATTGACTTAAGTACCAAATATCGACAAAATGGACATTATTAAGATAAATGATTACATGATGTTTATAACACGGTAATAATTGATATAAATGGAATAATAAACATGAAAAAGGTTCTTAAGAAAGTATAAATTTACTCATATTTATTATAAAAGAGAATAAAGAACGAACGGGTCAAGCCAGACATGAGGTAAGGGACTTCGTCTCAATCAAATTTCATTGAGGAATATTTTGATTTAATACACAATAATTTTATACACTTTATAAAAACCATTGACATTTCATTTCATTCAATGGGAATATTTTTCTATGAAGTGTTTTACTAAATAACACAAAATAATTTTTCTTTTAATGTATGCAGTGACAACGACCTTTCCACCGACACGAGCATTATTTGATCATTGGCTTCCTTAACTTGCTATGATGTTTTAAAATGAAAATAAATAAAATATACTCATTTACATATTTTGGTATTGAAAATGGTTTTTATAATGGATTTTTTGTCAATATATTTAATGGATATATTTTGATTGAAATGTTGAAATTTAATCCTTCCTTTAATATTGTTTTTTGTGTTATGAATATGTTATGGTTCTTGGTCATTATTAAATATACGGTTGGTTCCATGATAAACCATGGGAGGGTGAGCCCAAGATTGTTCTCAATTGAATTGGGTAATGTGATGAAGGTAAACATGAATGTTTCTCCTAAGAGACTTAGGGAATATACGATGATGGGTATTCCCAATGTAACTCCAAATGTAGATGTGATTGCTACAATGTAAGTATGATATGGATACCACAAGTTACCTTTATGATTTATGATTTCTAAGTGTTATTCATAAATATTATGATTTAATGTGATATGATAAAGTGATTATGTTATTTATTTAATGATAAACTAATGTTTTCATTCTATGTTTTACAACCCTTATTGAGATTTTTATTCTCATCCCATGTTTTGAAATGTTTTTCACTGGACCTAAAGATGAATATAGTTAAGGATGGGATCAAGGATAAGTCATGATGTCTAAGACATTCGACTATAAATGACCCTTTTTTCAATATTTTTTATTTATGAAAGAAATGGAAACTGACAAGAAGTGTCTACCTTGTAATTTTGGAGATATAATGTAACAGTTATGTCCTAATTGTTTAAAAATATAATCCTAAAATGATCCTCAATGTGAATTATTCATTTAATGCATTATTATGTATTGTTTAAGGTGACGTCCTTATAATACTGATTCGTAGTAATCTAGTTCTTTCAACAAACAAAATGACATCAAAACACAGAAACAATGCCTCAATATAATTTATTAACAAATAAGAAGAATGTTTTTTGATTTTTACATTTAAACAATCTAATTTACTCATTTATATGTATTGATGTAAAAATAATTCATCCATAAAACATGTACTAATGTGTATTCAATGGTTATTGCATGTGATTTGACGGATTTTAATGCATCCAATGATATAAGGAGAGATTAATCCATTATATGATGTTGTATAACATCTGATGTTATTGTATCTAAACTACAAGAAATCAAAATCTATCTTTTGTAGTTTTTTACACATATATATCTTCTGTCTCTGACTCTGTTTCTCTCCCCTAGTCTCCTCATATTGCTGCTATCTATCCGGTTAACAGTGTGGTGTTTACACCCTCTGTTGACAAGTATAATTCTTCTTTGATATAGTCTCCTGCGGCTATTACCATTCCAAATTCCACAGATAAAATTTTTATTCCTACTTCTACCTCACGCACTGCCACTGTTTCTGTTGCTCATGGCCCTTCTCAAACTCCCCAGGCATGTATTTTCCCCCAGTACTGTATTGTCCTACCGCCGGACTCTATAAACCCTCTAACAGAACAAACTCATACTCATGTAGCTGTGAATGTTCCTTCTATGGACTGTCCTGCCATTATTAGTACTCCAGTTTCTAAACCTCTTTCAAACTCTAGTTTGAAAATTGATGCCTCTCCAATTTCTGAAACCCATGAGGCCAAACAGAATCCTTCTTCCTCCCTTATGGTTATGCGATCTCAAAGGAATAAAGAATCTGGAAAATAAAAAAAGGGTTCTATCCTAAAATGGAAACAAAAATGAATTTTCTCTATTGGAATATCCATGGATTGGCTAACAATGACACCTCCACAACACTTACTCATAATCCAGATTTCATTTCCATCTCATAACCTAAAGTCAACATCAAACTGATCTTCATGAGATTTGGTGCTCTGAATTATAGTTTTCTAGGTTCTTGTAAAAATTTCCCTCAAACTAACTATATGTGGATCTTTTATCATAATACCCTTCAAAATATCAACATCTCTAAAAATACTAAGCAATAGCTTACCTTTGATTTCTTGTTAAATGGTCGGAATACCTTTTTCACTATGGTTTATGCCAATAATTGATATCAATATAGAAGGGTTTTATGGAATGATCTTTTTGTTATAGCTAACTTCATTTAGGACCCTTGGGTTGTTATGGGAGACTTCAACGCCATCCTTAACTCTTGTGAAAAAATTGGTCCCTCGCATCTTTCTATATCCTCAAGGGAATTCAGGTCGTCTATTAAAGATTCTATACTTTTCGAAGTCACTCTTACTGGTGCCAAATATAATTGGTACAGAAAACACTATAACAAAACATTTGCCGGTAAGCTCGACATGGCTTTTTTTAACATGAATGCCCTTGATATTTGGGATAATATATCTAGTATAACTCTACCTAGACATAATTCCTACCATCACCCTAATCTAGTTATCTTCCTTATGAATGACTATAAACTTGTTCTTCCTTTCAAATTTAATAATGCTTGGTCTTTGAATCTTGATTCTATCACTTTTATTAATATCACTTGTAACTCTCTGAAACACCATCAGGATTTCTTTGCTTGTATGTTCAAGTTGAAAATCCTATAACAGGCCCGTAAAGGATGGTGTAAATCTACTAAATATCAAATTGATCTAGATATTTCCTCTCTTGAAAATGAACTCAGCTGCGTGAAAACTAAAATCACTATTTCAGATTTTAATATGGATCACCAAATAGAAGCAGATATCTCCCTCAAACATAATTCCTTGCTCAAATTTAAGGATAATATTCAGAAGAAAATTTTTAGGTTTAAATGGCTTGCCAATGGTGATCATAATGCTAAATTTTATAAGTCACTCCAAAGAATCAGAAAGGCCAATCGTCCTCTTTCTAAGCTTATTCATAATGATTTGATCATTGATTCTGATGAAGACATAACGGATCACATCATATATTACTTTTATTAAAATTTTAATGGCCCAGAAAGAAATATTGATTTCAGATATGATATTATTCCCTTGATGGTTGATGAAAGAGACAATTAATCTCTTTTAAGCACTCTTATTGATCATGAAATTAAAGATACCATCTTTGGCCTTAATCCAGATAGTGCGCCTAGTCCAGATGGGTTTAATAATGGCTTCTACCAAAGTCATTGGGACACTATCCACAATGATGTTTGTAACCTAGTTAAGGCCTTTTCATTCAGGGATCTCTACCTCATGGAATCAATGCTCAATTTCTAACCTTAATAACTAAGGTTTAAAATTCCTCTGAGATCCATCAATTCAGGCCTATTTCTCTCATTAACACTCTTTATAAGATCATTACCAAAATTATTGCAAATAGACTGGCCCCTATTTGTAATAAAATAGTCTCATGGAATCAGTTTGGTTTTATTAAAGGAAGGTCCATTCAAGACTATATTTTTCTTGCCTCCAAATGTACCAATATTATAAATAAAAACACTAGAGAGGGTTGTGTGGCCATCCAACTTGATATTAGAAAGGATTTTGACACTATAGACTGGAACATTATTTTCAACGACTTACAAAACATTGGATTTGATGATTCTTTAATTGGAATACTTAAAACATTATTTCACTCTGCTTTTATTTCTATCCTGATAAATGGAACCCTTAGAGGTTTTTTAAAATGTTTTAAAGGAGTTAGGCAGGGTGACCCTATTTCTTCAATCCTCTTTGTTATCATTGAGGATTACTTAAGAATACTTCTCAATAATCTGATAGCTCAAGGAAACCTTAAGCCTATACAAGTTTCCAGAAACTTAAATACCCCTACCCACCTTTTATATGCAAGATGATATCATCCTATTTCTTAAAGGGGGTCAAAAAAATATTCATGTCCTCAAGAAAGCTCTTCATCACAATGAGGAAGTCTCAAGACAAGAAATTTCCTAGAATAAATCGTATATTTTTTTTGGAAAGAGCTTTCATGTTAGAATAAAATATAGCATTACTACCTATCTTGGAAATAAATAGGGTCTCCTAACTTTCACTTATTTGGGTGTCACAATTTTTTGGGGTCATCCTAAAGAAAGATACATTGCTAATATCATTGATCAAATCATAAAGCAACTATCATCTTGGAAAGGGAAGTCTCTCTCCATGGCTAGAAGGATATGTCTGGTCAAATCAACCATTTTCTCTAAAATGGTCTACTCTCTTATGATTTATAAATGCACTGTCGGCATATTCAGGAAAATTAATACATATATTAAAAACATCATTTGGACTGGAAGTATCCATGATAGGAAACATTCCACTATCCCTTGGAAATTTTGTTGTAAACCGATTGTCAAAGGTGGCATTGGAATAAAAAATTTAAAGCTTTTCAATAATGCTCTTCATGCCCATATTACTTGGCATATTATTAATTGTACTTATAAAGCTTCCGAATTCTTGAACCTTAGATTCCACTCTAAACTCTTAAATGGGAATTTTAATTACATCAACTCTTTGATCTGGCCTTCAATTAGGGACTCGTACCACAAGATCATGGAAAATTATAGATGGATGGTTAGTATTGAATATTCCATAATTTTTTGGTGTGGTAAATGGTGTGGTAACCCCATGAAATCTTTTTTACCATATAATATTATTCCTAAAGATACTAGTCATTCTATAAAAGATGTCTTATGTTTTCATAGAAACTTCCTCCCTGAAAATATTGTGCAGATTATTGATAACCACCATTTTTCTTTTAATGGTGACTTCCTTGTTTGGGAACCTGCTCCAAATGGCATCCTAGACTCTAAAAACATTTATAAGCATAACTTTTCTGGAGATGAATCTAACTTAATTTGGGTGAGTCATTTTAACAAGCCTTGGATCAAACCTTCTAGGATCACCCTCATTTGGTGCATTGCTCATAATAGATTACCTAATGAATCCTGTCTACAAACATTTTGTATACAACTCTGTTCTAAAAGTCTCTTGTGTAATAAACACATGGAGGATGTTGATCATCTCTTTTTGTCGTGTGTGACAACATCTGCATTATCGAATTATGTTCTTGAATTATTTAATTGCAGATGGCCCCTATCTAACTCTATTTGTTTGTTTCTTAAAAAATGCATTAGATATGATGCCTCTCCCCAGGTTAAAAATATATTTCTTGCGGCAGTGGCGGAACATCTACATGAGATCTGGTACATTTGAAATGATCTTATTTATAAAAAACACTCACTTAGTCTGAATGCAGGAAAATCACAGATTATTATTGCTATTCATGAAGCTAGTTCAATTCAAACAGACTATAGCAACAACTTTGTTGCCGACTTTGAGATCCTTTTCCATATCAGTGTGGCTGTCATTTTCCCAAGGACCAAATGTTCCGTTGAAGTATTTTGGAAATCACCGATGCCGGGATGGATCAAAGTGAATGTTGACGGTGCTTCTAAAGAAAATCCAGGCCCCACCACTTGTGGTGCCATCTTCAGAGACTCAACTAGCCAATGTCAGGGTTTCTTCTATGATGGATGTGGACATTCTTCATCCTTAGAGGATGAAAGGCTTGGGGTCATCCATGCAGTTGATTTATCCCTTAAAAGAGGCTGGCGAAATATCTGGATTGAAAGTCACTCTACCACTATCATTCATGCCATCTGGAATGGCATCATTCATCTTTCCTGGCCACTCACCAACCTTTGGATGAATTTTCCGAACTCTCTTCATTGGATAGATTACATAGCTACTCATCCCTACCATGAAGTGAATGTTGTTTCATATGCTCTTGCCAACAAAGGAGTTCATCGGAGCATGACTTGGCTGGACACTCTTCCAGCTGACTTATTATACTTGTTTGATAGAGATTGTAAAAAAATACCATCTTTCTATCTTTTGTAATCTTTTACTTATCAGTAAATTGTTCTTTGGTCTTTAACCAAAGCATTTCCTTTTAAAAAAATGATACTCAGGTTTCTAATGCTTTCCATTTTCTGGTAAGTGTGGTTGAGGACATTCTAGGAAAGGGATATAGTTTTTGTGTGGAAAAAACACTTAATCCAACCAATGGGTTCATATTGAGGATATTTAAATCTCACAATGGTGATTCCTAAGATCCTATTACAGATCAAAATATTTATTTATATTAAATCGAATGCATTCTATAGATTTTATTTATTTTTGGATAATTTACATCCTTTAGGGTATTTGAGTTGTTAATTAATAATCCATGTGATGTTTTAATGTTTCATTGTTTTACATTACAATTCCAATTAAATTTCCATTATACTTATATAGTTAACTAGAATGTAATAAATTAAAGGTATTTTTTTGTGCCACTGATTATTTTAAATTTTTAAAATTTCATATATTCCTCATTTCTAAGAAGATTATATCATCTAAATGATGTACATCTTGAGTTGGATGAAAATTGTGTGAAATATTCTAGACAATAATTTACCGCTTATGATAAAAATATATACAATATTTAGGATAAATAATGTTACCATGTTGAATTATCTTTGAAAATTTTATGATTTCTTCTCTAATCTCAAAATTTGGTGTTTACCCTAGAATGATATTTAATTGAATTTTTGGTATGTTGGATACTATTTTATTTTCACAATTTATTAAATAAATGATATTCTATGATCATGAATGTCAATATTGATAGAGATATCAACCAAACCCAATATAAATCATTAGTTGGTTTTTGGAATATCATAGTTTATGATATGATCTATTCATAGAGTAAAACATGCATGAAATACAAAAATATATTACGTAATATATTATGGTATATAAAAAGCCATGATATGGAGATATCATGCATTTTCCTTATCATGTAATAGTTTATGATATGGGAATTTCATAAATATATGAATCATATTTTAGGATAAATTTGGATTCTTATGTTTATGGATGTCTACTATGAATTGATTATTTAATATTTATACCATATCAACATTTAATATGATCAGTTTTGTTGATTTATACGATGAAATTTTTACGAAAAAGGTTGGGCAATTGGTTCAAAATATGTAACTAAATTCAATTTTGTCTTCTGTTTAAGAACATTGGAGTAAAATAAGGGGTTGATTCAAAATAATATATAACCCATGTATAAGGATGAATTTTCCAAGAGAATAGTGTGTGTGATCCGATCATAATATTTCCCCATTGATTTTTCTAAATCCATATTCCTTATACCTTTTTATGTTATGAGTGAAAATAGGTCATTATGGTTGTGAGGTGGATTACACTCATGAATTAGAAGATTCTTTTAATCTCTGGATACACATTTAAGGTAATGTTTTTTATTTCATAGCAAAGATAATCAACTGCACTGATCAAATAATGATGATTGGCTATCTTTAGTGAATGTTTAATGTTCTCTATTTATATTTTGTATGGTATATATTTTTCATAGCTTTTTTATCATGTGTTTGATGTTTCTTCTATGTACCACAATATTTAAAAAACTTCTATAAGATCCTTAGAAACCCATTAGTTGTTTTAGATATTTGTAAAAATTTAGAATCTAGAAATAATTTTAAAAATTGATTTTTTTTACCATATTTTATATTATAATTCCTATTATAAACATTGATATGTGATTTTAAAATGTGGTTACTCTTATGTTATTAAATATGAAATATGGGGATATAGTGAGATTATTCAGGTAAAAAATATGTTTATTTTACTTAATTTTCATTATTTAAACATTATATATCAGACATAAATGACCAATACAATAATCCCATGGTTTATTGTCTTTGGATATTAGATATAGAAATATGTTAACACATATTATTTTTTTTTAGAATCTCTGAAAAAATTGTCCACACATAACAAATTCAAACATTTAATAACAATGTAAATAGAGAAACATAATAATTAGTTATCCTAAACACTAAAGGAAATATTTTATTGAATAATAAATGTGTTAAATAATAAGCATTTGACAAAAAATGAACATGGGAGAAATATATGATTAATATGATTATAGAATAATGGGTTCCTTTCATATTTTATGATAAAAGGTTAGGTATCCTCAATGTATCATATATATATCGAGGTGTAAGAATAAGGTAACATGAAAAAATAAATATGAGCCCTCGATTATTAAAAATCCATGTCGTATAAACATTAGCATAGAGAGTTTTAATACTGAGAAAATTGATCATATCAATCATTTCTACACATTATTTGGTGAACATAACTAATCCTGATCATTTCCACACGTTATTTTGTGAGAATATTTATTCACAATCATGTACACAGATTATGTTGTGAACATATATAATTTGAATCATGATCATGTATTATGTTTTCAGTGTAGGTAATAAAATTGTTTAACCACCATATGTTGTGAACACATCTTATCACAATCGTGTCAATGAATTATTTTAAGAGATTCAAATCATAACTCAATGAATTAGGGGAATATATTGGACCCAAAAGATATATAATGATAAACTGTTTATATGTGTTTCATATGAATTCAATCATATGGGGAAATGTGAAAAATCTAGGGAATTAATGTGAATAATAATAATATTTCTCATAATTTTTTTATTCATTATCGTAAAAATTAAAATCTATGTGACCTTAAAAAAATGTTCATTAATGTGAAAAAACAATTTTTAAATGTCATTAAAAATTAATACTGAATAATTAAACATTGAAAATAATTGTTTCTATTAAATAAATATATTTTCAGATTAAAAATATAATAACGCAAATAAATTCATTATTAAGCTATTTGGTAGGATTTAGAGAAAAACCACAATGTAAAAGTGTTATAAAATTTCATTTTTAAATTATTTTAATATAAATATGAAATGTATATATGTTAATACATATTTCAAATTGTAGATAATAAATAATGTAATGGTTGTTAATAATTTTTATGAACATGGAGGAGAAATAGTATATATAGGTGAAGTAAATTTTTCATAACAACATCATATTTTCATGAAAAATGGAATCCTTAAATGAATATTATGTTCTATGAAAATTTAAATTTCGTATATAAAGAAGAACAAATCTAGTTAATATCAATATATTTAAGTATATAACCTTCATAGAAGAACATAGTAAAATAAAAATGAATATGGCCCAATGAAATCGAAATTGAGTCAACAAAACCCTTAAACTTCTTAAATTTTTGAATAGAAATCCCTTGAAATAGAGAAGATGAAATGGATTTGTAAATACATTTAATTTAATGAGAAAATTTATAAAAAGTAATATGTGTGTTATTATATACAATTTAAAAAAGAAGATTTGGTGGATGTGGAACATAACTAAGTTAAGGTAAATTTAGATGAGAAAACATTATATTCTTAATAGCTTTTATTTCAAAATGGAAAAATTTATAAAGTAGAGTGAATGGAAAATATTTTGGAAATCCATGAATAAATTTAGAGGAATATTCATAAATAAAAATATATTGGATAGAGCGAAGATTCAATCTTATTGAGATATTTAGAAATTTATTATAACTCATTGAAAGGAAATGTAGTTTACCAAAATCCTTACGACTTTGGTAAATTCAAGAATCAAAGTTCTAATGATGTTTGTGTTAGTACCAGAAGGGGTGACAGAAATGTGCATAGAAGTATGAAATGTCATTATATTAAAAAAATAATCATTTTTTAAAATTTCCAAGAAGAAAGCTATTGGTTCAAATATATAATAATTCAACCACATTGATAATAAGAAATGAGTGATAAAATATAATTCATAATGTAAAAATGATGAACACGGTATATTTTTATATAGGTTTCAATATTTATGATGCTAGTACACTATTTATCCATATTATGAACTACAAGACATGGAACATACTATGGGCTGCAAATTATAAATGAGAGTGAAAAATCTTTACATATTTCAATTTAGCACCTCGATACTCAACTCACACACCTTTCCTTTTACTATTTCAAACAATAATGAGGCCTTTTATTAGACAAGAACCATCTTATACATTTGAGTCTCAATCTAAACCTCTTGTCTTTTTGTTTTTGTTTTTGAGGGAACCCTATATGTTATCAAAGAAAACATAACACATTGTTTTATTGGTATCGACCCAACCTAGACATTCAACGTCTCAATCCTGACTTCTTCTATGTTATCGGTCAATAGGAAACGATAATTTTAATGGGATAGACTAAATAGAGATTCATACTAGATAATTAATTTCCTAAAAAATTACAAATTTATGAAAAAATATCATTGTTTAACCGTTTAGATGATTGTCAATGATTATTTTGAAGAATGAATCAGGTAGTGTTCATACCCTTCTAGATGCTGAAAAAGATAATATTGGGAATCTAACATTATAATTTTATTAAGAAGAAAAATTATCAATATATAAGATTAAGTTTCATTTAATGAAAAATTAACCTCAGGAATTTTTCCATTTTATACCCCAAAATAATAATGACAAACTTTCTTCATAAATTTATTGGATATAATATTCATGTGGATGATAGTTTATTATATTGTAAAAAATATCCATTCTCTATAGAAATAATCATTAATAGTAAATATATCAATAAAGGTTGATAGAAAAAAATTTTCTAATACTCCCATAATTCTTGAAAGGCAATATCTTAATATTAGAAAAACATTTCTAATTTTAATTTTGAAATTTATTCCATTCATTTTTACCATTAAATATTATTTCCAAAATAAATTCATTTTTATTTTTCATAGAAGAAAGATAATTAATATCCTCATAAAATCATTTATTAATATTCATTAAAATGAAACACAAGACATATAAATGAATAAATTTTAGAATAATTAATATAGTAATTTATAATCCATAATAATATCAATGAAAACATTTCTAATAATATCAAATACAACTCTTCATAGATCAAATGACTTGAATTTCAATATTTCACATTCCATAAATAGTATGAAATTTGATACATGTTAAATCCCTTGTAAATAATATTTAATAAGTCATTAATCAAATTAAACATTATTCACATGCATTGTAATTAATTAATGAGTAATTATAGACAAAAGTACAACCTTTAAAATACCTAAAATAAACTTCCAACAATAAAAAATTCCAAATATAAGATAGAAAAATATATGTTTTATAATAACCTCTATAATTCAATAAAATAAAATTCCCAAATCCTTGTATATATTTTACGTAATAGATTAACATAAGGATATTCACATGTACAATTTAAATAAGAGAATCGATATATGATAATTTAAATATGTCAAATTAAATTCTTGAATTCATGGAAGGGAATCCGCATAATATTTACTCACTACATAGGAAAATAGTTCACATATGAAATACTATTCATATAATTAAATATTCTCTTATCCATTTCTGTTGAAAAAAAATATTCTCATGTAGCTGAATTCATGTAAGGAGTTTTGGAAATTTTAAAACTTTTTTAAATTATTATATTTATGAATAAAAAAATTACATTGTAAATTGAAGAATTGGTTTTGGGTCTTGTTGGCATATATTAGATAACATTATTTAATTTAAAAATAATAATGAATAAATTTAATTGGAGTCATTTATCCCATGTAAATATCAAAAAAACTATAGAAAAAATGTTCTAAAAAACCGAAGGATTAAAACTAAAAACATATTTTAATTTCTACCCTAATTTATAACATTATGCATATATATTCCTAAATTTATTTCAACTAATTAAAAAAATATAATTTTATTAAAATTACAACTCAATAATAATCACCCGATTTGGTGTTTTGTAGCTCAATATATTTTCAATAAACATAACGTACCAAATTCTCTAAAATGTTCTATGTGGTTCCTAAATTCATAACACAAATTTTAATTTGGTTATCTTTATTTCAATTTATCTACATGGAGAAAAATTTCAAAACATTTGAAAATGATATTTTAAATTCTAAAAAGAATTTATTATATTTTTTACTCAATATGAAAATTATAGAACATGTTTTAAACAACCAGAAACTGAAATCTAACAATATTTCCATAAAATAATAAGATCATATATTCAATGTTAAGAAAAATTAATCAAAACAAAATTCCAAGTATCAAAACTTATTAAAGGAAACACAAAAAAGATAAATATTTTTAATTATCAAAATGTAAATTGATTTATGAATCCACTCAAGTTATTTCTGCTTTTGGATAATTATAAAATTATAATTTCAAAAATTATCCCCACTTTTATAATTATTAAAAAAATAATGTTTGAAAAGAAAACTATTCCCTTTTAAATTAATAATAAATGTTTAATTAATTTTTTACTATATATATATATAATAAAAATTATATATCATAACATTATTAAACATATATATTTCAATAACATATATCATTATTCCACTTTAAATTCAATAAGAAATATATGATGAGTATAATGTTTATGATTTTAATGAAAAATAATAATAGTAATTTCCTAGAAAATATTTTCATGAAATAAAATACAATAGATCTTAATTTAACATCTTTCAGTTTTTATGATAAGTCCAAGTATAGTAATATAATAACAAGATATGTTTAGAAATTAAAAAAATTAATCAGAAAATACTGATTACATATTTCAATAGACAGTATAGAATTTTAAAATTTCCATTATATAAATAATCATGCTCAACCTCCACATAAAATAAAGAATCAAATATGATTCTCCATGACTTTAGGGGAATTAGAATTTCTTTGTAAAATAATAAGACAATAACATGAATATACAAAAACCGACATTAAAAAAATGGAAATCAATAAATATTTTAACACTATGATAGATCATGAAAATAATATTTAAAAACATATTTCATAAAATGAAAACATCGCATGCTAATCATTCATTACTGATGATATTTAAAACACATAATATTCATGTTTGGAAAAAAATCCCTCAAGGTAACATTGATGCATTTATTTGATGATTATGTTTGATGGGAAGGATGGTTTCCATGATAATATGTGGACTTATAGAGAAAAGTTTGATATGTTATGAGGATAAAAAACCACGAAAATGGAATGTGTACAATAGGGGTTGTACAAAAACATCATATTCAAGATGGTCTAGTTTCCCAATGTTTGCATTTTTTTATAGGATCCAAAATTGGAGAATGGATAAATTTGATTTTGGAAAATGAAGTTATATAGAATATAGAAGTATATTTCAAAATATTTTCAAAATTCATGTTTTTTAATCACCACATAAAAATATGAAAAAGGAAAGAATCCTATGAAATATATGAAATCTCGTGAAAGTTGAGTTTTCATGACATAGTTTTACGCACTCAATGTTTTGTAAAATATGGTTTTTTGCACTCAAGAAGGATCATAAGCACACATTAGAAGATGTGTCAATATTCTATGGGGGGCCCAGAATAGACTATAAATAGATTGATACCCATAATATTTCATTAGCTCAACACTTAGGGGAATTCTGGGCTATGGATTGTGTAATAGTTGAGCGCGAGAGGAGTTGCAAAAAAACTGTTTTGTGGGAAAACAATAAAATTTTTATGCAATTTGTTTCTCTATATTAGTGAGAGGAATTTGGGGATTTCATGGACAAAGAATATGTTTTTTGCGCACGGAATTAATGTTGTGTGTAATACAACCAAATGTTTCATGAAATATTTATGTTTCGTAAAAAATAATGTTGTAAAATGTTATTAATAAATTTGACAAAAGTGGATCTTCAAGTGATCAAAAATATATAGGTTAGGATGTAATAATTCATGAAAACGAAGGGACCTATATGTCCATAAACTGTGTGTGAAACCTATTCAAAAGAAGTGATAAAAAGGAAGAGGAAGAATGTGATCCTTTCCACCAAAATTTATCCTAAGAAAGAGGCTCAAGGGGTGACCTTTGTGAAAGTAGTGAGTTGTCCCTAATCCTTGAAATGGTTTTGAACCTTCTAATTAAATTTATCTTTCCAAAACATTGTAATTTTCAAATGAGCCTTAATGGGTTTGGTACATCAGAATATTGTTATTATATGCTAATTGAACATAGCCTAATGATGGTGAACCATGTAAAATCACTATGTCCCATGCATAATTTCATTTATGTTAATACACTATTATATGTTAAATATATAGGATCATTTAATTACAAAGAAACACAATCTGTATGGGTTTTTATTTTAACCGTTCATACCCAAATTCATCCCCCTTCTAAGGGTATCTAACATAGTGGTTCTAACAACTGCCTTTAATTTATCATTGAATATTGAAAATATAATTGTCAATATTCCCAAATAAAAATAATAAATCGCATTCCAACATGATTGAGATAACCGTAATCAATGAAAACATTTATTAAAAATGATTTGTAATTGAAGTAAGGATTCATACAACTTAATGAATTCATTATATATATCAATTAAAACAATTTAAATTCATAATTAATATTTAAAAACAAGACTAACCTTACTCAAACTAATTATCACTTTTCAAAATGAAAATATCAAATTATTATTTACAAAATTATAATTCCATAAGTGAAATGACCTCTAAAGACATTGTTTGATATTATAAGGATCCATGAATCATTTCACACGATATTCAAAAAAAATAAGGTAGCCAATTTTATAATATCAAAATATTAATCCTGAATAACATATTCATTTTCCTTATAAATATATTAACTATATTATATAAAAATGGAATTATCCCAAAAAATGATAGAGTATTTAATCTTAGCCAGAGTTAATTATTCTATCATATAAATATTATAAAAACATGTTAAGAATAAAACAATATTGACATTATTTCCAGACATAAGAGTCATAAAGTATATGTTACCTTGGTATAATTAATGGATTTAATTTACGTGAATAAGAATACACACCCTTACGTACCCAAGTAGTATATATTTTTTAATATTTTTCCTTGAAATCATATTTGGTAACAAAAGTCATTTTGTTACCAAAATATTGAGTGAAATTCAAAGGGAAATCAGAAGAATAATTACTGAAAGATAGATATTTAAATAAATTAACTGAAAAGATTCAATTATATTTTCCTTTCAAAAATTTACTTCTAAACATAATAAAAACAGATGAATCAAAAGATATTCCATTCATTTTATCATCACATTTCTTGAAATAATAAGTCTTGATAAAATTAACATTTGAAAAAAAATTATTAAATATTATAACTTTCTAGAAATCCATTTCATTTCAATCCTTATCCAATTCATTATTTAAATTTTTATTTTATTTGTTCGTAAATCTCAAATCATAAAAAACCTTTTTTATATGGGGATGAATTTTTGTTTTTAAGAGTTTCATTTTTATTTTTAATATTGTTACATTTATATTTAAATTTAGGCACACAATCAAACAATAAAATAACTATATTTTGTTGATATTCATTATTTTTATAAAAAAATCTATAATCATATCATATTTATATTTATGTTTCAAAACGTCAGGAAAAATATTCATGTTACTGACATTTGAAATTTAATGTGATAAAACCTTCCTATCTTTGACAACATTATTAAATTAAGAAGATAAGTACACTTTATTTTCCTAAAGACTTCTATATTTTTTTGAGGGATATATGTTTAGAATTAATGTAATTTATTTTATTTCTATAAATAACACATTTCCTTTGAACCCTCAATATGTTGCTCATTATTTCTAGAACTAACAGAAGAATGAGAATTAGAATTTAAATCACTATCTTTACATATAATTTCCACATATATCATTCCATCAACTCTATCATATGATCCAAGATCACATGAAATGATATGTGGAGGTGAAAATATTAAATTTTTTTATGAAATTATATATTAGTAGCCCCTTTTTAATTTCACCTTTTTTATGAAATATTTAGAATAAATCCGTGATGTCATATTTTTTCTATCTTTATTTCAGACCTTGCTTGAAGTTTTGAGCATCAGACTATTGGGATGAACATGTCCTCTCTTCCTGAATCCATAAAAAATATTATTTGGAAAAATCGTGGTTCAAATTTGAATTAAAATTAATGATATCCACATCAATAAAATGATGTTTTCCCCCTTTGTGAATGGAATCATTTTTTTTCATCTATCCAAATTTCCAATAATTAGAGAAAAATGATTTTTGGATCCTACTACTTCATCAGTATTTTTTTGCAATTTTTTTTCAAGTCTCACTAGTATTGTTTCTACTAATGACTTGGTCACAAAATCTCAAGAAATAATAAACAAATAAAATTCAAGACCATATCATTAAGATATTATCTAATAGAAATTCTAATTAAAAATCAACTAGATCATATTTAAGTAAATCATCAGACATGATCACAATATCCCCTTATATAATATCAATACTCTTTATAAAAGATTTTATCTAGATATTCCATTGATGATACTTATTTCCTCTGAATTTTAGTGGCACTGTTGGATTCAAAACATTATTAATCTTTAATTAATCAATCATTGAATAGGATCACACACTTATTCATATTAAAGACAATGATAAAATGTTATAATAATAATTATAAAAAATTATTCATAATATATACTCAATGATCAAACCATTAATATCAAATATGTGGTATCAAATATAGTGACTAACTAATTTATCCTCCAAGGATTTTCTGATGATACCAAGTGTGAGGTACCGAGAAGGTCAACTAACTAAACATATCCTTACAAGTTGAAATCTCTTATTCCAATTGGTAGGTATGAAGTTAAAAATAATAGTTCTCACATACTAAATGTTCATGGATCTGCAACAAATTTTTTTACTAGATGGTGTGATGAAAATGGAGAAGAGGAAGGTGAATTTTATTTCTTTAAAAATAATAATTAGAGTTTGAAATTTTTTAGAAGAAATTTATTTGTTCAAATATTAAATTATTTCACTACAATAATATAAGAAATGATGGAGAATATAAAATTAGTAATGTAAAATATAAACATAATAGATTTTTATAGTGGTTCTTATTGAAATGATCTTAGACCATTCTTCACCCCTCTCATTAACAACGAGATTTGGCATCCACTATAATATATAAATTTTCATTGAGAGTGAAAAATATTTACATCCAAATTTTTAACATATAGAGGATCAACCCAATTCACATCCCATTTATGGGTTATGGAAATAACCCATCCTTCTACAGGAGAAGACCCAACCTAGATTTTTAAAGGCCCAAACATAATATCATAACTTTTTTAGGGTTATATGAAACCTATTTTTTAAGGATTAAAACATAAAATAGACTTTCACTGTTAGAGACCCTTCTTATACATTCATAGGCTCAATTCTATCCTATTTTATGTTATGGGCCTAGAGAAAACCATTATTCCTAGGGGATAGAATAAACCTAGACTCCTCTTAAAGAATTACTTTCATCTATGAATTTTTTGGTCAAATAGAACCCAATATTCTAAGGGTATTATATAAACACATTATTCTATGAGAAAGTCCAAACCAAAAAATACCTTTTGTTTGGGTACTAGAAATCCATGTAAGGTGAAATAAGTGAGACAATATAGCCATATAAGTTATAGCATAATGAAATAAAGAATATATCCCAGTGAATAGTGGTCGATTAATATGTTATAGAATGAATTGTGTAGTACTCATTACCTTCTAGATGTGGAAATAGTGAATCTCAAAAATATATAACTGTTTATTCAATAAGAAGAAGAATAATGAAGCTTCAGGAGAGAGTTGTGAAAAATATAGCATGAATGAAAAAAGAAGAGAAATTTCATTTTCCCTACACTATATGCCTTACAAAATTTAAAATTTTTTTTTACCACTTTTCTCATAATAAATTACTATTATATATTCTTTAAATAGAATAAAAATTTATTATATTATAAAAATAGAAACCTTTCTGTAAAAAATAAGGTGTTAATCCTAAATATATCAATAGCAATTGAAAATAAATTTCTTGAATAATCCCATAGTTAACGCAATCCCAGATCATAGTATTCAAAAAGAATTAAAATTATAATATTTAATTTATACAAAACATTCATACCATTCATTATCATTTCACATAAAAATTATTCATGTGTATTTATATAAAAGAGAGATAATTAATATACATGTGAGTTATCTTTCGATATTCTCTATAATAAAACACATGGTATACAAATAATCTAATTTAGAAACATTAATACAATATTAAATGATACTTATTAATATCTTTAAAAAAATCCATGATGACATCTAATACACACACTTAATATTTCAACTAATTTGAATTCGAATATTTCAGCTTTCAGAATATTCAATGTGAATATCGATAGATGCTTACTCACATAAATATCATATTTAATTCCTCATTTAAAAAATTAATTTTTTTTCAAGTATTATAAATAATTAATTAGTTATATAATAAATTTAACACTTCAAATACCTAATATAAACTACAACGAACATGAAACAACATATATTATGTAATTTATAGAAAATATACTTGTTATAGAATAATAATTAGAATTTCACATAATCACAATGCCAAATCCAAGTATGTGTTTTACATAACTTATTCAAATAGGGATATCCACAAGTTGTTACAGTTATGAAAATTATCTAGTCTAATTTTCAAAGGCGTAACGATATAGCCGAATACATGTAATGGAATACATGTAACCATTTATCACTATATATCCAAATAATTTACATAGAAAAACCATTTTTTCATAACAGAATATCCAAATATTAATTTCCACCCATGAAAATTTTATCACGTAGCCGAAATCAAGTAAGGGATTTTGAAATTTTGAAAAACTAATTTACTTATAAAACCATAGATCTAAAAATCCCGTATAAATGGAATAATTATATTTCATTCTAGAAGACACAAATTTATATAATTTCATTATATTTTTAAAAAGTAAATACTCATATTAATTGGAGTTATATAGCTTATGTAATCACCAAAATTGGGAAGATATACTATTCAGAAAAACAGTTTATTTTACACTGTAAACATGTTGTAACCTTTAACAAAATGTATAACATGATAGAGAACTATTAATAGTTTTATATCATCCAATAAAATTTATATAATTTATTAATACTTCCAATGCAATAATAATCAACCAATTTGGAGTTATATAGATCAATATTAAGTTAAAATACCTGAGGTAACTAATAATAGAAAATCATCTATATAGGTCATAAATCTGGAACATGAATTTTAATTTAGATGCTTGAATTTCAATTATTATACATGGTGATAAGAAAAAACCCTAACTAAATTATATTTCAATGTCCAAAATTATAGATTATGGTTGAAGCAAAAGCATGCGGTGGTGGGAAACATATTAAATTTATTTAAATATAGAGTTTCTTAAAATCATATATAATGATATTGTACATAAAATTTGATATTAATTTATTTATTATTTTATGAAATGACTAAAAAATATGTGGATTATTTCTTTGATGTAGATGTTGATTTTACAAAATCACACATTTTTTCATTCATCTTGATATGTGGATCCAAAAATAGAATCCATCTAGAAGTGATTCACAAATATTCCATTGATCTCCAAGTAACACTAATCAATCTCTGAGTTCTAGCACGGTGAAGGGATTTGTTATCATTATTACATTTTAATCTCATTTCCATTGGTATTGAAGGAATATTTATTTTGTTTCTCATTCTTAGTATAGATCGTTAAGGAGGATTCGAGATATAATTTTTTGTATATATAAATTATCTATTTTCTATTCCACACACAATTTCAAAAGGTATAAACATATATTAATAGAGCAAGGTCTTAGGATGAAATATTATTTAATGTCATTCCTTAAAAAATATTATAACCATTAATAAAACCCATGGCATATACTGATAATTATAATTTTTTCCACATTCTAACATACATAATAAACAATATTATTTATCTATATTTTTAATTAATATATGTCACTGAACATGGTGTTGGTCTATTCAATCTCCTCTAGTATTTATTAATTTCCCAATTAAATATTTAAATTTTTCAATCATTAGTTAATATTTTCGGTTAATTAAAATTTGAATAAAATTTCTGCTAATTCTTGTTTATAATATTTCATCAATTAATTAAATTTTAATATAATTTAATCAAGATGAACCAAACCATATAGTGTGTGAACAACTAGGATTCCTTCCCATTGGCTTTAGGTGAGCTTGTCCAATGTCGGATATTAATGTCAAACAATTCATCAATTCGCCCAATATAAAAATATTATTGTCACAATGATGATTTGAACATAAGAATACTCATTTTATAATATAATCCGATTATTATAAAATCTCATCAAGTCGGTTTCACACCTGTGTCACCAGACTATATGAATGATACTTCTTTCATTGACAATTTGAAATTAATGAAGCATTTCACCACTGACATGGGATTTATTTTGATGGTTTTATTCCCATCGTAGGGATTATATATCAACTTTTTTAATTATGGTAGTTAAAAATCATTCCCAAACTTATCCATTAATAACATGTCAATTATGACGCACCCAACATACTCAACCTCTCAACGAACATATCTTAAAATAATTTTCATCAACCAATATAAGTGTGTGAGTCATGAAATGTATTTATGATAATATTATATTTTAAGGTCCTTTACACATAATAAAAGATAGGAATATACGATAAATATATACCATTCAAAATTATTATTTTTTTCCTATTCAAATAATATCACATCATCAAGACTACCAGGTGCTAACATCACTAAAAGAAGCCTTATCTATTTATGAGTATTCACAACTAATAGACTATGTACTATGTGTCCCATTATCAAATGTTATCCAACCAAAAAAAAATTATTTATGCATATCATCATAGCACATAAAGTATGTCATCATATAGGAGAAATTGTAATGCCCCGACCCTCGTTACCCTGATTCGGTGCATTATTACATAAAATTGTCATTATCACAAAATATCAAGTGTTGAAAGATAGATTATTTTAGTAGCCTTAGAAATACTATATACATTCATAAGTTTTACATTACATTATAAAATGAAAAACTAAAATGAAAAGGTCTTCATAGACCACACTCATAACCCTTATACTATACCTATAGGTCAGTCATAATATACTTCTTCGTATCCTATGAAAAATAAAACACAGAAAGGGGTTAGTTGAGATTCTAAATAAGGATAACAATATAGAGGAATCATTTATAAATAAACATAAACATTTAAGGCAATGTAAGACTAAATCTAAAGCCTTTTAAACATTAACTTCAACATAATATAGAAAAGATAAAATCAAATAATACTATTTACTTATTCAATTGGATATTCATCACGTCGAATAATCACATGCAATATCAATAGCCACTTTAATAATGATGGAATGCATAATGCTAGACTTCATAACCATATATTAATGGCCTTGTTCCAAGAATACTAAAATTAATTTGTCAAGGCCTTGTGACAAGAAAATAGTTTTTCTCATTATACCTACTAATGCATCGGGGAGCTATAGTGGCCACCACCTCTCACATACTATGTCCAATGCATTCCTCATATGAAAATTTTTAAACATAACATAAAAATTCGTATTAAAAATGGCATACGAAATGTCAATACTATATCCATAAACCATGAATGGTATAAAAATAACACATCCACAGTCAAACATATCACAAATCAATCAATACAATATGGATTTTTTGTATCATAATAAAGAAACTTTAAATAAGCTCACAATACATCAAAGGATGTTGACATAGATGAAATCAAAACTATTTTTTAGAGAAATATCGCTTTCTATATGGAAATCAATTAAAAGTCATATAATTATAAAAGAAAAAATTTATTTTGAAAATATTCTTATATTCTTGTAATGTAACATCGATGATGTTATAACGGAATAGAACAGTGGCATAGGTAGTATGTGTTAAAAAAACATTCGTACCTTAATTTTGTCGAAAAGGTCCTAGGGTACATTGTTTAGAAAATGACAGAACGATTCCTTTAAAACCATTTTACAAAAAATCATAAAATTGTATAAATTAATTTAACCCATAGACTAGTAAATAGTAAAAAATATTTGCAAAACATTTTTATAAATCATGGATGTGGATGACAAAGAGATCCCAGTAGCTACTTACGTAAAAACAACCTCGAATAATAGAGAGATTGTGAAATTAACCCTAACCTTGTACTTTAACTCGGTCGAGAGTAGGTTAAGCTCATGTATAATGGTGAAATAATTGTTATTAAATTATACAAGAACAATATATACTAATATGATATCATATATGATCTTGTAATATTTCTTTGCTAATGATATTTCAGTAGGATAATCGTTCCAGGTGTTAACCAATTCATTTTCCTTTATATCCTTGGTTACATAAGCCATGTTTATTATGGATAGGATGTATTTTATTCATATAAAGAATGATATTATGTTCTTAATTTTTTTTAATCATAAAATTAATATTAATCTTGAATGATTATGATGGGGAATGAATCTCATCTCGTTCATGGAGATGGTAATCTGTACGTACGCCCGAGTGAAAATATCATTCTTTTGATATTAAAATCATATATAACTGGATATTATATCATATGTAAAGAATCATTATAATTTTTTATTTATTATTTACATCATTTATACTCATTATTATAGCCATTCAAATGATGAAGTGTTTGAATAACAAACTACACCATGACGTGGAGATGGTAATCCGTTCGTACGCACGTATAGTGACTTTTTCATTTTTAGGTTGGACAGAATAATGATTATGGTTGTACCATTTTAATAATAACATCACAGTATATATAAGATACTAGAGTTATTGTTTTATAAATGAAAAAACAAATAAATAGTAAGTCGAAGAAGAAAAGAACATGAAAGTGGTGATGAAATATTTACCTATTCATTGGGTTCTTGCTTTTGATTTCATCAAAAGGGATCATTAATATGGCTTTATGATTAAAATAATGCCTCTAGGATGAAGGGAGGATAGTTGAGAGGATATTTGGGTAGGTTTTTGCCGAACCAAATGGATTTGATGGTGTGAATTTGAGAGAATAGGAGGTTCCCTTTTATAAGAGGGGTGAGGGTCACCTTTGGAAAAGCTTGAAATATTATTTTATAATAAAATCATTTTCAAATTATAATGGCACCAAAATTAATTATTTAAAGGATAAGGTGGGGATGGGTCTCATAACATCTCAACCAATATGTTTTAGACCTGTTTAGGTCATCATATTAACCTTATATTTTAGAATTAACTCTTAGTTAAATAGATTGACATTTACTATGTCTCTTTGTATTTTTATATTATATGTATAATAAACATAATATAAACTTTCAATTCAAAATTAAATGGATCATTAATGACATATTTATTATTATTTAATCTTTTTGGAGGATCTTTAGCTTCCTATGAATAGAATAACAATTAATAATATAAAATTTGTTTTAAAAACTCTTTTATGTCCATTTTGACAAAATTTGGTATTCTGTTATTTTTGACTTCATACGAGCATTATTACATCAAAACAATTAATCTAATCATCCCTAACATGCCATATTAACCTATAATGTTACTTTAATTCATTAAAAGTCTCAAAATAGATTTATTTGGATATTTATAATATCAATTATTTTATTCATTCATTAATAAGGTAATTACTGCATCATCATTGGGTCATAAATAAATGTAATTATTTAATGTCTAAAAATAATAAACAAAATAAAATTATTTAGGAAATATTTTTATATTTCTAATGAATATTTATGGCCTAATTTATCTTATGTATAACCCTATATTAAAAATATTTTAGTTACTAAACATTGATTTTAACTCTTTAAACTCTTCTTTAAATAAAATAATACTAGATGTCCTAATATAATCCAAGAGGAGAAAATGGGATAATATTTTATCCCAAAGGTTGTTTTAGGTCGAATTAAACTTATTCAATTGGATTAGGACATGTTTTAGGTTAATTATAATATCATTTTAACCCTTCATTAGCATATTTACTTTTTACGATGGTAAATAAAAGTAAAAAAGTTACTATTGACCAAAAAATATTTTCATCATATTTGTAACGCCCAAACCCTAGTTACCCAGAGTCGGTGCATTATTACATTAAATTGGCATGATCACAAGATAGATCAAATCTCGAATGACCGATTGGTTTAGTAGCCTTGGAAACACTAGATATATTCATAAAGTTTTACATTACATCACAAAGTGAAAAACTACTACAACAACATAGTCTCCATATTCCACACTCATATCCCCACATACTATCCATGCAGGTCATTCATTACTTACTTCTTCACATCCCGGGAAAAATAAAACATAGAAAAGGGGTGAGCTCAAATGCCCAGTAAGGATAACAATATAGGGGAAACTTTCAAAAATAAGCATAAACTTTTAAGGCAATGTATAACTAAAACAAAAGCCTTTTAAACTTGAACTTAAACATAGTATGGCAAAAGAAAAATCAAATAATTCCATTTACTTATTCACATGGATATTATACTAATCTAATAATCACATGCAATATCAATAACCACTTTCATAATGATGGAATGCATAATGCCAGACTATCATAACCACATAGCCAAGGCCTCGTGCCAAGACTACAAATAAGATTTTGTCAAGGCCTTGTGCCAAGACACTAGTTTGTCTCATGAGACCTACCGATGCATCGAGGAGCTATAGAGGGCTCAAACCATCACTTATTAAGCCAATTCATTCCTCATATGAACAGGTTTAAACATAACATAAACATTCGTATTAAAAATAGCATATGATATGTCAATACTTTAACCACAAACCATGAATGGTATAAAAATAGCACATCCACAGTCAAACATAACTGATTCGATACAATATGGAATATTGTATTGTATCACATTAACCTCAATCAAGAATAATGAAGCATGTTGACATAGATGAAAATAATCATCCAAACTATTTGAGAGAAATATCCCCCTTTTTCATGAAATCATTTAAAAGTCGCACTATTTGTCAAGAAACCGTTTAAAAATTGATTTTTTGAATCAAAGTGTCCCATACCACTTTGAAACATTCAAAAGGAGTTTTAATTTTAAAACTTTAATGTCCATATAAATAAATCCTTAAAACCATTTTTATAACATGGACATTAATGAGCAAGATTTAAAAGAATATGTCTTTAAAACATTTAAAAATGGTATTTTAGTTAGAGTTTCTAACCAAAAGAGAGACACTTGAATACAAATAATTGAGGTAATCAAAACATTGTAATATCATGAGAATAAATGGATTCATGATATAATATGTCAATGTACATTATATACACCACATAAAAGTGATTTGGTGTATAACAAGAATGAAGTCTCAATGGAATGTAAATTGAGATGAAATCTCTCATAAAATTCGTATCCTTAGGTTAAAGATAAATCAACGATATAATTATGTGTGAAAAATATAAATACACTAAATATTATTTGATATTCAGTGTAAAACAATCAAGGGACATTCAAACATATTCTATTAAAAACAACACCAATGATTTGGATGTTTATCTCAACAAATCGAGATTGAGTAAAAATTACTCTTATCAAGTTCATACCGATGACTTGAGAATTTATCAATGGAGTGATTATGTGTATAAAAAGTATATCCACAGAAAGGGGAGTGGAAATTATGGCTTAATCAAATGAATAGTGATTCCACACATAATCTTGGAGTAAAATAATCAATGAAGTATGCGTAAAGCTGAATGAGTGGAAATTGAAATTTCGAATTCCCTTATCGATTAGGTAACTTATGAAAAATACACCCATGAAAGAAGGATCATACAACAATGATGTAAATATACATTAATTAAAGTATATTACACAATGAATACAAACATGGGCATTAAACACACCACATGTAATAAATAAGTGGTGAACAATGGAATTCTCACGGAATTAAAAGTGAGATAAGAAACCCCTTACCACGTTAATCAACTGAGTCGTACGGCCAAAAGTTAATAAACACCAAATGATTTACAGAATAACATGAATATAAAGAGGATCATGATAATATATATCAAATGGAAGTACACAATACACCACTTTCAATAATTTAGTGGCGAACAATGGAAATATCACGGAATTGAAAGTGAGATAAGAAAATCCCTTACTTTGTAATTTTTCCTTGGTCAACGGTAGGTTAACCAACTTTATAATGGTGAAATAATTGTTATTGAATTATAAAATAATCATTTACTTTAATATGATATCATATATGATCTTTTAACATTGATTTGTTAATAATATCTTAGAATTATCATCATTTCGGGTGTTAACGGGTTCGTTTTACTTTGTATTCTTTGTTATGTGAGCCATATCCATTATTAATGGGTTTTATATTATTCATATCCAGAATTATATCAAGTCCTTAGATACTATTTTTAAATCATCAAATTATAATTATACTTGAATGGATATGATGGAAAATGAATCTCATCGCGTTCGTGGAGATGGTAGTCCATACGTACGCACGAGCGACAATATCATTCTTTTGATATTAAAATAATAAATAATTGGATGGTATATCATATATAGAGAATCATTATCATGTTATATTTATTATTTACATGAGTTACACATCATTATTATACCCATCCAAATAATAATAAATTGAATAACAATTACACCACGACGTGGAGACGGTAAGCCGTACGTACGCACGTATGGTGACATGTTATTCAATGGATAGATAGAATACTGAATATAGTTGTACCATATTTATAATAACATCAAAGTATATATATGATACTGGAGTTATTATTTTATAATGGTAATAACAAAGAAAGAAGAAGTGGAAGACGAAAGGAACGTGAAAAGGGGTGGTGAAAACATTATCTCTTCTTCGGGTTCTTCCTTTTGATTTGAACATAATGGATACTTAGGTTGGATTTATGATCAAACTAAGGCCTCTAGGTTGTATTTAGGAAATTTGATCGAGTATTTGGGCATGGTTTGGCCGAATCAAAAGGCTTTGAAGGTGTGATGAAATGAAAAGGAGGAGTTCCCTTTTATAAGAGAGGTGATGGGCACCTTTGGAAAAGCTAGAAATATTAATTTATAATAAATTCATATTCGGTTTCTAATGGCTAAAATGTTGATTATTCAAAGTTTAATGTGGGTATAGGTCGAAAAAAATTCAGCCAATATAATTTATACAGGTTTGGGTCACTATATTAACCTTATCTTTTAGTTTTAACTCTTAGTTAATTAGTTTGACATTTACCATGTCACTTTGTATTTTTATATTATATCGTTAATAAACTTACTATATACATCCAAGAGACCCCCCAAGAGGTCAATAAATGATATAAATATTATGATATAAGTCTATTGGCCTAACCTTATATTTTTAGGAATTTATTATCAATTTATAATTTAATATTTTTTTTAAAAACTCATTTATGTCAATTTTGACACTATTCAATAGTTGATTTTTGTGAAACAAATAACAGAATGATTACTTAGAAAAAAGTTAATTAAATCAATCCTAATATGTCATAGTAACCTATAGAATTAGTTTAATTCAACAAAAGTCTCAAATTATATTTATTTGGGTATTTATAATATCAATTATTCTAATTTTTCACTATTATGGTAATTACTGCATCACCATTGTGTCATAAATAAATTAACTTATTTAATGTCTAAAAATTATAAATAAAATATCATTATGTAGGAACTCTTTTTATTTTTCTAATGAATATTTATAGTATAAAATCCAACATATATAATCTTATGTAACAATTGTTTTTCTAAAAGATATATGCTTGTGTCATTTTTGTATTTATTTTAACTTAATTAAAATAAAGTGTCATTATCACTTACAAGTGGATCCATGGGGTCCCAAAATCTACCCAAAGATACCCACGGTCGACCCTATATTAACCAATAGGGTTAAGACACGTTTTAGGGTAATTTAGTATTATTATAATATTATTTTTTAACCCTTGTTTAACGGATTTACCCTTTAACCAAGGTAAATAAAATATTTACCGAAGTAATTATCCCAAATGTCTAAAAATAAAAGTTACCTATTTACACAATTTGAACATCCTGATTCCAAATATGGAATCCATTTTTCTAAATTCAAAACACAGAAGGGGCAGAAATTAATTTAAAATTAATTCCCGTTGTTAAAACAAAAAATGCGTTTTTAAGAGATAATAACTATCAAAAGATTGGCACTTGTTTATGTCTGGTTTAAATGTGAAATTATGTTCAATGACCCACATTGTATTACATGGTAAAAATATATTCTAAATATACTTTAAAACCACTCAAATTCATAATTTATCACTATTAATTATTTTGATTAAAAAAGTTTTTAATTAAAATTTAGTAATTTTCACTATTCATCAAAATATGAAAGTTATCCGAAAAGTACCAAAATTTCACCCTATGCTAATTTCGATATTACAAATCCAAAAATGAAGTCCATTTTGAGAGATAGAATTTATAAAATTTCAAAAAGTAGGTATTACTATTCATAACGGCAAGTTTGATTGGTTGTGGTGTGTTAAAATCTCGAAGTTGCGTACAATGCATGCCATTACATTATTCTAAGGGAAACGTACCGTGAAAGGTTGGGGTGTTACATTATACCCTCCTTCAATAAATTACATCCTCGCAATTTTTAAAATTGTGCTTGGGAATATAATTGAAAGTCCCACATCAGAAAAAGATTCAATAAAACTATCACTTTAAAAGAAATAAAGAGAGGTATAGTGGTCATCCAAGATAACCCATACTCGGATTCCATGTAGGAAAACATGGATATGGATGATAAAATAAGTGTAAAGTTCTGATGGAGAGGGATAGAAATCATGATCAGGAGAAAGTTAAAAATAAGAAAACCATAAACATCTGTTGGGACAAATGACCATTAGTCTCCTATTAGGACAGTAAACGGACAACATTTTTTTTGTTTTAAGTTGCATTACATAAGGATGAGGAATTCATTTATGATATTGACTAATAACATTAATATATATACTTATTTTTTAAGTAGAATTTCATTCTTTAATAAATTTCCACCACTAACTTAATTTTTTTTAAATGATGAGTATTCAAGAAGACTTGGTCACACTAGAAGAGCTAGAATAAACTTCTGTAGAATCACATGATCCATGCAGGATAAACTATATATTTACATTGTCTGTGATGATTAATCAAAACCAACATGGTTAGTGAAAGATCTATTGATCCCCCAAAAGGATATTCCTTGAGATAAATATGCACTAATCTTAATTTCTAAAATTAAACCAGCAATACCCCAAAGTTAAATAAATACCATTCAATAATCAATTGTCCTTAAAATCCTTCAATATAATCCAAACTAATATTGAA
Organism: Viscum album; assembly: GCA_963277665.1. Classification (NCBI taxonomy): domain Eukaryota; kingdom Viridiplantae; phylum Streptophyta; class Magnoliopsida; order Santalales; family Viscaceae; genus Viscum; species Viscum album. The sequence continues at coordinate 1,448,538,804 of OY728130.1, forward strand.
TCCCAAAACATAGAAGAATTTGATTATTTAGTCTCCCGTGTTAAATTTTATCTCCAAATGACATCAAATACTCTTAAAGTCACATACTTAAAATTAATTAACATCATCACATATTCTCTTTTATAGGTTAATAATTTCCATAAATAACCCAAATCACTATAAATCCACAATAAAAAAATGTAGAAAAAAATCTACCATTACTCTACAAATGAAACCCCATTTTGTTATATTTTCCTTGGGCATATAGTGTTCCCAACAAAGCGAACATCTTCCAAAATAACATTTATCACTTAATCACCAAATCATTTTCCTATACCAAGGGTATTCATTTGATAAGACATAAGAACCCAAATCAACTTATTATTGATCAATAAAATCATTTAACTAAAAAAATAGTCACACTAACCAGGGACATCACGTAGTCCAGTGGTAGGAGATCAATCCCAATCACACTTTGGTTGTGGGTTTGATTCCCACAGCTTTGTCTGACACGACGGGTTGTCACATGGTCTACGTGTTGTCCATTTTCAAAAACTATATTTTATAATATTACCAAAATGAGATAAATTCTTCAAAATAACATCATTTAACCACAAATGTTATATCATACCTTGTATTTTCATCCCAAATTATAATAACTTAAAATTCTCTCAAACCCCAATGATCATATAAAACCAAATGGTTATTTATACCTATATCCACAAGAGAAGAGAAAATTCTTCCTCAAATATCACTCTCACATGGAAAACTGCAGGGTTACAAATACAAGAGAAAATTATTCCAAAGTAAACCCATCAACAAGGAGCGCTAATACTTTTTAAACATTTCTCCAACCATTTTTTTCCACATAGCTTCTTCTTTGACCAAGAAAATATTCTATAGAATAGGACATTCACTCGGGTAATCTCCACGTCCGATACATTTATGGAAAATTAATGTAAATGGACTCTTGGGACCATTTTTATCTTCCTCCATAGTACTCTTCATTTTTCTTTGTCAATTCTTCACTTTATGTCCTTCCTTCTCACACGTAAAGCATTTCGTTGTCCCATTGAGCCACTTTCCGGGGTGTCTCCTTCCACTTTTCCTGCATGATGAAAATTTAGGGTTCTTTTCACCATGGTCTCCATTGTTGGAGCTCTTATCATTCATCACCTTTCTCTTCCTTATTGAGTCTGGGATTTGGTTAATATATATGTTGTTGATCATATTTTTGGAAAACTGATTTGGCATAAAGACGATATCTTTTACGCCTATCAACATTCCATTTTGTTGCTCATTGCCACCACCATTCCCACATTGTAAATCATTCTCAAAGTCACTATGACTTCCTTGGAATCTAGCCATTGACTAAAACCAAAAAGCATTGTGTGAGTAACAATAGTCGTAAAATAATTTAAGGATTAACATGTCACCATATTCTCAATTTGAAAAATTTTAGGATTAACCAAGGTCATTTACTCTCATTTTATATATATATTACTTAAATCGGTTTGTAACGAAAATGTAAATTATCCTAAGCATATCCCCTTGGAGTGTCGTAACCAAAAGTGCAGCAAGGCCCGTTGTTGTGCACCAATTCCCATTTGAGTCTAGCTCAAAGCGGTGTTTTCGAGTTTTACCCCTAGGTACATCGGTGCTAGAGCCGCCTCTACCTGATCGTATCCAGACAGGGATGTATTGCTCAGAAAACTCACAAAATCTATACAATACCAAAATTCTCGGAAGTTCTTCTATACTAATCCTCAAAGTTCATCTTAGGTCTACATGCTCTAATCAGAGTTTATCTAAATCTAGCTTCCAAGGTTTTTACTAAACATCCTCTGATACCAACTGTAACGCCCCGACCCTATTTACCCAGAGTCGGTGAATTATTACATTACATTGGCATGATCACATGAAAGATCAAATCTCGAAAGACCGATTGGTTTAGTAGCCTTGGAAACACTGGATATATTCATAAAGTTTTACATTACATCACAAAGTGAAAAACTACAACAACAACATAGTCTCCATATTCCACACTCATATCCCCACATACTACCCTACAGGTCATTCATAACTTACTTCTTTACATCATGGGAAAAATAAAACATAGAAAAGGGGTGAGCTCAAATGCCCAGTAAGGATAACAATATAGCGGAAACTTTCAAAAATAAGCATAAACTTTTAAGGCAATGTATAACTATAACAAAAGCCTTTTAAACTTGAACTTAAACATATTATGGAAAAAGAAAAATGAAATAATTCCATTTACTTATTCACATGGATATTCTACTAATCGAATAATCACATGCAATATCAATAACCACTTTCATAATCATGGAATGAATAATGCCATCCTATCGTAACCACATAGCCAAGGCCTCGTGCCATTACTACAAATAAGATTTTGTCAAGGCCTTGTGCCAAGACACTAGTTTTTCTCATGAGACCTACTGCTGCATCGAGGATATATAGCGGGCTCCACCCGTCACATATTAAGTCTAATGCATTCCTCATATGAACATGTTTAAACATAACATAAACATTCGTATTAAAAATAGCATATGAAATGTCAATACTTTAACCACAAACCATGAATGGTATAAAAATAGCACATCCACAGTCAAACATAACTGATTCGATACAATACGGAAGATTGTATTGTATCACATTAACCACAATCAATAATAATGAAATATGTTGACATAGATGAAAATAATCATCAAAAATATTTGAGAGAAATATCCCCCTTTTTCATGAAATCATTTAAAAGTCGAACTATTTGTCAAGAAACCGTTTAAAAATTGATTTTTTGAATCAAAGTGTCCCATACCACTTTAAAAATTTCAAAAGGAGTTTTAATTTTAAAACTTTAATGTCCATATAAATAAATCCTTAAAACCATTTTTATAACATAGACATTAATGAAAAAATTTAGAAGAATATGTCTTTAAAACATTTAAAAATGGTATTTTAGTTAGAGTTTCTAACCAAAAGAGAGACACTTAAATACAAATAATTGAGGTAATCAAAACTTAGTAATATCATGAGAATAAAGGAATTCATGATATAATATGACAATGTACATTATATACACCACATAAAATCAATTTGGTGTATAACAACAAAGACGTCTCAATGGAATGTAAATTGAGATGAAATCTCTCATAAAGGCTGTATCCTTAGGTTAAGGATAAATTAACGATATAATTATGTGTGAAAAATATAAATACACTAAATATGATTGGATATTCAGTGTAAAAAAATCAAGGGACATTCCCACATATTCTAGTAAAAACAACACCAATGAATTGGATGCTTATCTCAACAAATAGAGATTGAGAAAAATTTCTCTTATCAAGTTCATACCGATGACTTGAGAATTTATCAATTGAGTGATTATGTGTATAAAAGGTATATCCACATAAAGGGTAGTGGAAATTATGACTTAATCAAATGAATAGTGATTCCACACATAATCTTGGAGTAAATTATCAATGAAGTATGCGTAAAGCCGAATGAGTGGAAATTGAAATTGAAATTTCTTTTATCGATTTGGTAACTTATAAAACATACACCCATGAAAGAAGGATCATATAATGATGATGTAAATATACATGAATTAAATTATATTACACAATGAATACAAACATGGGCAGTACACACACCACATGTAATAAATAAGTGGTGAACAATGGAATTCTCACGGAATTAAAAGTGAGATAAGAAACCCCTTACCAGGTTAATCAACTGAGTCGTATGGCAAAAAGTTAATAACCACCAAATTATTTAAAGAATAACATGAATATAAAGAGAATCATGATAATATATATCAAATGGCAGTACACAATACACCACTTTCAATAATTTAGTGGCGAACAATGGAAATCTCACGGAATTGAAAGTGAGATAAGAAAATCCCTTACTTTGTACATTTTCCTCGGTCGAAGATAGGTTAACCTCCTGTATAATGGTGAAATAATTTTTATTGAATTATACAATAATCATTTACTTTAATATGATATCATATATGATATTTTAACATTTATTTGTTAATAATATCTTAGAATTATCATCATTTCGGGTGTTAACGGGTTCATTTTACTTTATATTCTTTGTTATGTGAGACATATTCATTATTAATGGGATGTATATTATTCATATCCAGAATGATATCAAGTCCTTATATAATATTTTTAAATCATCAAATTATAATTATACTTGAATGGATATGACGGAGAATGAATCTCATCGCGTTCGTGGAGACAGTAGTCCGTACGTACGCACGAGCGACAATATCATTCTTTTGATATTAAAATAATATATAATTAGATGTTATATCATATATACAGAATCATTATAATGTTATATTTATTATTTACATGAGTTAAACATCATTATTATACCCATCCAAATAATAATAAATTGAATAACAATTACACCACGACGTGGAGATGGTAAGCCGTACGTATGCACGTATGGTGACATGTTATTCAATGGATGGATAGAATACTGAATATAGTTGTACCATATTTATAATAACATCACAGTATATATATGATACTGGTGTTATTATTTTATAATGGTAATAACAAAGAAAGAAGAAGTGGAAGAAGAAAGGAACTTGAAAAGGGGTGGTGAAAACATTACCTCTTCTTCGGGTTCTTCCTTTTGATTTGATCAAAAGGGATCCTTATGTTGGCTTTCTGATCAAACTAAGGCCTCTAGGTTGTATTGAGGGAATTTGTGAGAGTATTTTGGCAGGGGTTTGCCGAACCAAATGGCTTTGAATGTGTGAAGAAATGAGAAGGAGGAGTTCCCTTTTATAAGACGGGTGAGGGGCACCTTTGGAAAACCTAGAAATATTAATTTATAATAAATTCATATTCGATTTCTAATGTCTCCAAAGTTGATTATTCAAAGTTCAAGGTGGGTATAGGTCGAAAATCATTCATCCAATAGAATTTATACAGGTTTGGGTCAAAATATTTACCTTATCTTTTAGTTTTAACTCTTAGTTAATTAGTTTGACATTTACCATGTCACTTTGTATTTTTATATTATATAGTTAATAAACATACTATATACATCCAAGAGTCCCACAAGTTGTCCATTAATTATATAACTATCATTATATTAGTCTCTTGGCTGATCCTTAGATTTTTAAGAATTTAATATCAATTAATAATATAATATTTGTTTTAAAAACTCTTTTATGTCAATTTTGACACTATTCAAAAGATGATTTTTTTGAAACACATAACAGAATTATTACTTCTAAAAAAGTTAATTAAATCAATCCTAATATGTCATAGTAACCTAGAAAATTAGTGTAATTCAACAAAAGTCTCAAATTATATTTATTTGGGTATTTATAATATCAATTATTCTAATTTTTCACTATTATGGTAATTACTGCATCAGCATTGTGTCATAAATAAATTAACTTATTTAATGTCTAAAAATTATAAATAAAATATAATTATGTATTAAATCATTTTATATTTCTAATGAATATTTATAGTCTAAGATCCAACATATATAACCCTATGTAACAATTGTTTTTCTAAAAGATATAGCTCGTGTCATTTTAATATTTATTTTAACGTAATTAAAATAAAGTGTCATTATCACTTACAAGTGGATCCATGGGGTCCACAAATCGACCCAAATATACCCATGGTCGACCATGTATTAACCAATAGGTTTAAGACACGTTTTAGGGTAATTTATTATTATTATAATATTATTTGTTAGCCCTTTTTTACCGGATTTACCCTTTAACCATGGTAAATAAAATATTTACCGAAGTAATTATCCAAAATGTCTAAAAATAAAAGTCACATATTTACCAAATTTGAAAATCCTGATTCCAAATATGGAATCCATTTTTTTAAATTTAAAACACAGAAGTGAAAGAAATTAATTTAAAATAAATTCCTGTTGTTAAAAAAAACGTTTTTTAAGAGATAATAACTATCAAAAGATTTGCACTTGTTTATGTCTGGTTTAAATGTGAAATTATGTTCAATGACCCACATTGTATTACAGGGTAAATATATATTCTAAATATACTTTAAAACCACTCAAATTCGTAATTTATCACTATTAATTATTTTGATTAAAAAAATTGTTTTTAATTAAAATTTAGTAATTTTCACTATTCATCAAAATATGAAAGTTATCCAAAAAGTACCAAAATTTCACCCTAGTCTAATTTTGATATTCCGAATCCAAAAATGAAGTCCATTTTGAGAGATAGAATTTATAAAATTTCAAAAATTAGGTATTACTATTCATAATGGCTATTTTGATTGGTTGTGGTGTGTTAAAATCTCGAAGTTGCGTACAATGCATGCCATTGCATTATTCGAAGGGAAACGTACCGTGGAAGCATGGGGTGTTACAATATTGAACCAAATTTTACATTTAGATATTAACTGTGTCACTCATATTTTTGAAATTCAACTCATTGAAGTGGTAAAATTAACTTTTAAACAATTTTGAAAATGCTCCAAGGAGGTCGGTAAAAGAAAGTAAATAGTTCGATAAAATTTTATATTTTTAAACAATTTACATAATTAATCCAATTAATTAAGTTGAACATATATATGTATTATGTGTTTATTTTTACATAAAATAAAATAAAATAAAATAATTAATTATTTAAATATAAAATTATGTTTTAACCAATAACACAGTGTTTTTTCACTATTAATCAAAAATTGAATGTTTTCAGAAAAATACCCAAAAATCACCATAAGCTAATTTGAATATTTTGAATCAAAAAATGAATTCTATTTTGAAATATAAAATTTATGAGAAATTTAAAAAGTGGGTATTACTATTCATAATGGCTACTTTGATTGGTTGTTCTGTGTTAGAATATCAAAGTTGTGTACAATGCAAGCTATTGCATTATTCAAAGGGAAACATATCGTCGGAGCTTGGGGTTTTACATTCATCCCTCAAAATAATTTCATCCTAGAAATTTCTATAATACTACAGCAGAAAATTATTTGGGTGGTTCTTCATCATAGGTTCTTCTGGTTCCCACATTGCCTCTTCAATCTTATGGTTTCTCCATAGAATATTACCAGACGAGTCGTCCGGTTTCATAGCACTTGTTCTCTTAGATCAAGAATATTTACAGGATCTTTACAATAAGACAGATCAGTTTCCAGTAATAATTTCCTCATAGTTGAGTACATGCATTGAGTCAGACATGTATTTTCTCAACAGTGATTCGTGAAACACATCATTAACTTTGGTGAGACTTGAGGCAACGCCAAATGATAATCCACAACTCCAATTAGTTCTAGAATTTCGAAAGATCTGATGTACCTGTGACTCAATTTACACTTCTTACTTAAACATATGACACCCTTTCATGGAGATACCTTGAATAAAACATTGTCTCCTTCTTGAACTTCAAAATCCTACATTTGGTTATCGTCATAGCTCTTTTTCCTACATTGGGGTTTTGTGAAGTGGGTTTGGATAACTATCACCTTTTCCATTGTTTCCTCAACAATTTCTTGTAACGAACCCCTCCAACTGAAGATGCCCCTCCTGAGATGGCGATGGTTAATGGGAGATAATGACCCCCCGAGTCCCACCTCCATTAGGCCCCGGGGTGGTGACTAGCACCAAGGGTATGAGTTTTCAAAAAAATGGGGGGAATTACCCATTATATTTTTAAGATCGGGAAATAGGACAAGTCAACCACCAAAAAGGAAAAGAACAAGTGTATAGAAATAATACCAAACCAATGTCACGTGCATATTTAAATAGTTCTAAAACAAGGTACAAGTAAAAGAAAGATCAAAAGTACAATACCAAAATAAACAAGAGTACAACAACTATAACAACTCCAATTGTCCCGACTTGTAGGGTCCCGCAGGACCCTGGTATTCCTCTTGCAAACCTGAAAGTAAACATAGGGTGAGAATACAAGTATAATTAGTAGGGAAACCTAAAGTTCTCACGCACAGTTGGGTATACATCCTAATGTCCCATGAGAACAATAGATGAAACCTAGCAGGGTAATCAATCCACCCAACCTCACCATCCACACTCACCGAAAACACAATCAAAACAGGTAGTAGTAGTATATATGAACAAGAGTATTGGGTACCCCGCACCATTCCCCATTAGTTAGTCACTCTTTTTAATGGCGAACGTCCTAACACTGCCATACTCTACCCTCCCACACACACCTGGGCCTCACAACCACATATCCTACCAACACACACCTGGGCCTCACAACCACGTATCCCGCCTGCACACACCTGGGCCTCACAACCACGGATCCCGCCCGCACACACCTGGGCCTCATCCCGAAGGTTCTTGGGAAATAGTAAAACCATCCCAAAGTGTCTTGGGCTAAAACCACCCCAATAGAAACCTACCTGAAGGGTCTTAGGTGTAAGGTCGTCTCAAGCCATCACATCCCAGGGACGAAGGATCAGGAATGAGAAATTAACTAAGGGGAAAACACCCTATCCCATGAAATGGGAGTATTCGACACTAAGTGATCAACATGGGTGGTGTGCGATAAAACAAAAAAGATATATATATATATATATATATATATATATACCAAACACACAGCCCAACCTATGGCTTCTAAACAGAGAAACTGAGCACGTGCCTCAACACTGCTACTACGAAGCATGCATACAACAAACAACGCCAGCACCATTTAGGTTTTCACATTTCAGAAGAATTAGTTTATTAGTTACTTAACTATTGGGAAACTATCCACAACCAACCACATCAATCATTCGTAAATCATATCCCTGCCATCCACAAATCATGTTAGGAAAACACAAGAAGCACAAAAAAACCCTTCCTTATTAACCAACCAACCCATTGATTATTAATCCCATTCCCTCACCATGAACCACCATTCATTAGCACTTCCAATTTTTATTTATTAATCACAACCCATGGTCCGTTCACATTCCAACCCATCCCTACAGCCCCGCTGCCAACCACCATAACCACAAACACACTGAAACCCGTACATCATTATCCCTTTAATACCATTTATCGCAACCCCGCAGCACGTCACCAGCATAGCATTCACACCATCCCACTACCAAGCCAATCGCATCCCTACTGCTCACCCGATCCACAACAACCCCCAAAATACCCCCATCACATGCCACATATCCAATCCAACACCCACATGTTCATTATTTCATTTTGTTCAATCGGGGTGATCACACAAGGGTTCCAGATTTTAAAATAGCCAACATTACGTGGTTAACCAAATTCCACATTCAACAAAGTTCAATTCAAAAAAATGGTCTACAAAGATAGGGAAACATTTAATCACACATGAAAAGGCCACCAACAATAGTGATGTTCAGTAGGCATTCGCCTATTCAATTTACAACCTAATATTACAGGATATAAAAAGTAATGTTACAGTAATCACCAACTTCCCATCCCTATTATATAAGCAATTTATTATCTTTATTAAACTAGTTCAAATTTGTTTCACATAAATAAGATGACACCCACCCTGCATAATGAAAAAATTTAGAGAGATGAAGGTTAGATCCCTACCCCAACAGGTTCTGATCACAATGCTCCCACGGATCAACCTTATAAGACGTCTGTCGACGTTCGTCACCTCTGTTGACACTTGAAAAAACCTCCTTGGGAGTAAGTTGGAAAGGAAAGGCCAAAGTAAAGACAATGGATCCAAGATCAGACGTTCCTCCTCATTGTTATGATCCCATGGCTACTGACGAATCATAAATCGGAGCTCGGATGAAGAAGTTATGGAAGAGAAGAAGACTTTGAGTCTCTTGGGAGAGCTCTGCTCAGAGGAATGGGGAGGAGAGGGGTGAGTTGAAAAGGAGGAGGGGACCCCTCCATTTATAGGCGAGAAAATCAAATGTACACGGCGCATACTTTATGGTACACGGCGTGTACTCGTCCGTTTCACACAGTCACCATGCAGCTTCCAACACGTCCATAAACGTGGAACGCGGCCGTTGACTGGTCAACACACGACATGAAGGTAACTCACACGCGGAGAGGGACTACACGTTGTGTAGTATTGGATACATGGCGTGTACCCATTTATTTCACATGGAAAGGACACGGCTCCAACACAGTACACGGCCATTGACTGGTGAACACAAGGTTACACGTATGCGGGGAGGGACTACACGGCGTGTAGTATTGGACACACATTGTGTACCCATTTATTTCACATGGCAAGGACACGACTCCAACAGGGAACACGACCGTTGACTGGTCAACTCATGGTTACGCGTATGCGGGGAGGGACTCAATGATGTGTAGTATTGGACACACGGAGTGTACCCATTTATTTCACACGGAAAGGACACAGCCTTCAACATGGGGTATACCCGGAAAAGGGGGTAAACGGCTTGTACTCACACTACACTGTGTGTAGTTTCAAAATTCTGGAAAGTGTGGGAAAAGTCTACTTTACCATCTATAACACTTAATGAATTTCTTTTTGACAAAGGAATGGGCCGAAGAGGTCCAGGCCATTACATCAGATACCTCTTAAAACATTATCATCCCTGCGAATTCAAAAACCAACCTAGAGGAACCCAACAAGATTCCTCTTAGGGTTCTTGTTATAATAAGAGCCCAACCAATAACCCTAATCATAGGTGTTAGGAATTCCCTCTCTTATTTCAAGCTATTATCCTCTTCTGGCGGCACTGACTCGCCTACAGAGGTTCAATTGCACCCGCATTAATGTGTCTGGATTAAGGATTGGTTTTACCCTTTTATCCACATATCCGGACACGTTACACACTTCCTTAGAACAAATAAAACATAACGTCTCACAAATGACAAGCCAAGCATCCCATATAAAAGGTACAGAGTATAACATCCAATCAAATCTCAGAAGAACAAGGAAAAACACAAGTCAAAAAAACTCTGGGTACTGAGCGTGCATCTGGGACTCTCACTCCCAAGTTCTCTCCTCGAGGCCGCCACGCCTCCACAACACATGAACCAACGGAATGGTTCTTCCACGGAGCACCTTCTCATTGCGATCCTTGATTCTGACTGGTCGTTCCTCAAAGGTCATGTCATCTCTCATATCTAACTCTCCCCAGTCGATAACGTGAGAGTCATCATGCAAGTATCAAAGTAGCTGGGAGACGTGGAAGACGTCATGATCCTTCTCCAACTGAGGTTGCAGGGCTAGTTGATATGCCTCCTCGCCGAGTCACCTTAGCACCTCAAAAGGTCCGATGAACCTATGTGAGAGATTTATCCCTCTCCCAAACCTCCGCTTGCCCCGTCGAGGGAAACCTTCAAGAACACATGGTATCCCACCTCGACCTCCAAAGGCCTCCTCCGACAATCAGCAGAAGACTTCTATCAGTCCTGAGCTGATTTCATCCTCTCACGTACAAGCTGGTCTTTCTCTGTGGTGCTCTGTACTACCTCTGGCCCAAGAGCACCAGTCTCACCAACCTCTGACCAAAAAATGGGTGAACAACTTGGTCTTCCATATAGAGCCTCAAACGGTGCCATGACAATAAGAGAGTGGAAGATGTTGTTGTAGGAAAACTCTACTAAAGTCAAGTGGAATACTCATGATCCTTCGAAATCCAGAATGCATTCTCGCAGCATGTCTTCCAATGTGTGGATAGTCAGCTCTGTCTGTCCATTGGTCTGGGGGTGGAAAGCAGTGCTAAGGCGTAACTGGGTGCTAAAATCATGTTGTAACCCCCACCAGACTCGTGAGGTAAACAGAGTATCCCGATCTGAGATGATAGACTTTGGAACTCCATGAAAACGCACCTCCTCGTATACGTACCTCTATGCTAAGGTACTCACCGGTCCCGACTCCTTAATTGCTAAGAAGTGAGTAGATCTCTTCAATCGATCCACCACTACCCAGATAGCATCATAACCACCCGGAGCTCTAGATAGTCTTGTGAGGAAGTCCATTGAGATGTCATCCCACTTCCACTTGGGGACATATAAAAGATGCAACAAACCACTGGGAACACGGTGTTAAACCTTCACTTGTTGTAACACTATGAATTTAGCCACAAACTTCACCACTGCCCGTTTCACCCCGGGCCAACAAAACTGTTTCCTCATGCCTCGGTACATTTTTGAAACTCCTGGATGTACTGCCAAGGCTGAGCTATGAAACTCATGGAGAAATCCCTCATGCATCGCCTCCGGAACAAACAACCTTCCCTGGAAAAGCATCTGATGTCATCTGTCCTCTGACAATCCCTCTGGAGAATTTCACTGATCGACATGATCCCGCATTACTTCCACCTCGGAGTCCCCGCACTAAGACTCTTCCACCTACTGCAAATAGGAGGAATACATTGTCATCTGAAAAAATAGCCTCTAACACCTTCTACCCTTGCATCCAAGTTCAAGGCAGCCAACTCTCCCATCGCCTTCCAAGCATCAGCGGATTCCCGAACCACTTCCTGATGTGACATCCTGCTCAGGGAATTAGCCACAACGTTGCCCTTACCTTCAGTGTAAGATATCTCAAGGTCATAGTCTTGGAGAAACTTGACCAATCTCTGTTGCCGCAGGTTCAGTTCACGCTCGGAGAAGATATAACGCAGGCTCTTATGATCTGAGAAGACCACAAAGCGCTCCCCAAGGAGGTAATGTCTCAAAAACTTCAGTGCGAACACTACTGATGCATGCTCTAGGTCATGGGTGGAATATTTATGCTCATGAGGGCGTAACTGCCTAGACCCACAACAGATCACTCCCTTCTTCTGCATCAACACACACCCCGGACCAAGGCTAGAAGCATCAAAAAACACCTCAAACAACAACCCTTCTTCGGACAACCTGAGTATAGGAGTACTGACCAACTTCTCCTTCAGGTAGTCGAAAGCCTTCTGGCACTGCTCGCTCTATAGGAAGACCTGGTTCTTCCTAGTCAAAGATTTCAATGGAGTAGAAACTTGAGAGAAGTCTGAAACAATCCTCCGATAGTAACCTGCTAACCCCAGGAAACTATGAACTTCTGCCACACTCTTGGGTGCTACCCAAGAAACAACTGCCTCCACCTTCGACGGGTCCAGTGACACTCCATGCTAAGACACCACATGCTCAAGGAAGTGTACTTCTTGCATCAAGAACTTACACTTTTACAATAACCCGTAAAGCTGGTGGTGTCGAAGGACTTCCAAGACTGCCCTGAGATGCTCAACATGCTCCTCCTCTGATCTTGAGTAGATCTGGATGTCATCGATAAACACAACGATGAAACGGTCCAGAAACTCTCGGAAGACAATGTTCATAAGTCCCATGAACACAACCGGTGCATTCGTAACTCCAAATGGAATCACTACAAACTCGAAGTGCCCATACATGCACCTGAAAGCCATCTTCTAGATGTCACTATCCTTTACCCTCAGCTGATGATATCCAGATCATAGATCAATCTTATAAAACAAACCTGCTCCCCTCAGTTGGTCGAAGAGATCATCTATCCTTGGAAGGGGTAACTGTTCATGACCGTTACCTGGTTCAACCTTCGATAGTCTATGCATAGACTGAGACCACCATCTTCCTTATTTACGAAGAAAACTGGAGCGCCCCATGGTGATACGTTGGGTCGAACAAAACCCTTCTCCATCAGATCGTCAATCTGAATCCACAACTCCCGCAACCCCGAAGGTGACATCTGATAAGGGGCCATCGAAATCGGACGGGAACTAGGCTTTAAGTCTATCCTGAAATCAACGTCACATTGGGGGGGGGGTTAGTGTCACAACCACCTCAGGAAAAACATCGAGGAACTCCCCAACAACCTTCGGGACATCCATCATCTCTGTATCAGCTGGAACCACTGATAACCCGCCTAACAATTAATGGAGAGGCTCTAGACGCCGGCTTCCCACCTGATAGCTCCTCTCGCCAACAAAAGCTACACATTGACCATCCAAGTAGAAGAACACGACCCTTCTTCAGAAGCAGTCGATAATAGCTCTAAAAGAAAATAGCCAATCGATGCCTAGTATTACATCGTATGGCTGCATTTGTAACAGAAGATGGTCCCCACTAGATCGATCTGGTCCCAACGTCTGCCCATATCCCCATAAAACACATGATATGATGGTCTGGCCTCCAACTAGTGTACTCAGCACCAATGGTGTGGAGAGTCTATCTACATCTAGTCCCAAATCATGGGCTAGACCAGGTGCATCAAAGTAATGCGAATCTCTTGAATCGAAAAAAGCAGAAACAAGAGTGATGAACAAACAAATCATACCTCACACCACCTATGGTCCGGCCAGAGCCATCAACTCTGCTACATGCAACTATCCATGCTCAACTCCTCTGCATCTCTGATGTTGTCTACCTCCCCGACCACGCCCTGGTCGAGGACCCTGAGGAGCACCCTGAGGTCGACCTCCTCCCGCAAAGTCCACCCTCGGATGAGCATGGTCCTGCTGCTGGTGGAAGGGCCTCACCGGAAACTGGTGCTACTGAGGTGGGCGCTGAACCATCCCACCTCCACCGTACTGAGCTCGGGTCAGGCACTGACTCTGAATGTGCCCGAAACCTCTACAAGAAAAACACTTCGGTCCTGGGCTCGTGAAGAAAGGACGAGGACCTGATGATCTGAATTGGAACTGCTGGGGCCTCCTCTCCACTGGCCTAAACCTGGAAGGTCTCATCGCAGGAGACCTACTGCTGAATTACTTCCCCTTTGACGAACCGGGATGGATGCCCTCACGTGGTGCACCTCCCTGCGAGTGCATCCTCTCAACAACATCTTCCTTCTTCTGTACTGCCAAGTACGTCAGAAGGGTGATGGGGGTGACAACATACTAGAGCGAAGGAAAAAAGCGCCTCTTCCAAACATCTCACCCGAGACTCCTCATCCGGAAACAGATCCAGAGCAAAGTGCAAGAGATCCTTGAACTTGATCCCCAAATATCGTACAGACATACTCCCCTACTGAAGGGAGAGTAACTCCTGCCACTTCTCCGCCATGATCATGGAAGAAAGGAATTCTTCTCCGAATTCCTTCTCAAAGTCAGTCCACGAAACCTCTGCCTCTATCCTCTCTCTCCGAGGTAGAGCGTCCACCACTGTCACGCCATGCCTCTCAGCTGAATGACAGCTAGGGGAAACTAGTACTCCCTCGGAGCACGAATCAAGGTAAACGTGATCCCTAGATTCTCAAGCCACCCCTCCGTCTCTGTATCCGAAGTACTACCCTAATACTTCTTGAGGGTTTGCCATTGGAACGAATGGAGAGTCTTCTTCCATTGGGTATCTTCCTCCTCTCGGTCAATCCTCAACTGATCGACCGCCTAAATCTGCTAGGCCTCGGCAGTCTAAACCACCTGGGGATGACGTCTAGGTGCCATATCATTCCGGTAAACAAAGATCGCCTAAGCCCATGTAGTAAAGAAAATTTTTAAGGTTTTATTTTATCCTTATTATTTCAATTTCTTTCCCATAACACTCAAATCAAGTGAAAAACAATCATGATGATGCATGTACCTTACCTAGGGTCTCTACCCTCTAATCAATGTAGTCTCACTTGGTCATTAGGTAGGCTCAGATTCCTTGCAATGGATCACAGAGGGGCCCTAAAATCTCGTGTCCTAGCCGGTCTTCGCCGGCCTATGTCACACACCAAGATTAACTAACACTGTTTCCCCACCATCCCACGAAATCCTTAGTGACTAACTCTAGACTCCATCCTATCACTAAACCATCACCTCTGATACCATTCTTGTAATGCCCTGACCGCAGTTACCCAGAGTCTATGGATTATTACATAACATTTGCATGATCACAAGAAAGATCAAATATCGAAAGAACGATTGGTTTAGTAGCCTTGGAAACACTAGATATATTCATAATGTTTTACATTACATCATGAAGTGAAAAACTACAACAACAACATATTGTCTCCATAATCCACACTATTATCCCCTCATAATATCCCTGCAAGTCATTAATAACTTACTTCTTCACAACCTAGGAAAAATAATACATAGAAAATGGGTGAGCTCAAATGCCCAGTAAGGATAACAATATAGCAGAAACATTCAAAAATAAGCACAAACATTTAAGGCAATGTATAACTAAAACAAAAGCCTTTTAAACTTGAACTTCAACATAGTATGGCAAAAGAAAATTGAAATAATTTCATTTACTTATTCATATGGATATTCTACTAATTGAATAATCACATTCAATATCAATAACCACTTTCATAATGATGGAATGTATAATGCCAGACTATCATAACCACATAGCCAAGGCCTCGTGCCAAGACTACAAATAATATTTTGTCAAGGCCTTGTTCCAAGACACTAGTTTGTCTCATGAGACCTACCGATGCATCAAGGAGCTATAGCGGGCTCCACCCGTCACATATTAAGTCTGATGAATTCCCATATGAAAAGGTTTAAACATAACATAAACATTCGTATTAAAACTAGCATATGAAATGTCAATTCTTTCATAATAATCTATTAATGGTATAAAAATAGCACATCCACAGTCAAACATATCACAAAACCTACAATATATAAGTTTCGTATCTTAAAAAATCAACTACAAATAAGCATAAAATCCATCAAAGGATGTTGATATAGATGAAATCAAAAATCTTTTTAGAGAAATATCTCATTCTATTTTTGAAATCATTTAAGAGTCATATATTTATAAAATAAAACATTTTCTTTGAAAATATTCTTACAAGCTTGTAAGGGAAGCTTTGATGATTTTATAATGGCAGAAAATAGCCGCACCCGCCGTATAAGTTAAAAAACCATTCTTACCTTAATTTTGTCGAAAAGGTTAAAAAGCACCTTGTTTGGAAAACAACAGAAAGATTCCATTATAAACCTCTTATAAAAAGTCAGACAAGGGTATAAATGACTTTAACCCATATTCTTGTAAATATTAAAAATGTATTGACATACATTTTTAAGAAACATGGATGTGGATGATAAAGAGATCCCAGTAGATTATTACGTATAAACAACCTCGGATAATGAAGAGATTATGAAATAACCCTTACCTTGTACTTTTACATGGTTATGGTAGGTTAACCTCTTGCATAATGGTGAAATAATTGTTATTAAATTATACAAGAATCATATATATTAATATGATATCATATATTAACTTTTAACATTGATTTGTTAATAATATCGTTGAATTATCATCGTTTCGGGTGTTAACTTACTCGTTTTATTTTATATGTTCTGTTACATAAGCCATGTTTGTAATTGATAGGTTGTATATTTTTCATATACAGAATGATATCAAGTCCTTAAAAATCATTTTTAAATCATCAAATGATAATTATACTTTAATGGATATGATGTAGAATGAATCTCATCGCGTTCGTGGAGACGGTAGTCCGTACGTACGCACGAGCGACTATGTCATTCTTTTGATATTAAAATAATATATAAATGGATGGTATATAATATATAAAGAATAATTAACATGTTATATTTATTATTTAGATGAGTTACACATCATTATTATACTCATCCAAATAATAATAAATTGAATAACAATTACACCACGATGTGGAGACGGTAAGCCGTACGTACGCACGTATGGTGACATGTTATTCAAAGGGTGGATAGAATACTGAATATGGTTGTACCATATTTATAATAACATCACAGTATATATATAATATACTGGAGTTATTATTTTAGAATCGTAATCTCAAAGAAAGAAGAAGTGGAAAAAGAATGGAACTTGAAAAGGGGTGGTGAAAACATTACCTCTTCTTCGGGTTCTACATTTTGATTTGATCAAAAGGGCTCCATAGGATGGCTTTCTGATCAAAATAAGGCCTCCAGGTTGTATTGAGGGATGTTGGGAGAGTATTTGGGTATATTTTGGCCGATCCAGAAGGCTTTGAAGGTGTGAAGGAATGAGAAGGAGGAGTGCCTTTTTATAAGAGGGGTGAGGGGAACCTTTGGAAAATCTAGAAATATTAATTTATAATAAATTCATATTCGGTTTCTAATGGCTCAAAAGTTTATTATTCAAAGGTTAAGGTGGGTATAGGTCTAAAAAAATTCAACCAATAGAATTTATACAGGTTTGGGTTACTATATTAACCTTATCTTTTAGTTTTAACTCTTAGTTAATTATTTTGACATTTACCATGTCTCTTTGTATTTTTATAATATATAGTTAATAAACATACTATATACATCCAAGAGAGACCCAAGTGGTCAATTAATGATGATCCTGTCATTAAATAAGTCTCTTGGACGAACCATAGATTTGTAGGAATTTAATATCAATTAATAATATAATATTTGTTTTAAAAACCCTTTTATTTCAATTTTGACACTATTCAATAGTTGATTTTTTTGAAACATATAACAGAATGATTACTTAGAAATAAGTTAATTAAATAAATAATAATATTTCATATTATCCTATAAAATTAGTTTAATTCAATAAAAGACTCAAATTATTTTTATTTGGGTATTTATAATATCAATTATTCTAATTTTTCACTATTATGGTAATTACTGCATCACTATTGTGTCATAAATAAATTAACTTATTTAATGTCTAAAAATTATAAATAAAATATCATTATGTAGGAAATCGTTTTCGATTTCTAATGAATATTTATAGTCTAAAATCCAACATACATAACCCTATGTAACAATTGTTTTTCAAAAAGATATATGCTTGTGTCATTTTTGTATTCATTTTAACTTAATTAAAATTATGTGTCCATATCATCTACAAGTGGCTCCATGGGATCCCAAAATCTACCCAAAGATGTCTATAGTCGAACATGTATCAACCAATAAGGATAGTACACGTTTCAGGGTAATTTAGTATTATTATAATATTATTTTTTAACCCTTATTTACCAGATTTACCCTTAACCATGGTAAATAAAATATTTACCGCAGTAATTATTCAAAATGACTAAAAATAAAAGTTACCTATTTAGACAATTTAAACATCCTGATTCCAAATATGGAATCCATTTTTCCACATTCAATACACAGAAGTGGTAGAAATTAATTTAAAATCAATTCTCGTTGTTAAAACAAAAAGCGTGTTTTTAAGAGATAATAACTATCAAAAGATTGACACTTGTTTATGCCTGGTTTAAATGTGAAATTATGTTCAATGACCCAAATTTTATTACATGGTAAAAATATATTCTAAATATACTTTAAAACCACTCAAATTCATAATTTATTACTATTAATTATTTTGATTAAAAAAGTTGTTTTAATTAAAATTTAGTAATTTTCACTATTCATTAAAATATGAAAGTTATCCGAAAAGTACCAAAATTTCACCTTAGGCTAAATTCGATATTATGAATCTGAAAATGAAGTCCATTTTGAAATATAAAATATATATAATTTCAAAAAAGTAGGTATTACTATTCATAACGACTAGTTTGATTGGTTATGGTGTGTTAGAACTCGGTGTTGCGTACAACACACGCTATCACATTATTCAAAGAGAAACGTACCGTAGAATCTTGGGGTGTTACATTCTCCCCTCCTTCAAATAATTTTTCCCTCAAAATTTCTAGAATACTTATCACATGAAATGACTCGGGTGGTTCTTCATCATAATTTCCTTGGTTTTCCACGCTGCCTCTTCCATATTATGGTTTCTCCACAAAACTTTTACCAGATGCGTCATCCGGTTTCTTAGTACTTGTTCTCTCATATGAAGAATCCTGACGGGCTCTTCACAATAGGACAGATCGGGTTCAGTTGTAATTCCTCATAGGTGAGTACATGCGTTGGGTCAGGCATGTATTTCCTTAACAGAGATACGTGGAACACATCATGAACTTTGGAAAGACTTGGCGGCATTGCCAATCGGTAAGCCACAGCCCCAATTCGTTCTAGAATTTCGAAGTGTCTGATGTACCTGGGACTCAATTTACCTTTCTTACCAAAACGTATGACTCCCTTCCATGGAGATACCTTCAAGAAAACATGATCAACGACTTGAAATTCCAAATCCTTCCTTCGATTATCGGCATAGCTCTTCTGCCTACTTTGAGCTGCTTTGATGTGATTGTGGACTACCTTTACCTTTTCCATCATTTCCTCCACCAGTTCTAGGCCTACAAGTTTTCTTTCACCAACGTCATCCCAACAGGTTGGTGTACGAAATCTCTTCCCCTATAACGCTTCATATGGTGCCATCTGAATACTAGAATGGAAGCTATTGTTATATGAAAATTCTACCAGAGGTAAATATTGATCCCACATACCCTGAAAGTCAAGTGAGCAAGATCTCAACATGTCTTCTAAGGTTTGAATATTTCGTTCTGATTGTCCGTCTGTCTAAGGGTGGTAAGCAGTGGTCAAATGAAGTAAAGTATCCAGGGATTTCTGAAGACTTTTACAGAATCTTGAAGTAAAATAGGGATCACGATCAGAAACAATCGATAGGGATACTCCATGAAGTCTCACAACTTCATTAATATATAGTCTTGCTAGACGTTCCAGGGGTATATCATCTCTTACAACAAGAAAATGTGCTGACTTGGTAAGCGATCAACAATAACCCATATTTCATTGTTCCTTCTATGAGTCTTTGGTAGCCCCATGTCAAATCCATTGTAATATTGTACGATTTCCACTCCGGTATGGGAAGAGGTTGCATGACTCCTCCAGGCTGTTGCCTTCCAGCTTTCAGTTGTTGACAAACCATACATCTTGACACAAAATCAGCAATCTCCCTCTTCATGTTGTCCCACCAAAAATGTTCCTTCAAATCTCTATACATTTTGGTTCTCCCATGGTGTCTAGAGAAATTGGAACTATGAGCATCATCCAGCAATTCCTTTTTAGATCAGGTATATCGGGAACGCAAAGTCTCTTCCCAAATTTCAAAATTCCATCTTCATACACAAAGTATCTCAGTCTCCCATCATTCACAACATTAATCTTCTTTTGAAATTCTTCATCATCGGTCTGAGAACTCTTAATCCTTTCTAGTAAAGATGGTTTGGCAACCATTTGAAAAAGCATTGATGTTTCACCTTCCCTAGTTATTCCCATCTCCAACTTCACAAGATCCATCAAAATTGGATCCCTTTCAATTCTCATCACGTTCAAAACTCCATGGTCTTTTTTCCACAAAGCATCTGCCACCTTGTTTGCTTTCCCCGGGTGGTAGTGTATCATAGAATCATAATCCTTGAGTAATTCAAGCCATCTCCTTTGCCTGATGTTGAGTTCTTTTTGTTAGAAAATATACTTCAAACTCTTGTGATCAGTATAAATCTTACATTTTTCACCATAGAGGTAGTGCCTCCATATCTTCAAAGTAAAGATCACAGCTGCTAACTTGAGATCATGAGTAGGATAGTTTTGTTCATGAATTTTCAACTGTCATGATGCATAGGCAATAACCCTATCATTCTGCATAAGGACACAACTAAGTCCTTTCTTCGATGCATCACTATAAATAACGAACCCATCATTCCCCGATGGTAGAGTCAATATAGGAGAATTGACTAATCTTCTTTTCAGTTCTTCGAAACATTCTTCACACTCTTTTGTCCAAACAAATTTTACCCCTTTACGTGTGAGCTTCGTTAATGGGTTAGACAATCGGGAAAAATTATAGACGAATCGTTGATAATAACCTGCCAAACCTATAAAACTACGTACCTCAGTTATACTCGTAGGTTCTGTCCATTCTTGGATCGCATTGGTCTTAGAAGGATCAACAGAGATTCTATCTTTAGAGACAATATGACCAAGAAATGAAATCTCATGAAGCCAGAATTCACACTTGCTAAACTTCCCATATAATTCATGTCTTCTCAGAGTCTTCAAGATAATGCGCAAGTGATTTTCATGATCTTCGTAGCTTTTAGAGTATACTATGATATCATCAATAAATACCACCACAATTTCATCGAGATACTCCTTGAAAACTCTATTAATCGGATCCATGAATACAGAGGGTTCATTAGTCAATCCAAAAGGAATTACAGTAAACTCGTAATGCCCATACCTGGTTCGAAATGCTGTCTTTAGAATGTCTTCCTTCCTCACACACAACTGATGGTATCCAGATCGAAGGTCATTCTTTGAAAAGTATTGATCTCCATGAAGTTGGTCAAATAAATCATCAATGCGTGGTAGGGGATACTTGTTCTATATTGTTATAGCATCGATCTCCCTGTAGTCAATACATAACCTCATAGATCCGTCTTTCTTTTTAACAAAAAGAATAGGGGATCCCCATGGAGAAACAATAGGGAGAATAAATCCCTTATTACTCAATTCTTCTAGTTGTTTCTTTAGTTATACTAATTCTACAATGGCCATTCTATAAGGGGTCTTTGATATAAGACTTGATCCAGGAATTAAATCAAAGGAAAACTCAACTTCTCGTTCTGGAGGATGTCCAGGTAAATCTTCTGGAAATACATCTACAAATTCTTTCACAACAGGTACATCCTCTATTTGAACATTCCTTTCCTCACCCACAGTCATTTCATTCTCTTCCTCGCTAATAATTGAATTTAGTTGAGCTACTGAGGGTGGATCTAAATAAGAATTAGGTGGTGACGATTCTGCTCTAAAGATAAGGTGTTCCTTATTATTATCATCAAGAATTGTAACCTCTTTCTTCTTATAATAAATCTTCGCATCATAGTCCGAAATCCAGTCCATACCAATGATTATATCAAACTCAATCAAAGGTATGACGATGAGATCAGCAGATAAAGGACATTTATGTGCTCTAATGGGGACTGATTCACAAAACATTGTTGCAGTGATACTTCCCTTAGGAGTTTTAACTGACAACTCCCTTGTTAAATCAAATTGGAAATATATAATTTTCTTAGAAAACTGGGAAGATATGAAACAATTCGATGATCCAGAATCAAATAATGCATTTTCTAAACTTGAGGAAACCATTAAATTACCTGCCACCACGTCTTTCGGAGCTTCTACCTCAGCTGTAGTGATAGCATAGGCCTGGCCATGATCCCTTGGCCTTTTTGAGGTAAGTTCTCATGACGCTTAGGACATTCATTTGCATAATGCCCCATCTCCCTGCAATTGTAGCACTGAACATTGGTATCTTCCTTCTTCCCTTTGCAATCACGAGCTTGGTGGCGTTTTTCACCACACTTTTAACAGACTCCCATTACCTTCAAGCAAGTACCGTGGTGTTTCTTCCCACATTTACCACATGATGGATATTCAAACTTTCCCTTCTTCCCCTTATTTCCATTCCCAGATTGATCAGCAGGTCTCTTCTTCTCTTGCTTTGCTTTAAGGTCATAAGACTTAGAGAATTCCTTTTCGGTCTTGATAGCACATGAGACAATGTCTTCGTACGATGAAAAGGATTGTGAGACTAATTCTCGACGGAGAAATGGTTTTAACACATCAAAGAAACGATCAATCTTACTTCTTGGGTTACGTATATGATCACCAGCATACCTTGCTAACCTTGAAAATCTAGCCTCATACTTTGTGACATTCTCATCCTCCTTCCGTCTCAGACTTAGAAATTGCCTTTCCATATCTGCTCGATGGTTGTGAGGAAAGTATTTTTCTAAAAACAGATCGTTGAACTCCCTCCATTCCATATTTTATACTTCATCATCTTCCTTCGTATTTTGAATCAATGACCACCATTGATCGACATCTCCAGTGAGGCGGTAAACTGCCATGATAACTTTTTCCCTTTCACTACTCCCCAAAGCCTGAAATATTTTCTCTAGGGAAAATATCCATTGCTCAGCTACTAAGGGATTTGTACTCCCATTGAATGTTGGTGGTTGATTCCTCATGAATCGATCTAACATTGATCCTCCATTCTGCGGATCAGGGTGCTCCATACGGGTAAGGTTATTATTCATAACCTGAGTGAGTTGTCCTAGTATGGTGATTAGCTGATCAGCACCAGTTGCATCACCAGCTCCACTATAATTATCTTGAGCAGGAGGTCAATCCCTACATAGAGTGCGTGCATTGATATGGTTTCCATTTCTTCCACTAGGTGCCATTTCTAAACAATGGAATAAACTAGATCAATTTATGAATCAAAATACATAATTCCAGACTTATAAAACACTTAACATAAATTGAACTATTTATGGATATAATCAATAATCATAAGAATGTTTTATTTGAGGAATTATATACTCATAATCCCTTCAAAATGATTTGTAAAGAAAATGAGAGTTATCCTAAGCATATCCCTCGGGAGTGTCGTATCCGAGAGGGCAGCAAGGCCCGTTGTCGTGCACCAGTTCCCGTTCGAGTCTAGCTCAAAGTGGTGTTTTGGGGTTTTACCCCTAGGTACATCTGTGCCAGAGCCGCCTCTACCGGCTCTTATCCAGACAGGGATGTATTTCTCGGAAACCTACAAAATCTCTACAATACCAAAATTCTAGGAAGTTCTTCTATACTAATCCTCAAAGTTCATCTTAGGTCTACGTGCTCTAATCAGAGTTTATCTAAATCTAGCATCCAAGGTTTGTACTAAACTTCCTCTGATACCAACTGTAACGCCCCGACCCCAGTTACCTAGAGTCGGTGCATTATTACATAACATTGGCATGATCACAAGAAAGATCAAATCTCGAAAGACCGATTGGGTTAGTAGCCTTAGAAACACTAGATACATTCATAAAGTTTTACATTACATCATTAGGTGAAAAACTACAACAACAACATATTGTCTCCATAATCCACACTATTATCCCCTCATAATATCCCTGCATGTCATTCATAACTTACTTCTTCACATCTTGGGAAAAATAAAACATAGAAAAGGGGCGAGCTCAAATGCCCAGTAAGGATAACAATATAGAGGAAACATTCAAAAATAATCATAAAAATTTAAGGCAATGTATAACTAAAACAAAAGCCTTTTAAAATAGAAATTCAACATAGTATGGAAAAAGAAAAATGAAATAATTCCATTTACTTATTCACATGGATATTCTACTAATCGAATAATCACATGCAATATCAATAACCACTTTCATAATGATGGAATGCATAATGCCAGACTATCATAACCACATAGCCAAGGCCTCGTGCCAAGACTGCAAATAAGATTTTGTCAATGCCTTTTGCCAATACACTAGTTTGTCTCATGAGACCTACCGATGCATCGAGGAGCTATAGCGGGTTCAACCCATCACATATTAACTCCAATGCATTCCCATATGAAAAGGTTTAAACATAACATAAACATTCTTATTAAAACTAGCGTACGAAATGTCAATACTTTCATCATAAACTATGAATGGTATAAAAATAGCACATCCACAGTCAAACATATCACAAAACCTACAATATAGAAGTTTTGTATCTTAATAAATCAACTAAAAATAACCATAAAATCCATCAAAGGATGTTGACATAGATGAAATCAAAACTCTTTTTATAGAAATATATCTTTCTATTTTTGAAATCATTTAAGAGTCATATATTTATAAAATAAAACATTTTCTTTGAAAATATTCTTATAAGATTTTAAGGGAATCTTTGACGATTTTATAACGGTGGAAAATAGCCGCACCCGCCGTATAAGTTAAAAAAACATTCTTACCTTAATTTTGTCGAAAAGGTTAAAAAGCACCTTGATTGGAAAACGATGGGAAGATTCCTTTATAAACCTCTTATAAAAAGTCAAAAAATGGTATAAATGACTTTAACCCATATTCTTGTAAATAGTAAAAATGTTTTGGAATACATTTTTAAGAATCATGGATGTGGATGACAAAGAGACCCCCATAGATTATTACGTATAAACAACCTCGGATAATGAAGAGATTGTAAAATAACCCTTACCCTGTACTTTTCCTTGGTTGGGGTAGGTTAACCTCCTGTATAATGGTGAAATAATTGTTATTAAATTATAAAAGAATAATATATATTAATATTATATCATATATGATCTTTTAACATTGATTTGTTAATAATATCTTTGAATTATCTTCGTTTCGGGTGTTAACTTACTCGTTTTCTTTTATATGTTTTGTTACATAAGCCATGTTTGTCATGGGTAGGTTGTATATTTTTCATATACAGAATGATATCAAGTCCGTAAACATCATTTTTAAATCATAAAATGATAATTATACTTTAATGGATATGATGGAGAATGAATCTCATCGCCTTCGTGGAGACGGTACTCCGTACGTACGCACGAGCGACAATATCATTCTTTTGATATTAAAATAATACATAAATGGATGGTATATAATATATAAAGAATAATTAACATGTTATATTTATTATTTGCATGAGTTACACATCATTATTATACCCATCCAAATAATAATATATTGAATAACAATTACACCACGACGTGGAGACGGTAAGCCGTACGTACGCACGTATGGTGACATGTTATTCAAAGGGTGGATAGAATACTGAATATGGTTGTACCATATTTATAATAACATCACCGTATATATAGTATACTGGAGTTATTATTTTATAATGGTAATAACAAAGAAAGAATAAGTGGATGAAGAAAGGAACTTGCAAAGGGGTGGTGAAAACATTACCTCTTCTTCGGGTTCTTCCTTTTGATTTGATCAAAAGGGATCCATAGGTTGGGTTTCTGATCAAAATAAGGCCTCTAGGTTATATTGAGAGATTTTGAGAGAGTATTTGGGAAGATTTTGGCCGAACCAAAAGGCTTTGAAGGTGTGAAGAAATGAGTAGGAGGAGTGCCCTTTTATAAGAGGGGTGAGGGGAACCTTTGGAAAAGCTAGAAATATTAATTTATAATAAATTTGTATTCGGTTTATAATGGCTCAAAAGTTGATTATTCAAAGGTTAAGGCGGGTATAGGTATAAAACCATTCAACCAATAGAATTTAGACAGGTTTCGGTTACTATATTAACCTTATCTTTTAGTTTTAACTCTTAGTTAATTAGTTTGACATTTACCATGTCACTTTGTATTTTTATAATATATAGTTAATAAACATACTATATACATCCAAGCTACCCCCAAGTGGTCCATTAATAATGATACTATCATGATATAAGCCTCTTGGACGAACCTTATATTTTTAGGAATTTAATCTCAATTAATAATATAATATTTTTTTTAATCACTCTTTTATGTCAATTTTGACACTATTCAATAATTGATTTTTTTGAAACACATAACAGATTGATTACTTAGAGAAAAGTTATTAAATCAATAATAATATGTCATATTAACCTATAAAATTAGTTTAATTCAATAAAAGTCTCAAATTATATGTATTTGGGTATTTATAATATCAATTATTCTAATTTTTCACTATTATGGTAATTACTGCATCACTATTGTGTCATAAATAAATTAACTTATTTAATGTCTAAAAATTATAAATAAAATTTCATTATGTATGAAATCTTTTTATATTTCTAATGAATATTTATAGTCTAAAATCCAACATATATAACCCTAATTTGACAATTGTTTTGCTAAAAGATATATGCTTGTGTCATTTTTGTATTCATTTTAACTTATTTAAAATTAAGTGTCCCTATAACCTACAAGTGGCTCCATGGGGTCCCAAAATCGACCCAAAGATTCCTATGGTCGAACATGTATCAACCAATAAGGCTAGGACACGTTTTAGGGTAATTTAGTATTATTATAATATTATTTTTTAACCCTTATTTACCAGATTTACCCTTAACCATGGTAAATAAAATATTTACCGCAGTAATTATTCAAAATGTCTAAAAATAAAAGTTACCTATTTAGACAATTTGAACATCCTGATTCAAAATATGGAATCCATTTTTCCAAATTCAAAACACAAAAGTGGCAGAAATTAATTTAAAATTAATTCTCGTTGTTAAAACAAAAAGCGTGTTTTTAAGAGATAATAACTATCAAAAGATTGACACTTGTTTATGTCTGGTTTAAATGTGAAATTATGTTCAATTACCCACATTGTATAACATGGTAAAAATATATTCTAAATATACTTTATAACCACTCAAATTCATAATTTATCACTATTACTTATTTTGATTAAAAAAGTTGTTTTTAATTAAAATTTCGTAATTTTCACTATTCATCAAAATATGAAAGTTATCCGAAAAGTACAAAAATTTCACCTTAGGCTAAAATCGATATTCTGAATCCAAAAATGAAGTCCATTTTAAAATATAAAATATATATAATTTCAAAAAAGTAGGTATTACTATTCATAATGGCTAGTTTGATTGGTTATGGTGTGTTAGAACTCGGTGTTGCGTACAACACACGCTATCACATTATTCAAAGAGAAGCGTACCGTAGAAGCTTGGGGTGTTACAATTCTACCACGACCCCCTCCCACCAAGGACACCCCTCCTGAGCCGGTGATGGTGAAAGGGAGATAACGACCCCCCGAGTCCCGCCTCCAGTTGGCCCTGGGGTGGCGACTAGCACCAAGGGTATGAGTTTTCACAAATATGGGAGGCATTACCCTTTATATTTTTATGATTGGAAAATAGGACAAGTCAGGCACCAAAAAGGAAAAGAACAAGTGTATAGAAATATACCCAAACCAATCCCACATGCATGTTTAAATAGTTCTAAAACAAGGTACATGTAAAAGAAAGCTCAAAAGTACAATACCAAAAGAAACAAGTGTACAACAACTGCGACAACTCCAACTTTCCCAACTAGTAGGGTCCCACACGGCCCTGGTAGTCCTCTTGGAAACCTGAACGTAAACGTACGGTGAGCATACAAGTATACTCAGTAGGGAAACCTAATGCTCTCATGCACAGATGGCGAGACATCCTAATGTCCCAGGAGAGCAATAGAAGAAACCTGGGCCGCACAACCACGTATCCTGCCCGCACAAACCTGGGCCTCACAACCACGTATCCCACCCGCACACACCTGGGCCTCAGAACCACGCATCCCACCCGCACACACATGGGCCTCAAAACCACACATCTCGCCCGCACACACCTGAGCCTCATCCCGATGGTTCTTGGGAAACAGTAAAACATGCCCGAAGAGTCTTGGTCTAAAACCACCATAATCGAAACCTACCTAAAGGGTCTTAGGTGTAAGGCTGCTTGAAGCCATCACAGCCTAGGGAAGAAGGAGCCGGAATGAGCTAGTAACTAAGGGTAAAACACCCTCTCCAAGAAATGGGACTGTTCGACACTAAGTGCTCAACATGGGTAGGGTGCTATAAAACACAAAAGATATATATATATATATATATATATATATATAAACCATGCACACAGCCCAACCGATGGCTTATAAATATAGAAACTGAGCACTTACCTCGACACTGCTACTACGAAGAATGCATACAACAAACAACCCCAACCCCATTTAGTTTTTCACGTTTAAGCTAAATTAGTTTATTAGTTCCTTAACTACTGGGAAACTATCCACAACCAACCACATCAATCGTTCATAAATCATATCCCTGCCATCCAAAAATCAAGTTAGGAAAACACAAGGAGAACAACAAACCCTACCTTATTAACTAACCAACACATTTATTATTAATCTCTTTCCATTACCACGACCCACCATCCATTAACTCTTCCACTTTTTATTTATTAATCACAACCCATGGTCCGTTCACATTCCAACCCATCCCTACAGCCCCGCTGCCAACCACCATAACCACAAACACACCAAAACCCGTACATCATTATCACATTAATACCATTTATTGCAGCCCCGCTTCCCATCGCCAACATAGCATTCACACCATCCCACAACCAAGCCAACCACAGCCCCGTTGCTCACCCAATCCACAACAACCCCCAAAACACCCCCATCACATGCCATGTATCCAAGCCAACACCCACATGTTCATTATTCCATTTTATTCAACAGGGGTGATCACATAAGTGTTTCAAATTTTAAAACAGCCAACTTTATGTGATTAACCAAATTCCACATTCAACAAAGTTCTATTCACAAAATCGGTCTATAAAGATAGGGAAACATTTAATCACACAAGAAAAGTCCCCCAACGACCGTGATTTTCAGTAGGTATAAGCCTTTTCAATTCACAACATAATAACACAGGATATAAAAAGTAATGTAATAGTAATCAAAAACATCACATCCCCGTTATATAATCCATTTATTATCTTTATCAATACGATTCAAATGTGTTTGACGTAAACAAGAGGACACCCACCCCACATGATTCAATATTTATAGAGATGAAGGTAAGATCCCTACCTTAATAGGTAATGATCACAACACTCCCCCGTATCAACCACAGAAGATGTCTGTCGGTGTTCGTCACCTCTATCAAGTCCCAGAAAAACCTCCTCGGGTGGATGTTGGAATGTAAAGGCTAAAGGAAAGACAACGGATCCATGCTAAGAAGTTCCTCCTCATCGTTACGATCCCGTGGCCACTAACGGATCATAAATCAGAGCTCGGATGAAGAAGTTATGGAAGAAAAGGAGCCTTTGAGTCTCTTGGGAGAGCTCTGCTCAGAGGAATAGGGAATAGAGGGATGAGTTGAAAAGGAGGAGGGTAACCCTCCTTTTATATGGGAGAAAAGAAAAATTACATGGCATGTACTTTATGGCACACGGCATGTACTCGTCCATTTCACACATTCACCACGCGGCTTCCAACATGGCCTTCAATGCAGAACGCGGCCGTTGACAGGTCAACACACTGCTTGAAGGTAACACATACACGGGGAGGGACTACACGGCGTGTAGTATTGGATAGATGGCATGTACCAATTTATTTCACACGGCAAGGACACAGCTCCAACATGGCACACGGACGTTGACTATTCCACACACGGTTACGTGTATGCGGGGAGGGACTACACATCATGTAGTATTCAACACACATCGTGTACCCATTTATTTCACACAGCAAGGACACGGCTCCTACATGGCACACGACTGTTGACTGGTCAACACACGGTTACACGTACGCGGGGAGGGACTGCACGGCGTGTAGTATTGGAAACATGACGTGTACCCATTTATTTCACACGGCAAGGACACGAACTTCAACACAGGGTATACCCGGCAAAGGGGGTACATAAGGTATACTCACACTACATGGCATGTAGTTTCAAAATTATGAAAAGTGTAGGAAATGTCTATTTTACCCTCTAGAACACTTCGTGACCTTCTTTTTTACAAAGGAATGAGCCGGAGAGGTCCGGGCCATTACAGTTCTGGGCCTACAACATTTTTTTCACCAACATCATCCAAACAAGTTGGTTTGAGATATCTTTTTCCATATAACATTTCATATGGTGCCATCTAAATACATAAATGGATGCTATTATTATATGAAAATTATAGCAGAGGTTAATATTGACCTAACATACATTGAACGTCAAGTGAGTAATATCTCAACATGTATTATATGCTTTGGATAGTTTATTCTGATTATCCATCGGGTTGAGGGTGGTAGGAAGTGCTCAAACGAAGTTCATTATTTAGGGCCTTTTGAAGACATTTCTATAATCCTGATGTAAAATGGGGATCACAATCAGAAAAAATTGATATGGGTACTCCAAGAAGTCTTAAAACCTCATTAATATATAGTATGGACATACGTTCAAGTGGTAAATCTTCTCTTATAGCGAGAAAATGTGCTGACTTGGTAAGACGATCAATAATGACCCATATTGCATCATTCATTTTTGGAGTCTTTAGTATCCCCCTGAGAATTTACATAGTAATATTATCATATTTCCACTCAGGCATGGGAAGAGGTCGCATGACTCATTTGGGTTGATTTCTTCCATCTTTCAGTTGTTGAAAAACCATACGTCTTGACACAAAATCAGTAATCTTCCTCTTCATGTAGTTTCACAAAATAAGTTTTTTTCAATATCTATACATCTTGGTGCCACTAGGGTGTATATTGAAATTGGAGCTATGGGCATCATCTAAAAATTTCCTTTTTTGATTCGGTATATCGGGAACACAATGTCTCTTCCCAATTTCAAAATCCCTTCTTTATATATAAAGTCACTCAATCGACCAGTATTCACGACTTTAATCTTATTTTGAAACTCCGCATCATCAGTCTGAGAACTGTTTATCCTTTTTAGTAAATATAGTTTAGAAACCATTTGAAAACGTATCGATGTTTCACCATCTAGGATTATTCCCATAACCATTTTCTCGAGATCCATCAAAATATGAGCCCTTTCAACTCTCATATTATTCAAAACTCCATGGACCTTTTTGATCATGGAATCTTCCACCATATTTGCCTTACCTGGGTGGTACTGTATTGTGCAATCATAATCCTTGAGTAGTTCAAACCATTACCTTTTCCTCATGTTGAGTTATTTTTGTGAGAAAATATACTTCAATCTCTTGTGATCGGTATATATCTCACATTTTTCACCAAAGAGATAATTTCTCCATACCTTCCAAGCAATGATTACATCTGGTTAATCAAGATCATTAGTATGATAGTTTTCTCATGAATTTTTAGCCATTGTGATGTATAGGAAAAAACTCTATCATTATGCATAAGGACACAACTAATTCCATTCTTTGATGCATCACTATAAAACAAAAATCCAAAATTCCTTTATGGTAGAGTCATGATAGGAGAATTGAATAGTCTTCTCTTCAATTCTTCAAAACATTCTTCACAAACTTTTTTCCAAAAAAATTAACCCCTTTACGTGTGACCTTGGTTAATGGGTTAGCCAATCATGCTAAATTAGGGACACAACAATGATAATAACCCACTTAACCAATAAAATGTCATACCTCAGTTATACTCATTGGTGCTGGCCATCCATGGATTGTCTTTGTATTTGTTGGGTCAATAGATATTTCATCCTTAGAGACAATATGGCCAAGAAAAGAAATCTCTTGAAGCCAGAATTCACACATGTTGAACTTCGTGTATAATTCATTTCTTCTGAGGATTTTTAAAATGGTGCACAAGTGATTTTCCTAACCTTCATAGATTTTGGATTATACCAGGATATCATCAATAAATACCACTACAAAGTCATCAAGATATTCATTGAAAACTATATTCATTAGATCCATGAAAACAGAGGGAGCATTAGTCAGCCTAAAAAAATTACAGTAAACTCGTAATGCTTGTACCTGGTTCAAAATTCTATTTTTGGAATGTCTCCCTTATTCACACACAATTTATGATATCCAGATCAATGATAAATCTTCGAAAAATATTGAGATCCATGAAGTTGGTAGAATAAATCATCAATACGTGGTTGGGGATACTTTTTCTTTATTGTAATAGCGTTGATCTCCTTGTAGTCAATGCACAACCTCGAAGATTTTTTTCTTCTAAACATAAAGGACATGGGATACCCATGGAGAAACACTAGGGGGAATAAATCCCATATTATTCAATTAATCTAGTTGTTTCATTAGTTCCATTAATTCCAGAGTGGCCATTCTATAAGTGGTCTTCAATATGGGCCTTGAACCAGGAATTAAATCAATTGAAAACTCAATTTCTTGTTCTGGAGGATGTCCAGGTAAATCCTCTAGAAACACATCAACATATTCATGAAAAATATGAATTCCATCTATTAAAACATTCTTTTCATATCCAAAAATTATTTCATTCTCATCCTCCCCAATAATTGAATTTAGTCGAGCTAATGTGGGTGGATCTAGATAAGAATCATGTGGTAACATTTATGCTCTAAAGATAAGGTACTTCTTATCATCATAGAAAATTGAATCCTCCTTCTTATAAAAATAAATTCTCACATCATGGTCCAAAATCCAATCCATACTAAGGATTATATCAAATTCAATCATGGGTATGACGATGAGATTACAAGATAAATACCATTTATATGCCCTGATGGGAACCGATTCACAAATCATTGTTGCGATGATACTTCCGTTATGTGTTTTGACTAAAAAAATCCTTATTCAGTCAAATTGAAAATATCTATTTTTCTTAGAAAAAGAGAATGATATTAAACAATGTGATGATCTGGAATCAAATTATAAATTTTATAAACTTGAGGAAACCATTAAATTACCTACACCCATGTCTTTCAGAGCTTCAACATTAGCAGTAGTGATTGTATAAGCATGACCATTCTCCCTAGGACTTTTCTGATGTATGTTTCCTTTGTGCTTAAGATATTCATTTTCATAGTGCCACTTTTCTCTATAATTGTAGCATTCAACATTGATAGCCTCTTTCTTCCCCTTGTAATCATGATCTTGGTGTCATTATTAACCACACTTATAACAGACTCTCATTCCCTTCAGGAAAGTACTGGGGTGTTTTTTCCCACATTTACTACTGGATTAATATTCATCTTTTCCCTTCATCCCCTAATTTCCATTTCCAGAGTGATCAACATATCTATTCTTCTCCTTCTTTTCTTTAATGTCGTAAGACTTAGAGAATTATTTTTCGGTCATGATATCACATGAGACAATATATTTGTATGATGAGAAGGATTTTGAGACTAATTCTCGACGAAGAAATGGTTTTAACCCATCATGGAATCGATTAATCATACTCCTTGGGTTATGTATAAAATCTGATACATGCCTTGCTAACCTTGTATTGTTAGCCTCGTATTTTCTGACATTCTCATCATCTTTTTTCCTCAGACTCAAAAAATGTCTTTCCACATCCGCTCGATGGTCACGAGGAAATTATTTTTCTAATAAAATCACTTCAAACACCCCCAATCCATATTTGATATGTCATCATCTTCCTTTTTGTTTAGAATCAATGACAACCATTGATCTGCATCTCATGTGAGGTGATAAACTACCATGAAAACATTATCCTTTTTTCTACTCCCCAATGTGTGAAATATTTTCTCTAAAAAAATTTATCCATTTGTCAGCAACTAATGGATTTGTAATCCCATTGAACCCTGGTGGTTTTTCCTCATGAAGCAGTCTAACATTGATCCTCCTTGTTGTGTATCAGGGTGCTCTATACCGGTAAGTTTATTATTTATAACATGAGTGAGTTGTCTGTGTATGGTGATAAGCTGATCAGCACTAGTTTCTTCACCATCTCCACTATAATTATCTTGACTATAATGGAAATCCCTACATGGATTATGTTCCTTGATACAGTTTCCATTGATTCCACAAGGTGCCATTTCTAATCAATGGAATACACTAGATTAGTTTATGAATCACAATACATAAATCCAAACTTGTATAACACTTAAAATAAATTGAACAGTTTATGGATATAATCCATAATCATAAAAAAATTTCTTTGAGTAAGTATATACTAATAAACCCTTCATAATGTTTTTAAAAAAAATGAGATTTATCCTATGAATATCCCCCGGGAGGGTCATAACCAAGAGTGAAGAATGGCATGTAGTCATGTACCAGTTCCAGTTCGAGTCTAGCTCAAAGCAGTGTTTTCAGGTTTTACCCCTAGGTACATCTGTGCAAGTGCCGCCTCTACTTGATCATATCCACATAGGGTTTTATTGCTTGGAGAACTCAAAAAATCTCTATAGTACCAAAATTCTAGGATGTTCTTCTATACTAATCATCAAAGTCTATCTTAGGGTAATTTAATCTAATCATTGTTTTTCTAAATCTAGCTTCAAAGGTTTGTAATAAACTTCCATTGATACCAATTTTAACTTTCCAAACCTAGTTACCCAGAGTCGGTGCATTATTACATAACATTGACCTGATCACAAAATATTAAGTCTCAAAATACAGATTAGTTTAGGACTCTTGGAAATACTAGATACATTCATAAGTTTTAAATTACATTATACAATAAAAAAACTAAAAAAACATAGTCTATATTGAACACACTAATATCCCTAATACTATCCCAGTAGGTCATTTATAATATACTTTTTTTCATATTGGACAAAATAAAACATAGAAAGAGGGGAGCTCAAATTCTCATTAAGGATAACAATATAGAGGAATCTTTCCTAAATAAAAATAAACATTTAAGGAAAAGTAAGAATAAAACAAAATCCTTTTAAACATGAACTTCTTAATAATTTGGAAAAGATAAAATCAAATAATTCCATTTAATTATTCATTTGGATATTTTAGAAGTCTAAAAATCACAATAAATATAATTATCCAATTTCATAATGATGGAATGCATAATTTCAGACTTCATAACCACACACTCAAGGCCTTCTGCCAAAAATAAAAAAATATGATTTTTTCAAGCCCTATTCCAAGACACTTGTTCATCTGTTGAGACCTATTTATGCATCAAAGAGAAATAGTGGGCTCTTCCCATCACTTAATATGTCTATTGAATTCCTCATATGAAATGGTTTAAACATAACATAAACATTCAAAATAAAACTAGCATAAGATATGTTAATACTTTATCCAAAAACAATGAATTGTATAAAAATAAGACATCCACAGTCAAACAGATCTGAAAACCTTTAATACAATATGGAAATTTTGTATCATAATAAATCAACTACAAATAAGCTCAAAATCCATCAATGGATGTTGACAAAGATGAATTAAAAACTTTTTTTAGACAAATATCACTTTATATTTTGAAATCATTTAAAAGTCATATAATTAAAAAAGAAAAAATTTATTTTTAAAATATTCATATAATATTTTATATTAAACTTCGATGATGTTATAATGGAAGCAAATATCCACACTCTCCGTATAAGTTAAAAAATTTTCTTACCTTAACATTGTCAAAAAGGTTTTAAGGTACCTTGTTTGGAAAATGACTGAATGATTCCTTTCAAACAATTTTATAATAATTCATGAAATGGTATAAATGAATTTAACCAATATTTTAGTAAATAGTAAAAATTGTTTGGAATACATTTTTATGAAAAATGGATGTGGATGATAAAGAAGTCCCAGTAGATACTTACGTACAAACAACCTCAAATAGTAAAAAGATTGTGAAATTAATCATTACCTTGTACTTTTC
The DNA here is from genome assembly GCA_963277665.1 of Viscum album. Classification (NCBI taxonomy): domain Eukaryota; kingdom Viridiplantae; phylum Streptophyta; class Magnoliopsida; order Santalales; family Viscaceae; genus Viscum; species Viscum album. The sequence continues at coordinate 1,448,575,707 of OY728130.1, forward strand.
CTTTATCGAGGGTAGGTGAACCACCTATATTATGGGGAAATAATTTTTATTAAATTATACAAGAACCTATAACATTAATATGATTTCAAATATGATCTTCTAATATCGCTTTGTTAATGATATTTCAGTAGTATTATCGTTTCGGGTATTATCTGAATCGCTTGCCTTTATATTCATGGTTACATATGTAATTTTTGTTATGAATAGTATGTAATTGATTCATCTACAGAATGATATTATGTTCATAAACTTTTTCTTTTAATCATAAAATTACAATTTTTCTTGAATTATTAGGATGGGCAACGAATCTCATCGCGTTCGTGGAGACGGTAATCTGTATGTACGCACGAGCGACTATATCATTTTTTATATTAAAATAGAATATAGTTGGATGATATATCATATATACAGAATCATTATCATGTTACATTTATTATTTACATCATTTATATTCATTATTATACACATCCAAATGATGAAGTGTTTGAATAACAAACTACAACACGATGTGGAAACGGTAATCCGTACATACGCACGTATGGTGACTTTTTCATTTATAGGATAGATTGAATAATGAATATGGTCATACAATTTTTATAATAACATCACAGTATATAGATGATACTGGTGTTATTATTTTATAATTTAAACAACAACAAAATTAGAAGTGGAAGAAGAGAAGAACTTGAAAGAGGTGATGAAATATTTACCTCTTATTCGGGATCTACATTATGATTTGAACAAAAAGTACTCCCTAGGATGGATTTATGACTAAAGGAATGCCTCTAAGATGAAGGGATGATAATTGAGATGTTATTTGGGAAAGGGATGGCTGATATAAATGGCTTTGAAGGTGTGAATTTGATAGAAGGGGGGTGCACATTTATAAGAGAGGTGAGAGTCACTTTAGGAAAAGCTTGAAATATTATTTTATAATAAAATAATTTTCGGTTTCTAATGGCTAAAAAATGAATTATTTAAAGGATAAGGGGAAATGGGTCAAAAATAATTAAACAAAAAGGTTTTATACTGGTTTAGGTTATCACATTAACCTTATCTTTTATATTTCACTCTTAGTTAAATAGTTTGACATTTACCATGTCTCATTGTATTTTTATATTATATGGTTAATAAACATTCTACAAACGTCCAAGAAAACCTAAAGTGGTTAATTAATGACATATATAATATTATTTAATCTGTTTGGCTGAACATAATATTTTTAAGAATAGAATACTAATTAATAATATAATATTTGTTTTAAAAACTCTTTTATGTCAATTTTGACACTATTTGGTGTTTTTTGTTAAATTTATGACAACATTATTACTTCGAAAAAAATTCATTTAATCAACCCTAAGATGTCATATTAACATATAAAAATATTTAAATTAATTAAAAGTCTGAAATTAGATTTATTTGGATATTTATAATATCAATTATTTCAATCTTTCGTTAATAAGGTAATTACTACATCATCATTGTCTCAAAAGTGAATTTAATTATTTAAATTCTAAAGTTTATAAATAAAATACTATTATTTAAGAAATGTTTTTATATTTATAATGAATATTTATTGTCGAATTTTTCTTATGTATAACCCTATATTAAAAATGGTTTGTTTTTTAATCATTGATTTTAACTCTTTTAACACTTCTTTAAATAAAATAATAACAAATGTCCTAATATAATCCAAGTGGACCAAAGGGGATCATATTTTATTCCTAAGATTGTTTTTGTTCGATTTACACTAATCCAATATAATTAATATGAGTGTTAGGGTAATTATAATTTCATTTTTACACTTAATTACGCTATTTATTTTTTACCTTGGTAAATAAAAGTAAAAGTTACTATTCACCAAAAATTATTGTTAGATTATTGAACCACATTTTACACTCTCATATTTCCAATGTCTCTCGTATTTTTGAAATTAAACTAATATAAGTAGATAAATAATGTTTTATATAAATTTTCAAATGCTCCTAGGAGGTCGGTAAAGGACGGTAGACAGTTCGATAAAATTTTATATATCTAAACTTATTATAAAATGACTCCAATGAATTACATTGAACATATATATGTATTTTATATATATATTTACTTATAATTAATTAAATTAAAATAACTACTGATTTAAATAAAAAGTCAATTTTAACAAATAACGTAATGTTTTTTTGTTATTCATTAAAAATTGAATGTTTTCAGAAAAATATAAAAAATTTACACGAATCTAATTTCAATATTCCGAATCCAAAAATGAAGTCCATTTTTAAAGATAAAATTTATTAAATTTCCAAATTTAGCTATTAGTATTTATAAATGCTAGTTTTATTGGTCGCGGTGTGTCGTAATCTCGATGTTGCGTGCAATGCAAGCTATTGCATTATTCAAAGAGACATGTTCCATGGGAGCTTGCAGTGTTACCGAGATCTTATGACCTTGTCAATGATACATATAATCTATGAAATTTTTATAACATATTCATTAATAATAATCTCCAATATATAATAAAATATTTTATAAATATAAAATATATAAGATATACATATAATCAAAGTACAAATAGTTGGTCTTAGGGAACCGACTCCAAAATACTCCCACTAGTATGAGATCACACTATATAGGACATTCAGACTGTTAGACCTCACCTGATAAAAATGTTTTTTATGATTTGAGGCTTTAGTAAAGGGGTCCACCAGGATTTCTTCTTTATAAATAATGTTCAATACAACCTCGCCTCTCTGAAAAAATCTCTCAAGAGACGATACTTTTAATGTATGTTATTTGTGTGCTTATGTGACCCTGGATCTTTTTCATGTGTAACATCGACAATATTATCATGGTAACATTTAATAGTATATTCAATTCTAGGTACCACATAATGATCCGATATGATTTTTTCCATCCACTCAACAAATTAATCTACCTCAAAACCAATAATAAACTCAGGATTTTATGTATAATCTTTGACCACGACATTTTTGAGCTCATCCATCTTACAACACCTCAATTTTATATAAACTTGTATCCCATTTGAGACTAAATTTTGACTTTATTATTTTGGAAACAAGCATATGCTTATCATTTGAAAACAACTTCATCATATCCTCCATAAACCAGGAACATATCCTTATTACAACAAAAATACATAATTATGGTATTGACATCCATATATTGATAGTCTCCTGGGTTTTCATTATATATTCCTACCACAAATATTATGTTGGAAACGTCTATCCAAATACATAAAATAGCAGACATGAGTGACCCAATTGTCGATACAGATAGACTACTTTCAATTATATTTCTTTCCTCATGTGTTAGATGATACATTTTCCTAGAAATATGAATGCCAATTGATTCTAGAAATAGTCCCTTCTTGCATTGTTCCATATTTAATTTCATCAGTATCAAATAAATAAAAATAATTTAACTTAGGATGATAAACCCCATGGATATTTCTAAATAGATTTTGATCCAAATAATAAATATTCCCTTTCCCATGTTCATTGAAGAGAATTTTTTATTCATCCACTTCTCAACTGATTGAAATATTTCTATTTCATTTACAATTATAAATATGTCATCACCATATAAAATTATGAAAATTATCACACTCAAACTAAATCAAATTTAGACAGAAGGGTCATCCTCATTGTTTATGAAACCAAATTCCATTAGGGATTCCTAAAAACATTTTTACCATGACCTATATAATTTAGTTAAACTATAAAACTATTTTTGTTATTTATATATCTTTTTTGAATCATTTGGAGTCAATAACACTTCAAATAGCTTTATATAGACATATTACTAAAGGTTCCCATTGAGGATGCTTGATTTTTTATCCATTTTTAAAATCTCATTGTCATGGAAAGCCACAATGGAAACTATAATTCTAATGGATTTTAGCATTAAGACTGGTGACAATGTTTCACCATAGATTGTTTGAGGATGATATTTATCCCATTTAGAAACAATTCACAACCTAAAAGTAGTAAATTTTCTATAAATGTCCATTTTATTCAAGAATCCCCATTTATAACCCATGATATTTTCATCCACTAGAGGATCTACCAAAATCTAGGATTGATTTTGGTACATTGAATCCATTTCCTAATTCATGGAGTCCTTCCACATTAAAAAATATGTGACACATAATGCTTCAATGTATATTAGTGTATCATTATTATCAAATAATATTGAGTCACTCTCCATGGTGACCATAAACCCATATTTTTATGGTCTTTTAACCTCTATTGTAATCCTTCAAAGTACATGTGCCTCTGGAAGAGTTTCTTCATCCATATGTATTTTTCGAATCTATTCATGTTCCAAATATCATGTACATTGAGCATCAACATCATTTAAGTTTATATTACTTGAACTACATACATTAGTGATGTTCTACCTATTAATTAATATGTCATGTATTTCCATTATTACCATTTTATATGGGTTCATATATGTAATATCCCCTTATCTGTTTCGTGAATCCTATAAAGGTTAACATTGTGACTCTAGGAATATGTTTGTTACATTAAGAGCCCTTATAAAATTATTCTCAATCCCACACATTTATATATGAAAATAGAGGATTGATTACTATTCATAAATTGTTTGGTATTCCATCTTCCACTTTAGTAGGAAAATTGATAAGTATTTTTATTGTGATTTGTAATGTTTATCCCCAAAAGGATAGTAGAAGAATCCCATGACTCATCATTGATGTCACCATTTTTAACAAGTTCTTGTTTCACCTTATACTTACAACATTAGATTGAGTAATATAAGGATTCGTGAGTTGAGATAGCATCCCAAAAACTTGTAATTAATCAATGAATTCTTTATTATGATATTCAACACAATGGTATTATCAGTTTTTATTAATCTTCTTACCAATATAATTTAAAACTTCCTTATGATATTACTAGAATCTATCAAAGTAATATGACATTTACCTCATTGTGTAGAAAATTCCACATATACAAAAATCATCAGTAAAATTAATTAAGTTTCAGTACCCTCCCCTTTATCAAGAGATAATTCTTCACACACATCTATATGAACTAATTCAGGAAAAAATTTGTTTCTTTAACCCTTTTAACCAAATGGGGATTCGTTCATTTTACCTCATAAACATTGCTGACATGTACCAAGTGGTTTAAAATTAAACGAATCCCAATATCCATCATGAAAAAATATAGTCATGTGATTTTCATTTACATGACCAGGCAGGAGATTCTATAGTCAGGTGTGGTAAGATTCACGTGATGAAAAGTCATTATTGATTTAAATTACAAGGTTCATGTAATATAACATGTGGAGACAGTTATATAAATGCTCCTTATAGTGAAAAATTCTATATTTTAAAATAATGAAAATTAATATCAAAAAATGAAAATAAATCAATCTATATCAAGTATGGATCCGAAAAAATATATTAATGGAAGGTACATAATAAAAACCATTCAAAAGCAAGATAATTCCAATCGAAAACCTGAGGTGGTTGTCCTTGATAGCTATAATAGCAATTTTATCTCTTTTTGATGCTCATAGTTATACCTTCCCTCCGTCAAATTTTCTAAATCTACATGGATCCTATATTTGAATACATATTTAAGCACCGCATGTTGTATCTGGAAACCAATTTTTATAAATAGATAAATTTCAATCGATTATATATGGACCTGAGGAATCACCCTGGTTCTTCGGTTGTGTGTTGTTTTTCATCAAGTCTCCATTCTTCCAACTTTTGAAAAAAAAAATAATTATATACATTTTATTTCTCCTTTTCCAGTATCATATTATAATGTTTTTGTGAAGGTTTGGTCTTAAAGACGTTTTATTCCTGTTTCAATTTGTTCACCATAAGGACAGAAGGATTTTTGAGCATTGAATCCTTATATACCTATGGAAGAAGAGTGAAAAGATCTGGGTAAACCTCCTTTAGCATTGTCAAAAAGTGTTCCTTGTAAATGTCAAACCATTTCTATCAATACATATTATATTAAATTACATTATTTTACTCAACCAGTTTATATGAAACCACATTTTCATGAGACTTTATGAGCTCAATTGAAATATATGAAACCATTAAGAATTTAACATTGACCATGTCATTCATGTGTTTCTCAAATACATGAAATTAATAATCACTCTCCTCCAATGATGGTAGAAGATGAATTACGGATTCTAGAACATAAGACTTTTGTTCATGGAAAAATACATCCCAAAATATCTAAATCACAATTGGAAATTTCTTTTGGTGAGGATATAGTATTTCTAAAATATAGATCAACGAAATAGTTTTAATTGTGAGATTAAAATTTATTCTAAAATCAAAATATAATATTATTAGTTCTTTTTAAAATTTAAAAGTTTGTTGGAAAGAATAAATTAATTGATTTTTTTAAATCTACCACTATTTTTACAATTCCAAATAGCCTTCACCATTTATGTTATAATGTTAGGATAGTTTGAAATTATAGTGGCAAGAATCCATATTACTATTCAATTAACAACAATGAGGATTACTCAATCTATATACAGCTATTTAGGTAAGAAGTAATTTTCTAATTATGTGATTGATTCTCATAGATTCATTAACTGGACTCCCCTATCATGAAATCCAGACCTAGATTTTCTCAAAGCTTTCATATAAGTTACATCATGTTTAGAGAGGGATAATAATTATGGTATAAAATGGATAACTAAATCCATAGACATCATAATAACACGATATTAATAGTAAGTGTCTAAATGAGGGATGGTCAAATACATAGTTTCATGTATTTTTTTCCCAATCAATTTATTTATGGACATATATTACAGAATATATATTTAAGGAAATTTAATTTATTATGCAAGAATTTTATCTTATTTTATCTTTTTCATGAATTTTATATAGAGTGGATATTAATTAATTTACCATGTTTGATAAAGTATTTGTGTATAATTAATTTTTTTAATTTCTTTGTTTTCAAATTTATTTATTTAATTATGTGATCAATGTATTTTACCACTTGAATAAATAATTTTAGAGATATAAAAAATAAATAATTAAATGACCCATTCATGAGAATTATCTATTTGTTTATTTAATGAGGGGAAATTAAATCCTCATATGATCTAGGAGAAATACCTTATTTTGTCAGTCCTTTCATGTGTTACAACATTCCACTTGTCGACTTGTGTAAAACATTGGTTGGCATCATTATGGTTCCACCATGAATCACTTGCATGTTCCTTGAAAATATCTATTTGTTAAATGAATTTTTAACTCACATAATGGTGAGTGGAAAATTTTGTTTTTAAAGAGATATTAACAAAATATACATAGACACATAGGTCATATATAGTAATGGACGGAGGTATGACTTGCAGACTATGGAATATAGTCTAAAATAAATAATTGGAAACCCATGATATAAATAAAATTAAATAAATTCCTACACATAAACTGGTCTTAGTCTAACTCATGAGTGGTCACAAATTAAATGTATAGAGAAAATTAAATGGTTAATATTCCCTTTATTCATCACTTCATTTTTAATAAGATAAACAAGGTCTGCAATAACTAATTAAGTAATTTTGTTTCATCTTAATAACCATCAAAGAAACATTTTGAGTTAATCATCAAGATGATATTAATTAAAATTAAACAGTAGAAGAAATTGTTTCATATTAACTGCAATAAAGTAATTGATCATTTAAAATACATTTAAATCATTACTAAATTTTCAAACAAATAATTTTAAAATCAATGTAATAAGGTTTAAATTATAAAGCTTTACATTTAATGTAAATTATTTTAACAAGTAATTGGTAGACAACAAGACATGAACTATTTAAGTACAGGTCATGTACCTATGTTTGCATGTATCTAGGTCCCACACATGGGGCTTTAGTGTGTTGACTCGGTTAGACTAAATTGACTGTACCTTCCATTTATATTCCATCTATCTTCTTATCAAGTTCCTAAGATACTTATATAGGACCTCAGTGTTTTTCTCGGTGGATTATAGGGCTACTATATGTCAACTACAATCCGTGTTATTCGAATTATGTGTACTAGTGTGAAAAATATATATGCTCAATTTTTTAATGATTGAGATACTACATGACATGTACCTCCACCTACATACCATTTTTCTCTAATTGTGTGTGTCTATATAAAAAGACTGGGGAAATAATCTATTTTTCATATGCATGAATTGATGAACTACATGTCATGTACACTGAATACATGTCATGTATACCAAAAAATCTCTATGTTCTTAGCGTTAAACAGTTTGACTATGTATAATGACCACACATATTTTACACTTTAAAATTCTAACATATGTAGACCACATGATGTGTTTACTGTATACATGAATTGTAATATAAAAAATATGCTCCATATTGTCTAGTAAACAAATGAAAAACTATTCATGTGGTAACTAAATGGAATGTTTTTTATCTCATGTCATGGCCAGTTGTAGTGTACTATAGTACAAAATGCTTACTAAGGTGACAGATCATGTGACCCTATCCTACCAACAAAAAATATGAAATTTTCTAATGGTATCTCTGGTTACATCTATTCATATACATTTATGATTATGTAATTAAAAAAACATTATTAATATTTAAATAACCTACTAATTATAAGAGGATTAAATAAATAATAATATGAAATGAAAAGTTCAGTACAAACGAGTATAGATAAAAAATAAAATAAATATTTTCAATTTTAAACATAGCTACTCTAATGTCATTATTGGTTCTAGGTGAAACAAAAGAATGTGGTGGTGGATGATATATTAAAATTTATTTTCAAATGCAGTTTCTTGAAACATCGAGTGAGGATATTAAAAGTCAATTTTATAATTAATTTATATAATATTGAAATAATTGATCTCCTAATATGAGGAATTTTCATTTGTTGTAGATGATGATCATCTTAAAAGATCATTGTGATTTTCTTTTATTATGTTGTGAGGATACCAGAATAGAATATCTCTTGTAGTGATATACACAATCTCGTTTTATCTCTATGAAATTCTAATTAATCATTGGGTACTAGTATGATCAAGGGACTTTATTTCATTTTTCATTTTGTTATATTTTCAATCAATATTAATTAAAAATAATTTTTGTTTCTTAATCTTGAGAGGGAGACAGAAGGAGGAGTAGAGAGAGATTTATTTCTCTATAAATTCACTATTTTCAATTGAAAAAACTACACAATATACATACCTATCAATTTATAGAGCTGCAGTTTTGGTTGAAATATTTTTTAAATTACATATCAGCCCTTAAAAATATTAAAACATTAAATAAACCACATGAAACATAACAATAATTATAATATTATTATCATTATTATTTTATGTAACACGCCAAATTTTTCGATAAGAAATTTTATTTAACATGCTTGTTAATTAATATTTTTTTCCGAACATGATCATTGTATGCATGATAGCCTCTTTCATTTATTGAAAACCAGAATAAATATTTAAATATTTAATTTATCAATAAATATTTTTGATCGATTAAAATGTGAATAAAATTATTCCTCAATCTTGAGAATATTATTTATTCATTTAATTAAATTAAAATATATTTTTAATCGAGAACATGATAAACACTTAGTGTGTGGCCCTCGGGGATTCATTCACATTAGAATTTGGTAGGCTAGAAAAAATTCCCATAGTACGGTCTAGAAAAAGTTCAAGGAACCCATGATAAACATCATAAATTTATAAATTTAAAAATTCAAATGATTGCTCAATATTTAATATAATAAATTTATCATAATATCCCATCAATTAGGATATATATTTCTACTTCACCCACCATTTTGGTAGCTACATATTTCTTTGACTTTCTAGAATAAACAAATTGTTTCACTATGGACATTGAATTTAATATAGTGATTATATTCAAATAAAAGGGTCAATGTGTCACGTTCCATTAATAGGGATGGTAAAAATCATTCCTCTAGTTTTATATTAATGAAATGTCAATCATGATGCACCCAACATACACTAGAATTATATGAATATATTTAATCATGGTTTTTTCATTAAATCAATGTGTGTGAGCCATGAAATTCATTAATGAAAATATTAAAGTCCTCAGACATTTACAAAAGATCATAGATAGGAATATCTGATGACATCAAAAGTTGTGTAATTCAAACCGGGGAGTATGTTAAAATATTCTTCCACATTGGAGATTACCATGTAAGAACATCATGTGAAAATGAATCTTACACTTAAAATAAATCTCACCAGATAGTCAATATATTATGTGCCCCATCATAGTACATTATACAACCATGGAACATTATTTAATAATATAAATAGTAATATTCAAGGGTTTCATCATTGATAAAAACTACAATAACCTTATAAATGTGATGTATAATCTAAGAAAATAAATATATTATAGTCAAGTATAATAATAAAAAATATAAAAACATTTGTTTTTCTTAAAATTGAATATTTCATACCTATATGTAATAAATGTAAAATCATTCGCTACTACGACAAAAACTCTAACATACCTATATTATATTTAAATGATTTAAATTTATCTATGTGGTTAATAAATGAAAATTATCCCTAAATGATTTTTAAATCCACTAATTCAGCAACAAGATTCATAAATTATTTATGTGAATTAAACTTTGGAAACTTATTTTTCAATTTGGCTACATAGTAAAGAGTTGAAAACAATACTAAATGATATTTAAAGTCCCAAATGTCTTATTCCTTCTACGAATGCGATAAGAAACTATAGAACATGTTTAATGATATCAAAGCATGAAATCTAAATATATTTTAGGAAATGATTAAAAATACTTTTTTCTACGAAAATAAAACTTTAATCAAAACACAATACAATGTATCATGTATCTTAATGGAAATAAAAAACACGTAAATATTTATAACTATAAAAAACTAAATAATTTAAAGGATCTAATAAATTATGAAAACATGAAATTGAACATTATATACCATTAACAATGATGGAATTTATGAAAAAAATATATTTCAAATTGTTATTATAAACACTAAATAAATTAAAATTGTTTACCAATACAATAATATCACAAAATATGAATATTGAGATAGAGAACACATTACCTTGGATTCCTACTTGTTCTGATGTGGTCTAACCTATAGTATAATTAATTTTTGTTTATTATTTATATATATATAATTTACATTTTTTATTTTGTAAAATTTATATATAATTTCTTATAAACCATTTTTTAAATCCTATTTATTAAAATATATATCCAAATGTAAATTTTCAATTTTTTTCCCTCAAAAGATATTGGAATGACAGTCCTAGTCGTTGATTCTTGATAATGTGTTCATCACCTAGAGAATTTCAATGGAGGATAAAAATGTTTCTATAATATAGTTATAAATTAAAATTTCAATTTTAATGATGTAATGGAGATGAACCATCAATAGTTTTTAAAAACATATTTTTTGTGAATTTTGGTCTAAGAAGAACTAATTTAATATGCGAACAAAGTTATAGAATTTTCTATTACATAATTATGAATGAATATTAAATTACTTATTATTATATAATATTACCATTATTTAAATTTTATAAATCATTTGATAAATATATATTATATTATCATTGATGTAGTTTGTTGATATTACCCAAACAAGAACCTGTTATAATGTATAAATGAGTAAAAACATGTTGTTTTTAAGTAGAAATATAATATTACCAAATATTGGTTTTTTGAAAAATATTCCATTAATGTGATAAATTATGTTATAAAAGATTTTATGCATATTAAATTGAAGACATTTATAGAGAGGATAAAACTTTTTTTATGACTTGAATCTTGTCTTTAAACAAATCTTAATAATTAGTTATTTTGGTGTCCTTTAATTGACTAATGGTTTAAAATCATGAGTGATTTGTGTAAGTGAGATCATTTGGTCCTATATTATAGAGTAAACTAATGGAATTATATTCTATTATGTGGTTAATGGAGAGGACCTTTTATAGGTGATCTTGAGTGGAACCGTCACAAATACTCATTCCCCACTAAGTAATGAATGTATTTTTTCAAGAAAATTTTATCCAAAGTAGAAAAATAACTAAGATATGATAAAGATAGGTTCATTATTTCATTATATAATAATTTAAGGATAATGTTTCATGATATTTTATGTCATTACCACTTACATAAACCAATTTTCATCATTTTACATTTAATGTGGCAATTCATTTTTGACCTCGAAAAATTATTTTCATTCCCAAAATTAAAACTGACCATATTACCTAATTTGTACAATGTAATTAATGATATGAAGTAAATTTTATTATATTACACATATAAATATATAAAATTAATTTTATTATATGAAATCATATTATAGAAGAACAATTTTTAAAAAAAAATGTATTTTTGAAATTAAATTATCTTTATTCTTAATTCATAAAATTTAATGTACAGTTGATGGTTAATAAATTATTTTATTTTATATATTATCATTACATTTCATTAAAATTATTCTATAGTAGTGATTATTTTAATTTAATTTGAACAATATACAGCACAAACATAAATAAGTAATTGAAAAAGGATCCCTTTAAGTGATTCTATCATTATTATTAACTAATTAATAATCAATACATGATTGTTCAATCACTTTTTTATATATATTAATAATACATTTTATTAAATTTCATACTCCAAATATGATAAATTCTTTATTTTTAAAAAATATATAAATGAAATATATTTTTCCATGAAATTTCTATATTAGTATTTTCTATAGTTGGTAAATTATTGCTGGAATGATATTAATTTGTTTTAATATTAATTCCTTAAAATTTATCAATAAATTTTTTCCACATTATCATTTAAAATTAAAATAATTTATAAAATACATAATTCAAAAAAAAATATTTTTTTTAAGTCAGTATTTTTTTCATAAATATATTTCATACATTTAATTCTCATTGAACAAAATTATTAATAAGTTAAATGATTAGATCGAGACACTATGGGTTTCAGTAAACAATATTTTAGAAAATTATTAAATTTATAATTTATCTTCTTTTATTTTTCAATTTCTATTGAAAATTATTTAATTTTACTATTGGAAGTAATGTTTTAATTTTTTGGATAGATTCAAATTTTAATATCCATAACATGATATGTATAATTAGAATTTGGATATTTTGATTAAATTTCATTTGAATAAAAATGATTTTATCTATTGAAATTGGATGAATTATACCATTTAGAATAAATTAAATTGATTTTATTATTTTATAATGCTTTTTACTACATCATTTTTAATACTATAGTTGTTTTAATTTTTTTATTTCATTAATATGTTCAATTCCTCTCACCATTTATTATTTTATTATATATATTTCTAAAATATATTTGTTTATTAATTGTATATATTAAATTTTTATATTCGTATAATTATTTATAATTATTTTAATTTTAATATTATTAAATTTTAATTTTTTGATATTTTTTACACCTACTTATCCTTTGTTAAATTGTTTTTACCCTTACATACATGTTGAAACATATAAAATAACCATATACTGCTTAGTTTCGACCCTTACCTAAGTTTTAGAACCTACCTATTACCCTTTTGTGGATATTTCTCACCCTTACGTAGTATGTCCACATACCCTTATGCATGTTTTGAAAATTTATTATTAGCTTTTCAATAGTTTATTATAACTTTATGTAACATATTTTAATTTTTCCTAACTCTTATATGAATACCCTTATATAGTTCCTTTGAAATAATGTGATTACTATTATATATTTCCTTTACCTTAATTTATGTACCCTTACATGAGTTAGAACCCTTATACGAGGTATATTGACCCCTAAAGAACACATTAAAAATCCAGTTTAACCTTAAGCAACTCATGGTAAAACACGTTTAACCTTACCCCACCAATAGAAAATAATATTTACCCCTAAACCACCTATGTAAAAGAATATTTATCCTTATATTGGTCATATAGAATACCATTATACATGATTAATAAAATATGAACTAGACTTACCCAATACACATATTACACTTAAGCTAGCTACATAAGTAATTGTTTACTATTAATCCCACATTGATGTTACCTTACCTAAACATACCTTTATTAATTCATTTTGTAAATATTTTTACACATCTTATTGGAATATAATTCTACTATTCTCCCACTTTCTCATAGTATAATAATTTCTTCAATGCAATGACACCAAGAATGAATCATATAGATGGGTTGATAATTTTGAGAATTATCTGTTAAATATATGAAATTAAAATATGTTTCCATTTTTATTTCTAAGAATAGGTTTCTATATATAATATAAACTGGAAACACACATGAAAAAATATTCAAAGGATATATTTTGAAGAATATCGACCATTAGGTATTTTTCTACAAATAAAGGTTATGGAAAAGCAGAGAAATAAACAAATAAAAAAATAAGGATACATTTTTATTGTTGAATTTCTATTGAATTACTGGTTTCCTAAGAATTTCGTTTTAAAACTCAATTTATTATTGGTTGAATATCACTTCCCCATACCATATTTATTTATAAATATATTTTTATAGAGTAGTTTTATTTTTAATTTATTTTTTAGTGTCTATACTTAATTGTTCAATCATGGTTATTCATCCATTTAAATGTTATTATTTATTCATTCTTACTTGATAATAAAACTGGAACACACATTTTGTGTATAGTTACACCTTAGTACATATAAATATAAGTGGTGTTTAGGTTATGCATTATCATTTTTAAAAGTTAAGAAGGGTTTGGTCAGTCCATAGAATATACTTCATCCTTCTTATTCCTGGAAAAGGTCGGTACTGTCTATTCTTCTTAGTAACTAACTAGGGTAAGTATACAACTCTAAAATAAATAATTTTTCTTTGTTTTAGTGATTACTATTTATATTGTTGATATCAAGGTTATTAAAGAGTAGGGTAGGTTCTCTGTGAATTGAAAAATAATAAAAATAATTTTGATCCTAGTATTAATTTTAATTTTTCATCTTATAAGTTTTAACAATGAACTAATAATACTTTAAAATCGAGTTTGAATAAACAATTCTCTAAAAATTCCTTTTATTAGTCAAAAAAATAATAAAATAATTATTCTCTAGCTTTTATTGGTCATCTTTCCATCAATAATTCATAACAAAAAAATTATAACATTAAAGGATCTGATAAGGATAGTAGGCTTTGTAATTTTTCATAACACTCTACCTATTATGGATAATTTAAGATCAAATTTACTATTTTATTATGCTAATAGTTTCATATACTGAATATTCTAAGAAAATATTATTTTTTTTTCAATCGAATGTCAGGATTCTAAAATAATATATCCTTTTGAACATCCTTACTTCAACATATGTTTTTATCCATATTTGAATGATTATATAAATGTATTTTTAAAGGATATGTATAATGAATATTAAATTGTTTTTATTCAACCGTATAACCCTCATGATGAATATTTGGAAACAAAGACTACAAATGATGCTATCGAATATGTGAAAAATTAAAAATTCATGCATTAACATTATTATGCTTTAATTAGAAACATGTATTGTCATGTATTGTCACGTAAAACCGATTAGGAAATTTTTAGGACTTTAAAAGTCACATATAATGCTAATGAAAAGTTATAGGAACCAATGTGGGAATATATTTTGCTTAATTTTATTAATTTTTAATTTATGATCATGGGAAAATCATTTTAATGTATAATAAATTTTCCCTAATAATAAATGGAATGGTTTTTATTTTGGAGAATATGAAGAAGAAATTAATTTTTTAGAGAATAAATAATCAATAAACCAATAAGGGTAACTAAAAAAAGGTATAAATTGAATTAATGATTGATTTTATTAAACATTCTATGGGTGGGTGGATTAAATATCTTCATCAATACAATATATAGTTGAAGTTAAATAAGATAGTATCTATTGAAAAAATAAGGGAAATATTTAAATTATCTATGAATATTTCATATAATTATTTTATCAACGGTTCATGAATATATAGTACTGATAAATGTAAATAGTTGATTCAAATTAATAATTATTTAAAATATCATTTGAAAAGGAACAAATTTCAAATGATGGAATGTCATATAAGTATAACAGAAGCTTCATAGGGAAAGGTATGTAAATTGAATACAATAATGTTTCAAAATATAATTGTTATTAATTTATAAATCTTGTTTAAATAAAATGTGATTATCCAAAATTAAATAATGAAGGTAAAGGAATAAAATACACTAAGGAGATAAAAAATTATTTTCATGTAGTTCGAAGCTCTACTAAGGTGTCTGATTCAAAATATCTGGAATTATAAAGTGAAATGAAGACAGATAATCTTGTTTTGATGTCTATAAATGATGAGGTACCTGAATAAATTTTTTCATCATTATGAATGCCACATTTTATTACTAAAAAATTATGATTTGGAATTAAAATATTAGTTTGATTCAATTCCATATGATGAATATACCTAAAAAATACTAGTTATAAGGAATTTAAAATGGTGAATGAAAAATTAAAAAAGGGCTCTTTAAAAGAAATATTATCTTTGAAATACATAATTGGGAATATGTAAAGTAGAAAAATAAAAAATAAAAGGCAGTTTATAGAGAAAATCTATTATAATAAATCATCTTTATATTTTAATTATAATCATCTGGAAAGACTTGACAAAGAAAATGATAATTTAAGGAATGATAAAATAATATTGACTTCATGTTTGGAAAAGATTAATATGGGGAATGTAAATTCATATTGATTTTAGATGGCTTTTCTAATGTTACGAAATAATTTTATATTCAAATAAAATAAAATAATTTAATAAATAATTCAGTATCCTTCTCAAATAGAATAATTTAGATAGACATATAAAATGATCAAAAAGAGAATGAAAAGCTTAAAAATAAATTTTATTATTTAGAATAAACTCATTCAAATTTTAAAGAGGGGAAATAAATTTTTTTTAAATATGATTTCCATGAATAAAATAAATAAATAAAATTTGGCTTCAGTTGTAACAAGAAGATTCATAGATATGTATAGTACTATTTTTATTAAGTGTACTAATGTAAAGGTATTTACTGTTACTTGTTTTATGTGTGGAACATTTTGAATATATGTTTTGGATTTCTATATAAATCATGTTCAATCATTAGGAAAAAATTATTTCATTCAAATACTTATTTGACTATTAATAGGACTAAAACATGTACAGAATGGGTTCCCAAATGATCTTATTCAAAACTAATAGTTCCCAACCACTTTACATACCAGGTTCTGTATACTTATATTTTGAAATCATTAGTTTTCTATCTTTGTTACTAATTATGGTATGTTGAAATTCATAAAACGTTTAGCCTTCTTTATGGCTAGAAATAATTTTCTTATTTTTTATTTTATGGTTTAATAGAATATGCTTAATGAATATATAATTAATTGAAAAAAAGATTTCAAATAAATTTAAAAAAATTAATAGATATATTATTTTAGGTGGAGAATATATGCTGATATCCCATGAGTCTTTAAAAAATTTAAATTATAATTCCCATAATAAAATTATACTATATTCAATAAAAATTGTGTAGTATAATGACTGATGTTTATTAATTTATCAATACACTATAACTCATTTTACGAAGACATAGAGTATCTCAACACATATAATCTACCGTTTTTATAATTGAAAAAACGATTATTTTAATTAAAAACTCCAATATGTTCTACCAATTTTGGATATGTTTTTAAGAGGAAAAATTTTAAAAAAAATTATTTCCATTTAACAAACACTCATTTAGAATAAATTAAATATAAATTAAATATTGGTAATAAACACACTATTGGTCATAATTATTGGTTTTCATATGATGAAGAAATAGGAAAAACACATGGTGAGAAGACTCGTGGGATATCATTTCAATAATAGCATCTATAAGGTATTTATTGGTAAATAATTGTCGAAGAAAAGTAGTGAAATAAATAAAAAATGAACACACAACATTATTGCTCATTTGATAGTGAGTTTCATGTTCTCTGAGACTTCTTTATACTGCATAAAATTTTGAATGGCCCAAGATCACTGCTCCCACCATATTTAATCACTAGAAACTTATGATAGTCTTTTTAGTTTTCTTTTTTTCCAATAAGTATATGTAATAATTTTTCCCTCTTGGTTAAACACGATTTCTAGTATATTTTTTTGGTTATTCTCACCTGTTAAAAAGGAACACACAAGAATGGTTGTGTTTATTTTTACCTTGGTATTTAGAAAAGTGTGTAGTGATTAATTTATGCTTCCCAAATTTAATTAAGTAAAAATTGTTTGGTATTTCCTTACAATACATTGGGTTCATCATGTTCCCAAAAAAATTAGGTAAGGTCAAATCTTCACAATAAAATACATTGTTGGGTCTACACATACAACATAATTCTTCACACTATTTAGTTTAGTGAGTAGCAATACTCTCACTGAATTAGAGTGGATTATAGATTAAATCATTTTACTGTGAACCAAACTACTATTAAAATAATGGTGTTCCTATTCTTTATTTTTAATCCACTTCATATCTATTTGAACACCATAATCTAATTCATTTACCATTTTTTTGAATAAATTATTCTATGATTATAATATGATTTTTGTATAAATTTTTTAAAATGAATATTCACCCTTATGGACCAGGTTACCATCAATATCTTTGTCCCAATAGAAAGTTTATATTTTTTAATGTTGGAATAATCATTATGTATATTAACTATATAACAGTAATTCAAAATTTGTAATATGTTTACTAATATTATACTCAATGAATATATTTCATGTTATTATGGTTATATTAAAACTAGATTAACTCCATTATATCTTATGAATTAATCACATTATATATTCAAAATGTCAATTCCCATATTTATATTATTCATTTTGGATTTTAAAACATGTTTTCTACTTCCATGGTGTTTTTTCCATATAGGTTTAGTTATATTAATGATTATTGATAAGGGTAAATATAATCATTAGGACATCCTAGTTTTTAAAATATAATAAATTTAAATTTGTTCTTACATTTTAATTTATACAATTTTTGGGATATAATCACTCCTGATATGTAATATATGGTCTCATGTACTTGTTTTGTAATGCACCATTATGAGTGAATAAAATATTATTAGTTTGACTCAAATATTGTATATCATACTTTATAATCAAGTCCAAATATTTTAATGTAATATAAAAAAATATTTATCAATTATAAATATATTTTTTAAGGTTATTATTTTTTAAAACCTATAATATTACATAATCCCCCCTGAAATAAATTTTATCCTTAATGGTTTAATTATCTCTATAGACGCCGGAAAAGTCCGTTGTTCCCAAAAGAAGCTCCGAATGCGGGAAGCGAGGTCATATTTGGAGTCGGAAGCCCATTTCGGAGGGCCCGGAAGCCTTGCGCGGAATTTTGGAGGGCCGCGCGCAAAGTTGACGAGCCGCGCACAAACCTCCCGGGATGCGCGCAATGCGCTGGGCCGGCGCGCAATTTTGCGCGCCCATGGCCCGCGCGACTCCCTTGCGCGCCGGGCCCGATTCCGCGCCCGCGAAGAGAATTCCGCACCCGCGATCCGGATTCCGCGCCCGGGGTTTCCTATAAATATAAGGCGACCCCCGACGTTTTGAAGGTTGCCGGAAGTCGAAAGGTCTCTCGTGCGCGCAATCCAACCCCTCCCGCGTGCAATGCCGATCTTCAAGTAACCTCCTTTCTTTCGCGCAAGAAAGCCTCGGGGTTCGCCTTCGCGCGCAATCCCTTGGGCTCCATTCCTTTGAATAATTCTTCACCCTAAGGCCTTCGCGCGCAAAAGAAGCCGCTTGGGCGCAATTGCCCCGGGTGCGCGCAATCCAGCCCGATTGCGCACACCCCCCTTTTTTAAAGTGGCCATTCGATTAAAGAATGAGTCGTTGCACCCGCGCGCTATCCGAAGCCCGGTGCGCGCAATCTCTATCTTCCGCGCGCAAAGCGCTTGCCCAATTGTGTGCCAGCCTGCCCATTTGCGCGCCGACCCACGGTATTGCACGCCAAGCTTCTCTTTTGCGCGCAATCCGCCGAGGTCGCCCCCTTTGACCCCCTGAGGGTACCCGCCTGCGTGGCGCCCGATGATCTTCATCCTGGGTGCCCGCACCGTGCGTTGTCTTCCCGTGCGGCCCTCTAGGATT
This sequence comes from Viscum album, assembly GCA_963277665.1. NCBI lineage: Eukaryota > Viridiplantae > Streptophyta > Magnoliopsida > Santalales > Viscaceae > Viscum > Viscum album. The sequence continues at coordinate 1,448,595,996 of OY728130.1, forward strand.
GCGCGAAGTGACACGGACCCCTCGGCGGCACCATACACGTCCAAGCTGCACGACGTTAAACTGCTTAGCATATCGTCCGAGCTACAAGACGTTAAACTATTCAGCATTCGTCATGCAGGACGCTAAACTGTATTTCGTCCGCGCGACAAGACGTTAAACTGCCAAGCATCTTCGTCCGCGCGACAAGACGTTAAACTGCCAAGCACCTTCGTCCTCAACACACGACGTTAAACTGTACTTCGTCCGGCAAGACGTTAAACCGTCCGCATCACCTGATCTCGTGTCTCGCACGCAGGATCCCCCTGGTTTGGATGTGGCCCCCACCCGCGTGTCTCTGCAGGGATGTCGGGATTGGAGTGGCCTTCGCCCACGGGGGTAGAGTGTTACAAACAGAGCGAACTACGTGGGCTTTGATCCCTGTCTTCTAAACAGGGTATGTAGGAAGCCTCTCCGAGGTTCAAGCCCACCACCTGGTCGTCCCGGTCGTATTCACGTCAGTTCGTCCATCAGTGGACCCCTCCTGGGTTCACACTCGCGTCGATTCACCTATGAATCCGCCCTTGTGGGAGACTACACATGTGTATCTCCATTGTGCTTCCCCACTTCCCTCTTCTCCTTTCAGCGTACAGCATGACGTGAAACTGTGATCCACCCGGCCGTTCCATCCCCCTCTTTGCGAGGTGGTTCGGTTCAATCCTCCACCCGGCGGCCTCGACCTCTTCGTGAGTCGGCTTGCTGACGTCCAGCATGACGTTAAACTGTATATCCGAACTACGCTAACTTTGATCCGCGCTAACACGCGGTATGTAGGAAGCCCCTATGGGGTCCAAGCTCTTCACTCCATCATCCATCCTGATCCTTATCCGGGCCGCCACATCCCGGTGGGGTCATGCCACTTCATTCCACTCCACTTCACTCGGGAAGCCACCCATGTGCTGGCCCCAGCGTCGGAGGTTCCCCGCAAGGGGTTCTGTCATCTGATCCACTTCTCGTGTTGATCAGTCTGATGCCGTTCCCGCTGGACGTTAAACTCGCGGCATACCCCGTGTTAAACATGGGAAGCTCAGGAAAACCCTAGGTGACACAGTTCCCTGCACCCAGCGCAGGATGCCTCAGGCCATCACGCCTTCGAGAAGCCGTATTAGGGACGGAAGGCAGACATGCAGAGTCGCAGTGTTAAGATACGCCCCTGACACCCAGAGCCACCCGGTCTCCTCATCGCAGGTTGCTGCCCCGACCGGACCCCTTGGAGCGTCTGGGCGGAAGCAGTGTAATTAACCGGTGTCCATGAAGATATGGCGCCGGGAACGAGATTCACGAACATTCTTAAATCTATGAGGGAGACCCGGATTAGGCAACGAGTTCCGAGGAGACGTCCACGGAAGGAGGAGCCGACATCCCATCATCCCGGTTTCGATCAAGGAGCAGACGCCCCTGAATAAGGGATGAATGCCGCCCGCCCTTGGAAAGCGGGACTGCGGGACCACAGGCCGCGCGCGCCCATTTCCTCGGGTCGACGGGTGCACGCGCGAACTCGTCCTGGTGGAACAGCGTCGGAACAGAAACCCGACGCACATCCGCACCGAAACAGAAAAATGGTGAACCCGACGTGAATCTCTTCTCCTCAATACGAAGACTGATGGATTTCAGAGTTGTTAGAAGACCAGCATGCTGCTCGACCAAGCATTCAACGCTGGGACACGGAACCCGCCAGGGGCTGGGGAAGGGAAATCGGGCACTCTGTCTCACGATGTCGAGGGCCTGGGTTCCCCCCATGGAAGGCGTCGTGGCACTAATGGTTGGTTGTCGATTCGTTTTCCTGTCAGTGTTAATGGGTTTTTCTCCCTGCTTTCAAGAATCAAGTCGCCCAATCCAGCGCCCGATCGCCACCCGCCCACTGGCGCAGGGGTAGGGGAAACACTGACGCGACTACTCCGCGCGGTCCCTCCCGTTCCACAGCCGTCCCAGCAGCCGCAGCTACGGGGAAACCACGCCCTCTCTCTCCCTCGGAGGTCATCCAGGGAAGGGTGATCAAGAACTTGGTGCGGAGATATGAGGAAGAGGGAGTCATCCCCACCAGGGACATGGCTCGCCTAGACCTCGAGAAATCTGCACCTCGCCACCAACGCCGCCCCCGAGGGCCGCGCAGGGAGGCACCGCTGCCTACCTCGACGTCCAACCGCTTCGGGAGCTTATCCCCGGAGCGCTCCGACAACTCCTTCCCCTATGCGGATGAGGTGGAAGATGTCCGGGACCACCTTATCCATGATTCGTTCCAGGGATCCGCGATAAGGGCTCCTGTCAGGCCACGGCGACACCGCCGCCAGGCCTCTCAAGTCGAAGAACGGACTCTCCACCTGCCCGCGCCGCTCATCCCGACTCGTTTGTCCCGACGCCAACGTCGGGCACGAGCGGAAGATGATGCCCACCTTGGAGCCCTAGCAACCGCGGCCGCGTTGGCTCAAGCCACTGCTGGCTCCAGTCACCAGGCCTCTGCGCATCCTGAGCAAGGGCACTTCTATGCCCGACCTGGATCGAGGCCCCGACCGCCCCAAAGGCAGGTTGGGTTGACTCTCCCGGTTGCTGGTACAGGCAATAGCCACCGCGGACCACCTCGCGGTAGCGCTATTCACCAACAGGGTCTACTCCGCGTGGCCGATCCAAGAGGCATGGGTCACCCCACCTTGCGATCCCGGCCCGGAGGCCTGCCCGGAATCATCTCTCCCCGCGTCCCCTTTGATATCTGTCCCGGTGCTCCTCGCACCTTGGTTTCCAGTCCTCTTGGCCCCAGCACCAGTGCGGCCGGAGGACGCCAGGATAGAGATCAGCCATGCCCCGAAGAACCACCCAGGGGCAGGAAGGCGAGGCGTCGACGCCGAGGGAAGAATGTTACGGAATTCCAGACAGAGATCCGACCGGTTCGTTTCTCTGATTCAGAGGCGGAGTATGATTCGGCGACGGAGCCCTCCCCTCGATCCTGCCAGTTAGGGGCAGGGGTAGGAATGCGGCACGTCAGCCTCGTACTTCCTGAGAGCGAGATCGATACGATCCTCTCTTCTCTCCGAAGGTATATCCGGAGTAGTGAGGGCCTAGTAGACCCCCAAGGATCAAGCTTGTGGTTGGTACCGGCCCCTCCGGAAGCACCTTCTGCCTCGATCGGAGAAGCCGGAGACTTTTTCTGGGGACCGACGGTCGAACCACGATCTAGTGCACCCTCGGCGAGCACCGACGCTACGGCAGGATGTTCGCTCGCCGGCCCGTCCTATCGTGATGTGGTAGCTAGGGCACCGCCACCCACAGAGGGCGGCCCGGGATATGGAGGCCAATCGGCCTGCTCGCCGTATTCACCGCCGGCCAGCCCGTCGGCCCGGCGGCCCGCCTCGGCACCACTGCCGGTTCCCCGTCCATTCCCAGTCATTGAAGAGGACCAAGGAGATCTGGGTCCCGAGTTTGAGTCGTGGAGCTTCTGGACCGTCCTTACAGAGGGCCACTTCCCTGAGAAATTTTGGCCAGTCGCAGGACCGGACTTTGATGCACCCGAATCGCTCACCCCGGATGAGTTCGAATGCTTCCGCCGAACTCTCCGGGAGACTCACTCCCGTCTTCACCGCCTACAAATGCCATATCCCGGGAGTCAAGCACACATGGAGGATATTGGTGAGCAGTGCCGTCAAATTGACCTGGCCACGCTCCCCGCGGTTCGGCACCCCGGGTCATTTGGGCACCACGAGGCCCTCCAACAACGATGCGTCGAGTGTTTTCAAGTACTCCGCAAGGTTCTCGAGGAAGCCAGTCCCCACGTGTATATCCGTGCATGGGGGAAGTACGCTGCCCTACGCATCAGTGCGATTCGCCGACAGCCCGATTCACTGGGTGGCCCTGAGGGTATATCCCCAGGGACGGAAACGGTCAATATGGCTGACCTGTCGGGAGAGGGGAACGACTTGGAACTTCTCTATGGGGGCTCTCACCTCGAAGACAAGCCGTCGTTGGATCCATCGGTGCGTGTTACTCGTCACCAGAGGAACCTCCTGGGACTCCCCGCACCCACTGAAGCACTGACGTTGAGCCGAACCGTCAGCAAAGGTAAAGAGCACGGCGGGGCTGTAAAGCCCGCCGACCCATCTGCCTCCGTGTAGAGGGCGGATGAGGATCCCGAGAAGGCTATTCTACGTCAACAGCTCGCCGAGCAGAAGAAGCTGGTTGACCAGCTCCTCGCCGAGCGCGCTGCAGAGCAGCGGCCTGACTACGGTGATCCTAGGCCAGGACAGCAGGGACAGGAACAACCACCCCTCGATGAGGCTGTCTCGGGCAACCGTGATTATGCCGTGTTTGCCGACAGGGGAGAGGCCATTGCCTATGGCAAGAGGGCGTGGTATGTTTCATCGCACCCTCCCGAGCGGCGTGACTACCTGAGAGACCCCACTCGGATTCCTCCCGCTGCCCCAAGGGCCGCTCCGCCTGCCATCCCACGAGCCGCCGAGTTCGACGACCCGGTCGATGACCCGATTGAGGGGCCATGCAATGTGCTCATGGTTAGAGATCCTCGCCAGGACTGGAATCCATGTCCGGACGATCCGATGGCGGCACTAATCACCCGCTTGGAAGCCTTGGAGACTCGGAAAGTGGCGATCCCACCGGACGGCAAGCCATACCCAGCATGGGTGGATGACATGCCAGCACCTCCGGGATTCTGCAATCCCACCTTCGCCCACTTCAACGGGACTAGAGATCCGCCACAGCATTTGGCCCATTTCAACTCGAGGTGCGGGCCTATGTTGGGAACTCCGGCACAGCAGGAGGCCGCTAAGCTTCGCTGCTTTGTCCAGACACTGGAAGGGCCAGCATTTGTCTGGTACAGCCAGCTCCCCGTCAGGTCGATAACTAGCTGGGAGGACCTTCGTAGACAATTCCTCTACCAGTTCAGTTCCACGTCCCGGAAGATGAGTATCGCAGACCTCTTCAAGTGCAAACAGAGGCCTGATGAGCGAGTCGCGGACTTCGTCGCCCGATGGAAGGGTCTCGCGTATTCCCTTGACATGCCGTTGACTCAGGAGCAGTTGCTGACAATGTGCGTCGGGAACGTCAAGACCGAGCTGGTCCCTTCCCTGATCACTCAGAATTACCCCGGAGGGTTCAGGGACTTCTCAGACAAAGCTCAACTTCTTGAGGAAGCCCTGCAACAGGCCAGTCAGGCACACCCGCTGCCTCCTATGATTCCTGCAAGGAGAGCCAGCAGGGCTGAGCCCGCTGCTGTTGCCCAGATAGAGGCCCCCAGGCCGTTGGAGCTGCTGCCGGCGAGGCCAGCTCCACAGCCTCACAGGAATCCGCCTCCACGGGCTCAGTTCCCGGCCCAGCAGCGGAAGCCTCAGAACCGGTCGGCCCCTCCGCATAATGTACCGCCACAACCCAGGCGAGATAATCAGGGTCCACCTCCTCGGCAGGCCCCTCCAGCCCCTAGTCAAGACCACGCTCTCAGGGGCCCGCGATACCTGACTTACTCATTTCACGAGGATCAGGTCCGCGGTTATTTCCGGAGCGCCCTGGAGCGGAGGATTGTGCGACTGCCTGAGTGTTGGAGGCCAGAGGAGGCACATCTCACGGATAACCCCCGCTACTGCCCTTACCATCGGGCCCTGGGGAACACCATCCAGCGGTGCTACGTGTTTAAGGACTGGATCCATCACCAGATTAACAACAATTTAATCAGGTTGGGCCCAGCTCCAGCACAAGTGGCGGGCGTGTTCGTGGGATCAGATGACGATAATGGCAATGTGGACGAATGGCAGCTGGTCTCCGATCGCGGATCCCAGAAGTATAAAAACTGGATGGCCCGCAAGAAGATCATTCGCGCCCATGGAATCATCCGTGCGCGCTTGAATTAGCCTGAGCCCCCAGAATCTGTGGGTGCTGCTTCGGCATCGTCATCCCAGCCTGCCTCTTCCGAGAGGAGCAAACGGCGGCGGCGCAAGAAGGAAGAGCGCGCCCCGCCAGTTCCTCCACTATCCCGCACTCTCGGCGATTTCATGCCCCCGGAGATAGGGATCCCTCCCCGGATCCACCTAGTGATGGATGATTTGTCCGATGACAGTATTGGGTACTCTTCGGTTAATACCGTCGAGCTGGTAAATCCCTTTTCGGTTCCCGACGTTGAAGAACACCAGGTGAAACTCCCTAGTGTCCCCGGTCGTCGCCACCATCAGAGGAACAGCAACAACAGGAGTCGCCGGGGCACAGCAGTTGGTACCTCTAGCCAGGACGTGCACGCCACTGAGACTAGGCAGCAGGCTCAAAACCGAGTTCAGCGCGCGTAGCCCCCCCATCCGGGGATGACGGATTTGCCTCCGCCACTGTTTGTGGTGTGGGACCAGGTAGAACCGCCTCAGCCGCGTCGCGATCAGCTCCGCCCTGCCACGAGTCCATCCCGGCCTCCTGACCCCAGTACGGTGACTACTTCCCGGGCTTCAACCAATGAACAGCGAGATGCGCCAAGCACCAGTCGGCCGCCGGCCCAACCGGCAAGGCCCATCATGCCTCCAACCGCAGAGCAACCTCCTGCAACCAGGGGCTCGCGCTTGGCCAAAAAGTATGATGTCCTGAAGCACTTGGCCGACATCCCAGCAAGGCTCTCCATCCTTGAGGCTCTGAGCATGTCATCTGAGATGCGTGAGGCGCTCGCTGAAGCCCTGAAAAGCCCCCTCCAGTTTGAGACAGAGGTTGCGGCTGCGGAGGCCTTTCACGCCGAAACGATCGAGGACGCCGAATGTCAGGTAGTTATCTCGTTCTCTGGTAAGGATGAAGACCCTCCTATACAGGGGCACATTCGTCCGTTGTATGTTACTGGCCAGTTCAATGGCCTTGATGTCCGGCGCTGTCTTGTCGACACGGGGTCCGGGATTAACCTGATTCCAACTCGGACGCTCCGGAGATTGGGGTTGTCTGAGGATGACTTGATCCCCTCCGACCTCAGGATCCAGGGGTACGACCGCACCGAGCAAACCCCGGTCGGCAAGATACGCTTGAAGACCCAGTTCGGTGACTTGGTTGCCAACACCGAATTAATGGTAGTCTCTCAAGACACTGCGTACAACGCATTGATGGGAAGTACATGGCTCCACCTTCACGCGGCGGTTCCCTCATCATACCACCAATGCCTAAAATACTCCCTTAACGGTCGAGTAGGCGTGCTTCAGGGAGATGCCTCTCCTTTTGCTTCATGTGAAGCCCGCTATCTGGACGCGGACTATTACAAGAGCAAGGATAAGCAGATCTTGGCAGGTGAGGTTGATCCTGTCGCTGTTGCAACTGATCCCTGGGCAAGCTTGGATGACGCTTACGTCCTCCCGATTCAACGGTTGGACGTAGCCATGGTATCGTCGGCCTGTGTGTCTCCTGATGAGATGACCGCAACCGCCCGTGCCAGCACCAGCGGCCCAGCAGGATCTGGTAGCCCCAATGCAGTTTCCAACGCAGTCTCTCCCGTGGACGATCCCTCCCCGAGTGGAGAGGACGTGGAAGATGCACCCCCAGCCTTTGAGGAGGGCGTCTCCGCCACGGTCGATGAGTTAGTACAGGTGAACCTTGGAACCGAAGCAGATCCAAGACCCACATTGGTCAGTACCGCCATGCCCTCTGAGGAGCGGCAGCAGTACGTGGACTTTATCAGGCAGCATCGTGATGTGTTCGCTTGGGGCTATGACGAGATGTCGGGGCTAGATCCTCAGGTAGTCGTCCACCGCCTTGGTCTCCCGGCGAACCATCGCGGGTTCAAGCAGCCTCCCAGGAAGATGCACCCATTCCATGGTGCCATGGTTGAGGCCGAAGTTGACAATCTTATCAAAGACAACTTCGTGAGGGAAGTTCAGTACCCCAAATGGCTGGCCAACATTGTGCCGGTCAGGAAGAAGAACGGGTAGATCAGAGTCTGTATCGACTTCCGCGATCTCAACCGCCACTGTACGAAGGATGATTTTCCCATTCCGGTGACAGAGCTGTTGATTGATGCCACGACAGGGTTCCAAGCCCTCTCCATCATGGATGGATACTCCGGATACAACCAAATCCGGATGGCCCCTGAGGATGAGGAGTTCACAGCCTTCAGGGCCCCCCAAGGTATCTTTTGTTACCAGGTCATGCCCTTCGGCCTGAAGAATGCAGGTGCCACCTACCAACAGGTGATGCACCGCATATTCAAGCCAATCCTCGGCACACTGGTGGAATGCTACGTCGACGACTTGGTGGTTAAATCGCGCCAGCGTCAGGACCATCTCAAAGATCTTGAGAAAGTGTTCGGCTTCCTCCGGTCTCGCTGCCTGAAGATGAACCCGTTGAAGTGTGCCTTCGGGGTCACCTCCGGAAAGTTCCTTGGATTTGTGGTAAGATACCGGGGTATTGAGATCGACCTGGAGAAGATCAGGGCGATTAGCCAGATGCCTCCCCCAGGTAACATCCAGGAACTGCAAGGGTTCCAAGGCCACTTAGCCTATATACGCCGATTCATCGCGAATCTGGCCGGCAAGTGTAAGCCCTTTTCTCGGCTCATGAAGAAAGGTGCCACCTATGTATGGGATAAAGAGTGTCAGACCGCTTTCGAGGAAATCAAGCAGTACCTGCTTCAACCTCCGGTTCTGATGCCGCCTATATCCGGGAAGCCGCTGGTCCTTTATGTGACCGCCCTGGAATGGTCCCTGGGTGCCCTTCTCGCCCAGAAGAACAGCGAGGGAATAGAGAATAGCCTCTATTACCTCAGTCGCATGCTCCTCGATGCGGAAGTTAGGTATTCCCCCATCGAGAAGAGCTGCCTGGCGCTCGTATTTGCCGTACAGAAATTACGGCACTACTTGCAGCACCATGAGGTACAGTTGGTTTCTCGGGTAGACCCGTTGAAATATATCCTGAGCCGGCCTATGTTGATTGGCCGTCTAGCGCGGTGGGCCGTGATTCTCCAGCAGTTCGACATAAGGTATGTGTCTCAGAAGGCCATCAAAGGGAAAGCATTGGTAGACTTTCTGGCTGCTCACCCGACCTCCGCGGATCAGCCGCTGGATCTAGGCTTTCCTGATGAGGCCATTCTCTCGGTCGATCATGCCGATCCGTGCTGGCAGATGCACTTTGACGGTGCCTCCCAGAGCCCCACCGGTAGAAGACTCGATAATCCTAAGCTCAACAGAGTAGGCTTGGGTATCGTCTTCATTACCCCGGAGCAAGCCGTGCTGCCATACTCTTTCCTGTTGTCAGAGGGCTATACCAACAATGAGGCGGAATACCATGCCCTCATCACCGGCCTCGAGTTAGCTCTCGAGATCGACGTTCCCCATCTGTGTGTGAAAGGGGAATCTGAGCTGGTCGTTAAGCAGATCAATGGCGACTATGTTGTCAGGAAGCCGAAACTTGTGCCGTTGCTGGAGTGCACACTCCTTCTGATGGCCCAGTTCCCTTCTCGGCCAGAAATTGTCCATATTCCCCGGTCGCAGAACGGTCGAGCAGATGCTTTGGCCAGCCTTGCTGCGTCACTTGCAGAGCCTGAACAGGATAACTTGATCGTCCGCATGACGCACCGCAGGCTCATCGCTCCCGTTATCCCGGACGGAGATCGCGGCCCATCGGTAAGTAATCTCACCACGGTCGCCCCTATGCCCGGAGCCCCGAGTACCCCAGATATGGCAGTCAAACCAGCCCCTGATTGGAGGACTCCTTTGGTTGAGTACCTCCAACATGGCATTCTCCCGTCGGATCGGGCCGAGCGCGAGCGAGTTCGACGCCGCGCATCGCAGTTTGTCCTCCAGAGCAGTCCCGGCCTGGAGCAGATCCTCTATAGACGCGGATTTGATGGTGTTCTCCTCCGTTGCCTTCATGGAGTTGAGATCCCACGAGTCATGCAAGAGGTTCATGCTGGTTCATGCGGTGCCCATCAGACTGGGCCAAAGCTGTCCCACCAGATTCGGAGGTTGGGATACTTCTGGCCCTCCATGATCCATGACTGCATCGAGTATGCCAGGAGGTGCCATGCGTGCCAGGTTCATGTGAACTTTGTGCATCAGCCTCCGGAGCCTCTCCATACCACCATGTATTCATGGCCCTTTGCAGTCTGGGGGATGGACGTTGTGGGACCTTACCCGCCGGCGACGGCTCGCCAGTGCCGGTTCATTCTGACCGCCACGGACTTCTTCTCCAAATGGGCAGAGGCGATTCCACTCAGAGAGGTCAAATCCTGTTCGATCGCTGACTTCGTGACCTCCAACATCATTTATCGATTTGGAGTGCCTCACGCTATCCTCACGGATAACGGAGCCAATTTCCGAGCAGCCGAGTTGAAGAAGTTGTACGCCAAGTATAAAATTTGCTCGAATCATACATCTCGCTATCATGCGCAGGCGAATGGACAGATTGAGGCGTTTAACAAAACCCTCTCTAACATTCTGCAAAATATGGTTGGTCAGAACAAGAAGAGTTGGCCGGACAAGCTCCCCAACGCCCTCTGGGCTTATCGGACGACGACTCGCAATTCCACCCAGATGACCCCTTATTCCCTGGTGTATGGAGCTGAGGCCGTCCTACCCATCGAGATCCAATTACCGTCCTTGCGCACTGCGGTCTATGACCAGAAAGCGCCGGACAGAGCTGCTGAAGCCCGTCTAGTCGAGTTGGAAGCACTGGATGAGAATAGACTTCGCGCTTTGCACAACTTGGAGAGGCATCAAAGCAGAATGGCTCGAGCTTTCAATAATATGGTTCGCCTCCGCTCCTTCCTGCAGGGTGACCTAGTGCTGGCCCTAAGAGCGCCAATGATCCCCGGCAGGAAGCCACCCAAGTTGGAGCCCAAGTGGGAGGGACCTCTTGTCATCCACAAAGTTTATCCCAATGGCGCGTACTCCCTAGGGACTATGGATGGTGAGCGTGTCACTCCTCCCACCAACGCTAGGTTCCTCAAGCAGTACTTTCCCTGAGTGCACTTCTTCCACGTGGCAAGACGTTAAACTGCCAAGCATCTTCGTCCAACACGACGCTAAACTGTACTTCGTCTCGCATGACGTTGAACTGCAGTTCGTCCCGCACGACGTTAAATTGCATTCGTCCTGCAAGATGCTAAACTACACCACGTCCGAGCTACAAGACGTTAAACTATTCAGCATCCGTCCCTCATGACGTTAAACTGCACTTCAAGAACTACGTACGGCTTGATTCCCATCCTTATGGGATACGTAGGACCGCCTGGACATTCATGTTTCAGGCCCAGCCCCATCCTTCGGGAATTTCCATCCCATCTCGGGCCCTCGGCCCAGTTGCCTCTGGGTATGCAGCGTATGGTGTGAACGCGGGGCTATGCCCTCATTCACGTCGGTTTGCTCTCCACGCTGTACGCCCCCCATGTTTGGGGATGCCTTCCGCTCCCCCCTTTCTTTTTTCGTCCTGCATGACGTTAAACTGCACTTCAAGAACTACGTGTGTCTTGATTCCCATCCTTATGGGATACGTAGGACCGCCTGGACGCTTGTGTCTCAGGTCCAGCCCCGTCTCATGGTTGATCACAGGGATCTTCTGTCTTTTGGTTGCTCTCAGAATGCATCCTTCGACCCTTTCCAGTGATCTGTTAACATGTTTTGAGTACTTCGGTCTATGTCCCGTGGTGTCGGATTCAATCCTGACGAGTCATGTGTTGCTTGTCAGGCCACGCGCTTCCTCTTGTTCGAGCCTTCACTCAAAGGGATCCTCGTTAGCGGTTTGGGTACGATGCCTCAGTGCTCTCCTACCGCTCCGGGTCGATTTACCGGCGGGTCCTGGGCCGCAAATCGATATGAATCATGCGCTTGAGCGGTTGATGCTCGTTTGCTTGCCCCGTCCTAGGCTGGCGCGATCGGATGTTGTGTTGCGAATATGGTCAGCGACATCCTTGATCGCCATGTCGGCTCTTTCAGGCTCCGAACATTGGTTGTGCGGTCCTCATCACACTCCACCTTTGTGCATTGTAGTGGAATCTCGACACTCTCTTCATACTGACCTGTAGTACACCTTTACACATTAGGCAGGCCAACCAGGGTAATGGTGTCTTTCGAGGATCCCGCGATCTGAGCACCAAGGATATATGCTGATGTCCTCCCTAAGGGCCATGTGTAGCTGGACCCTCGTCCCCATAAGGAGGAAGGAGTCGCCCGAACAATCGCGTTCTGGGCCCAGTATAACTGGAGGCTAGCATCTCTGCCCCTCGGGTGATGGACATACGCAGGACCCTATCCCAGGATTCTTCTCCTGGAATCGTGCTTGACCGCAGGGCTGGGTATGTTCCCACCTCCGCTGAGTCTGCCATATCGCAATAAGCGGGTTCCTCCATGGTCCGAACCACACGACCTTAAACTGTGTTGTCTGGTCCTACCACACGACCGTAAACTGTGATCGTCTTGGCCGCCCGACGAGAAACGGAACTGCATCGTGATGTTCTCCTCAGAGGACACTCACGTTGGGCGCTGGTTACTAACCATGCCATTTGCCAATGCCTTTTATGGCTTGATTATTGTGGCGACGCCAGGGATTCCTTAATCATAGGCATGTCGCTGCACAAAGAAAAACCATCCATCTTTAAGGAAAAACAAGAAATATCAAATGCCGCTTCTTCTGGGTGCGAGGGTCAGACCCGCACCCTTCCTCGCGCTGGTGCCCGATTGTGTTGCGCCGCGCTTCCAGAACTACGTGTGGCTTGATTCCCATCCTTATGGGATACGTAGGAATGCCCGGATGTTTGAAACTTCGGGTCCAGCCCCCCACCTCTTAATGATTCCCCCCTTCTCTGGGGAATCTGCCGCCTTCGGGTCACCCCCAAGGCGTGTCCCTCGACCCCTTGCAGTGGTCCACCGGTGTCAAGAGTACTCTGGTTTATTGCCAAGAGGGTCAGGTTCAGCTTGGTCAGGTTCCTTCCACTTTTCAGGCTTCGTGCTCCCTTTCATTCGGACCCATCGCCTACGCCCTGGGTGGAGCCCCCGTGATCGGTCTGGACACAATGCCTCAGAGCTCTCCCACCGACTCGGGCTGGTGCCCCCAAGGGCCTCGGGCAGCAAATCTATAACGACCCACACTTTATATACATTGTTAATACTTCAAAATTGAAGCACTCTTATTACAACACATGACAAAACCACAAAGGACCGTATAGGTATAGTGTCTTTAGAAACTGGGGAAACATAAACAACTGGTTCATAAATCTTCTACAGTGTCTCCCATTTATTTCATCATATCTAGGGTCCCTTTTAGCATATTCTACTTAATATCCATCTTCCTGACCTGGGGAAAAGAAAACATAAAAGGGTGAGCTCAAATGCTCAGCAAGGGCAAATAAAGGAAATAAAAATCATATCATATCTTTATGAAAATCAAAACCTGCAAAAGAGATCATAATATCTTAACATGGAATAAATCATAGAAGTGAAAATGAGATCCCCATAATCATAACATAAAACTTGAATCTTTGTGGCATGCACACATAATCATGGAAAATCATTTCTTGTTAGTCATGACTCATTGCCAAGACTATCTTAGTGGACAAAGTCCCTTTCTGAACCGAGTTCACTCCTCGTTTCAGTCCTGTATCACTGAACCGAAATAACCTTCCGTTCCAGCCATGTCTATCTCATGAGATATAAAATCATTACCCAATGCATTGGAGGGAGATATAGGTCCCACCCATCTTATAATGAATCCTTTCTTATGTGTGCCACATAATCATAAAACATGCATCATCGCATAACACATGTAACAAAAATGGGATTCTTGAAACATCATGACATCATAAATCAATTCATATATGATAAATGAATTCATAAACATAATTCCATCACAACATAGTCAAACCAATGTAAAAATATGGATAGAAACAGAACCCTTTATTATCTTAGATGGAAAATAATTTTGATAAAACACTTGATTTGAATTCTTGAGGAAAATATCCTTTCTTCTTCAAAAACATTTTTCCTTTCATAACATGTCATACAACTTTAAAATAAAAGAAGTTGATTAAAAATAAACTTGAAAACATGTAAAGGAAGCTTCTTTGAAGTAATGTTTTAAAAATCCATTCATGCCGTATAAGTTAAAAAAAACATTCTTCGTACTTTTGTCGGAAAAGTCAAAAAGTACCTCGTACTGAAAAACGAAAAAAGATTCCTTTCATATTCTTTACTAAAAACTCACCTAAGGGTAAAATTGGATTTAAACTATTTCAAGGGGATGGAAACAATATTACATATTGAGGGAACATGGATGTGGATGATAAAATACACCCCAGTAAATACTTACGAATAAACAATCTCGGATAAAAATGAGATTGTGATATTTCCCTTACCTTAGGTCCGATTTGCTTTGTTCGTGTCCGAAGCTCCTGTATAATGGTTTAAATAATGTTATTGACTTATTCCAGAATCATACATATTGATATGAGATCATATATGGTCATATTATTAGCTTCTTGTTAGTAATATTTCATTGTTACTTGTTACTCGGGTCTTTATAACTTTTTGTTCTTATGCGTGTTTTGTCGAATAAATTCTTATTCTTATCTTTAGGTTATAGATAATTCATTTCCAGAATGGTATTAGTGTAGTATATACCATATTCATTCATTCAATTCATTTATATAATCATTACGAAATGAAGGTCATGTAGAACGAGTCGCATCACATCGTGGAGACGGTATTCCGTACGTACGCACGAGTGATGATATCATTCCTATGATCGTGGAATTGTATTGGAGTATATATATATTATTTCAGTATCAATATTACTTCATAATAATCATATTTAGTTACTCATTACACCATTATACCCATCCTTGTAAGGTGATGGTGGAAAATAGATTACACCACGGTGTGGAGACGGTATTCCGTACGTACGCACGCGCGGTGATTTCATTTTTCCGTAGGATGGATAGAAGGTGAATTAGGGTTGTTTCATATTTATAATAACTTATCAGTATGTAAGTAATACTGATGTTATTACTTTATCATGAAACAACTAAAGAATAAGAAGTTGAAGAAGAAAGAAATTGAAAAGATCGGTAATGGATATTACCTCTTCTTTGGAACGCTTCTTTGAATCCTCCACTTAAGGAACTAAGATTGGTCTTTGGAGAAGACCAGGACCTCTAGGATTATTCTAGGGAAGTGTAGAGGAGAAAATGGCAGGGGTTGGCCGAGCTTGAGTGCTCAATTTGGTGTGAGGAGGAGGGGGAGGGGGTTCCCTTTTATAAGGGAGGAGAGGGGCACCTTAGGAATATCTCAAAATATTATTTTATATTAAAGTCTAAATCGGTTTATAATGGTTCCAAAGGGTCTTATTTCGAAGATAAAGTGGGGAAGGGTCAAAATCCTATCAACCAATAGGATTTAGACAAGTTTAGGTTATTATTTTAACCTTATCAATTAGATTTAACTCTAAGTTAAATAATTTAACTTTTACCGTGTCTTTTTGTTTTCTTTCACTATATGGTTAATACACTTACTATAACATGCCAAACGAACCCCAAATTGTTTATTATTAATATATATATCCTTATCTAAGTCATTTGGCCGAAACTTAGATTTTGAGGAATAAAATAACAATTAATTATTTAATATTTTATTTAAAAACTATTTTGTGTCAATTTTGACACTATTTGATATATGATTTTTGTGAAAGTCATAACAGAATTATATGTTCGAACAAAGTTGATTAAATCAACAATAATATATCATAGTAACCTAGAAAATTAGTGTAATTCATAAAAAGTCTTAAATTACATTTATTTTGGTATTTATATTATCAATTTTGTCAATATTTCATTAATAAGATAATTACTACATCATCTTTGTGTCATAAATAAATTAAATTATTTGATGTCTAAAAATTACAAATAAAATACCATCATGTAGGAAATCTTTTTAGCTTTCTAATGAATATTTACAATCGAATTTATCTTATGTATAACCCCATATTAAAAATGCTTTACTTATTAAACTTTGATTTTAACTATTTTAACCCTTCTTTAAATAAATTAATAATAATTGTCCTAATCTAATCCAATGGGTCTAAATGGTCATATTTTATTCCTAAGTTTGTTTTTGGTCGAATTACACTTGTCCAATAGAATTAGGACATGTGTTAGGGTAATATTAATATCATATTTACCCTTAGTTACCCTTTTTACTATTAACCGCGGTAAAAATAGTAAAAAGTTACTATTCACCAAAAATTTATTTTCATCTCATTGAACCACATTTTAGTCCTTGATATTAACCGTGTCTCTCGGATTTTTGAAATTCCATTCACAGAAGCGGTAAAATTAAGTTTTATGCAAAATTCAGTTTTTAACCTACCACTTAGTGGTTTCACTATTCATCAAAAATTGAAAGTTTTCAGAAAAATACCAAAATTTCACCCTAGGCTAATTTCGATATTCTGAGTCCAAAAATGAAGTCCATTTTGAAAAATAAAATTTATAAAATTTCAAAAAGTGGTTATTACTATTCATAACGGCTAGTTTTAATAGCATATTGTTGTTTAGTGAAACTCGGTATTGCATACGACGCAAGCTATCGAGGAAGGTCGCGATTGCGTGAAAAACAAGCCAAGAAAGTGTTGTGTAGAAAAAGATTCCTTTGATGATTTATATAACATAAAAGTCACGGGTGTTACATTCTACCCCCCTTAAAAAGAATTTCGCCCTCGAAATTCGTCACTTTGCAACAAACAAATGAGGATACTTCTCCCTCATCATATCCTCAAGCTCCCATGTAGCTTCTTCAAGTTGGTGGTTTCTCCATAAAACTTTCACCAATCGAGTGGTCTTGCTTCGTAGGACTTTTTCGCTGCGATCCAGAATCTCTATCGGCTGTTCTTCATAAGAAAGATCTTGCTCCAGCGGTACAACTTCTGAGCTGAGTACATGTGAAGGATCTGGTATGTACTTTCTCAGGAGAGATACATGGAACACATCGTGAACTTGAGAGAGATTTGGTGGAAGCGCCAATCGGTAAGCTACCTTCCCAACACGATCCAGTATTTCAAAAGGACCGATATATCTAGGGCTCAACTTCCCCTTCTTTCCAAATCTCATAACCCTCTTCCAGGGAGATATTCGTAAGAACACTTTATCACCCACTTAAAACTCTAGGTCTTTTCTTCGGTTGTCGGCATAACTTTTCTGTCGACTCTGAGCTGCTCTTATGTGTTGTTGAATAGATCTGACCTTTTCTGCCATTTCATCAACGAGATCAGGTCCTAATAACTTTCTTACCCCAACTTCATCCCAGCAAGTTGGAGTCCTGCATTTCTTTCCATAGAGAGCTTCATAAGGAGCCATCTGAATACTGGAGTGAAAGCTATTATTATAAGAAAATTCCACCAAAGGTAGGTGTTGATCCCAACCTCCTTTGAAATCCATAGAGCAATCTCTCAACATATCTTCTAGGGTTTGAATTGTTCTCTCAGACTGACCGTCTGTCTGGGGATGATAAGCAGTGCTGAAACTCAACTCTGTATCCAGAGTATGCTGAAGACTTCGCCAGAACTTCGAGGTAAATCTCGGATCTCGATCAGATATAATAGAAAGTGGTACTCCATGCAATATTACCACTTCCTTTACATATATCCTGGCAAGCTGATCTAGAGAGAAATCCTCTCTAATAGGAATGAAGTGTGCAGACTTTGTAAGACGATCAACTATGACCCAGATAGCATTATTGCCTTTGGATGTTTTAGGAAGTCCTGTGACAAAGTCCATAGTGATGTTTTCCCTTTCCATTCGGGTATGGGTAATGGTTGTAACATCCCCTTAGACTTCTGTCTCTCAGCTTTAACTTGTTGACAAATCAAGCATCGAGAGAAATATTCAGCAACATCTCTTTTCATGCCATCCCACCAGAAGTACTCTTTCAGGTCCCTATACATCTTCGTGCTTCCAGGATGAATAGAGAATGAAGAACTATGAGCCTCATCCAGCAGCTCTTTCTTTAATTCGAGGATGGGAGGAACACAAACCTGATTCCTGAACTTTATTATCCCATCACAATCAAGGTTGAATTCAGGAACATTTCTCACCTTCTTTTGTAACTCGACATCTTCTTTATGTGCCTCTTTAATCTTCACATGTATAGATGGTTGAACATTCATTTGAGAAAGATAAGATTTTTCCCCTTCCATTATAATTCCAAGATCCATCCTTTGTAAATCCATAAATATTGGATCTTTTGTGATCCTCATCATGGATAAACTAGCATGGTCTTGTCGACATAATGCATCTTCCACCTTGTTTGCTTTCCTAGGGTGGTAATGGATTGAGCAGTCATAATCCTTAATCAGCTCCAACCATCTTCTTTGGCGCATATTCAACTCCTTTTGTGTGAAAATATACTTTAAACTTTTATGATCAGTATACATATCACACCTTTCACCATAAAGGTAATGCCTCCAAATCTTTAATGCAAAGATTACCGCAGCCAACTCCAAATCATGTGTTGGGTAATTTTGCTCATGGATTTTCAACTGTCGTGAGGCATAAGCTATCACCATATCATTTTGCATAAGAACACACCCCAATCCCTTCTTGGATGCATCACTGTAGATCACAAACCTTTCTCCACTACAAGGCAGTGTGAGCACAGGTGCACTGGATAACCTTCTTTTTAACTCCTTGAAATTCTCTTCACATTCCTCTGTCCAGACAAACTTAACTCCTTTCCGAGTCAACTTGGTGATTGGATTAGATAACCGTGAAAAATCTTTTACAAAACGTCGATAATATCCAGCCAAACCAAGAAAACTTCGGATCTCAGTTACTGTTGTTGGTCTTGACCATCTTTCGATAACCTCTGTTTTTGCTGGATCCACAGATATCCCCTCTTTTGAGATTATATGACCCAAAAATGCAACTTTTTGAAGCCAAAATTCACACTTGGTAAATTTGGCATAAAGCTTCTCTTTTCTCAGGGTCTTCAATATAATTCTCAAGTGATCTTCATGCTCTTCCTTGCTCTTTGAATAGACAAGAATATCGTCTATAAAGACTACCACAAATTGATCAAGATAGTCTCTAAAGACTCTATTCATTAGATCCATGAAGATAGCAGGGGCATTAGTAAGACCAAATGGCATCACTATAAATTCATAGTGTCCATACCTTGTACGGAAAGCCGTCTTTGGTATATCCTCCCTTTTGACCCTTAATTGATGATACCCTGAACGAAGATCAATCTTGGAAAAGTATTTAGCTCCGCGTAGTTGGTCAAATAAGTCATCAATGCATGGGAGAGGATATTTGTTCTTGATAGTGATCTTGTTAAGTTCTCGATAATCAATGCAGAGTCTCATTGATCCATCTTTCTTCTTAACAAATAGAACAGGTGCTCCCCAAGGTGACGCACTAGGGCGTATGAATCCCTTATCAAGATTCTCTTGGAGTTGCTTCTTCAATTCCTGCAACTCAATTGGGGCCATTCTATAAGGTGTCTTTGAAATAGGCAAAGCACCCGGTACGAGTTCTATTGAAAACTCAACTTCACGATTTGGTGGAAGACCCGACAATTCCTCCAGAAAGACATCATCAAACTCCCGTAAAATGGGCATATTCTTAATCGTGAGTTCCTCACCAACCATTTGAGATAAATAACCTTCATTTAGTGGAATCAAAACCCATAAGATGGAAGAAATTTCCACTGGAAGGTTATGTTCATCCTTGCATTGATAGACGATCGTAGGTTGATCTGGAATATGAAATGTGACTTCCCTTCTTTGTCAATTGATATGAGCTCCATGTAGAGAAAGCCAATCCATGCCATGAATCACATCAAATTCCACTAAAGGAAGGATCACAAGATTTGCAGGAAGCACTTTCCCACAAACTTCGATCGGAGAAGAATTATAAACTTCTGATGCGATTGATGTGCCATTAGGTGTTGTCACAGCTAACTCAACATCTAATTGTTGAGGTAATACGGTGATACCCTTAGAAAATTTTTCAGAAATAAAAGAGTGGGTGGATTCAGAATCAAATAAAACATTTGCTACTTTAGAGTGGATAGTAAGTGTACCTTTCACCACATCTTTATCGTACTCCACATCGCTGATAGAAATTGCATGTGACTTTCCTTTTTCTTTAGCCTTAAGAGTTTGTTGACATCGACCATCATCATCAACCCTTGGATTTGGGCATTGATTAGCATAATGCCCCATCTCCTTGCACTTGAAACATTGAAGTGTAGCAGGTTCATTCTGTGTATCCCTTCCTTTGTTTGCATCATTAGACATCTTCTTCCCATTATCACGGCATTCAAATGCCCGATGACCTTCCTTTCCACATTTAAAACATTTACCTGTCCCTTTAAGACAACTCCCTCCATGTTTCTTTCCACACTTTGAGCATAAGGGAAAGTTCATCTTCTTTTCCGTGTGCTCTTTAGATTTTTCTTTGAATTCCATCTTCCTCTTCTTATCAAACCCATGTGACTGATGGGTTACTCCAATCTCCATCTCGACTTTGAGAGCACATCGAACGATTTCCTTGTAGCTATTGAAGTCCCTTATGGCTAACGCCCTTCGAAGACTTGGTTTTAAGCCACTAAAGAATCGATCGATCTTACTCTCAGGTTGGATAATAATACCAGAAGCGTACCTTGCAAGTCTTGTAAAATTTGATTCATAGGTACTAACAGATTCATCATCCCTTTGCTTCAGTTCAAGAAACTCTTTCTCCATCTTTGTTCGGAGAATACGAGGGAAGTACTTATTGAAAAATAAGTTCTTGAACTCGTCCCATTCCATAGACTCAATTTCATCCCTTTGCCTCGTATTCTTAACAAGATTCCACCATTGATCAGCATCTCCTTCCAAACGATACACTGCTAGGATGACTTTATCATGTTCAGAACATTGAAGAACTGAAAATATCTTTTCAGTAGTACTAATCCATTGTTCAGCAACTAATGGATCAGTAGACCCGCTGAAAGAAGGTGGACGCTGCCTCATGAAGGATTCAACAGAATGTTGCTCCCTCCTTTGCTCGTTTGGAAATCCTGCATGATTCATAGCTTGAGAAAGTTGTGTGAGCATGGCTACAAGATTTTGCATTCCAGCTCCCATATCGTTTGGTTGCTCAGGGGGACAATCATTGCATTGCCCATCGCATTCCGCATTAACACGGTTCCTTCGGGTTCCAGCCATTGACTAAAACCAAGAAGAATAGTGTGAGCAACACTAATTATAATAGGAAACCACATAATTCAAGAATAAAATTTTCATGCTTATGGTCTTATCCTAGGTTATTCATGGCCATTTCTAAAACACTAAGATTGTGTACTATGCTTAGACTTATCCTTAGGGTTCTTACTAAGGCTTTCACATCCTAGTTTCCAAAGGTTGACTATACCTTTCCTCTGATACCAACTATAACGGTCTAGAATTACTTCCAGTGGACTACAATTGATACCTATCAGGGCACTCCATGGGCGGCTACACCCCCTGGGCGGGACACACCACCATCCCCAGTGGCAGCCATTTCCTCATGAAGCCCTTGGGCGGAGAGCCATGCTTCGTCCAACGCTCACATGTGAGAGTTCCCAAGGATCGGATACATTCCTACCTCCTTTGCCTCTGATACCAACTATAACGACCCACACTTTATATACATTGTTAATACTTCAAAATTGAAGCACTCTTATTACAACATATGACAAAACCACAAAGGACCGTATAGGTATAGTGTCTTTAGAAACTGGGGAAACATAAACAACTGGTTCATAAATCTTCTACAGTGTCTCCCATTTATTTCATCATATCTAGGGTCCCTTTTAGCATATTCTACTTAATATCCATCTTCCTGACCTGGGGAAAAGAAAACATAAAAGGGTGAGCTCAAATGCTCAGCAAGGGCAAATAAAGGAAATAAAAATCATATCATATCTTTATGAAAATCAAAACCTGCAAAAGAGATCATAATATCTTAACATGGAATAAATCATAGAAGTGAAAATGAGATCCCCATAATCATAACATAAAACTTTAATCTTTGTGGCATGCACACATAATCATGGAAAATCATTTCTTGTTAGTCATGACTCATTGCCAAGACTATCTTAGTGGACAAAGTCCCTTTCTGAACCGAGTTCACTCCTCGTTTCAGTCCTGTATCACTGAACCGAAATAACCTTCCGTTCCATCCATGTCTATCTCATGAGATATAAAATCATTACCCAATGCATTGGAGGGAGATATAGGTCCCACCCATCTTATAATGAATCCTTTCTTATGTGTGCCACATAATCATAAAACATGCATCATCGCATAACACATGTAACAAAAATGGGATTCTTGAAACATCATGACATCATAAATCAATTCATATATGATAAAGGAATTCATAAACATAATTCCATCACAACATAGTCAAACCAATGTAAAAATATGGATAGAAACAGAACCCTTTATTATCTTAGATGGAAAATAATTTTGATAAAACACTTGATTTGAATTCTTGAGGAAAATATCCTTTCTTCTTCAAAAACATTTTTCCATTCATAACATGTCATACAACTTTAAAATAAAAGAAGTTGATTAAAAATAAACTTGAAAACATGTAAAGGAAGCTACTTTGAAGTAATGTTTTAAAAATCCATTCATGCCGTATAAGTTAAAAAAAACATTCTTCGCACTTTTGTCGGAAAAGTCAAAAAGTACCTCGTACGGAAAAACGACAAAAGATTCCTTTCATATTCTTTACTAAAAACTCACATAAGGGTAAAATTGGATTTAAACTATTTCAAGTGGATGGAAACAATATTACATATTGAGGGAACATGGATGTGGATGATAAAATACACCCCAGTAAATACTTACGAATAAACAATCTCGGATAAAAATGAGATTGTGATATTTCCCTTACCTTAGGTCCGATTTGCTTTGTTCGTGTCCGAAGCTCCTGTATAATGGTTTAAATAATGTTATTGACTTATTCCAGAATCATACATATTGATATGAGATCATATATGGTCATATTATTAGCTTCTTGTTAGTAATATTTCATTGTTACTTGTTACTCGGGTCTTTATAACTTTTTGTTCTTATGCGTGTTTTGTCGAATAAATTCTTATTCTTATCTTTAGGTTATAGATAATTCATTTCCAGAATGGTATTATTGTAGTATATACCATATTCATTCATTCAATTAATTTATATAATCATTACGAAATGAAGGTCATGTAGAACGAGTCGCATCACATCGTGGAGACGGTATTCCGTACGTACGCACGAGTGATGATATCATTCCTATGATCGTGGAATTGTATTGGAGTATATATATATTACTTCAGTATCAATATTAATTCATAATAATCATATTTAGTTACTCATTACACCATTATACCCATCCTTGTAAGGTGATGGTGGAAAATATATTACACCACGGCGTGGAGACGGTATTCCGTACGTACGCACGCGCGGTGATTTCATTTTTCCGTAGGATGGATAGAAGGTGAATTAGGGTTGTTTCATATTTATAATAACATATCAGTATGTAAGTAATACTGATGTTATTACTTTATCATGAAACAACTAAAGAATAAGAAGTTGAAGAAGAAAGAAATTGAAAAGATCGGTAATGGATATTACCTCTTCTTTGGAACGCTTCTTTGAATCCTCCACTTAAGGAACTAAGATTGGTCTTTGGAGAAGACCAGGACCTCTAGGATTATTCTAGGGAAGTGTAGAGGAGAAAATGGCAGGGGTTGGCCAAGCTTGAGTGCTCAATTTGGTGTGAGGAGGAGGGGGAGGGGGTTCCCTTTTATAAGGGAGGAGAGGGGCACCTTAGGAATATCTCAAAATATTATTTTATATTAAAGTAAAAATCGGTTTATAATGGTTCCAAAGGGTCTTATTTCGAAGATAAAGTTGGGAAGGGTCGAAATCCTATCAACCAATAGGATTTAGACAAGTTTAGGTTATTATTTTAACCTTATCAATTAGATTTAACTCTAAGTTAAATAATTTAACTTTTACCGTGTCTTTTTGTTTTCTTTCACTATATGGTTAATACACTTACTATAACATGCCAAACGAACCCCAAATTGTTTATTATTAATATATATATCCTTATCTAAGTCATTTGGCCGAACCTTAGATTTTTAGGAACAAAATAACAATTAATAATATAATATTTGATTTAAAAAACTATTTTGTGTCAATTTTGACACTATTTGATATATGATTTTTTTGAAAGTCATAACAGAATTATATGTTCAAACAAAGTTGATTAAATCAACAATAATATATCATAGTAACCTAGAAAATTAGTGTAATTCATAAAAAGTCTTAAATTACATTTATTTTGGTATTTATATTATCAATTTTGTCAATATTTCATTAATAAGATAATTACTACATCATCTTTGTGTCATAAATAAATTAAATTATTTGATGTCTAAAAATTACAAATAAAATACCATCATGTAGGAAATCTTTTTAGCTTTCTAATGAATATTTACAATCGAATTTATCTTATGTATAACCCCATATTAAAAATGATTTACTTATTAAACTTTGATTTTAACTATTTTAACCCTTCTTTAAATAAATTAATAATAATTGTCCTAATCTAATCCAAGTGGGCCTAAATGGTCATATTTTATTCCTAAGTTTGTTTTTGGTCGAATTACACTTGTCCAATATAATTAGGACATGTGTTAGGGTAATATTAATATCATATTTACCCTTAGTTACCCTTTTTACTATTAACCGCGGTAAAAATAGTAAAAAGTTACTATTCACCAAAAATTTATTTTCATCTCATTGAACCACATTTTAGTCCTTGATATTAACCGTGTCTCTCGGATTTTTGAAATTCCATTCACAGAAGAGGTAAAATTAAGTTTTATGCAAAATTCAGTTTTTAACCTACCACTTAGTGGTTTCACTATTCATCAAAAATTGAAAGTTTTCAGAAAAATACCAAAATTTTACCCTAGGCTAATTTCGATATTCTGAGTCCAAAAATGAAGTCCATTTTGAAAAATAAAATTTATAAAATTTCAAAAAGTGGTTATTACTATTCATAACGGCTAGTTTTAATATCATATTGTTGTTTAGTGAAACTCGGTATTGCGTACGACGCAAGCTATCGAGGAAGGTCGCGATTGCGTGAAAAACAAGCCAAGAAAGTGTTGTGTAGAAAAATATTCCTTTGATGATTTATATAACATAAAAGTCTCGGGTGTTACAAAATCGATATGAATCCTGCGCTTGAGCGGTTGATGCTCGTTTGCTGCCTCATTCCATCAACGGTCAGTGCAATATTGATGCTGCTTTTCCGCCACGGTCGGCAGTACTCTGATATCGTCACGCCGGTGCCCCCAGTCCTTGAGTGAATGGCCGCATGATTCACATTACATTTTCCACCCCCCATTCTGACCAGGCAAAATCTCGGCACTCTTGACACTATCCCTCAGTGCATCTTTGCATATCCAGGGGATGGGACCACGATGTGGTGTGCTTTGAGGTTCTTATGGTCCGAGCTCTAAGACCTTAAACTAAGATCTACTCCTATGGTCCTAGCTCTACGACCTTAAACTAAGATCTCCCCAAACGGGGTTCTACGTCCTGCATGACATTAAACTGCACTTTCAGAACTACGTGTGTCTTGATCTCCAGCCTGATGGAGTACGTAGGAATGCCTGGGCATCTCGACTCAGGTCCAGCCTCAGGGATCGCTAAGTCTCGCCCCTCCTCGTCGCCAGCCGTCTGGCTTGGCTTCGGGTAGAGTGGTGCAGTTGTGATATTTTCCCCAATTCAGCTCGGGATGCCCCATCGCAATGATGGGAAGCGACAGTTTCCTCGTCAAAGAGGTTCTGTCTGAGAATTGTGGTGATTCACGGCCAGATTAGTGCATCCGCCTAATACGCTTTCCCCACGGTGGCGCAATTTTGGGAGCGTTTGATTTTGTCCGAACAAATCATCCCTTCTCCCCACGCTTCGCATGCCCTGTTGATCTGGATTTCCACCCTTGTGCCTGAAGGAACCCCCAAAGCGGCATTGATGATGACATGTGATCCGCCTCCTGCGATATGATTGATGACCTTCGGTCTGTCTATTGCGGTAGTATGGTCGATTGATCCATTGTACGCTTGCCTTCTTGGGCATTTCCTGGAAGGCCGACCGTTGTAGATTTCTGAATTCGGGACACGCGATTCACCCTTTCTCATTTCCCTATGTTCGGATAAAATCTCAATGCCCCTAGCATTGTCCCGCTCGTGTGTTGGAACAAGTTGGGGGGATGATACATTGATTAGGTCTGAGGTCTCCTTTCCTAGGAATGACCTCCCTCTTTTCTTTAGAAATCCAGGCCCAATTAGGGATGCCTGAAGCTTGGTTAACGCTCCTGCGAGACAATGGATTGTGGTTGAGCATGTTAAGCCAAAAGATGCAGATAAATATGTTGGTTCATACAAATGGATCGAAATATTGAGTAGCGGAAGCAAATGTTCTGGGAGTGGCAAAAACAAAGCCCCTAGGGATTAGCGTGCTGGATAAGTCTTTCTAATGCCGCTACCCTTTGGCTGGCGGCCTCCAGGGCTGCTTCTCGCTCTCTGCGTGCCCTCTCCTCGTCGGCGGTCGCAGCACGCAGTTCGTCGATCCTGGCCTATGCACACTCCCGCTCGACTTGAAGTGTGACCATCTGTTGGCCCACCTCCGTCAGCTGTACCTGGGCGTCAATCAGCTGGGCCGTTAGTTGATCCACAAGCTCAGTGCACGTTGCAACAAAGGCCTCCTTCTCTGGCGCCTGCCCTTCGAGACGCCGGACTTCCTGCTCCGCCACGAAGAGCGCCCACGTGCTCTCCGACATGTCCCGACATTGTGCGACGTCGGCACGCCGGCAGCTCTCGCGCATCTTTTCGGCCATGAAATCACGGACCGTCAGATGGAGGCGTTGAGCATCAGCTCCCCCGGCACACAGGAAGCACAACCAGGTTTGAAGTGATCCCATGCGCCCCATCCACTCCGATGAGGGTCTCTTGAGGAAGCACTGGATGCACTTCCACCCCCTGCGGCGCGTTATCCGGCTCTCCTCGACCGCCTCCGCGTCCGAGTCGTCCATATCCTCGGGGTCTTTAGGCCGGTAGGCAGGGAAGGCAGCCAGCAGGTCTGCTATAGGGTCCTCCCCTGGGATGTCCTCATCGGGGATAGGTTCCCCAGCATCTGGGCGACCTTCTTCTCTCGCCCCAGCGGCGTTGACACCCTCGTCAGCCCCCGACCTCTCTTCGATGTCAGCACCGCCGGCGTTCGCAGCCCCTTGATCAGCAGTTGGTGGGGCCGGCTCAGTGTGGGAAGTCTGTTCCGGAGCAGGCGGCATGTCTGCCACCGGTCCACTCGTGGATGGCCCGGGTTCGACAGCCCGACGAGCCTCCATTGTTGAGATCACTGCGCAGGGCATGCCGTGGTTAGTCACAGATCGTCAATGGCAAGAACCAGCAGTAAAGTAAGGAGACTTACGGGAGTTCAGAGCGTCATCTTCCGCTTCCCCAGCCGCCGCAGGAACAGTTGCAGCAGGGGACCCTTCTGCGCTTGTCAATTCAATGATGGGTGTCTGGCCCCCGCCTTGTCCTGCTGGCGCCTCTCCTACTCCCGCTGAGGACGCCTGACCAACATCCGCGCGCTCCTGAGAAAGGTGGAGAAATGGGTTAGAAGCTGCATAAGAGAATGGATGAAACAGGTTGAGTAGGGATAGAAGCGGACCTCGAGGAGCTCAGTGACATCAACATTGTCAGAGCCGGCCACCTCGCCGCTCTCCCGCGGGCTCCCCTGATGGGACCTTCCCTCGGAGCCTTCATCCTCCCCCGTCTCCTACTCTTCCTCGGAGTCGTTGCTACTATCATCTTCCTCCCGCGACATCTGTTCTGGAGCAGGCTCTAGACCGAGCATCACCTTCACCAGAAGGGATGGCTCCGCACGCTGACCACGTTGGCGCGCGTACTCGTCCATGGCTGTCAGATATGCATACTGCCGGTTGAAGTCCACCCTTTCGGCAATCTGTAGGCGCCCGACCTCTGGCAGATGGATTCCTTCTCTGAGTATCTTTCGCCAGATGGCGTCGGTCCCCAGTGACTGCCGCAGGGTCATCCAAGCCAACCACAGCGCCGGGAAGACCGCATCGTGGGAGGGTTCGAGCAGATGCCTTACCTGCTTCCCGGGCCTCTCTTCGACCACCGCACGTGCCCCCTCTCTGGGCGCTGAAGTCATGGCGGCAGCTTGCGATGTGCCCGCCACCGAAGTCCCTACCCGCGCCGGCTCCGCTGCTTGGCGCGCCTCCGTTCTCCCCCGTGTGGCGGTGCCTCGCCTCCTTCCTTGACGCCTGGTCTCCGCACGGGTGACCTCGAGCCGCCGAACTGGCTTCCGTAGAAGCCCCTCGGGGTACACGATGGCCCAGTGTTCGGCGTACTCGGTTTCCAAGCCTGCGTCGACCCCGATAGGAGGGAGAGTGATGACGTCGCCAGAGCCAAAGGCAATGAACATCAGCCACATCTGGTGAAGGATGCCAGGGTTCGTCTCCTCCCGGACAGCAGTGAATACCCTCTTCGGCATCCGTTGAAGGCACCCGAACTGCCTGGAGAACCGGGTTGGCACGTAAGGCTCGCAGATCACCTTCCCGTCGATCCGAGCCACGAGCACCCCGCCCCGCATGTTCAGGAAGTACTCGTGCTGCTCCAGCGGACCCTGCCCGTTGTCGATCATTTGGCCAAAGGGAGTGGGGAACGGGCTGAAGTTGAAATTGGCATGATTGCCAATCCGAATCCTCACGCCCTCCTCACTTAGGGTCATCGGAGCGACCCCCGCAATGTTCAGCAGGGAGGGTCGCAGGCCGTTGCCCGGAGGAATGATGGCGTTCGGAAACGTGTACCCACCAAGGTGAGCAGCCACCCAGCCGTGGAAGAATTGGAAGGGCCCACAAATCCTTCGTGGCGACCCCCCTCGCGAGATGCGTCCCAGGATGGCGTACAGCTTAGCCAGCACTGGGACCCCGAGGTTTAATCTTTTATTGGCAGCCATGGCGCCCGCCATCGCCAGTGTCGCCGGGCGGACACCCATTCTCGCGTCCCGCACTGGAAGGAGCCACCCACTCAGAAAGGCGGCCAGGAACGCCGCGTACCAGACATTTGGGTCCCGGGCCTCGATGACGCGGTGCCCCCATGAGCGGTAGTCGCCCGTCTCCAGGACCCGCCAGTACGACCCGTTCCGGCTCCTCTGAGCCGCGGTCGGGCACCGCTTCCCCCTGCCTGGCCTCTTGACTGCCGGGTCATGCTCCAAGAACAGGACGAACCACTCCTTGTAGGCTATGTCCTTGTGGAAGTCCTTGATCCCGAGCCGCTGCGTAGCCAGGTCAAGCAGATGCCATGTCAGAATGGGAGTCCGTGACCTGTCTTCCCAGATGTTCTTCGGAGGCGGGAACTCATCGTACTGGTAACCCTTTAGCGGGATACCTCTGATGTAGTGGATGTCCCAGAGACCGATGCCGACCTCCCCATGGTAAAGATGGATGGTGTTGGTATCCGGGGACCAGCGGGTGAACAGCTCCGGCCCGAGCTCGGACTGCTGGTAGAAGTGGAACTGCGACGTCCACACCGCCTCAAACAGGCCGATGTACCGCATCTCCTCCGCGAAGTGATCGCAAATGTGGCGTACCCAGAACGCCCAGGCCCAATCACTGGTGAAATTGCCCCCAGACCGCAAGTCCCAGTCCTTCAGCCAGCCCTTGGTGTCGTCGGTGACACTCTGGCGGTATGTGCTCGAGTAGAGGGCTGGAGAGTTCTCCGCAGTAGGCTCACCCCCGGCGATGGTTCGCGTCCTCGGGTTCAGGACATAGACATCTAAGTGTCTGGTCTCCCTGGAAGGATGCCCATTGTTGGTGATGTTATAGCGGGGAAGCTCGTCCTCCCGAGTCACCCAGGTTCGTGGCGCATCAACCTCGAACCCTGGCACCAGAACCTCATCTAGGATGCCAAAGTTCCAGAGCGGCAGGTTGTCCGACAGCGGATATGTCTTCTGGTCCGGCGTCAGCAAGTCGAACAAGGATTGATTGTTGGAAAGAATCTCCTTGGCTCCGTAGACCTCCTCATTCGTCGCCATCTCAGCTCTGCGAGTGGCGGCATCCCCCTCATTTCCTTGATTCGTGGCCATCTCAGAAGCTCCGGGAGTCGTGCGGGTTAAGGGGTGAAGCGTGCGGAATCGGACGAGGCTGGTAGAGAAGTTTGAGAGTTGGCACGCAATCCTAGTGGACGGCGCGCAATTGGGAAGTCTGTCGCGTAAAACCCCTGGTATTCGCGCAAAGAAAGGCCGAAATCCGGAAAGTTTTGCGCGACGAACGGGTGAATTCCGCGCCGGAAAGGGAAATTTCGTGCACGAGAGCTCGAATGCTTGTCGCGCGGAAGGCCGGTGTACGGTGCGAGGGACCCAAGGCCCCTATTTATAGGCAAAGCCGGGAGTCCGCGCTGCGCGGAAAGCTCTTTGCGCGACCGCACCGGCGAATTTCGCGCCCGACGCCCCTTTTTGCGCGCCACAGTCCCGCGCCACCCAGGACTTCGGCATTCCGGCGTCTCCCTCGGAACCCGATCGTTGCGACCTCTCGCCGATCAGATTCCGAGGGGGGGCTTTTGTAGACGCCGGAAAAGACCGTTGTTCCCAAACGAAGCTCCGGATGCGGGAAGCGAGGTCATATTTGGAGTCGGAAGCCCGTTTCGGAGGGCTCGGAAGCCTTGCACGGAATTTTGGAGTCCCGCGCGCAAAGTTGACGAGCCGCGCGCAAACCTCCCAGGATGCGCGCAATGCGCTGGGCCGGCGCGCAATTTTGCGCGCCCGTGGCCCGCGCGACTCCCTTGCGCGTCGGGCCCGATTCCGCGCCCGCGAAGAGAATTCCGCGCCCACGATCTGGATTCCGCGCCCGGGGTTGCCTATAAATATAAGGCGACCCCCGACGTTTTGAAGGTTGCCGGAATTCGAAAGGTCTCTCGTGCGCGCAATCAAACCCCTCCCGCGCGCAATGCCGATCTTCAGGTAACCTCCTTTCTTTCGCGCAAGAAAGCCTCGGGGTTCGCCTTCGCGCGCAATCCCTTGGGCTCCTTTCCTTTGAATAATTCTTCACCCTAAGGCCTTCGCGCGCAAAAGAAGCCGCTTGCGCGCAATTGCCCCAGGTGTGCGCAATCCAGCCCGATTGCGCGCACCCCCCTTTTTTAAAGTGGCAATTCGATTAAAGAATGAGATGTTGCCCCCGCGCGCTATCCGAAGCCCGGTGCGCGCAATCCCTATCTTCCGTGCGCAAAGCGCTGGCCCAATTGCGC
Organism: Viscum album; assembly: GCA_963277665.1. Classification (NCBI taxonomy): domain Eukaryota; kingdom Viridiplantae; phylum Streptophyta; class Magnoliopsida; order Santalales; family Viscaceae; genus Viscum; species Viscum album. The sequence continues at coordinate 1,448,627,327 of OY728130.1, forward strand.
GCCAGCCTGCCCATTTGCGCGCCGACCCGCGGTATTGTGCGCCAAGCTTCTCTTTTGCGCGCAATCCGCCGAGGTCGCCCCCTTTGACCCCCTGAGGGTACCCGCCTGCGTGGCGCCCGATGATCTTCATCCTGGGTGCCCGCACCGTGCGTTGTCTTCCCGTGCGGCCCTCTAGGCTTGCACGAAGTGACACGGACCCCTCGGCGGCACCATACACGTCCAAGCTACACGACGTTAAACTGCCTAGCATATCGTCCGAGCTACAAGACGTTAAACTGTTCAGCATTCGTCCTGCAGGACGCTAAACTGTATTTCGTCCGCGCGACAACACGTTAAACTGCCAAGCATCTTCGTCCGCGCGACAAGATGTTAAACTGCCAAGCACCTTCGTCCTCAACACACGACGTTAAACTGTACTTCGTCTGGAAAGACGATAAACCGTCCGCATCACCTGATCCCGTGTATCGCATGCAGGATCCCCCCGGTTTGGATGTGGCCCCCACCCGCGCGTCTCTGCAGGGATGACGGGATTGGAGTGGCCTTCGCCCACGGGGGTAGAGTGTTACAAACAGAGCGAACTACGTGGACTTTGATCCCTGTCTTCTAAACAGGGTACGTAGGAAGCCTCTCCGAGGTTCAAGCCCACCACCTGGTCGTCCCGGTCGTATTCACGTCGGTTCGTCCATCAGTGGACCCCTCCTGGGTTCACACTCGCGTCGATTCACCTATGAATCCGCCCTTGTGGGAGACTGCACATGTGTATCCCCATTGTGCTTCCCCACTTCCCTCTTCTCCTTTCAGCGTCTAGCATGACGTGAAACTGTGATCCACCCGGCCGTTCCATCCCCCTCTGTGCGAGGTGGTTCGGTTCAATCCTCCGCCCGGCGGCCTCGACCTCTTCGTGAGTCGGCTTGCTGACGTCCAGCATGACGTTAAACTGTATATCCGAACTACGCTAACTTTGATCCACGCTAACGCGCGGTACGTAGGAAGCCCCTACGGGGTCCAAGCTCTTCACTCCATCATCCATCCTGATCCTTATCCGGGCTGCCACATCCCGGTGGGGTCATGCCACTTCATTCCACTCCACTTCACTCGGGAAGCCGCCCATGTGCTGACCCCAGCGTCGGAGGTTCCCCGCAAGGGGTTCTATCATCTGATCCACTTCTGGTGTTGATCAGTCCGATGTCGTCCCCGCTGGACGTTAAACTCGCGGCATACCCCGTGTTAAACATGGGAAGCTGAGGAAAACCCCAGGTGACACAGTTCCCTGCACCCAGCGCAGGATGCCTCAGGCCATCACGCCTTCGAGAAGCCCTATTAGGGACGGAAGGCAGACATGCAGAGTCACAGTGTTAAGATATGCCCCCGACACCCAGAGCCACCCGGTCTCCTCACCGCAGGTTGCTGCCCCGACCGGACCCCTTGGATCGTCTGGGCGGAAGCGGTGTAATTAACCGGTGTCCATGAATATATGGCACCGGAAAAAGAGATTCACGAACATTCTTAAATCTATGAGGGAGACCCAGATTAGGCAACGAGTTCCGAGGAGACGTCCACGGAAGGAGGAGCCGACATCCCATCATCCTGGTTTCGATCAAGGAGCAGACGCCCCTGAATAAGGGACGAATGCCGCCCGCCCTTGGAAAGCGGGACTGCGGGACCATAGGCCGCGCACGCCCATCCCCTCGGGTCGACGGGTGCATGCGCGAACGCGTCCTGGAGGAACAGCATCGGAACAGAAACCCGACGCACATCCGCACCGAAACAATCTCTCTCTGATGAAAAAATATGAGGGTATCAATTAGATATAAAGGAATAACATTACTATATATAATGATATATAATCCACATAATATGGACATGAATATGAAATAATTAAGGATAAACATTTATGTGTCAATTCTCAATTGGAATTTTGTAAATATTTTATTTTTCCCTAGTAATTTGAGCTAAATACCCATCATGTTTGGGTATTAAGTACCATATTATGGTAACAATTTCCATAAGGAGTTCATAGTTAATGTTTAACTGATATATGATCATTGTTTGATATATGGTATTATATGTTATAACCATATATCAAAGATTAATATTGACTCTATGTAAAGAGAGTCAACCTAGTCTGGAAATCATATCAAATTAAACTAACGAGAGAATTATTTTATTTTTAGAAATCACATTACCAAAAACAAATATCGATGATGAGTTATATTATAAGAATATAATAATAATAAAACTACAAAATTTTAACAATAATTCAATATCTAATTATTAGTTTGGTAATTTTTTATCCAATAAACGATTCTTGATATAAAAACGTTGGTAGAAGGAGAATAAAAAAAGTTATTTTCATTTCTTGAGTGGATTATAAATATAACATTCGTACTTTATTTTCATAACCCACTACTATATTTATGATTCAATAATATATTCATTTATCCACTAGAATATGAGGTTTCTTTTGTATATTATCCTCAATTTCCCTTATTTAAGGAGATTGATTTTTATAATTACCAAATTACCTGCATTTTAATAATTTAAGTTTTAGTGGTGAATTGAAATGAAACTTCCTTCAATGTATTTAATTATTTGTTTTATTCATATTAAATTGGTGTTCAACCAATGTATATAAAACTATTCCAAAGATAAATTTTTTATTCTTTTAAATAAATTTCTCGAGAGCAACCTCCCATATTTTTTTCATATTGGAGGTTGAATTTTATTTCCCCCAAGTGACTTATCTTTTTAGTTTCCATGAACCACTATTTTTTGTTTCATTTCACCAAAACAATGGGGATAATGGGAGTGTAAAATTATAATTTCCACATTGATATGTCATCAAAATATTTCATTATAGTTACAAGAGTCTATTATGGGTAATTCCTTTTATATAATTGGGTTTAACTAACCAATCCAAAGACCAATTTATCATTCAAGATCAATGATAAAAATAGAATCATAACCTGAAAATAATTTTAATTTTCCTTCTAATGTACCAATTAACTCATCCTTTTTTTCTTTATATCAATGAATAATATATTTATTTTTGTTTGAATTGTCTGTAGAAAATATTTGATGGAAAATACCTCCTCAAACACCCCATATTGTATTGTGTTGATTTTTTCCTCTAGAACCATGTTGTAGATTAGATTCAAATATTGATTATATTCACAATACAAGTGATAAACATAATAAAAATTTTTTACATCAATATATAGTGAATAAAAGTTTCTTCTTTATTATGATAATAAATTTATTTGAAAAAAGTTGACCACAAACCCCACTAAAGGATGGAGGTCCATAAAACATGAAAGAGTTAATTAAATGTTTTTAATTATTTACAACATTTGGGATCTCAAAATGGTTTTTTTGTTATTTCTAATAACCTATGAGTGGATATCTATGATTTTTTTCACTCCATACCCAATCCTATTAGGTTTTAATTGGGATAATAATTTTATTATCTTTTCCACTCATTGTAAATATGGTTCCTCTATGTTATAATCATGTACTAAAACAATAATCGGTTAATATGAGTAATAAATTATTGTATCATAAGAGAATAAATTTATTACACCATATTAAATGAAACAATTATGAGGAATTACTCTATGACACCATTATTTTAGCTTATGATACTTCTGTTTAACATAGGATTATTTACATTTTGATTTTCTATATTTCTTATCATAATCATATAGAATAACTGAACCTCAATATGATACAAATTGATATGAATCAAGCATAACATTCATATGTTTTACATCATTTTTATAATATAATTATTCTTTATTAGAAATAAATACACAATCCCACAACCCAAAGGTTTAGTGGATTATAATATTAGCTTCATAAATTCAATATTACATATGATTTCATCATTATATCTTGTAAAATTAATCTTAAATTACATTTTGTTGAGTTGAAATTAATACATTCAACTCATTCTAAACTATTTTTTCTATATCACGACAAGATTTATTTAGTAAATATTTACTATCCTTATATAATTCTCAAGGATTTTAGAAGGTTTTATTCCACCAATTATTTTTTTAATCAAATAGGTGGAAAAATATATAAAATAACCTCCCTTATTAATTTCAATAAAACTAAATCTTCTAAAAATTTCCTCTGAAAAATATTGATAAAATGTTTGGCATATAAAATTAGTTTGTAATTACCTAAACTTTTCACACAATTACACTGATGTAAATTTAGTTATTCAGATGTCCGGAAAAAGGCCATTTGGGTTGTGTGAAGGATGAGAGGATTTCTGAGGTTTTTTGGAGGAAATAGGGTAGTTTTGGGATAAATAGAATTATTATGGTAGGTCATTATGGACATAGGTCATGTATAGTAGAAGGCAATGATGTCCCAGACCCTAATTCCACTGACCAGGTTCCCCTATCTAGGTGGAACACATGGGCTGAAGCACATCTCCCTGAATGCCAGAGGCTATAAACTAGTAGTGAGGACCTTGGGTTTGTTCTTGGGGAAACTATTCCCTCATTACCAAAGTGTAGCACAATGAATGAAAGTAAATATAGTTAAATAGTGGAAGGAGGATATGTAAAAAAAGGAAAATTGGAAAATAGTCACTATAGTAACAATAATAGAAATAACTAGAATAACATTCAATCCCACAATAATTGACGATAATAATTCCTATCACTAAAAAATTATAAAACATGGATAAAATATAGAAGGTATAATGTGTTCCACAACAGTATAAAAGAAAAATTAGAGACAATCCCATGCATCCCGAGCCCCGCATCATTCAACTGCTATCATAATCCATCCTAATAAACAAGTTATCAGGTATTTGATGTTATATGATTCCCCTTTTCAACACCTTCAACTATGTAATCTACTTAGGTTACCAAATGGAACCCTGAAAGAGTGTGAGTTAAATCTCACTAGGACACCGCCAACAGAGTCTATAATATATATAATGTGTATACTAAATACAATGATGTGCAGATGTGCATATATAAAGTTATGTAAGAGAATGTAGCTAATCACCCAAGTACCTTCTTCAGCCCTCAGCTATGGTCTGAACATTTCAATAATTAATTCTTTTATTATTTCCTATTTGAAAAAAAAGTCACTAGATAACCATTACAATGGACAAATGTTGTTACAAGGATACCATTATTAATATTTACTTTTTATGTCCCAAGTTCATAACAAAGTAATCATAGACATCAAGGGACACCAACTAAGTAAAACTATAGCCTAGCGTGCGGTATGAGTGTATTATAAAAATCATAGTCCATGTTATTCCACATGGAGATGCCTACTGAGTCCATGGAGTTCATACAAGGTAAAGTAATGCTATGCAATGACTAAACCACATAGGATTTTACCATGGAACTTAATTTTCAATTCTGTATCCAAGGAGTGTATCCAAGGAATCCTATGATAATATGAAGGGATCCTATGGTTTCATATCTTGAATCCAAGAATAGACAAGGATCAAGATCTTGGCGGGTCTCAACCTATGCATGTTATATCCTTGAATTAGAATGGGTTCATACGTGCTCAGGGAATTCTACAATCATAATACATGGGTATATGAAGTCATAACATTACTACATTATTATAAATGAACATAATATTTCATTAGTGTGATAAGCTCAAGTTGCATCCATCCATTTGTTCGAGCCTTGAATTTCATTAGTATAACAATTACAAGTAGCATGCAACCATTAATTTAAACCATTTAAGGAATATTATATAATTAATTTTCATTCTTCTACCTTCCATTAATGTCGTCAGGGGTGCTATTGACAAGAAACGCATCAATCATTCACATTTAATCCATTCAAGTCATATACCGAATATACTTTCCAATTTCCATTTGATATTTAATTATCAATTTAAGATCTCCCCATATGTGTTTCAAGTGTTATGCATACATTGAAATTTAAATTATGAAATTAAAAAAATAAATATAGACAATAAATATAGGAAATATACCTCATACAATGGTTAAGAGAAGGCACACCCTAGAGATGGTGCAAACATGTCAAAATACTAAACAATGATTTAAAAAATATTCAGACATTGAGGGGATGGATTTAAGGTCATAACCACTATGAATTAATCACATATATGGGAATCTCATATACATATGTTACAAATGAGTATAAGAATGTCGTATAAATTCAATGAACAAAAACCGATGAAATCATATGGCCCCAAACGACAAATCAAAAATCAATTAACTTGAGTATGAGTTATAGGCCACCCATCTTAGGATTGTACCACTCCCCTCTTCCAGAATTGACCCTTGATTTTTTCTCAAATAGGGGTATATCTAAGAAATGTAAGAAAAAATCACACCACAATATATAGGTCGACAGAAAAAGTGAAGGAATTGACTTAATAGGACTTGGGTACTTACCATTTCCCATATAACATGAAAAACGAAATCTCAATTGGATACCTCACAAAGGATATCTCCTGATTCATAGATTTAACCATCAAACATCCTCAAATTTTGATAGATAAAGATTAATTCTACTGGAATATATATTATAGAGGAAGAGGGGTTCTAATATATCATTAAGATCAATTTGGGAATTCGGCCCAGAAAAATGGTGGGTGAACGATTTGTCTACATGGTTTGTCAAACCGTATGAAAACTGTGCACAGTTACCTAGGAAGAAAGGTCACTCACATGGATAGGCTACACAACCATGTTACAACAATGTGAGGTGGATCTATCTCAAAAAACACAATCCTCATGGGTTTTCCAAACCATGTGGTATTCATACATGGCTTACTTTAAACCATATAAAAATCTTGTTTTTCCAAAAAAGACATGTTATAAGATCCAAAGATGCATGGACACCACATCGACCTTTTCCAACCCATTATTAATCCATATTATGTCCAAAATAATGAATTGGTACAAAAGTTAAAGAATCTATACCAGAGTGAAAACATGGGTACTTATAGTCTTCCCTCTTAAATTAACTTCTTCTATAGTTCACCCTCCAAGGGTATAGAGCCTTTTAATGAGAAAAAATCTGGATACTAACCACATATGTCTGCTTCCCACTCCAAAATCTCATATAGTACTTGGTCATGCTGCCATAGCACCCAAACTATAGGTATAGAACAGACTCAGAGAACCTCCATGCTCTGTTCCATGATGCGTACTTTATAATACTCAAAGGTAGAATCTACATCTATCTCAACTTCCTTGGGATCAAAAGATTGAGGCGGGTCTCCATGATACTGGTGATGCTATGAATCATGAAATTTGTAGTGCATGTAATGGTTACTTTATTTTACTATCAACTAATAGGCTTCCATCCTGACCCTTTCTTGGATCTGAAATAGACTTACATAACAAGACAATATACTCCCTTTCCATTATGATCTTCTATTTCCTAGTATGGGCGATACCTAAAGGAAAATATGATCCCCAACCTTGGACTCCTGAGGTCATCAACAGCGATTGAAATAATATTTCTATCTAGACTGATTAGTAGTCATACCCTTTCAAATTAGTTTAACTTTCTATAAAGTATCGTGAATGAGGTGAACACCTAATAGGGCTACCTCATCAATATCTATCTCACATAGCTGTGAAAAACATGGATAGCCATATAATTCCTCAATAGGAACAATATGAATTATTTCATGGAACTATTATTATTGGAGAACTCAATGAGGGGATATGCTTCTCCCATGAACCACTGAAATCAATGACACATTCTTGAAGAATATCCTCTGAAAACAATATTGTTTTTTTTCAATTTTCCATCGGTGTGATGGTGAAAAGCTGAGATTATAGGAACTTGTGATCCAATATCCATTTCCAATTCCTGTCGTAACCATGATTTTAAATGATCATACCTACCTGAAATGATAGTACGTGGGACCCTGTGGAGTCGTATGATCTCTCGAACATATAGTCTTCCCATCTCATCAACTAAGAAACCCTCCAAAATAGGTATGAAGTGGGATGACTTCATTGGTCAGTCTATGAATTCCCCTATTGCACCTCTTTTGATTGTATTCCTTTGTAATATGAAAAATAAAGTCATGTAATCTTCTTCCCAAATACATCAACATAGAAACATGACGTCACCTCTATCTACAAACTGATCTGGAGGAGGGTTATCTTATAATATACTATCATGAAGAAGCAAGCCTTTAGGATCTGAATATTTTCTACACTTTACCTTCTCAAAAAGGGATGATGTAACTATAAAGGAATAGAGATATGATTTCTCATGACTACCATGAAACTGCAGATGAAGCTCCCAAAATGGTTCCATTAACTTCAATTCATCACGGCCATCCCATAATTCTTGTGCCTTAGTCTTCCAACATAATTCATCAACAAACACATTTCTCTTTTTGTGTGTATATGAAAGATCAAAATCATTATTTTGTAGATATTATATTCGTCTCTATTTTCATTGGATTGTGTCACGTTGATAACAGATATATTTGATGCTCCTGTGGACTGTGTACACCAAAAATCCATCAACCAAAAGATAATGTCTCCAACAACGTAAGTCATGGAAAATTGATTCCATATAAATTTCATGCATTGGTTAATTTATCTCATGATTCCTCATCAACCAAGATCCATATACAATGAATTTGGCTTCATATAGCAACACAACTCCAATGACAATGATTGATGCATCACAGAAGAAAATATATCCTATTCCTAGATTAGAATGAATAGGATTTCTTCTGACACAAGCCTCCCCTTTATCTATTGAGAGGCCTTATGACATGCTTTTTAACATATGAACTTTAAACCCTTCATTGTATGAATATTAAGTGTTGAACCAGTGTGATAAAATTATTGTATGAAATGACTATAATAATTTCCCATCCCCAAGAAACTTTGTATTTCAATTATGTTTTGGGGATTCTCCTAGGAAACTACATAACTAATTTTTTCTGGGTCTATATATACTTCTCTTTCCAATATTACATGACCTAATATGTTTACTTTCTCAATCAAGAAGTGGAACCTATCAATCGTGGATTAATATGATGCTCTCTTTGTGTACTCGGAATGATCTCAAGATACGTTTCATAGTCACTACAAGTGTGATAATACAACAAGACATCGTTTATAATGACATAAAAAAAGAGTCCAAATAGGGTTAGAAAACCATATTCATCACAGCCATAAAAATTATGGTTTTATTTATAATACTGAATGAAAAAACAAGGTACTCATACAGACCATGCCTACAAAGAAATGTTATAAAAGGTATTTCTAATGGACTAACTCTCACCTGGTGATAACCCGATCTTAGGTCGATCAAATAGATGACCTTTTGATCATAGATATGATCAAAGACATCATTTATTCGAGGAAGTGGATGCTGGTTCTTGGTTGCATGCTAGTTCAACATTCTGAAATCCATGAATAGATGTAATATTCCATATGATTTCATGGATTCCAAAATTTCCCAACACTAATATAATGTACTTGTCTGTATAGAAACATTGGACTCAAAATCCACTAACTACCAATTGATCTATTGAATCCCTGTAGGTTTTACACAATTTTAATTTATGGAAACTAAATAATCGTTGGAATTTTTTTTGAAAAGTATTACTTTCTCTTTAGAGGTAAGGTTGAAAAATTTTCTGGAATAAAATCCCTTAAAAATCCACTACTAGAAGAAAATATCGTTATTGTAAACAATAATCCTCTTGATGAGATTTTCAATTTGGGAAGTCACTTCACGTAGACGATTATTATCCGGTCCTGCAACACAAGCCTGTTTATAGAACTCACACTTATGTAGACAACTGCTTCCCTCTATTGATGTAAAAGATAAACTTTGGCAGTAGCAGTCTACAAAATCATGATAGTAAACCAAACAGTATATACCAATAATGAAATTGAAGCATATAATCTGGAGAACAAAGATATTCTATAAGAAAGGAAAACTCACTGCATCAAGGGTAGATGCCCAACACTGGAATACACCCATTGTTCATACCAGTAATGGTTTATCCCGGTTTATTACACCTTTGTAATATTGTATCTATCGTATAAGGAATTCCATGATGTATACAAAGATAAAATAATTTTTATCACTCTTATCAAATTAAGTAGATACTATAGTAGAGGCTATATGAATAGTGCTTCATATTGTTGAAGATCCCATGGCCTAATCCTCAGGTATTGGATTTAGTGCATGCAACTGACCTGATCCATGACCCTATGCGACATATGGACTACTACGATCAGAACTACTCTATTTGTGCTATTGGTGATCAGGGGTCTGGATACCATGGCCATGAACACCCACTTAGTAAGACCTTCCGGTGCTAGTCTAACTCCTCAACTAACACTGTGTAAAAAAACGTCACCTAAAGGTGGAACCTATACATATCATTATCTTCTCGACGTTGGTGTAATGGTCTATTAGAAATGATAAAGATAATCATACGTCCACAAGCCCAACACTCCATTGGGTCTCTATCAGACATAGGCTTTGAATTCCTCTATCATCCACAATGATGACACAATTAAGATCTATCGAAACGAATATTATTGTATTCACTTCTCTAATGGGAAACTTCGAGAGAATTCTTACTACCACAGGAATAACTACTGGCCTAATGTAGCACTTATCCTCTAAAACTTGTAATGATGTCGTTCCTTCAGTTGTGCTCTGTGATGAGAGCCTAATAGGCTATTAAAGAAAATTTAGTTTGAAAAAATACATTGACGGACATATGGATGGTGTACTGGAGCCCATCTTCAACGCTTCTATCACGAAAAATCTCATCATCATCTAGAGGTAGTGAAAATCACTAAAACTCTATAAAATTCATTTAATACTGCCTAACTGAAAAAGAACCGTACTCGAGATGTTTGAACTCTCCAACTCTATTAGCCATCAGTGTCTGAAAAAATTAATAACTATAGAAGTCAGCCTAGAAATCATCCCATAACATCCCCTGATGACGAACAATGTGGGTAATCACATCCCACTAGCACTTAGCCAAATCCCAAAGAATGTATATGGATTGATTGATGCTTATATTTGGAGGTGTCTTCAGAATAAAAAAGATAGAAAGGGTGTACTCCAGCCAAGACATAGTAGCCAATAGAAAACCATCCACTATGAATCCAGGAGGATACTGGTACTGGAACTTATGAGTCAGATTAGCTATTATTAGTGCAAGCCATGGAGCACCATGAATAGAGTACATTAGACAATAGATTCTGTCACTAACATGGTCATCGGGGCATAGATAAGGTACAGTAGGTGGTTTCTCATGCATCATAGTTTGAGGTAAGAGTGGTTCTCAAGGCCCACCACATCTAGAGCATGGTCGTTACTACCCTCTTGTCATACTATATGAGGATGTTGTCAAAGAATTGGTCTACAAATTCCATGAACATGCCTTAAAATATGATTAAGCAAGATGTTATCATCACTAGTGGAAGATGAATGTATGAAAATTCATAACCCAATGTATACTACCCAAACAACCGAGCTATACATCCATATATCAGTAAGTTCTCAAGTATTAGTATAATTTAATTTTACATTTAATTACCAGTTTTTCTCCATTAAAATTCTCAAACATGAGAAGGAGAGATAAGGATGTACAATATATTCTCTTTATAAGTTGTGTTTTAATTTATAGTAGATTTCCATTTCTGATGAATTAGTTCCCATACACCTGTAACTAGAAACAGAACCCATTTATTTATTTCACAATGTATTGACTCCGTAAATTACTCATCCCACTCCAGGAGGGCCCATACACCTCATAAATTGAGATTGACAATCACTAAATCAAAACTAAAAGTAATACATATATAAGAGAACTATCACAAGAATATCAATCAATGCAACGTAGTGAAATTCACTGATATGGAATGGCAATATGCATGAAATTAGAATTAATGGTTCTTGTAATGATGCATGTAACAATGATTGTTTCACTTATATCACCAGGCCAATGATGAAATAAAATCCTTATGAAGTGTAATAATCAAAAACCCATCACAACATGTGCATCAAACAAAGGTGAAATAATATCATCTATAATAGGAAAAAGCAAAACAACTTTTATAATTTCAGAAACTTGGGTTTTACCCCTATCATTGGTTTGCAATACCCAAGAAAGGCTTATTACCAATATCCAAGAATTTATATTCTCTAATCTATTCTCTCAAAATAATATATAATGAAAAGTAAACCTCCTCTAATACCACATTGTGGCGCCCCTGAACAAGATTCCACTTAATAGGTGCCCCAACCATGTGGGCCACATGAACTGTAGTGCATCTCCTAAAATACCATAGGAATTGAACTATTAGTGAGGGCCTTGGTTGTGTCAGTGGGTAGACTATTCCCTCATTACCATAGTATAGCGCAACAGATGAATGTAAATATCGATAAATAGTGGAAGAAACATAGACAGAAGGACCAATGGAAAATAGAGACTAGTGTAACATTAATTGAAATAATTGGAATAACATCAAATCTCACAACAACTAATGATGATATGTTATGTCTCCAGAAAAATAGAAAACATGGATATAAGACAGAAGGCATAACATGATCCACAATATTATAAAGGAAATAAAATACTATCCCATGAATATTGATCTCATTATAATTCATCTTCTATAAAGCTTTATCCTAAACTAAATTCCATCAGGTCTTGAATATGTATGCTTCCCTTTGTCAACACCTGAAACCATGTAATCTACTCCAAGTGTCAAGCAGCACCCAAAAAGGGTGTGAAATAAATCTAAGTGGGCCACCACCAACGGTGTCTACAACATCTGACCCATGTAATGGAAATGTAACAGTGTGATGGAATTCATATATATAGTAAATTAGTGAAATGTAACGATATAACCAAGTTCCTACATTAGACATCATCTGGTGTCTGAACATTTCCACAATTCATTCTTTCATTATTACTAGTTTTTAAATAAGTCCTGAGTTAACAATTGAAAAGGATCCATGTTTTAACAAGGAACCCTATAGTAATATTTAGTATTGAAGTCCCCAACGAGTAACCAAGGTGATGTAGAACTCAAGGTTCACCAAATTAAGAACTATTGTTTGATGGAATGGGGTATGATGGTTAGCGAAAGATCATGCTCCAATGAATTCAAAAATGAGATGCATATTGAGTCAAAAGAGTTCATCCATGGAAAATTTGGTCTAAGAAATGATTGGTCCGGATGTGCTTTAACCATGTAATATACTTGTCAATGATGGATCCAAGGAATTTATCCCATCTATCCTATGATAATATTAAGGGATCCTATAGTGTAATATATTACATCCAAGAATATTCAAGGATCGGCATCTAGTAGGTTCTCAACCTATGAAAGTTGTAACCTTGAATCAAAATGGGTTTCTTGAGTGCTCATGGCATTCTTGGATCATAATCCAAGGAAAACATGAGTCTGGCCATTTCTATTTGATTATGATGTATGTAATAATTCATTTGGTTCTATCCTTTCATTTCATTAGTGTGATAAGGTCATGTAGCATGAAACATTTGGTTCATGAAATTCCATTCATTACTGTGATAAGGAAAAGTAGAGTGAAACCATTTATTTAATCCATTTAAGCCATGTACAATAATTAAAATTAATTTTTATTCCATTCATTAATGTGGTAATGGGTTATTAAGACATGAATCATATCAATCATTCACATTTAATCCGGTCAAGCCATATACAGAATAAACATTCCAATTTCTATTCAATATTTATTTATCTATTAAAGCACTGACCTTATGAGGGTCAAGTTGTTAGAAAACATGGTACTTTCCATTAATCTATTCACAACATAAATAAATCCAATTAATATTAAAACGATTACCTATAAATTGGTTAAGCTAGGGCACACTCAAATGGTGGTTCAAACATGTCAATCCACTAAAGACAATTTTTTCATAGACATTGACATGGAAGGGATAGAGTTTTGGTCATAACCACCAACAATTAATCACATATATTGGAACATCATATCCATATGGCTTTAATGAGTATTATAATGGAATATAAATTCAATGAACTCTATGCAATGAAATCGGTGGGCCCTAAACGATAATTCCAAAATCCACAAACATTAAGGATGAATTATAGACCAACCACCATAGGATTTTATGACTATACTCCTCCATTATTAGCCCTTGATTTCTCTCAGATTTGAGAAGTTATAAAAATGATTTAAAATATTCAAACCATTATATCTAGTTTCGGAGAAAATAGATGAAAAATTGATCATGTGGAGTCGAGTATATACTGTTGTGCATCCAACATAATTAGAAAAATATTGATTGAATATCTGATGAAGTAGATCTCATGATACCTTACATTGTTCTTCAAAAATCCCTAAATTGAGAGAGAAAAAGGTTAATCCCACATAAATTCAAATTAGGGAAGAAGAGGGGTTATAATAAATCATTAAGGAAAATTCGGGCATTTGCCACTGAAAATGGTATATACACGGTTTGTCCACACTATTTGACAAACCTTGCACAAATTTTTCATGGATACCTGGGCAGAAGGGTGCCTGCATAGTTAGGTCGCATGGTCATTCACCAACTGTGTGAGGTAGCTCTCAAGAAACACACAATCTATACGGTTTACCAAAGGGTGTGACATTATTTCTTGGTTTACTCTAAAGAGTGAACTAAGAATGTTTTTCCCAAAAGATGGGATTCGGGCTTTGAACATTCCAAGGAAACCCTTGACACTATTTATAATTATTTAGAAATCCATATTCAGTCGAAAATAATTATTTAGACCTAATTTCAAAGGATCCATACGTATGTGAAAAATTGGGTTCATACGTAGATCATTCTAGATGTAGGTCATTTTTGATATAAGTATTTTCCAATCATAGTTCATAATAGAAGTGAAATATTTTGAGAGGTATTTCATTAATGATATAGTTCATTCTAGAGGTAGGTCATTTTTTATTTTATATCATTCTTTAAATAGGCCATTCTGGCGGTTGATCATTCTTCCAATTGGCCATTCTGGTGGTAGGCCATTTTGGTAGTAAGTCATTTCTTGCGATAGGTCATTCCATTAGTAGCTCATTTCTATAGTTTGGTCATTCTGGTGGTAGTTCATTTTGTCATTTTTTCATTTATGGAAATAGATAATTCTAGTGGTGGTAGTGAACTATGTCACTAGTTTTAAAAAAAATAACAAATTTTCCATTTTCAATTTCTTTATGTTGAAAATTTTTTTAGTGAATTAATTAATGTGTTTTAATTCAGTTTTAATAAAGGATAAATATATATTATATTTCATCAATGTCCATGGAATATTTAAATTGTTCATCCATGTGATTTGGATGAGATCTTATATTAACTGTCAACTATACATTATTAAATTTGGCTAGTTTCAGGTCTAATCCATCGGAATAAAACACCCTTCCTTCTTCTTTTCATATTACATTACCCTTATAGGATAGGTTCCAAAGTATTTTTTTATTGGAATCACAGATCCATATATTTGATTTTATTTTGAGTTCCCTCTATAGGTAATTTCCTCTAGTACATGAACCCACTTTTTTAGGGTAGTGTGTTTGTGTCACACTTCCTTCTTTCAGGTATGAATTGATTTTTTTGTGTTTCATGATGGATGGGATACTCTTGTTATTTCTAGGGAATATCGTTTCATCCATCTTTACAAAGTTATATAACTAGTTATATTACATAGAAAAGGTTTGGATAATTCTTTGCATGAAATTGTATCTTTTTTATATTGTGATATTTAGATTATCGTCTATTTTGAATCAATGAATATCATGGTTGTTGGTATCCTCAATTTTTTAGGTTTTCATATATGTTCTAGTGCCCATGTTGTGTGATTTATTACAAAAACACTATAAATGAATGGTTAACCACATATAACTTGTTAATTATTTGGATTTCTCCAGGATCTTTTTGATTCTATGATTATTTCCTCAAATAATGACATGGAATTCATTGAAAGGTCCTATTATGAGTTGGAAAAATGATGTGGTAAGTGGTGTGATATGTATGTGGATAAAATTGTGTGTATTTTCATGGTTATAATGATGTGATGCTGGGGTGGTGACTTATTTTGTGATGTCTGTGGGGTGTAGTGGATATGATATGATGTGGGGATGTAGTGGTGGTTGTGGTGCGGTTGAGGAATGAGGTTGCGATTGTGGTTGTGGTGAGATCCTACACTGAGGCTATGATGTTGTTTGGTTACACAAGTTTACCAAGTAGTAATGGAATTAAATTATTGATAACAATAACATGTGGGAATTTTTAATAAATGTTTTGATAATGGTTCGTGTGTTTTAAAATATTAATGTTTACATTAGAAATAAAGGAATTAAAAAATGAAACTAGGTGACTCTTTTAATTGAAATGGGTTGATAATGGATAACATGGATTTTGGACTTAATTGAAAATAATTTACAGACATTTAATTTTTTATTGTTTTTATGCATTAAGAGGCATCATATATGTGAGGTAAAATTATGAGGTGTTTTATACATAGGTAGTGAACCCATAAGATGAGGTTTTTAAACTTTGAAAATAAATATATATTGTATATTATTCTTGATATATATATACTTCCCGCCCACTTAGAGCACCATGTGTTGAGACCAAATTTTTTTGGGGTGTTTTTTCTAATATCCATGTGGGAGGATGGGTGACTAGATACCCTCTCTTACCCACTCCTTGTTCTTATAATATTTGATATACATGAACTATAATGACTTGAAGTCAAAATTTCCACTTTTTACATATAATGTGATGATATGTGATGGACCGGATGTCTTTGAAATACATTTAATGATAAAGATTATATTGGGGGTCATGCAGGGTAGGAAGAGGGCATGAGGTAGATTTCTTTCATGATCATGATACCCTATTACACTAGAAATGAAATGCGATGGCCCCCATTTATGTGGGTAGGATATGATATTATGTGATGGTCTAGGTTTTTATATGTGTAATGTAATGTGTTGTGACATGAAGAAGGTGGGTGCACCAGGATGTACATCCTTGGGATGTGAGAGTAGAAAATAAGTAGGGGATTGTGGCAGGGTACCTTCATCAATATACTTCTTATTATATTATTATTTTACATGGATGAATTATTTGGTGACTCAGCCTTGGTGATGTTGGGGTTTGGTTAGTTGTCATGATTTTATGTTGCTGGTTCAGTTATTTCCTCATGAATTCATTAGTATGTTCTATTAAAATGTTCATGACATACATTGGTTTTCCAATATAGTATATTTGTATTCTCACCCTACATATATAATAAAATTTTCAGGTCTTCTAGGTGGATTTTGTGGACCGTGATGAACATTACTAGCACGTACCTTTGGAGATGTTTTTTTCTGTCTACCATACATTTAATTTTTTGACATTATTTTGGAGAAATTTATTTATTTTTGTTTTATTAATAAATATATTATAGTTTGGTTTTGAATTTCATTTCATAATATTTTATGAATTTATTTATGTATTATTTATAATATACTCTGATATTTTAATATTATTGAAGAAAATGCCTACAATTTCTGAGATTTTCAAACCCTTGGTGGTAGTCAATAACCTAAGTCCTAGTAGATCATGGACATTGAAGTCATTATCTCAATTGAAAAATTGTAGTATCATTAGATAGAGGGGGTTATGATAGATTCATATCAGAGTTTATGGTTGAATGATAAGGTGGATTTTGGAGTTATGCACAATGAAGATTGAATGGGTTGGTATAGTGATGACTACATTCGAACTTCATGCGTGACATATTATAGGGAACACAAGCTATGTAATATGATTTTAGGGCCCCCATGATCTAATTTAAGGACTCTGGGTATAATAAATAACAATGTGAGGGTGCACCACTTACAGGTAGATTCCTATGAGATGTATATTAATCATGATTGATGGCGATTGTGATTGAACGAGCTGGATTCGAGAATTTATGTATGATATCTAAATAAAACATGAACTTTTATGTGTGTTTCTCTAACTTATCACATGCTATAGTTATGGATGAAATATTTTAGTTTGATAAATTAATTTTATAACAAGAAAGGAAAAGAAAAATGATGGTTAACAAGAATAATTTGTTTGTTTCAAACCATTTTGATTCCTTGATATGGTGTTTACATGCTTGTTATAGCATGATTCATAATGAATTTTATTTTTTCCATTTTCTAAAATGTATAATGGGACATCTAGTTTTCTGATTTTTGTAATTTGAAGAGAATATTTCATAGTGTATTTTTTTGTGCAGAACTACATAATTTTGATACACATTATGATGAATTTTATGACAAGTAAATTTTACATTGTCCTGATAAATTAAATTATTTTCTATGAATGGATATAAATATACTATATTCTATTTGAGTTAATTTTCCATGTGTTTTTTTGTGTGATTTATCCTGATCTAGTTTTATTGTCTTGTTATGAAATGTGGATTTATAGATTCAAAAATTGAAATTTATGAAAATTTTCATTTTTATTATTGATAATTTAATTATTATTGGAAACCCTAAAAATAATAACTTCCTATTTATTTTAGATTTATTGTAGTTATTCAGTATTAATATAACCTATATGTTTTAATCATACACTAGGGTAGAATATATTGTAAAATTTATTTCATGAATTTCGAAAATTGTATGAATTATTTTTGGTAACCTATTGAGTTAAAAAACTGTTAAAATGCTTAGAATTAATATTTTATGACTATCAAATAATCTTTTTCTAAAATAACAACTCTCAGATATTAATTCTGAGTAGTTTTTTATGGGAATCATGCCTATTGTTGAAAACATGTTTGTGGTCATTTTTTAAATTCCATTATTTTAGATTTGATCATGTAGTATATTTAATAAGTTATTTTTAAATATGAATGTATAATCATGTTAACATTATTTAATTTAATAATCATGTTTTCAGAAGTAATGGAATGATATAAGAATGTTAATTTTAAGCATGAAAAAACATGAAACATATTAATAAAACATGTTACCTTTTAATTTTTGTGATTAGGGGGAATGATTTATTTTAATTATTATTTACTAATTTTATGTATGTAATGTGATATTAAAATAATACATAAGAACATATCATGTAAAAATTTTCATGTGATGTTACAAGTGTATTTCCTTGGTAATAAAATTAAAACATAATGCCTTCTTTATGCGTATAAAAAATGATTTGTGAGATAATTTGTGTGGTGTTTCATATTTAACTTGACCTTGTTTTAGAGGTATTTAAATTTAGCGGCTGATGTTCATTTGAAAATAATATGACATGTTTAGTGTTGTTTTTTGTTTCATATTGAACTTTTTTTACATTTTGATATGAATTTAAAAAAATAATGGTTGTTAGAAACCTTTTGTTCTTGTGATTATTGTTTATTATGACACCCATGGTGCCTTAAATTTCTTTATATCACAATTTATTAAAAGTATAATTACAAAAATATTGATAATAAATTGTTTCACCAAGAGAAATTTCAAATTTTATTAGAATACCCATGATAAATAATGTGGTGATGTAATTTAATTCCCTAAATAATTTTTTAATTAGGAATGTGTTGCAATTATGTGTGGTTGTTCATGTAATATTTCTATATTTGGAGTGTTATTAAAAACATCATGCATTTTAGTAGAAGGAAACTCGATCCCTAATAAATATTCATTATACTTTTATGCAATTAAATCTATTTGGGCTATTCATTTCCACCAAAATCCTATCATATCTTTATATTAGAGATCAAATTCATTGATTTGTGTGCTTGAGGTCATGATGTATCATTATAGTAGATATTGTTGGATGGGGAAGTGTGAATGATGACATGGATTAGGTGATTATGGGAAAAGGGTGGATACTAGTGGATGGTAATGTGGTGAGGTGAAGGGGTTGGGTGAAATGTTTGGAGGACGTTTTTGTTGGTTAACGAATTTGGGATGGGGGTTGTGTTGTGTAGTGGTGGTGATTTGTGGTGTCTAAGATGTTTTGTTGTTGAGGTGAGATGGATTCTGATCATTTGTGATGTGTTTGTATTGATATAATCAACCTCCCTCCATAAAAATTTTAATCATATAAAATTAGTAATAAAATAAAATGGTTGTTTAGAAAATCATGAAATTGTTAAAGATGGGATTACTTCCTACACCTAAATCATTTTATGAAGTGATAGAAATATTTTATTGTTATCTTATTTGTTGTGTATTTTTATTGAACATATGGGGTTTCCATGTTTTATGATCTCAATAATATGAAGATAGGGAAACTATTTCACACACTAACATTCATTATATTACATCATGTATTAAAAAATATTAGAAAATTCAATGCCACCCATGAGGTAAATATCTATGTGTGGTGTATAGTTTCCTATTATTTTTATACTTGTAGAAGATAATTCTATATTTATATTAGTTATTGTGTTGTTTGTAAAATTCTATTTAAATATTTTTCCATCATGTTTATTCTTCTGGTAATTAAATTTTTCTCAAAAATATTTAGTAGTGTTTTAATGATAGATAAAATGCAGTGTAATAACCTTATGCTTTGTTTTGTTTACGTTTCACGCCATATTTCAAATTCTATACTCTTGAAAAAAATCATTTGAAAATCCATGCTGTATGGGATGAAAACCACAGAGAATGAATTTTTTTAATAAATAAAAGAATTTGTTTAATGATTTTTGAAAAAAAAAATTCTTTAGTTGAAATAAATAAACAGAAGCGGAGTTTTTAGGAAATGAAAACGGTGTTAAAATTTTGATGATTTGTATTGAATGATTTTATATTATAAGAATTATTTTCCCAAAAAAAATCAGTTTATGTTTTTTTTGGGAATAAAAATATTGGAAATTTAAAATAAAGCATTCATTTAATGTTCTTAGAATATTTGTTATATAAAAATAACATAAAATAAATAGTGATTTTAGGAGGTGTTTTTGTAGAAAAAAGGCCTCAAATAATGTGTAATTTTGAAAGGACTATATTATTTTAAAAAAATTAATGAGGAGTTGAGTTGAATTTTTTTTCTCATAATTGGTTAATATATATTAAATAATTTGTTTTTTATGACAATCTTTGTGGCCTGGTTTTATTTGAGAGGTGTCTCTCCTAAAAGTATTTCTTAATGTATAGTGTAATTTTACTCTAATTTTTCCTAGTAGTTATTGTGTTCAAAATATAAAAATATCATTAAGAGATAACTAAAGGGATGGTATTTTAGACTTTGCCTCTATTTCTTTCAGGGTTTTATTTGAATTCTGAAGAATATGAATTTTTGATAGATATTGATTTAACGGGCTGTATCTTTAAGCCTATTGTTTCCTAGAAATATGGTTGTTGAGAAGTATTAGGAAGTCCCATAGGTGTTGGGATAAATAAGCAAGAATTTTTTAGCTTTATAAGGGAATATGGAAGTATTAAGAATGAAGGAAAAATATGGAGGTATGTATTTCTAGTGGTAGGAAATTTCTAGTGGTTGGTCATTATGGTTATAGCGGATTTTAGTTGTATGTAATATATAATTGTTGGTCATTATGGTGGTATGTCATTTATGGCTATATGTTATTCTTGCAGTATCTTTGTTCAAGTGGTTGGTCATTCTGGTTGTAGGTTATACTGATGTGAGGTCATTATGTGGGTAGGACATTTCTAGTGGTATGAAATTTTGGCAGTAGGTCATTCTAGCGGTAGGTTATTTTAGTTGTAGTTCATTTTGGTGGTAGTTCATTTCTAGCTGCAGTTCATTTCTAGCAGTAGTTCATTCAAGTGGATTTTCATTTTGGTTTAGGATATTCTAGAATAAGTTCATTTCAAGTGGTTTTTTGTTCTAGAGGTGGTAGTTAATAGTTGTTCTAGATTTTTCAAAAAACTTTATTCATCTATTTTGATATCTTTAGTGATGAAAAATCGGTTTAATGCCTTAATTAATGGATTTTAAATCCATTAAAATAAAGTATAATTATATAACCCTTTGCATCGATGTTTGAATATATTTCAAATGGTTCAACCAAATAGTTTTTATGAGATCCTCTTTTATGGGTCAACTAAACAATATTAAATTCCACTAGTATAGAAACTAATCATTTTAAATAAAATATCTTTCATTCCCTTTATTAAAATTTATTTCCCATCATATGAGAGGTTTTGAATTGTTTTTTTGGAGTTATGGAGCCATATTGCCATTGTTGGTTCCGGTTATCCCTGTAGGCATTTTCCTCCTATATGTGCACCCCTATTTTTGGTTTAGCATGTTTATGTAAATACTAATTCTTCTTGGTATTGATTATTTCATTTGTTCTTTCTGTGTATCATGCATGATGGGTTGCTCTCATTATCTCATGGGAATATAGGTGAATCAAGCTTAATAAATATAATTAATCTATTTTAATGAAAAGTAAATGGGTATGGGAATGCTTCACATGATTTTATATCTTTTTGATATTGGGATATTGAGATTGTTAATTTATTTTTTGTATCACTAAAACAATATCAATTATTATCCCCTATTTTTGACTTTTTCATATATGTTGTGATGACCATTTTGTATGATTTGTAGTGACACCACTATAATTATATTGTTATCTTTGCATACTTCGTTAATTAAATAGATGCCCCAAGTTCTTTTGGAATCTACGATAACACCCTGAAAAAGTGAACTGGAAATTATAAAAATCCACTATGTCTAACTAATAATATTATGCTATGTGTTTTAATAGGTTTGTGGATAATTTTGTGTGTTTTATCTTGGTTGTGATGATGTTTTTCATGGTGTTGAAATGATTGTGATGTGTTTAGGGAAGTGGATCTGATATGTAGGGAACTGCGCTATTTTATTCGATGTGGGTATGGAGTGTGACTATGATAGTAGTGGTGGTGTAGTTGTTTATCCTGGAATTGATAGTGGTTAGTTAGGGTACTTTTCCAGGTAGTAATTGAATGAAATTTATGAAAATGATATCAAATGGGCAAGTTTAATGAATGTTTTGATGAAGGTCAATGTTTTTTAAAGGGATAATGTTTATATAAACATTAATGGGTTGGAAATATTAAGCAAGGTGACATTTTAAATATAAGGCCCCAACATTAAACCATACTTAATATTGAATTAAATGAATAATTCCCATTGAGGATCTTTTTAGGTTTAGAGTTTTAGAGAATTAGGACATAACTATTACATCTCAAAAGATTACAAAGTTGTCACTTCTACTGAATTTCCATAAAATAAAAACTCTTAAAAGAAACATGTCAATTCCATGTTTTAGATAGCATGACTTTCCCTTGATCCCATCCTTAACCATATTCCACATTAAGTCCTATGAAATAAATTTAAAAAAAACTTGGGGTGAGCATAAAAAGATTAGTAAGGGATACACACAGAATGAAAACTGTTAGTTTTTCAAAACAACAAGTAAACCATGTATACTTTATCAAAGTAATACTTTTCACCTGTATGAAGTATTAAAAACTCTTCACTAAATAAAAGATCATTACATACCCTTTTTATAACAAAAATATTACCATAAAACCCATATAAATATCACATAACATATAAAGGTAACTTGGGACATAAACATACTAAAATGGAATAACCATATGGTTGACTTCCACACATATCACTTAATGGAATAGCCATACGGCCGATATCCATACCCAATGCATTGGAGGTTATAACGTAACCACCCATCCTGGTATTCACGACACCACCCGTCATATGGTTTATCACGTAACCACCCGTCAAATGTCCATGTACCATTATAAAATCAAAAGACATAATACAAATATAATGGAAATAAAACATTTCCACATTTCAAACACAATATTTTACTTAAATATATTGACATAACAAATCCTTTATAAAACCATTTTCAATACCAAAATACATAAAATAATATATGATATTTATTTCATTTTAAAAACATTACGGCTTGTTGAGGAAGCCAAAGGCCAAATAATACTCGCTGCGGCGAAAAAAGTCGTTGTCACTGCGTATGTTAAAAGAAAAATTCCTTTTATTTTTTTTGTAAAAAGCTTCGTAGAAAAAGATTCCTTTTGTATGAAATTAAAAGTCAAAAGGGTTTATACACCGTATAAAATAAAGCCTTGTATTAGAACCAAATATGCCTCAATGAAAGGAGATTGAGACGAAGTCCCTTACCTCATGTTTGACGTAACTCAATTGCTCTTTGATCTCCTGAATAATAATCTAGTGTTAATTTCTAATTTCTTAAGAACCTTTTTGAAGCTTTCTATTCCTTTGATATCAATTATTTCAATGTTATAAGCATTATGTAATCATTTAAGGTAACAATGTTTGTTTTGTTGATATTTGGTTCTTAAGTCGAAAGTGGACTTCTTACAATTACATGTTGTTCGTGTGGTCAAAGGTTCATTATATCCAGAATGATATTCATGATTTAGATATCACATATATCATATATATCCAGCGTATACATGTTTTTATAATATTACATAATCATTTAGAGTTATGAAATGAAATGCACCGTTCATGAATACGGTAAGCCGTACGTTTGCATGAACACTACTTTCATTTCTATGTCATATTAATGGAATTAAAACTAAATGAGAGATATGTATATTTTAATTCCAGAATTATATTAATCATTTATATGTAACATACATCATATATATCGATTATATATATGTACATATAATAGTACATTACATTTGGGGATAAGAAATGAAATGCACCGTTCATTGAGACGGTAAGCCGTACGTACGCATGAACGCTACATTCATTTATATCTCATACTTTAATGGAAATAAATAATAATTATATAAAGGTATATTATAATTCCAGTACAAAATCATATATAATAACTTTAAATCCAACCTTTATACGTCCCACATACGGCATTAACGAATCAAATCACTTTGAGGGGGCAGTAGTCCGCACTTCCAAAAATGAAGATATCGTGTATACCCATAATAGAAGCCATAAAGGTATGCCATAAATTTAAAATAAAGAAGCTCAAAGAAAAGATAAACACATTATATATCATATATAAATATAGTGAAATCTTAATGGACACTTTTGAAGGTGTTAGATGAATATTGAACAATCATCGTTTCGTGATGCAGAAATTCGCCATCCACAGAAACAGTATGTTCTTTAACCATTAGATGTATGTGTATGTAAGTGTATATCGAATGATTCTTATAACAAAATCCTAGTATATTGTGTATTCTATATTTTTTACAAAATAAATGAAATAAAAAGTGTTTAGGGGGTTGGAGAAGGAAAATAAAACAAAAGAACACAAGTGAAGACATTACCTTAAAACCAGGTAACTCTTTTAGATTTGAGCTCAAAGGCTTCCTTGGGAAAACCTCTGCCAAAAGTGAGGCTTCTAAGACTAAGAGAGGGACGTGGAGAGACAAAAATAGCAGAGCATGGCCGATCCAAATGCTTGAGAGGTGTGGGTAAGGAGTTAGAGGTGGGGGCCTTTTATAAGAGGAGAGGAGGGGCACTCATGGAAAGTTAAGAAAAGATACTTTATTATAAAATGATTTTAGGATAATAAGGGTCCCACAAATATATATTTAGAGGATATGGTGATAAGGATTCTAAATCCACAAATAAAATAGGTTTTTGACATGTTTAGGTCTTATATTTTACATTATCTGTTCATTTTATTTAAATCATTAAATAATGATGTAATCGCTCCATCATCATGGTGTCATAAATAATTTAATTTATTTAATGTCTAAAAATTATAAAAAAATATCATGATGTAGGAAATAATTTTATCTTTCTAATGAATATTTATAGGCAAAAATCGGACTTGTATAATTCTATTTAAAAACTATTTTAGTAAAACAACTCATGTTTGGGACATTTTTATTTTAACTTTAAAAAAAAATATATTAATGTCATTTTCATACCAATGTGGCTCCATTGGGTCCCCAAGTTGACCCATGGATTGTGTTGGTCGGACATGAAACATCCAATAAGGGTAGTACATGTGTCTAGGTCATTTCATATTATTAAAACATTACTTTTACCTTAAACTACACTAATTACCTCTAATCGCGATTAATAAACATAAAAGTTACTATTCACCAAAAAATTATTTTAATCCCATTGAACAACATTTTACTTCTTAATTACAACCATGTATGTAAGATTTTTGAAATTAAAAACACAGAAGTGGTTAAGTTTCATTTAAATGAAAAATCAGTTTTTTAAGTACCACTTAGTGGTTTTACTATTCATCGAAAATTGATGTTTTTCAGAAAAATACCAAAACATCACCCTAAGATATATTTGATATTATAAATTCAAAAATGAGTACTATTTTACAAAATTCGAAACATATAAGTTGCATTAATTTATATAATTGTTAATTCCCGATGTCCAAACAAATAGCGGGTTTTTATGAAACAAAAAGTATCAAAAGATTGACACTAGTTTAAGTCCGATTTCAAAGTGAAATTAATTCCAATGACCACTATTGGATTAAATGGTAAACATATATTCTAATTTAACTTTAAAAACAATTCAAAAGATAATATAATCATATTAATAAATTAGATTAAAAGGAGGGTTTGAATTAAAATACAACATTTTTCACTATTCATTAAAAAATGATCTTTATCAAAAAAATACCAAAACTTTACACAAAGTAAATTTTGATGTCCTGATTCTAAAGAATAATTTTATTTGGTCCAATAAAAAGTATAATAGTGACCAAAACTATATTTAATGACAGTTCTCCATTAAGAGGTGATAAGTGGACCTTTAGTGAAAATTAGAGTATATATGCTTAAAATTGATTTTTTTTTGTATTTTAAGCCTTTATCCTTTATTGGATAAATGTAAAAACATTTAACAAACATATATAATAATATTTTAGTTATTTATATTTATTCCCGCCAATAAAAATGCTTCGGGTTAACTACCATTTAAAATAATATTATTTTATTACTAGTGTGCACTGTAAGATTTCAAATAAAATCTTTGTTGTGTATCGGGTACGCTATCGAACATAGCAACCCCTTTAATGTAAAATTAATATTTAATTCATAAATATTAATAAATATGAAAAAAATTATTCTTTATTTACCTGGGATGTTACATCCATCCCCCCTTTTGGGAATTGCGTCCTCGCGATTTTATTCACATATCAAAATAAGTGGGGGTATTTATCCCTCATAGCATTTTCAGATTCTCGTGATGCCTCTTAAAAAATATGGTTTTTCCACAAAACCTTTACCTGGTGAATTACCTTATTTTTCAACACTTTCTCTCTTTGGTCAATAATATGGACTGATTGTTCTTCATAAGAGATATTATCTTCCAACTGAACTACTTCTTGGCTCAAAACATGAGATGGATCTGGCATATACTTTCTCAACATAGAAACATGAAAAACATTGTGTACCTGAGATAAAATAGGAGGTAATGCCACTCTGTATGCAAATGATCCAACTCTCTCCAAAATTTCATATGTTCTAATGAACCTTGGACTCAGCTTTCCTTTCTTACCAAATCGCATCACACTTTTCCACGGTGAAACTTTGAGAAAAACATAATCACCTACCTCGAAAGATAGATCCTTCCTCCGGTTATCTGCATAACTTTTCTATCTACTCTGACCTGTTCTCATTTGTTTTTGAATCAACTGAACTTTTTATGCCATCTATTCTACCAATTCTGGTCCCATCAGCTTCCTTTCACCTACTTTATCCCAAAAAGCTGGAGTTCGACACTGTTTACCATATAATGCCTCAAGTGGAGCCATCTGTATACTGGTATGAAAACTGTTATTATATGAAAACTCAACCAAAGAAAGATGTTGATCCCAACTTTCCTGATAATCTATAGAGCAGGCACATAGCATATCCTCCAAGGTCTGAATGGTTCGTTCTAACTGCCCATCTGATTGAGGATGAAAAGCTGTACTAAAATTTAATTCAGTACCCAACGACTTCTGAAAGCCTTTCCAAAAGTAAGAAGTAATCCTGGGATTACGATCAGATACAATGGATAGGGGAACTCCATGCAACCTTACTATCTTTTTAAGATACCATCGAGAAATTTGATCTAGAGGGAAAGTATCTCGAATAGGAAGGAAATGAGCAGATTTAGTCTAGCGATCAATAATAACCCAGATTGTATTATTACCTCGAGATGTCTTCAATAATCCCACAACAAATTACATGGATATATTTTCCCATTTCCACTCTGGCACTGGTAATGGCTGAAGCATCCCTTTAAGTAACTTGCGCTCTACTTTAACCTACTATCAAGTCAAAAAAATCACAGTAAAATCAATAATATCTCTTTTCATTCCATCCCACCAGTAATACTCCCGCAGATCTTGGTACACCTTAGAACTATCAGGATAAATCGAAAATGGGGAACTATGAGCCTCACATAACAACTCATTCTTCAACTGTGAATCACCAGGAACACATAATCACTTCCCAAATCTCAAAACACAATCATTATCAATGTTAAATTTAGGCAACATATCCTTCTGAACCAGCTCTACCTTTTTCTGCAACCCACTGTCTTTCTTCTGCGCTTGCTTAATTCTATCTGATAGGGATGATCTCACTGATACTTGAAATAAAATAGAAGAACTTACTGCACCAACAACTTCTATTCCAATGTTCATTAAATCAAAAACCAAAGGATCCCATTCCAAACATAGCATGGTTAATGAAGCATTACTTTTTCGAATCAATGCATCAGCCACTTTATTTTCTTTTCCTTGATGGTAATGAATTGTACAATCATAATCCGTGATTAATTATAGTCATCTCCTCTGTCTCATGTTCAATTATTTTTTAGTGAATATATACTTTTAACTTTTGTGATCAGTATATATTTCACACTTTACTCCATACAAATGATGCCTCCAAATTTTTAGAGCAAAAACAACAGCAGCTAATTCCAAATCATGTGTAGGGTAATTTACCTCACAAGTTTTCAATTGAAGTGAATCATATAAAATTACCTGATCATTCTACATAAGGAAACAACCATGTACCTTCAATGAAACATCACTTTATACAATAAACTCACCATTCCTTGAAGTAAGAGCCAAAACTGGAGCATTCACCAATCTTCTTTTCAACTCCCGAGTCAACTGAACCATCACTGCAACAAACTGTTTAGTTTTGATTCTGACCATGTCAGGATACTAATTTGAAAGTTCATTTCCCACTGTATGTCTTCCCCTAAAATCTGTTCTGCTTCCTCTATAAAATACCATTCTTAACACAAAAATATCTTAGGCGAAGTAACATGGTAATCTTTAAATTCTATATCATTTCAATCATACCATAAATTAATTTATAAATTTAACAATTTTCTAACTCCCAAAGTTGTATAAACCGACCTATGATACCAACAATAATGACCCAACCATAAACCTTACTTAATATTGAATTAAATTAATAATTCACATTGAGGATCTTTTCAGGTTTAGAGTTTTAGAGAATTAGGACATAACTATTACATCTCAAAAGATTACAAAGTAGTCACTTCTACTAAATTTCCATAAAATAAAAACTCCTAAAAGAAACATGTCTAGTTCCATGTTTTAGATAGCATGACATTCCCTTGATCCCATCCTTGACCCTATTCCACATTAAATCTCGTGAAAAACATTTCAAAAAAACCTAGGGTGAGCATAAAAAGCTTAGTAATGGATACACAAAGAATGAAAACTGTTACTTTTTAAAAACAACAAGTAAACCATGTATACTTTATCAAAGTAATACTTTTCACCTTTATGAAGTAGTAAAAACTCTTCAATGAATAAAAGATCATTACTTACCCTTTTTGTAACAAAACTGTTACCATAAAACCCATATAAAGATCTCATAACATATAAAGGTAACTTGGGACATAAACATACATAATTGGAATAACTATACAGTCGACTTCCACACATATCACTTAATGGAATAACCATATGGTTGACTTCCATACGCAATTCATTGGAGGTTATAACGTAACCACCCGTCCAGGTATTCATGGAACCACTCGTCATATGGTTTATCACTTAACCACCCGTCAAATGTCTAAGTACCATTATAAAATAATAATATATAAAACAAATATAATGGAAAGAAAACATTTCCACATTTCATTCACAATATATCAATTAAATATTTTGACATAAAAAATCCTTTATAAAAACCATTTTCAATACCAAAATACATAAAATAGTATATTGTATTTTTTTCATTTTAAAAACATTACGTCTTGTTGAGGAACCAAAGGCCAAATAATACTCGCGGCGGCGGAAAAAGTCGTTGTCACTGAGTATGTTAAAAGAAACATTCTTTTTTTTGTTTTGTAAAACGTTTCGTAGAAAAAGATTACTTTTGTATAAAATTTAAAGTCAAAGGGGTTTATACACCTTATAAAAAAAGCCTTGTATTCGAACAAAATATGCCTCAATGAAAGGAGATTGAGACGAAGTCCCTTACCTCATGTCCGACGTGACTCGATTGCTCTTTAATCTCTTGAATAATAATCTAGATTTAATTTATACTTGCTTAAGAACCTTTTTCATGATTAATATTCCTTTTATATCAATTATTTCTATGTTATAATCATTATGTAATCATTTACGTTAATAATGATTGTTTTGTCGATATTTGGTTGTTAAGTCGAAAGTGGACTTCTTACAATTACATGTTATTGATGTTGTAAAAGGTTCATTATATCCAGAATGATATTAATGATTTGGATATCATATATATGATATATATCCAGCATATAAATGAATTTATAATATTACATAATCATTTAGATGTAAGAAATGAAATGCACCGTTCATGGAGACAGTAAGTCGTACGTACGTATGAATGCTACTTTCATTGCTATGTCATATTAATGGAATTAAAACTAAAAGAGAGATGTGTATATTTTAATTCCATAATTATATTAATAATTTAGATGTATCATAAATCATATATATCCATTACATATATTTACTTATAATAGTACATTACAATTGGGGATAAGAAATGAAATGCACCGTTCATGGAGACGGTAAGCCGTACGTACGCATGAATTCTACTTTCATTTAAATCTCATACTTTAATGGAATAAAAAAATAATGATATAAAGGTATATTATAATTCCAGTATAACATCATATATAATAACTTTAAATCCATCCTTTATACATCCCACATACGGCATTAACCAATCAAATCACTTTGAGGGGGCGGTAGTCCGCACTTCCTAAAATGAAGATATCGCGTATACCCATAATGGAAGCCATAATGGTATGCCATAAATGAAAAATACAGAAGATTAAGGAAAACATAAAAATATTATATATCATATACAAATATAGTGACATATTAATGGCCACCTTTTAAAGTGTTAATAATATTGAACAATCATCGTTTCGTGAGGTAGAAATTCGCCATCCACAGAAACAGTATGTTCTTTAACCATTAGATTTATGTGTGTGTAAGTGTAGCTCGAATGATTATGATAAAAAACATCATATTATATTGAATATACTAGAGTTGTTACAAAAGAAATGAAATAAATAGATTTTAGGGGGTTGGAGATGCAAAATAAAACAAAAGAACACAAGTGAAGACATTACCTTAAAATCGGGTAACTCTCTTAGATTTGAGCTCAAATGCTTCCTTGGGAAGAGTTATTCCCAAAGTTAGGATTCTAAGAGTAAGAGAGGGATTTGTAGAGACAAAAAGAATAGAGCATGGCCGAGCCAAAGTCTTGAGAGGTGTGGGTGAGAAGGTAGAGGCGGGGGCCTTTTATTAGAGGAGAGGAGGGGCACTCTTGGAAAGTTAAGAAAATATACTTTATTATAAAATGATTTTCAGATAAAAAGGGTCCCAAAATAATATATTTATAGGATAATATGATAAGGGTTCGAAATCCACCCATAAAATAGGGTTTTTACATGTTTAGGTCTTAGATTTTACATTATCTTTTCATTTTACTTAAATCGATAAATAATGAGTTAATCGCTGCATCATCATGATGTCATAAATAATTTAATTTATTTAATGTCTAAAAATTATAAAAAAATATTATCATGTAGGAAATATTTTTATATTTCTAATGAATATTTATAGTCAAAACTCGGACTTGAATAATCCCATTTAAAAATTGTTTTAGTAAAACAACTCATGTTTGGGACATTTTTATTTTAACTTTAAATAAAACGTATTAATGTCATTTTCTTACCAAAGTGGCTCCATGGGGTCCCCAAGTTGACCCATGGATTTTATTAGTCTTCCATGACACATAAAATAAGGTTAGGACATGTTTCTAGGTCATTTCATATTATTAAAACATTACTTTTACCTTAAACTACCCTAATTACCTCTAATCGCAATTAATAAACATAAAAGTTACTATTCACAATAAAAATAATTGTAATCCCATTGAACCACATTTTAATTATTAATCACAACCATGAATGTAGGATTTTTGAAATTCAAAACACAGAAGTGGTAAATTTTCATTTAAACGAAAAATCAGTTTGTTAAGTACCACTTAGTGGTTTCACTATTCATCAAAAATTGAAGTCTTTCCGAAAAATACCAAAACTTCACCCTAAGCTATATTTTATATTCCGTATTAAAAAATGATGTCTATTTTAAAAAATTCAAAACATATAAGTTTCATTAATTAATTTAATTATTAATTCCCGCTGTCCAATCAAATAGCGTGTTTTTATGAAACAAAAAGTATCAAAAGATTGACACTCGTTTAAGTCCAATTTCAAAGTGAAATTAATTACAACGACTACTATTGGATTAAATGGTAAAAATATATTCTAATTTCACATTAAAAACAATTCAAAATATAATCTAGTCATATTAATAAATAAGATTAAAAAGAGGTTTTGAATTAAAATACAACAATTTTCACTATTCATTAAAAATGATCTTTATCGGAAAAATATCAAAAATTTACACAAAGTAAATTTTGATGTCCCGATTCTAAAGAAGAATTTTATTTGGTCCAATATAATTTATAAGAGTGTCCAAAACTATATTTAATGATGGTTCTCCATTAAAAGGCGATAAGTGGACCTTTAGTGAAAATTAGAGTATATATGCCTAAAATTGAATTTTTTTTCGTATTTTAAGCCTTTATCCTTTATTGGATAAATGTAAAAACATTTAAAAAACATATATAATTATATTTTAGTGATTTCTATTTATTTCTGCCAATACAATGGCTACGTGTTAACTACCATTTAAAATAATATTATTTTATTACTAGTGTGCAACGTAAGATTTCAAAGAAACACTTTGTTGCGTATCAGGTACGCTATCGAACATAGCAACTCCTTTAAAGTAAAATTAAAATTTAATTCGTAAATATTAATAAATATGAAAGTGTTTTATTATTTATTTACCTAGGATGTTACAATAAATTAAGATGGGTTGATAATGAATAACATATAAACTTAATTTAATTGAAAACGGTTTGAAGCTTGTGGATTTTTTTGGGGTTTTATTCATTTAGAGGCTGCAATAATGTTATGGAAAGTTAACATATGTTTTTTTCCTAGGATGTGACACTATAGTTTGTGTTTATGTTTTGTGAATAAATATGTATATACGTTATATATTATTTTTAATTTCTATACTCACCCCACCCACATCATGCACCATGTGTGGACACCAAATATTTTTGCCGTGATTTTACCAACACCATAGTGAGAGGATGGATGGATGGATACCCACTCTTCAAGGATTTGGTGATATGAATAGTATATGAGGGTAATAATTAAAGTGTTAAACTATCTATATGTGATGTGATGACATGCATTGGGCCATGTTTCATCATGCGATATGTGATAAGATATCTTGTGATGGGGGTAATTCATGGTAGGATGAGTGTATGAGTTTGATTTCTTTCTTGTTCAATATAACCTACTAAAATGGTTATAAAATTAAATTTCCAATTAATATGAGGGAAGAATGTGATGTTTTGTGATTGGAAAGGTGTTTGTGGGGGCATGTGAAGTGATTAAATATGTATTTGGTGGGAGTCATTTAATGTGATGTGATATGTAATAGGTCCGATTGTTAGGATATACATAGTTGGAGTTTGATATTTCCAAAACAATGGGAAAGTGGTGTGGGGAATCATTATTGATATTCTTAATATTATCTTATAATTATACTTAGATTCATTATTATGGGAGATAGGCTTGTTTTGGATGGGGTTTTTTAGTTGACCTATTTAGGTGTCGTTAGTTATGTTGTTTCCTCAATGATGCATTAGTATTATCTATTCACATGTACAAAAGAGAATTTGTTTTTTACAATGTATACTTGTTTAATAACACTACATAAATAAAAAAATTCATATTTTATAAGAGGAATTTTTAGACCGTGATGGACATTACAAGGTTAGACCATTGTAGTTGTTTCTGCGATGTAGCATAAGTGTTTATTTTTTTGACATTTTTAGAAACATTTATTTTTTTATTTACACATTAATTATGGGATAGTTTTGGATTCCTTTTTATAATATGTCATGGATTTTCTATTGGTTGATTTATCCTATCTCCTGATTACGTTTTATGAGTGGGGACAATTCCTCTCATTTATGATATTACATACCCTTGGTACTAGTCACCAACTCGTGGCCTACTAGAGGTGGCACTCATGGGGCCATTATCTCTCTTTCTTCATTGTAGTATGTTTGGATGTAGGA
This sequence comes from Viscum album, assembly GCA_963277665.1. NCBI lineage: Eukaryota > Viridiplantae > Streptophyta > Magnoliopsida > Santalales > Viscaceae > Viscum > Viscum album. The sequence goes on from OY728130.1 coordinate 1,448,662,078, forward strand.
GACCATGACATAGGGAGTGAATGTAAAAAATTAATAAGTTGTATTCTAAAAGGGAATATGAATTATTAATGTTTATAGATACTAAAGTATAAAAATGCGACATTAATTTTTCAAAGCTATTTTTTAACATAAGTTTTCTGCTTAAGGGTTATGATTTGATCTCTTCAAAAAGGGGGATATCGATGAGTCTAATGTTATACATTCAACCCATTCTGTTTTTTGGGAAATCGGAATACAATTTCATAAATACTTTGTTTTACTAAAATTATATAAATCCCAAAAAACATATAATTCTTTTTGATAAAACATATATGTTTTCAAAAATATAGTAAAACAATTATAAGAAAATATTTATTAATTATTGGATATTTTATAATCTAATAATCTTCATAATCAAATTATTACTTATAATTAGATGATTGACGTTGTTGAATGATATTTAGAATCAGTTAGAAAATTATAATTATATGGACACACACTTTTTACATTTAATGAATGATTTCATATTTCTTCAAACAATGTTTTTATAATTTCCACCATAAAATGTATAACTTTGTCACACTGGATAATGCTTTACATAGTTAATCAGATAGAGATTCATCGTACTGAGTTAAATAAATTCTCTAGATTAGTTCTTGTAAAAACTAAAGGATAATTATTTTTTCTTTCAGATGGTCAATGTTTTATCCTATCATATAAAAAAGATTACACTATAAGATTTTAATTTTTAATTTATTAGAATGATGTAATCATAATGACAATTGTTTTATTTTTTTAATGACCATACTAATATCTTTGGATAATGTTTTCCTAAATCCATTCAAACCAAATCTGTGAATCCTAAAATAATAACATAGGTTATTCTCTTATATAGAGAGGATCATTTAATGAGGAGGGAGGTGATACTTTCTGACTCAATATATCTATAGAATATTCATATATTTTAATAATAAATTTTCATAGATATTCTAATTGTAATATTTAGAATGTTTTCAGTTTTATGGAATCTATGTGATGATTTTAACAACCTTAAATAATTTTCAATGATTGTCTTCACTCTCTCTGATTGGGTTTGATTAATATATTTCAGTGATTGAAATATTATTGACTATAATATTTGTTTTCAAGGTAAACGGTGCACAAGAAGATAGATTTTTTATGATAATGTTGATCAATATATTCCTTCACGAGGAATGGAAAAAAATTTATTCAGTTAAAATGATGATACAACAATTTATTCTTTTCACCTTCTTATAGTTTATTGGTCAAAGTGTTTATATTCTTTTATAATTTTTTTGGATATTTTACTTTAGAACACTGAAAAGATATAATTTTTTTATTTATACAATTTTATTTTATATTGTGCATTTATATATTGAATGTTTTACCTTTTAATAAAAAACTAAAATAACTATATTTATATAAAATGCATCAAAATTATCTTCATCCATTTATAATGTTGAAAAGATCAGAAAAAGTTTCCATCTGATAAAACAAAATAGAATATATTGTTTTTATTAGGTCAAAATTGTAGTAACAATAATCCCCACCATTATCTTGTATCCATTTTTTACTCTTCTCTCCTACACTTCCTTCAAATTATATTTATGTATTTAATAGTTACTCCCCTATATTTTACAGTATGCCTATTTTTAAATTTATCTTCTTTGATAAATTACTAGCTTAAAAATTGATTTAAATATTTTTATATAATTATTATAGATGTCTCATACATGTTGGGTATGAAGATAATGAATCAGATTATGTAAATTATTAAAATATATTTAAACATAATAATAAAATTAAATAATTTTTTTCCAATTAATTATAAATGAAAACCAATTGATGATCAAGGATGTATTTATATAAAAACTATTTATAGAAATAAATTTACTTTTTATATTAATAAATTAAATTAAAAACTATAAGTGAAATATATTAATGTAATTTATATATTAAATACTAAATGATTTTTTATATTCATCCAAAATATTTTTAGTGGCATTAGATAAGAATAATTCAAATTTTACACATAAATAGGTTATAATTTTTCTAAATGCAGTTTTACCACCTTTTAATAGAGAAATTGTTTTAAATATAAATTTTTAAACATTAAAAAATTATATTTTAAAAAATAATCATATTTGTGAAAGTATAATATCAAAATTTAATTTTCTTAAATGATTGGTATTTTCGGATATGTTTCATTTTAATTAATAGTAATGTGACCGTTTGATTAATAATGTGATTGTTAAGAACATTAATGGGTTCATTAAACAATAAACTCTCCAACGAATGTTTAAAAATAAATTCTTGAATCTTATAAATGAAAATATGATAAATTTATATTTTGATATAATTATTTACATGTTTTAAAATGATAAATTATGTGTTTTTATTTGGGTAAGTAAAAAATATATCATTATAATTTAATTATTCATATTAATATTAAAAATAATTTTCATAAAAAATAATCATAAATTAAATTTATTTTTCTCTATTTATAATATTATACTTTTAAGAGGCCCTAATTAAATTCTCAATGTGTCCTAAAATCTCTTATAATTTTAGAATCAGTATTTTTCAAATAAATGATGATTTTATTTAAAAATAAAATTTTTTATATTTAGAAATTTATTTTCAAAAAAAATATACTTCAATTTTTAATTATAAATTTCAAAAAATTGTAAGTTTTATTTCTTGGGAATTTTTCAAAATAGTTGAATTTTTTTGTGAATAGTGAAATATAGTAGTTTAGTGTATTAAAAAATACATGAATTATTGAGTAATAGATAATTTATAGATGATGTAATATCATTATATTGAACTATCATTCATTATTATAATATATTTAGTTGTAATGTAAATATATTCATTGTCATGAGATAAAAAATAAACGAATGAATATTGTAATGAGAAAACACCCCTCCCCCACAATAAATACCACCCCGAACACCTTTCCTCCCAACACTTCTTAAGACATGGAGCATGTCCAATTACTACCCACTATATTTAACAACACTTTTAATGAAATTCATGAGCATATGTTCTAAATAAAATTCCAAACCCATGTCTCTTAAAGAGGTTCTCAAGAAGAATAACAAAAGAGGTAAAATCTGTGATCCTTCCATTTTATTATATTGTATTTTATTTTATTTTATTATCCTTCCCTCAAATCATCTATTCAAAAATTAAGTATAACTACTATATCTGATATATACTATAATTTTATTATTTTAATTAAAAATACATCATCATGTATCTTATCTTCTTACATTTATTCAAATGATGAAAAATCGTCCATGAGTTGCCAATTTAACAACATCGTCAACGATATGTTTTTTTCAATAACACTTTCGAATATGGTCATAAAATCATTTTTTGTTCAAAATATTTATTATATATGTATTAAATATTATTTATTTTTTTATAACCTCTTTATATAAATTATATTAATTAATAAAACAATACAATTCATAATGATAAAAAATTCCACAATAAGATAAACAATTATTGCTAACATTTTATCTAATGATTCATACTGATACCATATAAATGAGAGAAATATATAACCATTTAACAATATTTACATTAATTAATAACATGTAATTTCAACTAATGAAAACTATTCTCATTTTATATGATTTTCTATATACGTATACATGAGAATTATCCTTGAAAACAAAAGAAAAGATCACTTTTGAACTATAAAAGTTAGTCTTATAACTCAACAATAATCAATAAATGATGTTTATAAAGTTTCTACAAATAAAACACATGTTTAATAGGATCTAAATTAAATTAATAATTAATCTAATTTTATTATATATGATGTGAATTACACGTTCAAAATTCTTTCGTGCAAAAGGTAATGGTTTTATCATCTCACTTTTATTTCTGTGAGATATGCATTATTCATCATTATTTATTTTTAGTTGTGTATGTATACATAAAATTGATTAATTATAACTTGAAAATAATAATATTCATCTTATTCAATTTAATATATTATGATAATTATTTTACTGGGTAATATGGTTCAATTGATTTTAAGTGGTAAGTTTTTCTTCCCAAACATCCATTTTTCATTCGAGTTATGTTACCTTTCCCTTTACAACAATGCAATTCTTAATTATTTTTATATAATTCTTGTACATTTTATTTATATGTAAAAATTATTATATAAAGATCATTTAATCTTAATTTTATTTTGTATTTCATGTTATATAAGGATTCCTTCCGAATTCAACACGATAAACAAGCCCAATTTAAGGGAACATCCCTTTTTTACACGTTTTTTAGGACACACCCTAATGTATTTTAAGAACACATATTTTTTCTAATATTTTTTTTAATGAAAAATTATCTTAGTTCATTTATTTATTTATGAAAAAAATTACATATACTTTAACAACCGTTTATATTTTCCCTTAAACTATATTAATGTAGCTAATTTATAAAGATTCATATACATTTTTTACTCATTTTCACTTTAGTTTTAAAATATTGTTATAAGAATTATATTAATATTTTGCAATTGAAATTTCATTTCCTTCGAAGATATACATGTTTACTATCTAATTTTTATGACAATTAAAAAATGTTTTCCAAAATAAATCTTCTATCCAAAGTAAAAGAGTATTTCTCTTAGTAATTTATCAATGGTTTTATTAGAGAATTTTCATCTATGATTATGATTCAAATATTTCTATAATTTATGGGAAATATTTATATAAGTATTTATTTAGTAATATAGTACTCCATATTTGGGGAATGTATTAGACTTAGTATGTGATTGGTGGGGCCCAGAATAGCTCCTCGATTTATCAGTAGGTCTCTTGAGATAAAGTATACTGGGTTTTAGTCAAGAAAATAAATATTTATAATGAATTTATAGATGAGGCCTTGAGGGTATGTTTATGATTTTTTTAATTAATAATTCCCTAATTATCATATTATTAAGTGATAAATCATGTTATTATTCAACTAGTATATTATCCATGTTTATATTTCACGAGGTTATTTATATGTAATTATTTATTCTTCTTTTATTATGTGTATATTATTCTCAAGAATATATTTTTTCCATTTCTTTTAGTTATTCCTCTTGATGTATTTTTTCTATTTATAATAGATTGGGTTGTATTATTTACCCTTAATGAGCATATGAGCTCATCTCCTTCATATATTTTAGTTTTTCCCCATGATGTGAAGATGTGGATTATGAATGATGTGAAGGGATAATCTAAGAGTTATGCATGATTAAAATTTAGTTCCCATGTTGTTTTTCCATTCAAGTTGTAATGTAAAACATTGTTTGTATTTAATTATCCATTATTACAAAATTATTCGGTCCTTTGTGCTGTGAATTATTATTAATAGTAGAAATGTAATTAATTAAGTCATAGGATCCAAGCTATGGGGGTCAGGGACTTTACAGCTGGTATCAGAAATTGTTTTTTAGAAACATTGGAAACTATATTTAGAAAATTTAGAATAGGGAACCTAACACTAATATAGGCATTTTGGATAATCATAAAATAACATCCTAGAATTTTGGTAAGGTAGATATTATGTGTGTATTCCTATTAATACATTCCTATCTGGTTAAAATATGTGGACATGGTTCAAGCACAGTTGTCCCTAGGGGTAACAACTCTAACAAGGTTCCTTGGGCGGAACTCAGCATAACATGGTACATGATAGCATGCCTTATTGTGCATCTAGTTTTACACTCAAATAGGATATTCTTAGGATATTACAAATATTATTTACAACCCATTATGAAGGATTTAAAAAGAAGAATTTCCCAAAATAAATCATGTTTACAATTATGATAGTAGCTATGCATAAATTTTCAATTTATGTTATGTGTTTTACTTTTTATAAATTAAATATTCTAATTTTTGATATTATTATCTAATCACGTATATTCAATTTTATAAAAATGGTTAACAAGATGATATTTGTCAATAATTTGTTAAATTATCTATGTATATTCATTTATTAAATAGTTTGTTCATTATATATTATTTTCAGTTGAGGAATACTCTTGAAATGGAAGGGGAATGTCAGAAAAAACTCTTCTCTCACATCCAAATGAATTAATTTCATTGATAATTCTGAAATCATACTTATATGATTTCAAAACATTTACCATCTTCCAACCTACCTACAAGATATTGTATAACGAATATCACTTTAGTATTATTCCTTATTTATTCTGAGGATCATGGTTAGTATACAAACAAAATTTATATTCTCATATTTCTGACAATTCTAGGAATGGAAGGTATTACCAATGTATTTCTAAATTTTTCAACCTAATGAAGCTATAGAAATCCCTTATCAATATTGAATTAGATATATAAAAGGGTGACCTTTGAGAAAGTTGTGTGCATCAAATATAAATTTTTTTCATCTTTGGAAGTGTAAATGTTTTTTGTGTGTGATATTTTTGGTAAATTAAATAAGATTTTTTATAATGGTCAGGTTGACACTGATGTTCAAATGTTGTATATTGAAAATAAATCCTTTGAACAGACTTATCAATGACAACTTCATATCCATCCAATATATGCATGTTAAATTTATAAAGATGAGGTAGATGATTTGGAGGATTCATTGATGTACCACTAGCATTCCTGGGGCCATTCTCTTCATGAGAGACACCAACAATGTATATCTGCATGAAGGTATTAGCTACTTTTGACTAATTTTTATGTTTTTTTGATAATAATATTATAATTTTATAAATGATTAACATTCATTTTTGGAGCAAGGAAATCATGAAATCAAGTGTGAAAGAATTTAGCGGTTAAGAAATGTTTTCCAATTTTCAAAGCTTCAACATGAAGGAGATGAGACACTTAGAAATTCCATGTCTCAAGCATCAGAGATATATATCAAAAAAGGATAATGAATTATTATCAAGCTTATGTTTAATATATTTATTGTTGGAATCAAGAATTATTTTATTGGAGTATTTTATGAATAATACTCTAGTTGTAATAACTATGTAACATATAAGGATTGTACTATAGTAATTATTCTTTATGAAATTGGATGCATTAGATGAATTAAATCAGTAATCAAGAGAAGTGATTTTGATGTATGCTTTTGTTTTTAAAAAAAATTTCTGTGGTAAAGATAACAATAAATATTTTATTGATTATTGAGATAATCATAAATATATTTTTATTGGAATGTATTGGTAACCATGAAGGTGATCTGATATGCTGGAATTATTAGATGTTCAGATTTAAGGATAACATGATATTTTACACTTGGATGAATTCATGTTTTAATAAAGGTTTTATAGTGTTAAAGGTAAGTATATATTTTGTATATGGTTTTACCAGTAATATTATTTGAAAAATGTTATATTATGTTTGTTTTTGAAATTTTATGTCCTTCCTTTTAATGTTTTTTTCATTGAATGTAGACATACATGCTTTAGATGAGTATTATAATTAAGTACTTATCAAATAAATCCTGATTAAATTTGGAATTTATTATTCCTTAATAACATATGATAACCTTATTTGGTTTAGTAAAACATTTATGGTTGAAAGAATGACTTTAGGCCCATATGATTTTCTTAAAATTCTTTATGAATGAAGAATTCATCTTGAACATTCATTTCCAGGTGTATTAAATGATGTGAAAATTATTCAAAGAATAAACAATGTTTGAGATTATTTTTATGTCATGTAAAGCAATCAACAAAGATAATCTAAATATTAAAATAATGACACAACTCTAGGAAACATATTTTGGAACAAAAACAATATCTGTTTTCTTTTATTTTTGAGAAATCATTAGAATTTTATCAGATCCGAAAATTTACAATTTTATAATGGTTAACTTTTTAAACGATGATGTTCTATATAAATATCAATTAAAACATTATTATTTTATTTCTTTTTATACCCATATTTTTATACCCCACTAAGTTTCTCCTATAATTAAACGTAAATTTGGTTGACCTTTACATTTCTTATTATATCATATTAAATGTATATTTTATAAACCCTATTTCAGATGTGGGATTCACTTAAACAAATTTTCTAGTATAAACCATTTATTTTTATATATAATTTCAAATTGAGAGGACATAATTTATTGAAGTAGGGAAGAATGTAACACTAAAAAAATTTATATTAAACCTCTTATAAAATTTAATTTCTTCAATAGATTATCATCATAACAAATGATTAAAAAATTATTATAAAATTGTTATAGTTATATACTAGTTGTTGGGTATGGAGGGAATTCATGAGTTTAAGTAAAGTATAAAAATAAATATTACACATGTTTAAATAATTAATTCACTAGTTACCTGTTATTTATAAATGAATTAAATTCAACATAAGGGGTGTATTTTTATAGAAAATATTTTTATACACACAATGATATTTTAAATCTATAAATTAAATTAAAAATTATTAATGTAATATATTAATTTAATTTATAAATTATATATCCAAAAAAATATTTATACTTTCATCCAAAATATTTCATAGAGGTATAGTATAAGAATAAATCCAATTTTATACTTAATAAGGCTATATTTTTCTAAATGTTATTTTTATCACCTTTTATTAGAAAACATGTTATATATATACATATTTACACATTAAAATTTTTATTTGAAAAAACAAACATTATTTAGGTATGTGTAATATCAAAATTAACTTTGGTAAAATTATTTATATTTTTCTAATATGGTTAATGTTTTATGAATATTAATGTTTAGGTTTGAACAATAATGTTTCTGTTAAAAATAATAATGAATCCATTATAGAAATGTCATCACTAATGAAAGTAAAAATAAAATTTGGGTATATTATGAATGAAAATATAATAAATTTATATATGAGTATAAGTAAATACATATTTTAAAAATTATCAATTAACTGTTCGTATTTTTCTATGTCATAAATATTTAATCCCAATATTATAATGTATATAATTATTTAAAATATAATATATTTTCAAAAAATGATCATAAATTAATATTTTTTGGTCTTATGATTATAATATAATTTTATGAGACCTTAATAAAATTATCTAAGTGTTGTAAAATAAATTACAATTTTAATATCTATATTTCTCAAATAAGTATTGATTTAAAAAAAATTAAATTTATCATAATTCTAAAAAATTCATAAAATGTATTTTATGTTTTAATTATACATTCAAAAAAGTTTTTGGGTTAATTTTATAAATATTTTTAAAATAATCATTTTTTGGTGAATAGTGAAATACTGTATTTTATGTTTTTTAAATAATATATGAATTACTGAGTCATAAATTATTTATGGATGATTTAATTCCATAATATCTATCTAACATTCATTATTTTAATATTTTCAGTTATATTTCTCAAACTATTCATATTCTTGAGCTAAAATAATACACTAAAAAAGATATAAATGAGAAAACACTCCTCTCCTCCACTATAAATACCACCCCAACCACCTCTTTTCCTCACACATCATTAGAAATTATGGTATTCTAATTATTAAAAAATAATATTCCTTAGACACTTTCACATGTTTAAGAGACATTTGTCTCAATTAGAGACCAAACCCATGTCCCATTAATGAGGTTCTCATAGAGAATATTTCAAGATGTAAAACCCTTTATCCTCCCATTTTATTTTATTTTATTTTATTTTATTGTATTATCTTTCCTTCACCTCCTCTATAAAAATATTCAAGAAAAATATATTTTTTTAATATATACTATAAATTTATTATGTCAATAGATGATCCACTATCAATTATATTCTAATTCTCCTTTTATTCTAAAGATGAAACCATCGTTTGTGATATGTTGATTTACCGCCTTCATGGGAGATGTGTTTTCGTTTTTAAATTATGCCTTCATGGATGGTAATGAAACCATTTTTATTGTTAATCTAGATAAATATATATTTTATTATTTTTATTTAATTTTGTATAACTATTATATGTTCTAAATATTAAATTAATTAATTAAAAATCATATGTTATGATCAAAAAATATGAAATCAATTTAAACGATTATCACTAAAGTTTTATATAATGATTCATCCTCATACCATATAACTAGGTGTGATATATTAAAATTTAAAATTATATATATTCATTTATAATATTTAATTTAAATTTGGGAAAATAATTGTTATTTTAGAGGAATTTACATAAATGTATATATGTGAATCGATAATGAAACCCAAGGAAACGATCACTCCTGAACGATAAATTTTAATCTTATAAATAATAAATATTCAAAAAAATAATTTAATGAAATTATAATAAATAAAATAAATTAATATTTTGTTCTAAATTAAATTTTTTATGAATATTTTTTTTATCATGTATTTTATATAGAAGTGCATAACACTTTCGGACATAAAGTAATGTTTTTCTCATTTCAATTTTATTTTTGTGAGATATGAATAATTCACTACTCTATTTTTTATGGTGTATGTGTATTGAAAATTTATGTACCCTATCACTAATATATTTATCTTCGTATTATTCAATGTGTTATCTCAAAAACATTATTTTTATGGGGTATATTGTTTGACTGTCTGCAATGTCTTATGGGTTTATTTCAGACCTCAATTTGTCATTCGGGTTACACTTTCTCTCCCTTTACAACAATTTAATTCTTCATTATCTTCATATATTTATTCTAAATAATTTTTATATGATCTAACTCATATATCAATATCATTTCATCTTTATTTTATGGGAGAATACAGGCTTTATAATGACCCCTTTTCAATTATTCCAGATAAGCTTGTCTGATTTAATGAAACATCCATGTTTCTTATTTATTTTCAAGTACACTCCACAATATATTTTAAGAACCCTATATTTTTTTAAAATAAATATTTTTATAATGAAATAATATATTATATAATTTCTAGTCTTATGCAAAAAATTACACCTATTTCTATTTAAAGACCGTTTTATATTATCCTTTAAACAGCACTAAAGTGTCTTATTTCTAATGTTTCATAATCATTTTTTACATGTTTTCACTTCAGTTGAAAATTTTATGTATGAGTGTTATTTTTATATTTATTAATTATATTTTAATTACATAATAGGATTTAAATATTTTTTATTTTTATTTTTATTAATAATACAAGTGATTTTCCAAAAACAACTCATCATTCCAAAGTAAAAGGGTATTTATCTCAAGAATTTATCAATTATTTTATTAGATTATTTTCATCTATGATTTTGATTAAAATTTTTCAAAGTGTTATGTGACACTTTGATTTAATAGTGTCTTTTTAAATATTATATTTGATATATGATAAATGCATTAGACTTAGTAATTTATTGACGGGGCCTTCTATATCCCCTTGATGCATTGAAATGTCGCATGGGAAAATCTAAAATTGGTTTGGCCAAGGTCTCATGAATTTATTTAGACTTATTGTCAAAGTAATTGAGGGTATGTATAATTATCGGCAATATTTTAGACACCAGAATCAGTCATCCACCTAAATTTACTTCTATATTTGCAGTCATGCTGGCATCTAGGGAACCAACTGGCCTTCCCATAATCATGTGATTTATGATGAGAAAAATTACATAACTTATAGTCTATAACTGCTAAAAAATAATATGTGTTACATGTATGAAAGGTGCACATGATATTTGTTTATTTTATCATTAATGTACTTTGTTTATATGGGTGAATTTCAGCCCATTTCAACATGAAACCGAAGAGGTCACCCATTAGATTGATAAAAAATATATATTTTGGATTGGGTGGAGGTGGGAACAACACGTGACCAACCAATATTGGTGCCAGAGCTACTATGAGGACCCTCTCTACTCTCAAATAGAGAATCAAGAGGGTTATGTTTTGGTGATGATTTGGTTGTTGCTGTTGAAATGTTTCTTAGGTTTTTTGTTGATCTACATGTTGATTGAGTCTTTTTATAGTTAATTATGTGTGAATATTTTTAAATTCAAAAAAAAATTATTTTGCTCAAGATTATATTTCATTTTAATGAGTTTCAATTATTCATCTTTCTTTATTTTTATATAAATTAAAACTTCTTTTGTATTGTTTAACCTTACTCAGAAACTGAGATCACCCATTTCTTATGTTTTATTTTTCCCTAGGATGTGAATATGTACATTATCAAAGACTTGTAGGGATAATATAGGAGTTATATTTGTTTTCATTGGTGATTTTGTGTTTTTTCTATCAATGTTATAATGTAGAACTTATATTTATATCTATTATTCCAAACCTAAAAAATTATTCGGTCCTTTGGAATGGGGCCACATGTTCATAAGACCAATTCAATAAATTAAGGAACTGAATCTAGACTACCCAGGCCAGGTTCTTTATAGTAAATCCCTAGGTAAAAAAACTTATGAATGAGTGAGCTCAAATTCTGAGTAAGGTAAAAACATATCAACGAATCATAAATAAGTTAGATCATTTGCATATGAGATAATATGAAATTGGGGGAAATATAAAATTTAAATTAACATCTAATAATTTTATTTTTCTATAATTCATGTTAAATTAAACACCTCAATATAGGAAAATATTTTTTTAATATAATAAATTTTATTTTATCAATAAAATCTCAGGCACCCAATATTTGGTTTAAAGAAAATTTCATAGTCAATTAAAATATTTTTTAAACATAATAATTGTAACATAGATGTTAAATTATGGAGTATGAATATAAATAAAAAAATTATGAAAAATTTATTGTTTAGTCAAATTCATTTTTTATTTATTTATTATAAATTATAAAATGAATCTTTTAAAAGAAAATAATTATTTTCTGATAAAATGTGTTTTTTAAAAGATTGTTTAGTCGTGATCTGAAGATATAATTTAAAATTAATTTTTACCTATTTTATAAAATTTATTCATTAATATTAACGGAATTATTCAAATAATCATATTTTAATTATATTAGGGTGAGGTTTTGGGATTTTTCATAAATATTTCATTTTCAGTTGAATTGTTAAAAACACATAATTTTAATTTAAAATTGCCTTTCAATTTAAATAATTAAAAATGAAAAATAATACATTTAATTTTTTTAGTTAAAATTAGTTATATAATATAATTTTAAATATAATTTATTTAATTTTAATCATTTTCATATTGAATTATTATATAAAAACGTTTAGTTTTTTTATATTTTCTATTGAAAAACATGCATTCTCACCGCGTCTCAAGGACTAATATTAATTAAATTTTTCATCTTATAGAAATTTTATTTAGAAAAATATATTCCATGTTGGGAATATTAATAATTAATATTATTTAATAAATTTTATATCAAATTTTTACTATAAAGAATGATAAAAATAGTAAAAATAATTTATAAGGTTCATTATGTCTTTTTACTAAGGGTAAAACAAAAACGATAAAGGTTAAAATGATCTGAAAACTTCTCTAAAATATATTATATGGAAATATAAAGAACATATTTTTATAAGGGTCCATTATAATATATATTGTAACATTTATAAATGTTAAATAGGTGGGTAACATTTTGTTTTTTGAAAAATTAATGTGCGCAACTCACTTCACTTATAAAAGGCCACCCCCACCTCTATCTTCATCACACAATAGAAACATTTGGTTTTAAATAATACATACACAAATAAATTAAAAAATAACATACCATCAACATAGAATTATTATTTATTTTTTAAATCAATCTTAGGATAGATTTTGGTGAAAACATAAGGAGGAAATCCGAATAAGATGTAACGTTCTTCAATGGGAATTTTTATTTTATTTATTACACCAATCAATAAAATATTTATTAAACCATGATGAAATTATAAAATCACTATATTAAATATATTTATATTTATTTTTAATTTTCTTCATATCATAAAACCATCCTCAATCTAATCAAATTGGTTATAAAATCATCATTCTTGTGTACGATAGAATTCATCTTTACAAACAGATGTCATTCATCTATGAATTACAACCTCTCAAGGATGGGTATGATGATAGATATAAAGGATATATATGATATTTATAATATAATTATAAATATGGAGTAATTATAATATATAAATCCTTTTAATATCTATTTTAAAGGGGATATAATAAAGTTGTTCGTGTGTAAAAATTATTACCGCCTCTCAAAGAGTTGCGATTAATTTATAACTAATTTTTTAAATGAATGGTAATAATGATAAAATAATGAATATATGTGATACACATGACATAATTATTATATTAATGATATATTTATCATTATTAAAATATAATATATCATTGTATTACTTTTGTTTTTCACTCACTTAAGGATGATAACATCATTTATGTATGAGTGGACTATATCCTTCATGATTGGTTGTGGCTGTTTTTTCATCACCACACAACATGAATGATATTTATAATAAAATTTAAAGAAAAATATGCTATATAGATAATAATTTAATTTTTTAGATATAAAATATCACTAAATTAAATTTATTAATGAGTGTTGAAAATTGTAATTATTAGACAAACTTAATTAGGGTCTACTATCTCTATCATCAAAACATACTTATTTTCATAGATCCACATTTCAAGATTTTTTATAAAACTATAATTGATATATAAATATTATATATAACTTCATAACTATAATTATTTATATTATAGAAAATATAATATATGAAATAACCACACCGTTCATGACTAAAAAGGCATGATAAAATAAGGCAATTAACACTCAAAATAATTAAAATAATAAATGATTATTAACGCAAAGATGATAATATATTATATAATAATATTATATGTTATTATAAATATTATTTGTTTTGTATTATAAGATAATATTCTATTTAAAACTACTATAATTGAGGTTAAATAATGTTCAATTAGAAAGAAAAATGAGCTAAGGGACTTTGTCTTAATGTCTCTTCTTTGAGTAATATAAGAATGTGATGCACCTAATTTATTTTATATGGTGTCTATTATACCTATATGAAATATAGTATCTTTAATAATTATTTATTTATGATATTTTATGATTCAATATTAATTATTTCATCCAAGGATATTTTACATGAGGATTACCAAGATGTAAAAGTTAATGTACTACCATTTTCTTGTGATTACTTCTCATTGTACACTAAATTTATATTAAATATAAATTTTTATATAATGGATATTTTTACTCCTAAATCATATACCATTATTATATATAGTTTTTACTTTTCTATTTATTTCGTCAAATGGGGAAATATTGATACATTTTTATCCTTTACTCAACACAGATATTTTGGGATAAGGCACATTGTGTAAGAATTAAATAAATTATTTGATATATGATGAATTATCTGGACCTACATATATTTGTTTGACATAGTTATAAGTATCCCGTAGATGCATTGATTTGTCTGATGAGACAAACCAGCTGCCCAAATTAGATGGTTTTTTACCTAGTATTTTTACGCTCTCTTGAGGATTGATCATGATGGTAGAGTTATCATGATGCTTTATATTATGGTGTCCAATAATATAGAATTTCAATAATTGAGAATAAAATTATTATTATTATTATACATTAGTTTTTATTAATGTCAATATTTGTGCGTTAATTTAATTCAAACTTATTTATTAAATGGCATGAGTTTTCTATTTTTTACCATTATATATTTAATATGCCTCTTCTTATCATGATTGTATAATTATATAAATGGAATAGGTTTTCAATTATTTACCATAACATGTTGATTATAATAAATATTACATGATATATTCAAATATACATAACCCTTTCATAACATTTGATATCACACTGATTTTTTTCACCCATGATATGATAATGAATTATGAGAATACGTTTTGAGGGATGTAGTTCATTTTCTGTTGTTATGTATTATGTTTCCTTTTTTGTTCACAATATATAATGGGTATTATATATATGTATATATATACGTTTTATGAATAATACTTAACTATTCAACCATATGATATGGTATTCCTTATATCTTATGCCAATATAATAATGTAAGGTAGCAACTCTGATTCTCTATAGTCGGGTTCATTATAGTTGGTGTGATATTATGTTTAGTAGATAGCATGGGAACTATATTTATGGAATGGTAGATTTTGGATCAAAACCCTTGGATAAAATTTTTGGATAAGTATGTCAGAAAATCCTAATGTTTTGTAAGGTGTAGATTGTGTGGTTTTTTGGGAAATATGTCCCTCTTGCTAAAATCCATGTGGATGTAGTTGTGGAACAGATATACATTTGGGTAATAACTCTAAAGAGGGTATATAGATATCGACCTAGTGGTCACATAGTTCATGACATTGGGCTATAATGTTCAACTACTATGTCATTCTTAGTGTTATTATTATTATAATTAAAAAACAATTTGTAAAATATTATGAATAATTTAAAAATAATGATATCCCCAATGAAGATGAGTTTTTGCTTAAAAAATTAGTAGGGTATAAATTTTAATATATCATAAGTGTTTAACATTATTTGAAATTATTAATTATGATAATTTCATGAGCTAATATAGAACATTCCATTTTATAGAAATGGTTCATAGAAGAATAAATGTATCAATACCCATAATCAATATACATATTTCCATAATTAAAAATCCAACAAAGTTAGTATTGGAACTGAGAAAATTATGGATATATTAGGGATTCTTAATCATGTTATTTAAAGCAACCATTCTCTAATAGATCAACCTATTGAATAGTGATACTATCTTATGATGTATCACATTATATGATATAATACCCCATAATTTTGTGGAAAAACTAATCAAATTGTTGATTAAAAATGAACTATGTCTATAGAGATGATATTTATAGAAGTGGGATGAATTGAAGTGGAAAAGTTTATATTTGAATTTTATTATCTCAAAGGTGATGATTGTCAATGGTGGTTGTTGATCTAGAATGTTTAGGAGAACGAGGAAATAGAAATCATGGAATGAAATTATTTTATGATGAAATTATTCAAAAATTATTTTCCTCATCCTAATAGAGTAAAATGATGATAAATTTTCTCAGAATAGTGAAAAGGGATAAGAATTGATTATCATAAGGTTTCAGTTGCAAGTTTATCAAGGTTTACTATTAATTACACACATGACATTTAATTTAAGACTGTCAAATTCATTAAAGGGATTATGCCATGTCTCCAAATGGGAAATGGTTTTTCAAAATTTTTCATCATATTATGTAATATTCTTATGTATCTTTAAAATAGATAATGAATTATCTAGATCATTCATATTCATGGGAAATTAAAAAATAAGAGGCCATATGAACTCCATGAAAAAGGGATTGTGTCAATTCATAATAGAACACAATGATTTAAATATTTTGAAAATTGTTGAAAGAATCACATTGGTAAATGATTAATGGTATTTACAGTTTGTTATATATTTATACGTAAGGGTCACAACGAAAATTAATAAAAATGGAACAAATAAAAAACATTTTAAGTGGGTAAAATGAGAGGATATGGATCACTATGAAAATGGATTCCCCAAACATTAATGTAATCCACCATAAAAGATACAAAGAATAGAAGTTAAATCTCATGAGATCACTACAGTAGATGTGGATGTAACCAATGATGTTGTGATATGTAATTTAATCCTATCATACAATTTATATTATTCTTTATTTGATTCTCCATTCTCACACTCTTTTATATAATCCTTGTATTCAATGAATATTATATATTTTATATATAATTTTAGAAAGGAATTGTTAGTAAAAACACCTACGGGATGTCTAACTACGAAAAGTATTTCTCTGGAAGTCCCAATTATGACACATAAATATGATCTATTTGTGGGACGTTTTATCATACATATTGATGGATTTAATAAAATCCTTGGTATGTAATGGATTTAAAAATATGATGCAAAAAACAATTAATAGGAAAAATAAATTCTTCTATTTTGTGAGGATATATAATTATTTATAACTATATAAGAGACTTCATTATCCAATTAATATATATAAACACCCACAATAGCACTAATAAATGAGATTCTTTGGTAATAATTGAAAATCGCATCTAGTGATAGAGAAGGTAGAATTCAAATAGAGGATTTACAAACAATATATAAAAACATTGACATATTTCTTATATAATTTACATGATACCCCAAAGATAATGAAGTTATTTTTTCCATTAATTTGACCCCTAATTCATGGAAATTATCAAATACGCCCTATAGTTTTTAAATTGTGTAATTATTGGATTTGGAGAAATAACTAGAGGAGTTAGATGATATAGGATTTATTCATCATAGTGTTTACTATGGGTAGAACATTTTCTATTTGATAAGAATAAATATGGATCAATGAAGCTATGAAATTATTGAAGGAAAAAAAATTTATAATGAAATATTTAAATTCACCTCGCATTGATGACAGATTTGATCAACTTCATAGATCCCAATATTTCTTAACCATTTCCCGTGAATTTGGGTATCATAAATTGTGAGTAAAGAACGAATTCATTTCAAATATATATTTTTTATTGAGGTATGGACATTATGAGTTCATAGTAATTCTATTTGGATTAAATAATTCACCCTTTATTTTTAGAAATCAAATAAATAGTCTATTCCAAGAATATCATGATGATTTTTTTGTGGTATTCATTATTGATATTTTTTATATTCTAAAAGAAATTAGGACCATGAGAATCACTTGAAAATGATAATATAGACTTTTATAAGTAATTTTATATATGGGAAACTTATTAAGTGTTATTTATAGTTCCAGAAGATTCTTTTCATCGTAATATTGTCTTTAAGGATTGAATCAAAATTGATCCACTTAAGATGATGGTAGTGAAAGAATGGCTTATATCAATCAACATGAATGAGGTATTTATATTCATTGGAGTTAAACAACTCTTTCCCTAAAATGCTTTATACAACAACAATTCATTACTTTAATGGAAAATAATGTTATAGGAAAAATCTACCAAAGGTAAATACTGATCCCACACATATTGAATGTCACGTGAAAATGTACTAAACATGTATTTCATGGTATTAATAATCATTTCAAACATTCCATTTGTAATAGGATGGTAAGAAGTGTTCAAATAAATCTTAGTATCATGAGCGTTCAAAATAATCTTATGGAATTTCAATGTAAAATAGGGATCAAGATCTAACACAACTGAAATTGATGCTCTATGAAGCCTTAAACAAGCATTAATATACATCCATATAAGGTTATGAAGATGTAAATATTATATTATTTTAACTAAATTGTCATATATTTTCATGGGAATAAATATATTCAGAGAATGGGCTATAACAATGAACATGACCGAGGTATGAATATTCATTGGTTTGGATTGTTTCTATTAGTGATATTTTTCAATAAACATCTGGACTAGATTACTCATTAAAAAATATTAAACATCATGGATTTGTAATTCCATGTGGGAGATCATTTTTTCATCTATACGATAATTTGTTCTTAAAATGAGTATATCATAATAATTTTATGATGGATGTTTGGGATTTTTCTAAATTGATCAATTGTTTTGATGAATAGTAAAAATTACTTAATTTTAATTGAGAATTTCATTTTTATTTAAATTATTTATATTGTAAAATTATATTTTAAATTTTTAAAGTATAATTAGTTATATTATATATATATTTCAATCAAATTTAGATCATTTAAATTATTTTATTAATGAATGGTGATAAAAAACCATTGTAAACTCTTCAACATTTTCTCTTTAAAAAAGATATTTATCATCGCACCTATAAGATTAATTTTAAATTAATATTTTCCACTTATTTGAATTTAATTTTTTATTTTTTTATATTTCTAATTATCCTAATTCGCATTGTCTTATTTGTTTAAATTAATTTTTTTCTATAATGAATATTAAAAACAATAAAAATTATTTAGCAGGGGTTAATGTAAAATATATGTGTTTAAATTACCCAAAAAGCTGTCATAAATATATTTTATGGATCAATTAAGATATTATAAATTATAATTATTTAAAATAATCCATTATTTTCATTTTTAATGTGATAAAATTGGGTAATATTTTTATTTTCAAAAATTAACACTGTGCCACTCTCCTCATTTATAAAAGGCCACCCCTCTTCTCTCCTCATAAAACTTTCATAACCATTAGATTTACAATAAATACCAATATTAATTAAATAATTCCATATCTGTATCCTATAATCCATTGTTTTGACATAAATATAACATAATAATTCTTTTGGATCAAACCTATGGAGGTTACCTGAAGAAGAGTTATTTTTCTTCATCGTGCATTATTATTTTATTTCTTCCTCCACCAACGAAAATTATTATTAAAAATCATAATATAAAAACACAATTAGATTAAATATAATAATTTTTTGTTATATTATGGTATGTTCCTAATAATACCACATCTATCAAATGGGTACATAAATCATCATTTTTTGGATGGAAGAGTACCACCTTGTGTATTGATGTCATTCGTTTTTCTATTACCACCACTCAAGATCGGGGGTGATTATGGGTATAAAGTGTAAATAAGATATTTATAATGTAATTATACATCTTTATACCCTATTTAATATATATAATTTTTTAAATTTCCTTCCCTATAGGGGATACAATAAAGTCTCTCATTTGTACCTTAGATTATTGCCTTGTGACGCGATGTGACTTGTTTTTCACTAATGCATTTATCGGAATGTGATGAGGATAAATCAAATTAATATATGTTATCTAAATGTAATTATTATTTTATTAATGATATATTTTTCATTATGAAATTATAATAAATCATTTTTATTCTTACCTTTTCACACATCGAAAGATGATAACATCGTTCGTATATGTGTGGACTATTGCGTTCACAAAGCGATGTGAATTTATTTTTATCACCCATCCACATGGATGATATTTATAAGTGTATTTAAATAAATAATATAGTATTTATGATTTTAGTATCATTATGGAAAGATAAAATATTACTTAACTTTTTTCCATAATGATTATTGAAAAATTGAAAAGTTATCCACGTGTGTGCATGGCATATTGTCTCCATGATCGTTGCATACACCATTTTTTTAATGAATATTTAATTATTAGTATTAAAAGTATTATTTATATATAAATATAATAATTATTTCATTATTATTACTATATTGCTAATGCAACAATATAATATTTAAAAGAACCAGATCTTTCATGATTAAACACACATGAGATAACAAGGAAATTGATAGGAAAAATAATGAAAATGATAAAATATTATTAATGAAAAGGTTATAATATATTATAAATGGATAATATATAAATTTATCAATATTAATGATTATATTTTATGTTAATAAATTTTCTAAAACCAATATTCATAGTTAAATCAAAATCAACCAAATACAAGCGTTAGGAAGGGGACTTCATCTCAATTTCTATACATTGATTCCTATTGCAATGTTATGAACCAAATAACATTTATATGGTATATAGACATACCATTTTCCTTATAACATAATTATTACTTAATAAATAATTGTATTCTAATTTTTAATTCGAATTATTTCATCTAATGGGATTTGACATAAAAATTACCAAGTGATAAAAGTTATTTTACAATCACATTTTTGTCATCATATTTCAATGTACATTAAATTTTTTTAAAATATAAATTATCATCTATAAATAATATTAATATTTCATAAATAATATATCATTTTTCAATATGCTTTTATAATTTTATATTTATTTGGTTTACTAATGGAATATTGATAAATTTGATTCCTATACTAAATATAGATATTTGATGATAAGACACATTGTTAAAGAATTAAATGGATTAAAAAATATATAAGTTTTAATTTGAACAAAAAAACACATGTGGGGACTAGTTACATATATCCCATTGTCACATTTATGGTTTTTAAAAGAAAAACCTATTGCCCCAATCATATGGGTTTTACCCCGAAGTTCTAAACTATCATGAGGAAAAATCTTGACATTAGAGGTATCATGTTGTGTGATATCATTATATCCAATAATAAATTATTTAATTCATTTATAATTTATTTATTATTATTATCCATTATATTTTCATTATTATATTATATCTGGATTCATTTTATTCTTAGTTATTGATATAACTGCATGTGTTATTTCTGATTTACCATTCATTATTTAATATTCCTTATCATATCCTGAGAGTAATGTTAATTAAATGGAATGTGTGTTCAATTATTTTCCTTTAAATTTTGAGCATTCTTATTGATTCATGATAGATTACACCATACATAACCCTAAATGATAATTCACGCGGACCCTTATTTTGTTTCCATTCCCAATGATGCAAATAAGAATTCATCGAATGAGTTTTCAAGGGTAATTTCTATTTTATATTTTATGTATGATTTTTCATTAATATTACCACTATAAAATTGGAATCATGTATGTATCTAGTTTTCTAATGCTACTAAACTATTCAGTCCACTGATATGAGATTCCATGAATCCTATGCCAATATAATAAAGTAATTCACTTGATCAGGAATACTAGGGTTATGGTATTTACAATAAATGTACTTATAACATAAAATGATCATACATATTCCCATTTTTATGAAATCTTAAATAAGAGACAATAATCATTATCCATGGATCATAACATAAGCTTTTGTTATAAAAATATTCATATAAATCATAACATTTTAGTTGTAGTTAATTTCAATGATTCCCAATAACTAGGTTTTGATCATTGCTAATCAAAATAATGTTCATGCATTGTGTTGTGAAGATTGGTAATGTAATCATGAACATTCTTTATTTTTTAATTATTTCTAATCACAATAATTTCAATGAATAATAATGGAAATATTTTTATTCATAATCAAGTCTATGCATTAGGTTGTGACATAGCTTATCACAATCATATCCATCCATTATATCATGGTACATAATAAATTATCCATAACATTAGAGGTATATATAATAATTAACCATCATATTAAAACTGACCCTACATATGTTTTCCATGTGACATAAATCATACTTATCCTCATGACAAAACTAATGAAATGAATGTTTTACATATCATTTACAAATGTCGTCACATAAAATGAAATCAATAATTAAATAAATTTATACCAAAATCTCAATATCTAAAATATGAATACCATAAGATAATTTTCAGGGTGACCATAAAAAATATTTTATAAGAGGAAAATAGTTGTATAAATTGTTGAAATTGTAAGTGAAGCCTTAGGATTTTTTCTTAAAAAAATATTAATTATTTTAAAAGAAATCTGAAATTATTTGTCACATTCCAAAATTATTTAAAAATTGGAAAATATAATACTTATTAAAAACATATTCTAAAATATCCGAAAATAATAGAACCTGGAAAATATATAAACTTTAATTAATTTACTATGAATTAAACAATAAAATATATATGGATTTATAAAAATAAAATTCCTTTTTAAATCATTTTATGAATATTTAGAGAAACCTCCAAATTATGAAAGAGTTATATTATCTCATTTTGAAAAAGATAATGTGAAATAAAAATATTAAAAATGATAGTAAATATTTAGATTTAAAAATAATAAATGAATTTTTTTTATGAATGAATCTCAACATGGAGGAAATCTATCTAATAAAGATGAGGAGAATTATTCTTAATAATGTTATATTTTTATAAAAGTAGAAACCCATCAAAGAATAATATTTCACATGATACTGTAATTTCAAAAGATAAAATTAAATATAAAATGTGAAAAATATAATTGGTAAAATATAACATAGTAATAAAATTGACTCAAAGATGACCGAATATGACCCAATAAATTTAAAATTATAGTCAACAAAACACTTACTACTTTGATAAATTTTAAATGAATAGGTATTTATTGAGAGAAAATGTTGTTGTTTTATAAATCCCTTACATTTCAGGGAATTTATGATAAAACAATTCTATATACCATTATATATCCAGAAAAATAAAAACCACCATTGGATATGGATCATATCGTAAAGAAGGGGAATAGATATGAGAAACTTATATATTTTTAGTACCTTTTATTTTGACAGGAAATATCTTTTAATACAATGGGTATAGAAATTAGATTTAAAACCATTAAAAAGGATATTATTCTTCATAGATAAAACAATAGTGTATGATGGGAAAATATAATCAAGTGAAAAGAAATATATATGATTATAACTCAATAAAAAAATTATGCTAAGAAAATCCCTTATGTGTTTGGTAACATTTGGAAAAAGAATGGATGTGAGAACATTAAATGATACTTTAAATACAATTAAAAAAGAGTTATTTATGAAAAAATATGTCACAGTGGATGTATATACACCGTATAAATGAAAACAGGTTCATAATATGAAACATAGCTCAAATAAGGAAACATTAAACCAAAAACCATGTACCTTAGATTCATTATTAATTAAACATAATCAACCATTGTATATTATGAATTTGGGATGATAATATTTAATATATATATATATATATATATTAATTGATACAATTAATTTATTATTTATTATTACAAATTTATTAGATATTCTTTATTAAAATTTATATAGTTAGGTGTTAATTTTCTTTTTTTATACACTAGAATCAGTATGACAGTTCTGGTACTTTATCCTTTCAGATGTGTTCATAAAAAATATAATATACATGGAGGTTATATAGGTTTTTTATATATTTCTAAAGTACAATATTCCTTTTATGGAAGTTATAGATACATATCATTAAAAAAGGTAATGTTTCATATTTTTTGGAATTTTGATTCCAAAAATTTAAATTATTTTATTAAGGAATATAACAATATATATTTTTGATAAAAAAAATAGAATAAAATGTTTAATTAGTTTCTATTATATCATATTATATTTCTTTAAATTTTATAAATCATTTTTGAAATAAATATTATTATAATTTTCATGTAGTATATATAATTTAATATAACTAGAACATGTTATAATGATATAATGTGTGATAAAATATTATTGTATTGTAATAAAATAAAATTTAAAAATGATTAAATTTTAAAAAAATGACTAATGTGATAAATTTTTTATTAAAAATAGGTGTGAGATAAATATAAAAAAGTATGATTATTGATTTTATAACACATACATTGAGGAAATTAATCTTCACTTAGAGATCCTTTTAGACCTGAGGGATTTAAAACTCCTTCTTTTGACCTAAGGTTTCTAATGGTTTGAACCAATTATCAGGGAGATAATTTTGTAATGAATTCTAGAAGAAATGAATGTAACATGATATTTGATGTGTGTAATAGAGAGATCCTTTTATTTTTTATCTTAAGTGGAACATTCCTAAATACCCATTCCATGGTGAGTAGTGAATGTATCTTATCATAGAAATGTTATCTAAAGTGGAATGATATTTTAGATATTATAATGGGATACAAATATTTCCCAGACACACTCATTTATTAATAATGTTTCATTATATTTATTGTCTTTAGAACATAGTTAAATTCATTTAATTTTTTCCATTATTGTGGTATCTCAAATTTGAACTTGGTTACTTTTTTGTATGAAAAAAATATCATAATTTAGACATGATTAATCGAAATATTAAATAAATTTTATTTTATTCAATTTATAAAAGTTATAAAATCTAATTTTAATACAATAACACATAATTCTAAAATTCAATATTTTAGAAAAAGTTGTTTTAGTGTAAAATTATTTTTTATCCCTTTCTTTTTAATAAACATAAAATGAATTTTAATTTATTTCAATATATATATTGTATTCAAATTTGAATTGAATCATTCTTTAGAAGTGATTAATTTAATTTATTAAGATCAAAATACATTACACAATTTACAAAATTACATTAAATATATATTTTTAATTGATTTAATATTTATTGAAAACTCATTAATAATCAAATAATTAATTTTTATTAAAATATTTATATAAATATATAGAAATTTAATTGTTATTAAATTTAATGCTAAAAAATTGAGAGTAATTAATTTTATTAAGCTCATATAAATAATAGAAATTTCATTGTCCGTGAATTTTTTAAATTTTATTCATTGTAGTTACGCAATTATTTAGTTATGTTATTAATTTATTTTAATAATTATTACTTTCATTTTATCAATATATTTATTTCATTTCATTCCATAATAGTAATAAAAGATAAAAATATACACAATTTATTATAGTAGTTTATTTGTAGTAAATGGTATTTTAACAAATGAATTAGTATATTTTTAGTATAACTGAAAATATTATTTAAAAATAAAATTCAGTTTTATTAACATATAAATAAAAAATACATATATTAATAACATATCAATCATACCAAACTGGTAATATTTTAGTAATAGTTTACTCAGTGGTTATATACCAAGTAATAAAAGTCATATAATAGCTATAATACCCCTATTAAAATATATAAATTCATCATATTATATCTTCATACATCACATATCACATTTCTATAGTCATCACATTATATTTTACAAAATTATTTACCTTTTTTGATTTTTTGAAATTATATGATTAGTTTTACTAATGGTGATTCTCAAGGGTGAAGATGACTCATGATATTTCCTATTTATAAAAATATTATTTTTTCTATTCATTATCCCAAATAATTTTATCAACTTTTAAGGGCTGTAATCATCCAGGGTTTATAATATGTAGTCTCATGCATTTTTGTTGTAATACTCTAATATTAGTGAAAAAATATTGTTACTTTTAATCATATCTTGTATGGAAGACTTCTTTCATGGGTTCATATCTTTTAACATAATTTAAAAAAATTGTGAATAATAAATGTATTGTTCAAGGAATGAAAATGATTCCAAAAATAAGGGCCATTATATATAGTTTTTTTACTGTGGTTGGTATTCTAGTATGTGATATACTCAGTTGATATATGATCACCCAATATGATGTTGGACATTAAGGATATTAACTTAGTGAAAATATTTCAGTCTCCACTATATAATATCATACAAAATTGGGTGTCATAGCATGATATATCACCGAACCATATTTTTCAAATAGTGGATTGTGTCACTATGGTGATATTATGACATATCGTAAAATATGCCTCCCTTGGAACTGATGTTTTTATCACGATTGAGAATGTTCTATTGTAAAATATTATATATAATAGTCCAAACCATAACATACAATATCATTAAGTAATTGAATTCTTTATAGATGAATTTTTTAATATATCAAAATTTCATTTATAAATTGAATAATATAGTTAATAA
Source organism: Viscum album (assembly GCA_963277665.1). Taxonomy (NCBI): domain Eukaryota; kingdom Viridiplantae; phylum Streptophyta; class Magnoliopsida; order Santalales; family Viscaceae; genus Viscum; species Viscum album. The sequence goes on from OY728130.1 coordinate 1,448,689,382, forward strand.
TGTTTATATAAATTATTGAAATGTTATCTTAAGGATATGTATTTAATTTAATTTTTTTAAAAAAAATTATTAATTATAAAAAAATAATGTTCCTTATTACGTATTTTTTAAATATTTTCGAAACATTGTCCCTTAAATTAATTTTTAATATTAATTTACATTTAAATTTATATGGAATGACTTATATATTAGGTACATATTGTATATATAAATTAAATTTGTAATTTATAAAGTATTTATATATTAAAAAATATTGACAAATATATTGTATTTTATATTAATTGATGAATTTATTCATAATTATGAACTATGTACATCATCATCCAAATATAATTTCATTATATATAATTATTTATGAGTTATTTCACTTATGAGTTCTGAAAAAAGGGTGAAATTATATATTTCATTGAAATAATCCATGTCTCATTCTTAATGATTATGTTAAGGATAATGGAATTTTTTGAATGGACATGTGGAATATCAGATCACAACAAACCCAATTATAATTCGAGAAGATATGAATTGATGTTATATAAAAACCTTAGTTTATAATTATTATTTTTATTCATAATTATTTCCAACATTTAGAAAGGCTTGAAGCGGGGAAATCAGAGAAAATGTTAATTTATATTTTTTAAAATCACTTGATTAGTTCATGTGATGACATGTTTAGATTCTATATAAACAAAAATAAGATTTCCATTTAATTTTTTTTAATTATTTTACTAAATAATAATTAACAATTAAATAATTGTGTTTGATTTATAATAGAAATAATATGTCATTTATTTTATTAATATATAAACATGACGAACTGAATAATTCCAAATTGGATTTTAGCCTGGGTTTCGAGTAATGGGATTATAAGGCCCATTACATGAGGGAAAATCAGAGGCATATGTAATGATTCAATTTAAACAAATATTTTTCATTTTTAACACATTTGGAGAATCATTATGAACCTATATCATTTTTTAGTGACATATAACCCATTGGAGGATTTTTATTACACCTACATATGTTTATATTAATATTAGATTCTTAATTGGATATCTAATCTTGATATTACTATAAATTAGTGAAAGAGGGTTGTAAGGTTTATATTATTGAAATAATGTAATTCCAATGACCTAGGATAGAAATACATGGACATTAAATTTTTTTCATAATATTTGATACATGACACAAACAGATGCCCAAAGATCATATTAGTTTAGAGTCTTGGGAAACTCAGAATATAATATTTTAATCATAGTTGATGATCTTCAATATATTCCAAAGAAATATTCCCCTTTTTCCTACCTAAATTGATTATCTATATCTTATAGAAAATAAAACATAAAAATTTTGAGCTCAAATTCTTAGTAAGGGTAATCATGGAGAAAATAAAACAAACCATAAATATATTAACACAAAAACCTGAACATAAAGTTTAAACATCAAAATAAAGAGTAATTAAATAAATCTTCACAGTATGTAACACATATATCATAAATAAACATTAACCACAATAAATTAGTATAGGATTAAGAAATGGAATAGAGGAAAACAATTAAGAATATTATATTACTTTATAGTATCCAAGACATTGCTGCCAAGTCCATCATAGCGGACAAAGTTCATTACCCAACTAGGTTTACTTTTTGTTCCATTCATTTAACACTGAATCAGATTTACATGCCATTCTAGCCTTGTATTACTGAATTGGATTAAAATTTCATCCCATTAAATTCTATATGAGGAGATATAAATCCATACCCAATGCATTGGAGAATGATATATGTCTCACCCATCTCATAATTAAATCATACTTACATGTTACCCAAAAACAAAAATCAATCATCATAGCATAACCCATGAAATAAAATGGGTTTCTTAAACAACATTCCATCAATATACATATAAATAAAGATATTTCATAAAAAATAAATTAATCATAAACACAATAAAATTAAATTAATAATAGGGATAGAAACATAAACCTATGTCATCTGAGATGGAAAATAATTTTGATAAAACACATGATCTTATAACTTGATGAAAATATCCATTCATTTTCAAAAACGTTTTCATTTATCAAAATTTTGGGCAATTTTAAATTAAAATAATTTAGTTCAAAATAATATTTTAAACGTGTAGAGGATGATTCATGGAAATAAAGCATTAAGAAGATGTAAAAACATGTTGACGTTGTATAAGTTTAAAAAATATCCTCCTTGTTCTTTACCCCAAAAAGTCAAAAAAGTACCTTATATTGTAAAAAAAGAAAGATTCCTTCTATACCGAGTAGTAAAATCCAAAAGGGGGTAAAAATGATTTTAAACATACATAGAATAATAGTTAACATTTTATGAAAATGTTTTGAGTAAAAATGGACATGGATGATAATTTTATCCCCAGTAAATACTTACGAATAAACAAACTCATATAAAAACAAGATTTGGAATGATTTCCCTTACCTTATGAATGATTTATTTAGTATGTTTATGAAACTATGGTATAGTGTGTTAAAATATATTATTAAATTGTAATAGAACAATAATAATATTTATGATATCATATAATATTTACTTATGACTGTATATTACCTGTTCATTTGTCAAATCCATGTTAAAGCAACATTTTTGTAATAATCGTTTTATTTATCATAATTGTTTGGACTTGTTATTAATGATATTTTTAATTATATAATTATTTAAATAATTACTAAAAGTAAGAAATGATTTATATATCACATATATTCAGTATAAAAAAATATATTATATTGATAAATGAAATGGAATACAGTTTTCATAGAGAGTGTTGTCTATATGTATGCAGGAATACTGTTTTCGTTTCCTTATTGAATTGAATTGAAATAAATGAAATATATATATATATATATATATATCAAATATAATTATTATTTCATATGTTTCATGATTATTTATTATATATACATTACAATCATTTTTGAATGGTAAACAGAGAGAATGAATCTCATCGCATTGTGGAGACAGTAAGTTATACATAAGCACGAGATACAATATTGTTCCCATGATTGTTTTATATTATTGATGTGGATGGTGTATAATATATTATAATTATTATAATTATTATAATGTTATAATAATAATATAAATTAATTATTTACACCGTTATACTCATCCATGGTTGTGGTGAAAAACATATTACACCACAGTGTAGAGACAGTAAGCCGTACATATGCATGTGCGGTGATTTCATTTTTCATTCGATGAATAATAGGTGAATTTTTTTTTCATATTTATAATAACATATAAGTATATTAGTGTTACTAATGTTATTAATTTATAATGAAACAACTATGTAATTTTTAGTGAAAAAAGAAATAAATTTTAAATAATCGATAGACGGGATTAACTCTTCCTCGACGTGCCTCCTTTAAATTTTCTATTATGGCACTAGAGATGGTTTTTTAAGATGACACAACATCTAGAATGTGAATAGAGATATCTATAAGGGAAATGTTTTGGTTTGGGATGATCCTACAGATTCAAAATGGAGTGAAGAGGGGAGGGAGGAGGTGCTCTTTTATAAGAGATGAGAGTGGCACTTTAGGAAACTCTCAAAATATTAATTTATTTTAATTTAAATTATGATTAAAACTGGTTCCAATAAAATTTAAATTAAAAATAATATAATATTTGTTTTAATACCTATTGTCTAATAATTTTTAGACAAGTTTTTAATATTTTGTATCCATATCGTTTTGGTTTAACCCTTATTTTACCCTTTTTGATCGTACCCTGATATCATGTTATTTACTCATTGTGGGTTAATATAATTACTATATCATAGTAAAACATCCCAAAATAAGTTATTCAGGAAATATTAGTAATTAAATTAATTTTTTTTTGGAATATTAGGTTTTTATTAATTTAAAACTATATTATGTTTTATGTTTTGAATTATGTCAATTTTGGACACTATTCATACATGACTTATTTAAAACTGCATAACAACCTGATTCCTTTGAAAAAAGGCATCAAATTTTTTTAATATATCAATTTCATCAATAAAATCTTGGATGGAATCAAAAAATTGAAATAAAATTATTTTAATTTATATAAATTCATTTATTGGAATCTGTCATTAACGAGGTAATCACTACAACACAATTGTTTCATAAATAAATATATTTATTCAAGTTATAAAAATTATAAATAAAATACCATGATTTATTAAATATTTTTATATTTATAATAAATATTTATATACATTAATATATGTTATTTATATCTATATTAAAATATATGTAGAAAAAGATATTTATTTAGGTTATAATTATCATTAGTTTAAATTAATTCTTATAAAATGTCACTTTCACATCCAAGTAAATCAATGTGGTCCCAAAATCGACCCAAGTATTCCCACAGACTAAAATATATCATTCAATAGGATTATGAGATATGGTAGGGTAGTTTAATATTATTATAATATTATATTTTACCCTTATTTACTAGATTTACCCTTCAACCATGGTTTGTAAAAAAAATTACATAAGTTACTATTCATAATGTCCAAAAATAAAATGTACATATTTAATAAATTTGAACCTTATGATTCCAAATATGAAATGCATTTTTTCAAATTAAAAACACATATGTTTCAATAATTAATTAAAAATCAATTCCCATGTTCAAAAACAAAAAATAGGTTTTTAAGAAGTAATAACATTCCAAAGAGTGACTTGTGTTTATGTCAAATTAAAAAGAGAAATTACTTCCAATGAATAAATTTGGATAAAATCTTAAAACATTATCCAATTACAATTTAAAACTGAATAAAAATATAATCTATTGATATTAATAAATTCCATGAAAAAGAAGTTTTGAATTAAAATTCCATATGTTCACTATTTATTAAAATTTAACTTTTATCAGAAAAGTCCCCAAAATTCAACAATAGTAATTTTTTATGCCCCCTTCCAAATATAATGATTATATTGACTAATTTATCTTATAAAACTATGAAAATTATATTTAAAAGATGTTCTCTATCAAAATGTAGTAGAACTTCATTTTTTGAAAAATTATTCTTTTATTTCAAAAAATGATTTTCTTCTCATATTAGGTTCTAGATATTGTTTAAGTTGAATGATAATGTTAAATATAATTAAAAATTTGTTATTATATTCATAATTTCTAGTTTACATCCAATTGAAAAATAATATTTTAATAATATATCGTTCTTTTGTGAAACATGGTATTGTGTAAAACACAATCCAACGAGGAAGGTCGTTATTGCGTGTAAATAAAGAAAAGTTAGTGTTGTGCTTAATTCAAGCATACTTTGATGATTCAAATAATAGAATCCAAACCTTGTTCATTTATACATTGGTAAAAATTTATACGCAATGTTGCATGAAATTAATTCTATCAAATGAATTTGAAATTGTGTGTAACACAAGCCAAGAATAGTGTTGCGCATAATGAAATCAAATATGGTGATATGTATAGTGAAATATAATCATAGTGTAGAGAACAAAATAAGACATCAATGAAATTAAAACAAACATATCTCATAAAATTTCAGGGTATTACCTTACACTCCACATAAAATGAATTTCCCCATTGAAATTCATCGGGGTTATAAATGGCTTGCTACATAATGGTTCCTGTCATAGAAACCAACATCGTTAATTAGAGTACTAAACCATAATTTTAAAAATTAAATTTATTAACTAACGGTAACCCAAATTAACTCATCACTGGGTTTCCACATTAAATAACAATGCTGGGATGTTAAAACATGTATACGGAAGAGAAATCTAACCATAAATCTCTGATGGATAGTGATAGAGAATAAGGCTTGGAAAATGATAACTACTAAAAATCCATAAATCTATGATGATTTAGGGTACTATCTAATTCATTTTATAATAAGGTACTAAGATAACATTTTTGTTTTCAAGATCCTCTTCCTAAAGGTGATGAATTTTTCATGAGAGTAAACACTTACAAGATATTTGTACAATCTCACCGTTGTTCGTTCCTTGAATAATTTCCACTTCATCTCTTATTTAATTAAATGAAGTCAAATTTTTCATTATTGAAGTGTTAGTATATCATGCGATAAAATGATAGGCCATTCCATCTATCAAAACCAAACGGTTAGCAGATTTAATCAAATATACATAAGTCCACCTATAGTGAGATAATACATTAATCAAACTAACATAAAACAAAAAAATTATTATACTATCCAAAAATGAATAACATTACCATCCTTCCAAAAAGTAGAAATATAAATAATTTGAATGGGGTGTACTAAATCAACATGACATACATCTTCCTTATCTCATTTGGAATTTCATAATTGTCACATTCCAAACATGTGAATACCTTAATCCTGTATTCTCTTTTAAAAAATGATAATAACATGAATATACATATAACATTAGTGAAAACATGAATACCTTCAAATTTTAACTCTTTATATATACCAAAATCCAAAAAATTCAATATATTCAAACCATGATATCACTTTGTCCTTATATAATCCAGGAGTTTATTAATATTATGAAACATCTCATTATCTCCTTCTCTCTTCATTATTAGCATATCATGGGCATTCCAAAAATATTTAAATCACTTTTCATGGTTACTGATACCATATACTTATCAAAAACCACAACATAACAATACATAGATATTCCAATATTCAATAATACAATAAATGAGATTCAACAACACCATTTTTGTACCCTATTACATAAACACTTAATCATTCCACCACTTCATTGTCATACTAAACATCACTAATAGTTATTACATGTGACTTACCTATGTATTTTTCCTTAAGCGGTTGCTGATTTCAAATATCATTAATTCATGGATTAGGGCATTGTTTTTTAGAATGCCCGATTTCCAATCCCTTGTAGCATTGATGTGTTGGTGGTACGTTCTCTATAGTATTTTCTCTATTAATATAATTAGAATATTTTTAACCATTATTTTTGTACTCAACTTCTCGATGATCTTTTTTTCCCCACATGTAACATCTACTAGTCCCTTTAAGAAAATCTCCACAATTATTAATTTTACACTTTGAGAATAAGAATACTTTAATATTTTATTCACCATTGTTTGGAGATTTTCCATTAAACTCTATCTTTCGTTTCTTGTTAAAATCATGACATGGATATATAACACCAGCTTCTAGTTCTACCTTGATAGCAGAATGCACAATCTAGACATAACTACTAAAGTCACCTATAACTAATGTCTTTTGAAGATATAGTTTTAATCCATAGAACAATTGATCAACATTACATTCAGTTGGGATGATAAAACCATAAGCATACCTTGCAAGACATGTAAAATTCGCATTTTATGTACTAAAAAATTCATCAAACTTCTTCTTAATCTGAATGAACTTATTTTCCATAATTGTTCAAAAAATATGTGGGAATTACTTATTGAATAATAAGTTTTTGAACGCATCCCATTCCATGAATTCAAGTTCATTTTATTTACTTGTATTCTTAATTAGAGTCCACCACTAGTCTGGTTCACCTTCTAAATGATATATAACAAAAATTACTTTATCATGTTCCAAATAGCGAACATTGGAAAATATATTTTCAATGGTAAAAATATATTATTTTGTAATATGTAGATCAGAATACCCACTGAAAGAGGGTGTATGTAGCCACATGAAGGACTAAATAGAATTTTGGTCCCTTCACTACTCATCAGGGTGTCGATAATGACTCATAGATTGTGTAAGTGATAGAATAAGAATTTTCAACCCATCTCCTATAAGATTTGGTTGTTCAGCGGGATAATCAAGGCATTACCTTGTGCATTGATCAATAACACAGGTCGTTCGGGTTCTATTCATTGTCTAAAACTGAAAAATAATGGTGTATGATGAAAATATTATACTATGAAAAAAAATCAGATGGGGTACTTTCAATATCTAACATCATAGGTTTAATCCAAGGTTATAAATGATAGTTATCACAATTATACGATTATAACCTATAGTTAGAGTTACCCTTAAGGACATCCCTAGACATGCCATAGAAATATCTCTAGGGATCTCACTAAATCTTTCATATCATTGTTTCCAAATGTTATATAAACCTTAACTTTGATACAAACTCTAATGACCTATTATTAACATACATAGACATTAAATTTCTTATTTTAAATCCTTAATACAGGAAATAAATATATGCCAAAAGTCCATATTAGTTTACTTTCTTTGTATACATAGAAAATAATATTCTAATCATGGTGAAAGATCATCAACATCTCCCATAAATATCTTCCCCTTTTATTTTCCTTCCTAAATCCTTTCTTTATATGCTGGGGAAAAGAAAACATAAAATTTGTGAACTAAAAAGACCAGTATGGGTAAAAAAGGAGAACATAAAAAAAACCATAAATATATGTGTCATTAATTTCCACAATACATACAATAAATGGGTATTCAAACCCATCAAATATCTTCCAATAAAATCAATTAAGTCTCTTAAATTTCCACAATATTTATAAAAAATTTTATCTCCTATAATTTCCTATATATTCTTCCATTGAGGTGTAACCTCCTAAATCATCGGGTATACCTCATTAAATTCCAAAGATGAAACATGATCTCCATTTCTAAAATGTGCTCTAAGTAAATTAAAAGATCTAATTTCATTGATTGATTATAATATTTTTAATTCATTTTGATCCATGGCATGATCCACTAAATATTCCATAACCTTTGATTGGTCATGACATGGAAGAGATCACCATGGTGTGAACATTCATTCCAGGGGAGAGAATTTTATAGCTTGAAAATCATAAACCTGATTTTCATGATAATGGTGGGACCTATACTGTAAGAATAAAATCTCTAGATTTATTTGAATATTCCTAAACACCCATAACAGAATAACCTTTCATGTCGCGTTGAGTATTAATAACACCCAAAATAATGAAAATATTTCAAATCATCTTTTTAACATGGATAATATATTTGTAATGTGTCCCAAATAATATAAATATAGAAAAGTAAAACATATTATTTGTTTCCAATAAATATCCTAAAAATCTTAATCATCTTTCACATAGAATTCATGAAATGATGAAGGAAGTATAGAAATATCTGAATAATAAGTGAACTATATTAATGACATGACATAATTTTTCTCGATGTAAAATATCCATTTAGTCAAATATATTAAATGAAGACATTCTATGCTTATAATATTAACATTATATATTTTCAATGATCATTTCATTTAGTTTAAAATATGTTTCTGAATATTATAAACACATTCATCATGGTATGGAAATCCATTCCTTGATTTGACATTTTAACAAACTATAATCGTCTTTAAACTAATAAGGAAGAACTTTTACTTATTTTTATAGCTCCAATTATACCCATGGTGTGACTCTTATAGTCATTTTGTAACCACTAATTTATTGAAACCTAAAATTCCACATCCTCATACTTTATTATTCTTATCATAAACATCTTATAAACTCTCATTTAAAAAAAATTCCAACCTGACAGTCTAATATTTGTACAATTCTCCGTATTTAGATTATTATTGTCAATTGTCCATATTGACTTGTAACCATGCTCCCCCATACATCGTTAAATTGTATAATAACTTCAAGCACTCCCTTTAAAATCCCATCGGTATTGAAAATTAAATTAAATGAGCCTCAACTTCAAACTATGGTGATGAATTCTTCAAGTATATATATTGGGAAAATATAAAATCCTCTAAGTCCACACATGTTAAATATCAATGTATGAAATTAGAGAATATGTCAATTTATAAATTGTTTTCCATAATTCCAAATAACACATCTCATATCCACCAAATTCCCCAAGATAGTATTTTCCCTATCCTATTCACCAAAAACATGATACTGTCCTACAAGAAAAAACCATTCACATCATATAAATTATGTTAAATAAGAATAATGGAGATTTTAAATCTCCTCAGTATGAGAGATATAGATGAACAAAATATTTTTATAGGTGATTTCATAAACATGTGAATCTGATGTTTGTTTTAAACATATCAACCACTTATTGATTTATACCCTCATCCTATAGTTTAATGAATCTGTGATCAACATTTTATTTAATTAGATGATAATGTATCTATATTTTCATTGTTTGTTAATATTGAGAAAAACTATATTCTAACTCTTTTGCACTTTAGTTTTTACAATTGACTACCATGGGTATGTTCAAATATTCTAATAGATCCTATGATTACTATTTGATCAATGTCAATTTTTTACAATCCATTATAACTAAAATATACTTTTCTATATTTATACAAAGTGAGTTGTTGTCCTATTGCATATTGATTCTCCCAATAAACATTATCCTAATAAGAAAGGTTCATCTAATCATTTATTTTATATACATAATATCTCTAGTCCAATATTTATTTATTTAATTATACAATCATTTAAATTCCCTTATATGTAACCAAATTAATTTAGGTAATAATAATGTGGTATTTGTTTTCAATATTTTTTTATTGATTATTATTCAATTTGACAGTGATTGATGTACATAGATTCTACCATTCAATTATTCAGGAAAATTATTCATAAGTTTGTCAGAATTTTTTGATTAGAATAGTTCCATTAAATTAAGAAACATTAACTTTACCAATTATAGAGTGGTTCTTAATTATTAAAACATGTTCAAAATATCAGTAGTGTAATGGATATTTTTTACACCATTTTAATTGTTGATATGTGAAGTTAATGGAAAGAAGAGTTAATAAAGAAAATGAGAAATATTTTTTTCATGATGGATAAATTGAGAGTATAATTTAATAGAATGGTATAGAATGGTATTTATGTTGTTTTTACACTTATAATGTTCAGTAAAAAAATATGGCCACCCAATCAGAAAGAAATGTGAACATGGTGCACCACTGGTTATGTGTGATTCAAGATAGACCACATAAATCATTCCAGCACCATAATAATAGAATTCATATAATGCCCATGGATAGAAATATAAGATAAAGGGAGAGCCACCATAAAAGGATGCATGGTGTTGGAGATGATTGTTGGTTTAGGATAGATCCATCAGTTATTCAACAGGGGAAAATTACTCTAATTTCATGAGTGGACAACACACATTGGATTTTTAATGGATTGAGATGCTGAATGTTGAATTGATATGGGAATCAAGAAATATATTTACTATTAATCCATACTTAATATAAGAAAATAATATGTGTCATTTGATCTAATAAATGATGACCTTCGAATCTATAATGACATTTTTATTCAACTTTGAGAAACCAGTGAGAATATATTCATTGATTTTCATTCGAACACATTGTCTAGTGTATCTAATCATGAATATGAAGAATGTTTGATCATCCTGGAAAACGTAACCGGAGAAAACTAAAATTAAACATCATTTTATAGATTTGATAATGTTTTAATTGAAGATAACATGTGATAAATATTATTATAACATGCATCATATCCAATGATCTCTATTTCCCAATGTTTTGAGATATGAAAGATGAGGTGATTCACATTAAGTAATCTGGTGAATAAGAGAAAGGTTTGAGGATTATTTTTCTATAAATACCCTCTAGGATATCATTTTCAGGTATGATTTAAATTAGAATTTCAAGAGATCCATGAGAAAAATAGAGATGATGTAGAACACATATTTTACGAGTAAATTCTATGTGTCATCTTACTATGTTTTTACCATCAGGAACTATTAATGCTTGATATGTTCAAGGATCAACTGATTGTTCAAAACAAAAACTTTTCTGTAGGAAGTATAACATCCCTCTACATTCAAAAATTTACATCACATAACTTTTGAGGAAAAAAACAATACACAACATACGAATGAATACCATACTAGTCTAGTGACATTGGAAACATGGAAACATAAACACTTGTACATAAATGTACCACATTTTCTCCCATTAGGTTCTTTTTAACTATCACCCTTATTAGAAACCCAAAAGAGAATAAAAATCATCATAACCTATGTAAAAAAACATAAAAATTTGTGATCTCAAAAGACCATTAAGTGTAATAAAGGGAGACATGTACGAAAAATAATGATCATAAGGGTATGAGAACAATATTATGAAGAAATAATATCATACCCTATATATCAAAAATTATAATTGAGATCATGTAATAATGATTATATGTTCAAAAGACAAGAACCAAAATGAAATAAAAGGAACAATCTATGAAATAGTATTATAGGAATAAAACATGGATGTGTGGCAAATCCGTAATCATATAATATGATTTCCATAGTATACATTGAATCTCCAGCAAAACCATCATAGTTGACAATGTCCTTTTACTAAATGGTCTGAACCCCCATTCTAGCCCGATATTACTGAACTAAGTGAACCATTATTCCAGCACTATATTACTGATCGATGTAAACCCTCGTTCTATCCCAATATTTTTCAGGGGATATAAACATTTTCCCAATGTGTGGGAGGGAGATATAGGTTCCACCTGTAACCTGATGAAATAATTCCTACATATTCAACAATATTATAAATAGAAATATCCTAAAACATGGAAAAAATGGGTATCATAAACATCAAAACATATCATATCCTATGGAAATAGATAGGTATCATAACCAATTATTCATATTCATAACCTGTCAAAATAAGCGAGTTTTAAAATCATATATCCCAAGAAAGATAAATAGGGTACATAAATATCATGCCATCAAAACATAATACATTTAGAGATGGAATATTAATGGATTAATTGAATAAATTCCCTATAATGTCATAAATAACAGCAATAGATGTTATCATAGATGGAAAATAATTTTTACTGATATTTTAAATCCTTTGATTGGTGAAAATATACTTACATTTTTTAAAATTCGTTCTAAATAATAAAAACATTTAAAACCCATTTTCATTGAAAACTAAATTGAAAAAAAATTATAAAGTACGAATTAAAAATAATAAAAATTATTTAAAATCCAATATCCCTTGAAAATTTTCTTTATGTACCTTTTGAAAAAAAAATGAAAACATTTTTTAAAACATTTCTGAAAACATGCCCTTTTTAATACATTAGATTTGCAACTGAAGAGAGAGATAAACATATTTTATAATAAAAACATTATAATAAGTACCAATGACTATAATAATGCTAATAACAATAGATAATATCATGAATACAATTTTATAAAAAAAATTAATATTATTTAAATATGAATTATAATATTTCATCAAAGGAAGTATAAACATAAACAATCACGAAAAAGGGATGAGATTGTCTAAATATACTCATATAACATGGAAACATAAGATCATACTCTCTATGCAAGGAAATTAAATTAAATTAAGATTACAATATTATTAATGGAATTATATTCATTATATATCATGTAAAATGGAATTATATACACCTCAAAAATGAGTTTTGTTTCTTAACAAAACATGAATCTCAATGAAGGAAAATTGTAAAAAAAATTGTTTTACCAATTTGGTAACATTTAAAAGTTAATCCCTATGAAATAAGGGAAAATAAATGGTCATTTGGATACCCTTAAATATAATTAAAATATAAATATAATATAATAATTTTCTGTACATACAGCACACAAAATGAAAGAGCGGCTAACATACCTTGTATCTCATAAAAATTAAAAGTGAGATGAAATCTTTTTACCTTGTATCTTAACTCTCTCCATAATCATAAAATATTCATGTATAATAAATATAAATTTGTAGTGCATATTTTATAGAAAAATATTTTTATACATAATATGATATCTTGTTTTGTCATGTCTTTATATTACATGTTGGTTAATGATCCTATGTTAATGTTTCACTTTGTGTAGTATTTTCTTTATTCTTCACATGTGTCTTATTTTCTAATATCCTTGGTAATTAGACTTATATCATGATTCCCGAATTTAGAAAATGATATAAATATTATTTTTATATTCGAATAATTTTTAGAATAAATATTTAAGAAATAGAATACACCATTCATGGAGATGGTAAGTCATACGTACGCGTGAACATTGTATCTGTCATTCTTGTCGTATTAAAAGAATGAAATCAAGTGAAATATGTATATTTATTTATTTATTTATATATATCATTAGTATAGTAGCATTAATATATCATATATATCATATAATTTTACAATACCCATCCATAATACATTCCAGGTGGTGTGTGAATGAATCACATCGCTTTGAGGGGGCAGTAGTCCATACATCCTTAATTGATATTATATTACTAAAACCAAAAATGAATGTAAATAAATGTGAGTTTTAAAAGGAATAATGAAGAATAAAGACATAATAAATAAAATATATTACGTATATAAAAATATTTTCAATCATAATGGCTATTGTGATAGGTGGTAAATACGAAAATGAACAATCATCATTTTATGATGTAGTAATTCGCCAAACAAATATACAATATATTCAATATTCATTAGATATAGGTATGTGAAAGTTAATGTTTAACCCATATCATAAAACAATCATCGTATATTTAATACACTAGTGTTTTAACTCAATAATTTTATAAGAATAATTGATGGGGAGGGTAAGGAAAATAATGGGAAATAGCTTGAGAGAAAATGTTACCTCTAAATCGGGTGACTCATTATGTTTTGTTCAAAAAGGATACCTTGATAATATTTCATCCAAAATGGAGGATTATAACTATAAGGTAGGGTAGTTGGGGGGTTTCATGGGACTATCATAGCCAAGCATAAATTATGTGAGAGGTGTGTGGAATAGGTAGAGGTGGTGGCCTTTTATAGTGGATGAGGATTAACACTCTTTTAAATATTTCAAGAGAGAATTACATAAACGTTTTTCATATTACTTGTGGATCTAATAATTGACCAAGTACGAAAAAATGAATATAAGGTGTAAATGGGGCAATGCAACTGTTTTCAGACATGTATCAAGGGTTTTTGGGACCTTAATATTAATGTTTAGCCCATAAATAAGCATAATTTGGCCTTAACCACAAAGATTAGTTTTAATCACATTTACTAATATTTTGGTTCAATTTTTTTATCACATTATAAATTATAAATTAGTTTGATCACAAATATGGAATCCATGTTTCCAAATTCTAATTTTTGATATTTTTGAAATTAATTTAAAAATAATCTCGATCTAGGGGCGACACTAAGGGGTTTTATAGTAAAAGGTCAAAAGAATGGTAAGTTTTTATGTTCAATTAAAATGTGGAAATTGTTCAAATGACCAGAATTGGATTAATGGATTCAAATGTTATATAATTAAACTTTTAAATAATATTGAAATATATTTTATCCTTATAAATTAAGAAGTTTTGAATTAAAAACTTTTATTTTACACTATTCATCCAAAACAGATATTTCTCCGAATAATACCTAAATTTCAACCTATAATAATTTTGAAAGTATAAAATAGAAAATAATGTTTATTTTTTAAAAATTAAATTTAAAAATGTTTCTAAAATTATATTTATAATAATGAAATTAAAATAGTATTTTTAGAAAATGTTGAACATTACCAAAAACCCTATATTTTATTATAAATATGTTTTATTTATTTAATGAAATTATTGATAATATTTGTATATTAGTTAATACAAATTATATTACTATATTTAGAAGGTAGGTTATAATTATCTTATTCAAATAACTGAAACAATAAAAAGAGATGTTTCAACGAATCTTTGTGTTGCGTGTATAATACACCAACTCAATGTTGCGTGTATTATATTCCAAGTAAGAGTTA
Organism: Viscum album; assembly: GCA_963277665.1. Classification (NCBI taxonomy): domain Eukaryota; kingdom Viridiplantae; phylum Streptophyta; class Magnoliopsida; order Santalales; family Viscaceae; genus Viscum; species Viscum album. The sequence goes on from OY728130.1 coordinate 1,448,705,168, forward strand.
ATTGTAACATAAGAAATGTAGGTATTGAATATATGATAAATCTTTGACATAGTGTATTTCTTTATATTAATTAATATATTCATTTATTCAAGATAACATGTTCATCAAAACTCATGATTTTACATTTTACCCACTAAAAATGAATTTCTACCTCGAAATTCGTCATTTTGGTAAAAACAAATGAGAATAAGTATTCATGATCATATCCTCAAGTTCCCATGTCAATTATTGTGACTAGTTATTTTTTCAACAAGCATTGACCAGGTGAGTGGTCCAGTTTCATTGAACATTCTTTGATCGGTTGAAAATTTCAACTAGTTTCTCCTCGTGGGAAAGATCTTACTCTAATAGTTTTACCTCTGCGTTCAGTACATCTAAAGGATTAGGAATTCACTTCCTCAAGAGAGTTACAAAGAACACATCATTGAATTTGTAGATATTTTTTGGAATATTCCATTGATATTCTACTGTCCTAGTATGATCAAAAATTTCAAATGGGGAAAAATACCAAGGGCTTACTTTCTATTTCTTCTTGAATCTCATAACCTTATTATATGGTGAGATTCATAAAAACACCTTTTAACCAACATTAATTTTATATCACAAAGATGGTTGTTAGTATAACGTTTCTCCAACAATGTGCTTCCTTAATATGTTGTTGAATGGTTCTAACTTTCTCAGACATTTCTTTAGCGATCTCATGTCCAAATACCTATCAATCTCTATCCAAATCCCATCACTTTATAGCTCTGCTTTTCATATAATAAAAGGCCTCATACGGACCAATCTGAATGATTTACTACAATCTTTTTTTTATGAAAAATCAACTAGTTAAATCTGTTGATCACAACAACCTTAAAGATCTAGAAATCAATATCTCAACATATCCCTTAGGGTTTAAATTTTCCTTTTATACTAACCATCTATCTTAGGATGGTATGTAGTACTAAAACTCAATTCTATTTCATGTGATTTATAGGAACATAATTAGAACATTGAGGTAAACCTCAGATCCCAATCTAATACAATACAACATGGTACTCTAGGATTCCTTACCACGACCTCAATATATATTAGAGAAAGATGATCTTGAGAGAAATATTTCATTATATCAATGAAGTGTGGTCATTTAGTAAGGCTATAAACTACCACCCATATATAATTAAATAGTATATAGGTTTTGGGTAGTCCAAAAACAAAAATAATAGTTATTTTACCCCATTTCTATTCTTATTTGGGTAATGGATGAAACAACCCTTTAGAATTTTATTTCTCCTCCTTAACTTGCTAGCATACCAAACACCGAGAAACAAACTGGGGGATATCATTCATCATTCCATCCAGCAAGAAGTATTAATTTATATTCCTCTACATCTTGGTACTTCTACTATGAATAGAGAATTATGAACTATGAGCTTCCTCTAATAGCTCCTCCTTCAAATCTAGCATGGAAGGAACACATACAGAGTTCCTGAACCTTATCATTATATTATGATCATGGTTAAACTCAGTAACACTGGTAACCATTTTTTTAGATCTTAATCTTCATTATGTGCCTCATTAATCTTCATATGGATAGAGGTTTGAACAAATCCTATGAGAAAGATTATATTTTTATCTATACATTAGTATTTCTAGATCCATCCTTTTCAAATTTAAAAATATTAGATAATTTTTATCTGCATCATCGATAATCTAAAATTATCTTTTTGAATCAAAGCATCTGCTTCCATTTCTGTGTTCCCATGGTGGTAATGTATTGAGTAGTCATAATCATTTATCAACTCTAACAATCATATCTGGATCATGTTCAACTCCATCAGTGTGAATATATATTTAATACATTTATGATAAGTATATATATCACACTATTCCCAATAAATATAATGCCTCCACATATTTAAGGAAAAAATTACTCATGCTAACTCCAAATCACGAGTTGGTTAAATTTTATAATGAATATTGAAATGTCATTTAGTATAGGATATAACCAAGTTTATTTTTACAAAAAACCCATCCCTGTCCCTTCTAGGATGTATCTCTATAAATTATCAATCATTCTCCACAATAATGAAATTTAAGAATAGGTTCATTGACCAACCTTTTCTTCAGTTCCATGAATTTTTCTTCTCATTCATTTTTCCAAGGAAACATAACACCCTTACGAGTTAACATGGTCACAACATTACATAGTTATGATACATTCTCCAAAAACCTTCAATAATATCTAGCTAATCCTAGATAACTATGTATTTCAGTCACCGTGGTTGATCTAGGACATCTTTTTATAGTGTTTATCTTTTTTTGACCTACTACTATACCATCTCTTCAGATTATGCGACCCAAAATTGAAAACTTTTTCGTGTAAAAATTATCACTTTGTAAATTTTTATTATAACTTCTCTTTCCTTTGGGTCTCTAGTACAATTATCACGTGATATTTATAATATTCCTTTCTCTTTGAAGATATATTAATATAATCTATTAAGACTACCAAAAACTAGTCGAGGTAAATTCTAAAGTCACAACTCATTAAATCTATGAAGATAGCGGGGTTTATAATAAGAATAAAAGGCGTAACTATATTTTCCTAGTGAACATACCATGTACGAAATGATGTATTTTATATAACATCATTATTCCCCCTCAATTGATGATATCCTAAATGAAGGTCAATCTTGGGAATGTATTGAGCTCCACACAATTGATCAAAAAAGTCATCAATATGGGGAAAAGGATACTTTTTCTTGGTTGTGATCTTGTTCAAGTCATAATAATCAATGTAGAGTTGCGTTGACCCATCTTTGAACTAGTGAATCCTAAGGTGACACACTTGGTTGAATTAATCTCTTATCCATGTTTTCTTGGAGTTGCTTATTCAATTCCTAAAACTCAATCAGGGACATTCTATTATGAGTATTTGAAATTGTTGTGGAACTATGTACAATTCTATCATGACCTCAACATAACGTTTGGGTAGAAGAACATGAAACTCCTCTGGTAATACATCCACAAAATTCTGAAAAATATTACTATCATCGATGTCGATATTCTCCCAAACCATTTAGAACATACAACCCTTTTGAATGGTAATTAATACCCAAAATCTAACTGAAATCTCCACCAGAAGTTCATACTTTTCTTCACATTGATGGATTATCATATGAGGGTTTGAAATATAGAATTTATATTCCCTTCCTTGAATATTGAAGTGAGGTTTATGTAGATAAATACAATCCACAAAGAGGATGACATCAAATTCAACCAAATAAGGAATGAAAAGATTTGCAGGATGTTTGTTCCCACAAACTTCAACCAAAAAGGATTCATAGACATGATAGACAATCATCTTTCAATTAGGGGATTAGATTTCTAATTCCACTAATAATATTTTTTGGAGGAATCTAAACATCCATAAAAAATTCTTTAGATATGAATGACTAGTTGGATCCGAAATCTTATATGAGATTAGAGGTTCTATAGTGGATGGTAAGTGTACCTTTCATTACATAATGTTCTTTCCCACATTAGAATTAGCGATTTCATGATATTTCCCCTTCTACCTCAGATTAAGATATATTTTTCATTAGTAATCATGAAAACCCCTTGGGTTTGGACCGTGGTTATTATAATTCCCATTCTATATGCACTTTTATCACTTAATCATGGGATGTTCATTTTGTGAGTCTCTTTCACCATTAGAGTTTTGAGCTTACTTATTTCCAATTAACATAGATTTAAATTACTTGATGGCCTTCCCTTTCAAACAAATAAAATTTATTAGACCCCCTATGTAAATTTTCTCTATGATTTTTCTTACACATATATAATAAATTTTTTGTATCCATGGTTTTCAGAGAATCCATTGAAATCAATCTTCCTTTTCTAGTCAAAATCATGACATAGATACATGACTCCTACCTATATTTCACAATTCATATCACATCACACAGTATATTTTTTCTACTAATGTCTCACACAGATGACTCCCTACTTAGACATGGTTTTCCTCCACAAATGTACTTATCAAAATTACTATCAGGTCATATGATAATTATGGAAGTGTACCACGCATGTCTAGTGAAATTATCCTTGTTGGTACAAAATTATTCCTCATCACTTTGCTACAACTCAGAGAAATATTTTTGTATATTGGTATGATGAATTTCATGGAAAGTACTTATTAAGATAATAGTTCTGGAACTCAACCCATACCATGGATTCAATCTCATCATGCTACCTTGTTTTCTTGATTAGAGTTTATCGGAAGTAAGCTTCTCCCCCTAACTGATAAACAGTGAGAATGACTTTATCATGATCCATACACTAAATAAAAGATAATATATTTTTAGTCGAACCTGTCCACTGTTAATTAACAAGTGGATCTGGAGACTCTCTGAAAGATGTTGGATATTGACTTGGGAAATAATCAACTGAATTTTGTTCCCTACTTTTTTCATTTAGATGTCCATCATGATTAATAGCTTGAGAATGTTGGGAGTTCATAGTAATTAGATTTTTCATTCCATCTCCCATAGAATTAAGTTACTCAAGAATTCAATCATGTCATTGTCAATCTCAATTTCCATTTGTGGGGTTCCTTTGAGTTCTGTCCATTGACTAAAACCAAAATCATAAAGTAAGAACAAGTTATCATAATGAAGTACCACAAAATCATGAAAACACAATTATTATATATTTAACTTATGAAACCATCTTTTATCTATGAATCCTTAAGGTTTTCCAACGTTATTCTTATCTATATTTTATTTAAACCCTTCAAAATTATTCATGAAGAGTTTTTGAATTCCCAAAGCATATCCCCAGAGAGTGTTAACCCAAGTGGGCAACAATGCCCATTGTTAGGTACTAGATTACCCCGAGTCAGGCACAAAAAATCCTTTTGGAGTTTTTAACCTTAATAACATCTATCATAGAGACACATCCACTTGTATTATACATACAAAGATGCATTTCTAGAAAACCTCTCACTTTATCCTCCACCAAAATTCTATGACATTTTGTTATACATTGAATAATACCTATACTTATCTGTAGAAATTTCATTAGGGATATCAATAAGGATTTCCCATCCCATTTTCCTATGTTTAATATAAAATTTCCTATGACACAAAATTTAGTGACCCTATATTTTCAAAAATGAAAATACATAACTTTTTGGAAAGCTGAAAACACTTCACAATCGACACATGAAGACCATACTATTCTAGTTCCTTTGGAAACATGGAAACATAAACACTTTTACATAAATGAGATACAATGTCTTCAACATGGTTTTAATAATTAGAAACCTTCATAGACATATCAAACATAATACATATCTCCATAACCTAAGAAAGTAAACATAAAAATGGGTGAGCTCAAATGCTTAATAAGGGTAAACAAGGGAGAAATGTATGTGTAATCATGTTCATAATAGTATGATAACATGATCATGATGACCTAAGTTCATACCTTGCATATCATAGATAATAATAGAGATCATGGAATGCTTATTGGTAGTACATAACACGTGATTCCTAAAGAAAAAAATAGCATAAGACATTTAAGAATAAAATTGGATTAAAACATGGATGTGTGGAAAACAGGTAATCAAATAATATGATATCTATAATGGCCATGTAATCACTTATAAGACCATCGTAGTGGATAGAGTCATTTACTGAACTTGTTGAACCCCATTTCCAGTCTTGTATTACTAAACCAAGTGAAACCTCATTCAATCCTATTACAACTGAACCATATAAACCCTCATTCCATCCCTGATTATCTCATGAGATATAAATCATTACCCAATGCATTCGAAATATATATAGGTACAACCATCACTTAACAAAATCATATATACATGTGTCATAATATTGTAAATAAACATATCATAACCCATGAAATTAAATGGGTATCCTGAACATGTTAACATATCATTACAGGTTGAAAGAAATAGGTTCTGTAATCATTTCATCATAAATAGAAATCGTGAAAAGAACTAGGTTTCAAAAGCATATAACCCATGAAAGAGAGATGAGCTGCAGAAATATCGTTCAATAAAAACATAATTAATTTAGAGGAGGAATATGAAAGGAAACATTGAATAATTTCTCCATAAATAAATGAGTAACACCGATGGTTATTATCTTATATGGGAAATAATTTTGAATCTTATTCAAAAAAAATTTCTTGTGTATTTTTTAAAAAAATTATGTTTAGAACATAAATCATTTTAAAAACATTTTTTATTGAAAATAGCATAGAAAACATATAAGTATTCCTTATAGATAATAACAAATTTTTTGAATAATTTTTTCATTTAGAATAATATTCATGTTTCATTTGAAAACTTTTTTGAAATAATTATTGAAAAAATGGGTTTTGAATATAATTGAGTTTTTATCAAAGAGAGAGATGGTATGATTTTAGTGAGAAACATTATCTTAAGTACCAAATAGTGTTAAATGGTACTAAAAAAGGGGATATCGTTACGAAAATAGAAAATAAGAAAAATCCATATTATTATTGAGATATGGATCATAAGATGTCATTAATGTAAGCATAAAGATAAACAATATAAAAAAAAGCCATGAGATTGTCTCAATATACTTTTAGAACATGGTAACATGGGATCACACTCTCTACATAAGGAAAGAAAATTACATGAATCATAAAATATCCTGATTATTAATATATTAATGATATAACATGTAAAATTTATGTATATACACCTACAACAATAGTTTAGGTGCATAACAAAACATGTATCTCAAAGAAGGAAAGATGAGACAAGCCTATTTTTTCAATTTGGAATATTTTGAATTTTATAACCCCAAATAGATTGATCATAAAATGGTAATGTGAATGACAATATATTTAATTAAAACATAAATATAATAATATCTTGTGCATTATATACACCATATAAAATGATAATAGTGGCGTACATAGCTTATATCTCATAAAAATTAAAATTGTGATGGTATCCTCTTACCATGTGTCTGTAGTCTCTCCGTACTCATATGAGCATCCTATAAAATAAAAATATGTTTATGATAAATCTTTTACTGATGAAAATTCTTATAAATAAAATAATATGAGGTTTAATTATTAACTTATATTACACACTTGTTAAGGATCTTATGTTAATGTTTACTTTGGGTAATATTTTCTCTGTTCATCGCATGTGTCTTAATTTTTTATATTGTTAGTCCTTATACATATATAATTATTCAAGAATATAGATAATGATATAACTATTTGTAATAGCAATAATATTTATATTATAAAAATTCATGTCATGATGAATTATGAAATGGAATACACTATTCATGGAGATGGAAAGTTGTATGTTCGCTTGAACGATGTTTCCGTATTTATTGTCTTATGGAATGAATGTAAGTAAATGAAATATCTATATATATGTATGAATATATATGTATCATTTTTTCAATATCATAAATATATTATATATATCATATAATTTCACTATACCCTTACTTAATATATTATATGTGGTATGTTTACGAATCATAACGCTTTGAGTGGGCGGTAGTCTACACTTCCTCAAGAGAGATTATCATATTAACACCAAATGGAATGTAAAGATATGAGTGTTGTAAAAATAATAAATAAGATAAAATAGATTATAAATATAATATATTACAAATATAAGAATATTTTAAATCATAATTTTCACTATGATTGGAGGTAAATTGAAAAATGAAAAATCATAATTTTGTGAGGGAGTAATTATCCATACACAGAAATAATATGTTTGATATCCATTAAATGTAGGTATATGTAAGTGTTGGTAAAAAATTAGCATAAAAATGTAACATCCCAATTAAATAAAGAATAATACATTTTCATATTTAATAATATTTGTGAATTAAATATTAATTTTACATTAAAGGTGTTGCTATGTACGATAGCTTACCCGATATTCAATAACGATTTTCATTGAAACCTTATATTGCACACTAAAAATATAATAATATTATTTTAAATGGTTTTTAACATGTAGTCGTTGTATTGGAGGGAATTAATATAAATAACTAAAATATTATTATATATGTTTTTTTATTTTTTATTACATTTATCCAATAAATGATAAAGGCTTAAAATAAGAAAAGAATTCAATTTTAGGCATAGATACTCTAATATTCACTACAAGGTCGATTTATCACATTTTTATGGAGAACCATTTTTAAAAATATTATTGGTCACTCTTATAAATTCTATTGGACCAAATTAAATCCTTATTTATAATCATGACATCAAAATTTACTTTATGTTTGTTTTTGTTATTTTTCCAATAATGATTGTTTTTATTGAATAGCTGAAAAATGTTGTATTTTAATTCAAAACCTATTTTTTAATATAATTTTTTAAATTATTAGATTATCTTTTGAATTTGTTTTAAAGAGAAATTAGAATATATTTTTAACATTTAATCCAATGGTGGTCTTTGGAATTAAATTCACATTGAAATTGGACTCAGAAAAGGGTCAATCTATTGATACATATTGTTTCTAAAAAACACGCTATTTGCTTTGACAACGGGAATTAATTATTAAATTAATTAATGAAACATATATGTTTTTAATTTTTTAAAATAGACATCATTTTTGAATTCGGAATATAAAATATAGCTTAGGGTGAATTTTTTCTATTTTTCTGAAAAACATTAATTTTTGATGAATAATGAAACCACTGAGTGGTAGTTAAAAAAGTGATTTTTTGGTTAAATGAAAATTTACAACATATGTGAATTGAATATAAAAAATCTTACATACATGGTTGTCATTATTTTGTAAAATTTGGTTAAATGGGATGAAAATAATTTTTTGGTGAATAGTAATGTTTATGTTTCATTAATCGCGATTAAAGGTACTTAGTGTAATTGAAGGTAAATATAATGTTATAATAATATTTAATCACCTTGAAACGTGTATTAAACTTGTTGGATGAGTCATGGAAGACCATTACAATCCATGGGTCAACATGGGGACCCCATGGAGCCACATGGGTAAGATAATGACATTAATACCTTTTATTTAAAGTAAAAAATAAAAATATTACAAACATGTATTGTTTTACTAAAACAATTTTTAAATGGGGTTATATAATTGATATATTTGAATATAAATATTCATTGAAAATATAAAAATATTTCCTGAAACCTGGTAATTGTTTTATAATTTTTAGACATCAAATAAATAAAATTATTTATGACACAATAATGATGCAGTGTTTACGTCATTAATGAATGATTTAAACAAATAAGAAGATAATGTTTAAAATAATATCAAAAACTTTTCCAATTCTTATTGGATGATTTTATTTAGAACATGGGACACCATATCTTCGAATTTAATAATTTTGGGACCTTTTGAAACCGAAAAGCATTATATAATAAAATAATAGTTTCATGCTTTCAAAAAGAGCCCCTCCTCTGCATTATAAAAAGACACAACTTACTACAAATTTCTCAAACATATCAAGCCCTTTGGCTCGTCCAACCTATACTAAAATAAGCACCCAATATCCCTCTATTAATCCTAGAAGCCTTACCTTATGCAGAAATCTCTTCAAGAAACCCTTTTGGTTCAAACCAATGAGAGTTACCCGATTAAATGGTAATGTCTTCTCTTATTTTTTTTTATTCTCAAACCCCCTAAACTATTTTCATTCCTTTATTTTGTACAACACCAGTATCTTCAATATACTAGGATTTTTTTATGAAAATTATTTGAGTTAATATTACACACACCACCCTCTAATGGTTAAAAAACCTAATGTTTCTGTGGATGGCTAATTTCTACCTCACGAAACGATGATTGTTTAATATTCTCTTAACACCTTTCATGGTGTCCATTAAGATTTCACTGTATTTATATACGATATATATTATGTTTATTTTTTCCTTATTATTTGGTATTTTTCTTTTATGGACTACCATTATGGTTTTCATAATGGATAAACGTGATAATTTCATTTTAGGAAGTGCGGACTACCGCCCCTCAAAGTGATTTGAATCGTTAATGCCTTATGTGGGAGGTATAAAGGATGAAGATAATAATATTATATATGATATTATACTAGAATTATAATGTACCTTAATATAATTATGATTTAATTCCCTTAAATACTAAATATAAATGAAAGTAGCATTCATGCCTACGTACGGCTTACCATCTCTATGAACGATGCATTTCATTTCATACCTCTAAATGTTATGTATTATTATAAATACATGTATATGCTGGATATATATGATATCCAAATCATGAATATCATTCTGGATATAATGAACCTTTGACCACACGAACATCATGTAATTGTAAGAAGAGCATTTTTGACTTATGTTCAAAAAATAGAAAAAATGACCGTTACTAATTTAAATGATAACATAATGTCTATACCATGTTAATAAGTGATATAAAAAGTATAATAATCTTGAAAAAGCGGTTTTAAGACAGTTTAAATTATTTTATTTTATTATTCAAGAGATTAAAGAGTGATCAAGTCAAGTCGGACATGAGGTAAGGGAGTTCGTCTCAATCTTTTTTCATTGAGGAATATTTTGTTATAATTAAAGACTTCCTTTTATAGTTTGTATAAACACCGTTGACTATTCAAAGGGAATATTTTTCTATTAAGAATTTTAAAAAACGACAAAAAGGTATTTTTCTTTTAACGGAAGCGGTGACAATGACCTTTTCCGCTACCGCGAGTATTATTTGATCACAGGCTTCCTCAACAAGTCGTAATGTTTTTCAAAGAAAATAAATAAGATATACACTTTTATCTATGTTGGAATTGAAAATGGATTTGATTATGGATTTTTTATGAAAATTTATTTTAGTGAAATATTTTTATTGAAATGTGGAAATGTTTTCTTTACATTATATTTGTTTTATGTCTTATGATTTTATAATGGTATATGGACATTTGAAAGGTGTTTACATGATAAAACAAGTGATGGGTGGTGTCGTTAATACCAGGATGGGTGGTTACATTATAACATCCAATGCATTGGGTATGGAAGTGGACTGTATGGATATTCCATTTAGTGATATGTGTGGAAGTCAACCTTATGGTTATTCCATTTAATTATTTTTATGTCCCAAGTTACATTTATATGTTATGTGTTCTTTATATGGGTTTTATGGTAATATTTTGGTTACAAAAGGGTATGTAATGATCTTTTATTCAGTGAAGAGTATTTACTACCTCATAAAGGTGAAAATTAATACTAATGTTAATGTATTCATGGTTTACTTGTAGTTTTGAAAAACTAATAGTTTTCATTCTTTGTGTATCCCTTACTGAGCTTTGTATGATCATCCGAGGTTTTTGAAATTTTTTTCACATGACATAATGTGGAATAGGGTCAAGGATGGGATTAAGGAAAATTCATGTTGTCTTAAACATGTAACTAGACATCACTCTTTTTTTCCAGTGTTCATGTTTTAAAAAAAATGGAAACTGTGTAGAAGTGTATACATTGTAATCTTTTGAGATGTAATAGTTATGTACTAATTCTATAGAACTCCAAACCTAAAAAGATTCTCAATGTGAATTATTCATTTAATTCAATAAAAATTAAGGTCTAAGGCTGGGTCATTATATTTGGTATCAAATGGAGGTTTAGACAACATTAGGAGTTATAAAATTGTTAAATTCATGTACTTAAATGAATTTATGGTTTGATTGAAATGATATAGCTTTTAAATATTACCATGTTGCTTCGCCTATGATATTTTTGTGTTCGGAATGGTTTTCCATAGTGGAAAAAATGAAGATATTTTGGGACGACATCAGGAGGAATACAAACTTCCAAATCCCCAACCTGAGATGGTCGGAATCCAAAATGAACAGTTTTTTACAGTGATGGCACAGTTGACTCAGGCTATAAATGGTGGTGGTATCCATGCATGAGATCAGCTAGATCAACCACAAAAGAACATGTCAGTGGTGGAACATTTCATCAGGAAACATCCCCCATCATTCAGAGGATCATCTGACCCTGTGGTGGCAGAAGGGTGGATTATAGAACTGGAGAATATTTTGGATGTCATGGGGTGTTCAGAACATCAAAAGGTTAGTCTTTATGTTTACCGTTTTTAAGGTGAAGCTAATCAGTGGTGGTCGGTGGTAAAAAAATATCAGGGATATTGATGAGATTTATGATCTTCACTGGGATGAATTCAAAGGTATGTTTCTTGAGAAACATTTTCCTAAGGTGGTTCATCTTAGGATGGAAACAAAATCCTAGATTTGAGGCTGGAGGATGACTCAGTGGCTGCTTATGAAGCAAAGATCACTCGACTCACATTGTATGCTCAAAATTTCATACGATATCTTGATAGTAAAATAAACCATTTTTACTCAAGGTTAAAGTCAAATTATCTGAGGAATATAGGTTCTCATGTGTTCAAAAGTTAAAAAAAACTTGTTCTATGTGCAGAGAATGTGGAAATGGAGTTTTCTGATGACCAGGTGTTCTTTGAAAAACAACAGAATAAGAGGTCCAGTTGGTAGGAAAAGGGAAATAATTCATCAAATAAACTTGGAGGTAAGAATAAAAAATATCCATCCTATGAGAATTGTGGTAAAATGCATCCTAGAGAATGTTTATCCATGTCTATAAAGTGCTTTCAGTGTTGTAAGTCTAGTCATTTTTCTCGTAACTATAAGGAAGATGATCAAGTAGGCAATGAAAATCCAGCGGTAAGATGTCTTAAGTGTAATGAAATGGGTCATTATGAAAATGAGTGTCTAAAGAAGAACTAAACTGATGGAAAGAAACTAGACTAAAAACATAAAGGGGTGGGGAAATCCTTTGAAACTACTTCAGTAGATGTTGGGCCATCGAATGAATTAGTATCAGGTACACTGTTTGTTTGCTCATATAATGCCAATGTATTGTTTGATTTAGGTTTTACACATTCTTTCATTTCTGAGAAGTTTTCTAGTAAATTGGGAATTCCATCTCAAGATATGAATCCTGAACATATGGTAAAAACACCTGGAGGAATAGTTGAGACAAAATGAAATTATAAGAACCTTATTATCCTTGTGTGCGGAAAGAATCTACCTACAAACCTTATTTTTTTTCCTCTAGTAGAGTTTGATGCTATTTTGGGCATGGATTGGATTTCTGTTTATCATGCTAAGATTTACTGTATAGCTAAAGTGGTTTATTTCTAAAAATATTTTCAGTTTGGGTACAAGAATGAACCCTTGATTTTGATAACATATCAGGAAGTTGAGAAACTAGTAAAATATGGAAATTAATGTTACCTTGAACATATTGTTGAAAAAAAGGAACTGTTCAGATTAATGATGTTCCGGTGGTAAATGGGTATCTTGAAGGTTTTCCGGATGAGTTGCCTGGTATTATTCATGTTCGGGAAGTTGAATTTACTATTGACTTAGTTCTAGATTCTAATCCAATTTCAAAACCCCCTTATCGAATGGCTCAATTTGAACTTTTACAGTTAAAGAAGCAGTTGCAAGATTTATTAGATAAAGGTTTAATTCGACCTATTGCATCACCATGGGGTTCTATTGTCTTGTTTGTTAAAAAGAAAGATGGTTCAATGAGACATCACATTGATTATAGATCATCGAATAACATCAATATTAAGAACCAGTGTCATTTGCCTCATATTAATGATTTCTTTGATCAGCTCCAAGGAGATCATAATTTTTCGAAGATTGAATTGAGGTTGGGGTACCATCAGTTGAATGTAAAATAAGCATACATTCCAAAGACTGTGTTTTGTACAAGATATGGCCTTTATAAATTTGTAGTTATGCCTTTTGGGTTAACTAATTCACCTGCTTTATTCATGGATCTAATTAATAGAATTTTCCTTGAGTTCTGGGATAAGTTTTTGGTTGTGTTCATTGATGATATTTTGGTGTTTTCTAAAAGTAAAGAAGATCATGAAAGTCATTTAAGGGTTATCTTCGAAACCTTAAATGAAAATAAACTGTATGGAAAATTCAGAAAGTGTGAGTTTTGGTTACAACAAATTCCTTTCCTTGGTCACGTTGTTTCAAAAATTGGCTTAACTGTTGATCCTGCTAAAACAAAAGTTGTTGAAGAATGGCCAAGACCGACAAATATAACCGAGATCAATAGTTTTCATGGTTTTGTAGGTTATTACTGGAGGTTTGTTGAAACTTTTTCACGGTTATCTAGTCCAATGACTAAGTTAACTTGAAAAGGTGTTAAGTTCATCTGGACAATAGTATGTGATGATTGTTTTCAAGAATTGAAAAGAAGATTGGTGGATGCTCAAGTTTTGGCACTTCCTTACAAAAATGGTGAGTTTGTTGTCTACAATTATTCTTCTTTGAACAGACTTGGTTGTGTCCTTTTGTGGAATGATCAGGTAATTTCATATGTTTCACGTAAGTTGAAAACTCATGAGTTAAATTACCCTACACATGATTTGGAATTAGCTGCTGTTGTTTTTCTCTAAAAATGTAGAGGCATCATTTATATCGAGTAATGTTTGAAATATATACAGATCAAAAAAGTTTAAATTATATATTCACTCAGAAAGAATTGAACATAAGGCATAGGAGATGGATGGAATTAATCAAGGATTACTATTGTAAAATTCATTACCATCCAGGAAAAGAAAATAAAGTGGCTGATGCTTTGAGTCGAAAAAATAATGCTTCATTAACCATGCTACATTTGGATCGAGATCCTTTGGTTATTGATTTGATGAACTTTGGCGTAGAAGTTCTTGGTGCAAGAACTTCTTCGGTTTTGTTTCAGGTGTCAGTTAGATCATCTCTATCAGACATAATTAAGAAAGTGCAGAGGAAAGACAGTGGGTGGCAGAAAAGGTAGAGCTGGTTCAGAAGGGTATGTTTCCTGAATTTTACATTGATAATGGTTGTGTTTTGAGGTTTGGGAAGATATTATTTGTGCATTGTGATTCACAGTTGAAGAATGAGTTGTTATGTGAGGCTCATAGTTCCCCATTTTTAGTTCATCCTGGAAGAACAAAGATGTACAGAGATCTATGGGAGTATTACTGGTGGGATGGAATGAAAAGGGATATTGTTGATTTTACTGTGAAGTGTTTGACTTGTCATCATGTTAAATCATAGCGGAAATTACCGAAAGGGATGTTTCATTCATTACCTGTTCTAGAGTGGAAATGGTAAAATATATCCATGGTCTTCATTGTGGGATTACCAAAGCCATATCGAGGTAATAATAAAATCAAGGTTATTGTTGACCGATTGACTAAAACTGCTCATTTCCTTCCTAGTCAAGATTCATTATCTCTAGATAAAATTTCTCGATTTTATATTAAAGAAATATTCAGGTTACATGTTTATCCCCTCTACATTGTATTTGATCATGATCCCAGGATTACTTCTAACTTTAGGAATGGCCATCAAAAGTCGTTCGTTACTGAAATAAATTTTAGAAAAACATTTCATCAGCAATCAGAATGGTAGTCAGAACGAACAATTCAGACCATGGAGGATATGTTACCTGCCTGCACAATAGATTACCAAGGAATTTGGGACCAACATCTTTCTTTGGTTGAATTTTCTTATAACAACTGTTTTCATTCCAATACACAGATGGCTCCATTTAAATCATTATATGGTAAATGGTGTTGAACTCCAGGATTTTGGGATGACGTAGGGGAAATGAAGCTGATGGGACTAGAATTGGTAGAAAAGATGGTAGAAAAAGTTCAGTTGATTCAGAAGAACATGAGAACGGCTCAGAGTAGGAAAAAAAGTTTTGCGGATAACCGGAGGAAGGATCTATCTTTCGAGGTAGGTGATCATGTTTTTCTCAAAGTATCTCCATGGAAAAGTGTGATGAGTTTTGGCAAGAATGAAAAGTTGAGTCAGAGGTTCATTGGACCATATGAAATCCTGGAGAAAGTTGGATCAGTTGAATACAGAGTGTAATTACCTCCAGGTTTTTCCTAGGTACACAATTTTTTTCATGTTTCTATGTTGAGAAAGTATATGCTAGATCCATCTCATGTTTTGAGCCCAGAGGTAGTTTAGTTGGAAGAGAATCTCTTTTATGAAGAACAACCAGTCCATATTCTTGATCATAGAGAGAACATGTTGTAGAATATGGTAATTCATCAGGTGAAGGCTTTATGGAAAAACCATATGGTTGAAGAGGCAACATGGGAATCAGAAAATGCTATGATGGATAAATACCCCCACTTATTTTGATAGGTGAATAAAATTGTGTGGATGCAATTCCCAAAAGGGGGGAAGGATGTAACATCCCAGGTAAATAAAGAATAAGACATTTTCATATTTATAAATATTTGTGAATTAAATATTAATTTTACTTTAAATGGGTAGGTATGTTTGATAGCGTGCTCGATATGCAACAACGAGTTTCTTTGAATTCTTACGCTGCACAATAAAAATATAATAATATTATTTTAAATGGTAGTTAAAACATAGCCATTGTATTGGAGGGAATGAATAGAAATAAATAAAATATTATTATATATGTTTTTCTAATGTTTTATCATTTATCCAATAAAAGATAAAGGCCTAAAATAAAAAAAAATTCAATTTTAGGCATAGATACTCTAATATTCACTAAAAGCTCGATTTATCACCATTTGAGGGAGAAACCTCTTTAAAAATAGTTTTCTTAACTCTTATACATTCCATTGGACCAAAAAAATCCTTCTTTAGAATCAGGACATCAAAATTTACTGTGTGTATATTTTTGAAATTTTTCCGATAAAGTTTGTTTTTACTGAATTAGTGAAAAATGTTGTATTTTAATTCAAAAACTATTTTTAATCTAATATATTTATATGATTATATTATATTTTGAACTGGTTTTAAATTTAAATGGGAATATATTTTTACCATTTAATCCAATGGTGTACTTTGGAATTAATTTCACTTTTAAATTGGACCTAAACAAGTGTCAATCTTTTGATATATATTATTTCTAAAAAAACACCCTATTGGTTTTGACAACATGAATTAATTATTAAATTAATTAATTCAACTAATATGATTTGAATTATGTAAAATAGACATCATTTCTGAATTCATAATATCAAATATATCTTAGGGTGATTTATTGGTATTTTTATGAAAAACGTCGATTTTTATGAATAGTGAAACCACTAAGTGGTAGTTAAAAAACTGATTTTTCGATTAAAGGAAAATTTTCCACTTCTATAAATTGAATTTCAAAAATATGATATACATAGATTTCATTAGTAAGTAAAATGTTGTTAAATGGGATGAAAATAATTTTTTGGTGAATAGTAACTTTTATGTTTTATTAATAGTGATTAAAGGTAATTGGTGTAATTTAAGATAAATATATTGTTATAATAATATAAAATCACCATTACATGAGACCTACACTTATCAGATGATTCATGGCCGACCATGACAATCCATGGGTCAACTTGGGGACCCCATGGAGCCATTAGGGTAAGATAATGACATTAATATCTTTTATTTATAGTAAACATAAAAATATCACAAACATGTATTGTTTTACTAAAACAATTTTTAAATGGGGTTATTTAATTGATTTATTTGACTATAAATATTAATTAGAAAGCTAAAAATATTTCCTAAAACATGGTAGTTTTTTATAATTTTTAGACAGAAAATAAATAATATTATTTATGACACAATAATGATGTAGTGTTTACATCATTAATGAATTATTTAAATAAATATGAAGATAATGTTTAAAATAAAATCCAACACTTTCACAATTCTTATTGGATGATTTTATTTCGAAAATGGTCCACCTTATATTTGACTTTATCAATTTTTGGACCTTTAGAAACTGAAAATCATTATATAATAAAATAATAGTTTGATGCTTTCCAAAAGAGCCCCTCCTCTCCATTATAAAAAGCCCCCACTTCTTACCCATTTCTCACACATCTCAAGCCCTTCGGCTCAACAAAAATATATTCAAATAAGCTACCAATATCCCTATATTCACCCTGGAATCCTTAACATAGGCATAAATTTCTTAAAGAAAACCTTTTGGTTCAAACCAAAGGGAGTGACCCAATTTAAAGGCAATGCCTTCTCTTATGTTCTTTTGTTTTATTTTGCTTCTCCAACCTCCTAAACTCTTTTTATTCTTTTATTTTGTAACAACAACAATATCATAAATACACTAGGATGTTGTTATGAGATGTATTGGAGCTACACTTACACACACCTTTGTCTAATCGTTAATGAACATACTATTTCTGTGGATGGAAAATTACGGCCTCACGAAATGATGATTGTTCAATCTTCTATTAACTCATTTAATGGTGGCCATTAAGATATAACTTTATTTATATTTTATATATATTATATTTATCTTTTCCTTATGCTTCTTAATATTTCATTTATGGAATACCATTATGGTTTCCATAATGGATAAACGTGATAATTTCATTTTAGGAAGTGCGGACTACTGCCGCCTGAAAATGATTTGAATCATTAATTCCATATGTGGGACTATAAAGTATGGATTTAATTATATTATATATTATATTATAATAGAATTATAATGTACCTTTATAACATTTCTATTTTATTCCATTATATAATAAATAGAAATGAATGTAGCGTCCATGCGTACGTACGGCTTACCGTCTCCATGAAAGGTGCATTTCATTTATTACCTATAAATGTAATTTACTTTTATAAATACATGTATATGATGGATATATAAGATATATATGATATCCAAATAATAAATATCATTCTGGATATAATGAACCATTGACCACATGAACAAAATGTAATTGTAAGAAGTCCATTTTTCACTTAAGTACAAAAAATCGTCAAAACGAACATTACTAACTTAAATGATTAAAAAATGTTTATAACATGTCAATAAGTTATAAAAAAGGAATAATAAATTTGAAAAATTTTATTTAAAAAGTAGAAATTTACTTTAGTTTATTATTCAGGAGATTAAAGAGCGATCGAGTCAAGTCGGACATGAGGTAAGGGACTTCGTCTCAATCTGCTTTCATTGAGGCATATTTTGTTCTAATACAAGACTTTATTTTATACGCTGTATAAAAACCCTTGAATTTTCAAATGTAATATTTTTCTACGAAGTGTTTTACTAAATTAAAAAAAAGGAATGTTTCTTTTAACGTAAGTAGTGACAATGTCCTTTTTCGCTGCCGCGAGTATTATTTGATCTTTGGCTTCCTCAACAAGCTATAATGTTTTTAAAAGAAAATAAATACCATATACTCTTTTATGTATTTTCGTATTGAAAATGGTTTTGATAATGGATTTGTTATGTAAATTTATTTAAGTGATATATTGTAAATTAAATGTAGAAATGTTTTCCTTGCATTGTATTTGTTTTCTGTCTTATGATTTTATAATGGTACTTGGACATTTGATGGGTGGTTACGTGATAAACTAAATGATGGGTGGAGCCGTGAATACTAGGAAGGGTGGTTATGTTATAACCTCCAATGAATTGGGTATTGAAGTCGGCCATATGGCAATTCCATTTAGTGATATATGTGGAAGTCGATCATATGATTATTTCATTTATGTATGTTTATGTCCCATGTTACCTTTATATGTTATGTGTTCTTTATATGGGTTTTATGGTAATATTTTGGTTACAAAAGGGTATGTAATGATCTTTTATTCAGTTGAGAGTATTTAAAACTTCATAAAGTTGAAAAGTATTACTTTTTTTAATGTATTCATCATTTACTTGTTGTTTTGAAAAACTAACAGTCTTCATTCCTTGTATATCCCTTTCTGAGTTTTTTCTGCTAATCTCATGTTTTTTAAATGTTTTCCACATGACATAATTTGTATCAGGGTCAAAGATGGGATCAAAGAAAAATAATGTTGTCTTAAATATAGAACTAGACAATACACTTCTTTTCAAGAGTTCATGTTTTGTAAAAAAAATGGAAACTGTGTAGTGGTGTCTACTTTGTAATCTTTTGAGATGTAATTGTTATGTCCTAATTCTCCAAAACTCTAATCCTGAAAAGATCCTCAATGTGAATTATTCATTTAATTCAATATTAAGTAAGGTTTAAGGCCGGGTCCTTATAAAAAATCCTTTTATATTGAGGATACATGTGTTTTCACACAATAATACATGAAAACTTTGTAGTGGTGTAGGAGGAAAATAAAGGAAAATAGATTGAAAGAATATGTTACCTATAAATCAAGTAACTCCATTTGGATTGTCCCATAAGATTTTCTTGTGAGGATTTTTGCATAATGGTAGGATTATACATCAAATGGGGGTGGGTGGAAGGCTAATTAAGAACGTATTTTTTGTACATAACAGTTTCTATAGGTGTATGTAATGGGTAGAGCTGGTGGCCTTTTATTATGGAGAGGGAGTAACAGTCTTGTAAATATTTGTAGGGGGAATTCCGCCCACTTTATTCATGTTTCATGTGGATCTAATAAATAACCAGGTTTGGATAAATATATGATAGGGTATAAATATTTCCATCCAATTGGTGTTGGACTTGTTTCTAGGTGATTTGGGCCCCCAATGTTACGGTTTTGTCCAAACTAAATCATAATTTTCCATTAACTACTATGATTAATTTTAATCACTTTTACTTAATTTTTTTTCAAAAACAATTTCTTCCAAATTATACATTATAAACTAATATTATTGAAAATATAGAATCCATTTTTCTAAATTTTAATAACATAAGTGTTAGTAATTAATTCAAAAATAATCTCGATGTCGGGATGACACTGCAGGGGATTTATAGTAAAAACGATGAAAAGATTTTAAGTCTTTATGTTCAATCTAAATGTGGAAATGGTTCAAGTGAGAAAAATTTGAGTATTTGATGGAAATATTATTTAAATAAAAATTTAAATAAAATTAAAATATACTTTATCCATATAAATAATTTAAATTAAAAATTAGTTTTGAATTAAAAACCGTTATGTTTTACAATTCATCCAAAAAATACTGTTTCCCAAAAAAATCCAAAATATCACCCTAGGTTAATTTTGAAATTTTATATTAAAAAATGAGGTTTATTTTATCAATTTTTGAAGTTTAAATTTTTATCAAGTTAATTTTATTATAAGTAAATGAAACAAAATTTTTAGATGTATAAGGCCTTTACCAAAAACCCTATATTTTATTATCAAATTTTATTATTTATATAAAAATATTTTGAACAATATTTGAATAGTAGATAAGAAAATTCATAAAACTATATTTAATAATATGGTTAGAATTGTCTTTATTAAATATTTAAAATAATAAAAAGAGGTGTTCCTTAGAAAATCAATATATCATGTATCGTATGCCGAATTTGTGTTGTGTATATCATACTCCAAGTAAGTTTTACATTTAATGTATGACATGTCGGTATTGCATGTAAATTTATTCATTTACATTTTTTATATAATGATTTAAATGAATATTTTAATTTATTTGAAAAAAAAATTCATAAAAACTCATGGTGTGACCTAAAAAGTTCTTTGAATATATGCTTATGTGAATATTTCTTCTAGATTCAAAGCATTGTGAGGTTTAAGATCTCACCGATACAGTTACACACAAAAATTTAAATTATACTCATGTGATATTATACATGAAACATAGTGTGAAAGTGTTATTCAAGATAACATAGTATCATATAAGTGTATCATCATGTGATCTATTTATGTGAAGCTTGTTCACATGAAGGGGATCGATGTTATTTGTGATATCATGCAAATAATTGAAGGAATGTGAGAAGATGATATTCATTAATTATTTTTTCATAATATACTTTACAAAGATGCAATGAGATCCTCTGTGTGTTACATGAAATCGAAAATGGTACAGTGTTTTGTATATTGTTATGCGATATAGAAGAGGCTTCTATTTAAATTTATAATGACAATGAAAAAACTACATACATTATTGGGAGAGATAAGAATAGAGTTTATACTTCCTCAGTGGTAGTATGTCAAGAAGAATTTACCATTGAATTTTATTTCATAAATATAATAGACCATTAATATTCTAATGTACGTTCATGTGGGATTGATGAGCAGGTCATGCACGAAATTATATTTCCATAAAAATTAATCTCTCCTATACATGGATAAATGACAAACAATTTCTAGTTGTTTAATTATAAAAAATACTATTAGTATTATTTTTTGAGCTGATGAAATATATTTTATTAAATTGAGGTAGAATTAAACTTCTAGTGTGTTTAAAAATAATACATTTTTTATTATATTATTAATGTGAGCTAATGTAGAATTGATATATTCCACTCATTCATAAAATTAGACTGATCTAACATGCATATAGTATTCTCTATTACAATAGATAGTAGTCGAATAAATTTAGTTGAAGCGAGTAAGTGAGGAATCAGTTTATTTTTGTGGCCTAAAGTGGAAGATAAGTATTTTGTTGCAGTTGAAGCTTGATGTTCTTGTGGCCATTCTAATGGTATTAGTTTTTTGTTTTTGAAAACTGGTTGAATACATGTTCAAATAACATTTTTTGTATATAGTATAAAGGAAAATAGTTAGATACTATTATAATTTAGGAAGTGGTTCATACCTAACCAACATGGTTTCAATGTGATACCTGACCAACCCACTTATAACTATTGATTGATTTATAGTGGAAAATCTATTTCTCAAATCATTTCAAACACAACAATGTTTTATTCACCCACATTAGGGATAAACCTTATAAAAATACTATGTGATTAACTTATTTTCTTTTTTTCATACATGTGGTATACTTGTATTTTGTTCCTAAGTACTATATATTTGTCTTAACTAGTGAATGAACAAGTTGGTGTCCTAGAACCAACTGTTTGTACTTTGATTACATGATTATTTGATATATTAAATAATAAATTATGAACCTTATTACATATTCTACATTATTCTACATGACCATAATTTAATAATGTCCATGATTATTTTTGACATTGATAAGGTCATTGTAGTGACTCGTTATGTTGCGAAAAAAGTAGTGATATGACAATATCCTTAATATAGTAATGTTGCTGGATAACATGCTATGATGGGACATGTAGAATATAGGCTACTATGTGTGAGATCTCATAAGAAGATGAGACTTCTTATCATGAAATTTGTACTTAGTAATCTCCAAGATAAGAGATTTTGAGAACAGGCCTACTGGTAAAAATTATGTATCTTTTTATCTCATCAGATATTACTATATATCGATATTCGTAATAGTTCATAGAAATTACAACTGCCATTAATGAAAGTCACTACTCACGCACATATATTTGATGATGTGATCTATCATGCCATATGTTGGAAGGATGTATGGTATGTTTTGGGAATCACAAATGACATGTTATTGATGTATAATTCAAGAAATATTTTATATCTTCCATATTAATATAAATTTATATCTCCTCCCCTTTATAGAAATAGAATCTTCTCCCAAAATGCTATGGCAATTGTGTAAATATGAGTGTTTTTTCCATAGTTAAAGAATGATGTATCAAGAATATAGGATGATGACACCACCATGAAACCTACTTGGTGAGATTATGTGACAGTAAGATTTTATTACATACTGATCATTCATATGTGGTTTTTATAATTGTGACTTTATGTTCATTCTATTGGGTTCTTAGACTCACTATTGGGATATACTCTCAGAATTTTGGGATGTATGCCTAATGCTAAGGAGAAAAAATCTTAGATGGCCACACACTATGTTTATCTCGTGGTCTCAATTGTATTCTATTGGATTTTAATTAATGGAATAAATTTTATTCTCAAGACTATGACATAATTTAATTTAATTTATGTTGATCACATAAATTGAATAAATATTTATTCTCTAGACTGTGAAAAAACTTTATTAATTTATTTTGTTTTGTATTTAAAAAACATTTATTCAATATATTGGGAAGAAAATATTTATTTATGAGAATAAAATATTTATTCGGGTGTTAAATAAATACAAGAAGAGTTCTAATAGACAAATATAGTGTCTGGTGATAAAATAATTTTTTATGTGTTGGAAAATATTATTTCTCCAATTTGTTGAATTTTTAGAACCAAAAATAAATAAAACTTTTATTATTATTATTATTATACGGAATGGGATTTCATTAATGTATATAAGTATTTTTTATGGTAGTGAAAAAAAAAATTTGTAACAAAAAACCCTACTCAATAAAATATAAGGCTATATTTATTGTGTAATTCATTAGAAACCAAATAAATGTTTTAGAATAAGGAATGGCTTCACACAAAATAATTCTCTCTCGACTAATCCTCATCTTTCCCTCCAAATAATGAGAAATCCAAGGGATAATTTTATCAATTCTGAAGAATGATCGATCAATTTGAAACAATGAAGGACATTCAATTATTCTTGCTAGCTCCTGGAGAATGAGTGGTGTTGCTCTAAGACCATTGGATCTTATGTGGATAACCTCTATAGGGATTCTACCCTTGAATCCTCACAAACACAATGATAGAAATCTAGAAGGGCTATTTTGGATGATAAAAAATCATCAATGAAGAATGTTCCTAAGACTAGGTATTTATTTGTTCAAATATTAAATAAATTAATTATAAATTTAACATTCATGGTATTCACTCTTAGTTTTGGGAAATAATTATTAAATTAAATTTTAATATCTCACCCACCACAGCACGCTTCCGCTACTCCTAAAACCGATAAGTGGCATCCAAGTTATCACATTTAAATTTACAATTATTCATTTGATTGTTGATTTATGTGATATTCTGGTTAGGTGTTATTTTATGTTATTATTTTTTAATATGATTTGAATGAACATTTCATCAAAATATTAATCATGATTTTTCAGTGTTTCATTTTAATAATGGTTTAAGAACAAATGATGATTGACCAAAGATTCCATTGGGAAGTGCCAAATCATTTTCTAATAAAACTAGATGACATGGCATGTGTCCGGAGGACATGACATATTCCAATTAACATTGTATTTAGATGCACAAAGTTATTTTTTACAAATAGTTCTTTTACTACACACCACTTGTTCAGTGGGCCAACCTGGCACAAGGAAAAAAATATAGGTTATAAAATTTGTATGTACACTCCCTGTAGTTTGACCAAGTCAAAATACCAAAGCTCTAGTCGTGTGACATAGATATACGTAAACTGAGGTACATTGCATGTATCTTCTTGTACATGCTATGTAGTCTCCCATTAGTGAAAAATTAAAATTATAATATATTTGAAATTTTATAATTTCGACAATATTTTTTTGATTACCTCACCATTGTGTGTTAGAAAATTTAACGATGGTCTTAAAAAGATTCAATTCCAAATTATTTTATTTTGTAATAAATAAGTCATCATTGGTTATGTGATTTATTTTCCATGAATTCCATTAATGATGTGTATATCTAAATAACATTAGATTATTATTTTAATGAAAAAGGAATTAATTAATATATTAATGCACAAAAATTTATCTTCAATAATAAAAGGAATGAATAATGAAAATAATTCTAAACATTTACATTTACATGTTAATTGCATGTGTGACTTTTCATGATCATAATAGAGACCTATGTATGTGTTGGAATTTATTAAATTAAATTTCATAAATGGGTTTACAATTATTTAATATTAAATTAAAATATGGTATGTGGTTCATCCCCCTCCCCCCCCCCCCCTCCATTATTATGTGGGACCAGCATGCCCAAGGATATTTATGTAATTTTCTTTAAACAATCATTTGGTTCACATATCCTACATGTGAGGTATAAAATATTTTTATATAGTGGTGCATCCCAAGCCATTTGGGGATGGTTCAAGACTGAAAAATAATGTCATCAACTAGGTGATACATTGGAGGGAATATAGAATGTTGTAGCTCATTCCATGTCCCGCATAAGTAGTTATTTCCCCTAGGTCGTAGGTTGATTTAATGCCCAAACATTAAATAAACCATTAGATAATCTCATTATTAGGTATTTAATTAATTATTTATTTTGATTCTAATTTATTAAAAATATATTTATGTAAGAAAATGATAATATAAATGAATTAATTAATATTACATGATGGAATTTAAATGAAATGTATTATGCATAAATATTTTATCCAAACATGGTTAATTAATTATGTAAACATCTACATAAATATTATCAAGGAATTTAAAGGATAAAATAAGATAATTTTTTTTTCCTAATAGTATGAATTCCTTAAATCTAATATTATGTCACACTAAGACATTCGATACATAATTAGAAACAAAATTAAATAGTTTTATGGTCTTGACCAACACTTATTGGTAATCTTACTTTTATAAGGGTAATTATTATTAAGGTTTCATTTTGACTAACAATTTTACATATCGAAGAGTCTCCCCTTATAGTCATGGTGTAATTTAGATGCATGTGATGAGAGAATCCAAGTCATGATTTCTTAATTGGGGAGTCAACTAAATGGATCAAGCAGATGCAATCTTAATATTTGAAAAGATGTGCCTAACTAAATACCATTAAAATTGCATGAAAAACCCTTTTGGATGATATAAAAAGGGTAATATATATCCATTCAAATATAATTTCCTAGATACTAGAAATTCAAAATTAAATAGTTAGGGCTATTGGGACATGATAAAATAGTGTTATATTTAATAAAAATAATTAATTTATTATTTCATCCAATATCTATAATCATGAAAAGAACAAATAATATTATCATTTTAATTGTATAGTAATATTAGTATCACTTCATCCACACTATCCTTATTATCAATATTGGATAAAGATAATATTCTTACTATAAGTATCATATAGTAGTAGTTTATAATACTTTAAGTTGTTCTACAACAATAATGGTAATCTTACAAGTTATAATCCTCAATGAATGATCTGTCTACTCAAGTGGTGAGTAATGAAGAGTTCCTAGTCTAAAAAAAATATTTGAACAACTTGGTTGATGTTAATTATTTCATTTTTCATATATCTCTGGTGAACTCAAGAAGTCTCATAAAATCAAGGATGTTTATAGATTTCTGGAGCACTATTGTGGCTTTTACCAGGTTATAGCTATACAGTAATGGTTTGAGATTTACATTGAACTCTTTTAGTGTTATCATGGAGAAGGTTCTCCAGATATGCCTTTCACAGTCAAGCACATTGTCTATGTTGAGAACCTAGAGGTTCTAGTGTATAAACGGCTCGAAGAACTCGACACCAATCCCATTTTGTAATCACTCCCTTAGAGCCTCTCAAGTTTTTTTTGTTAATTTTAATATAAAAAACATTGAGAATCCTTTTCTGGATCGTCTTATACCCCTTCACTAAATAGATAATGATATGACACAATAAAATACTTCTATACATATGGTGAAAAAAAGGAAATTGAAAGAAAATATATTTAATCCCAAATCATCTACATGCCCTTCCAAGAAGGACAATATCAAAGGGGATGCAATGGAAAATGATTCTATCTATTTATCATGTGGAAAGAATGTCCATAGAGAGAAAATTTTCACACAACTAAAGAATAAAGTGGAAACACAAAGTGTTTTGTTCATCAATTGAAATAATCTATTTCTAAAAAATGGGTATTAGATACAGCTTTGGGTACTCACATATGTATTCAAATACATGATCCATATGGGTTTAAAAAAATTGAATGATGGAAGGTATATCTATGAGAATCCAATAATGATAAACATGTTGTTATAGCAGTAATGGCCTAAAACCCCACATTGCTAAATATAATGATATTGGTTTTAAAGGGTTGTTATTATGGGCATTCAGTTTTGAAAAACATTATTTCTATATCCAGACTATATACTAATTGATTCATTTTCAAAATTTGGAAATAAATGTTTCTAATTTTATAATGATAAAATTTTTATGGTAAGGAACATTTACATAAATGTATTTACATGTTGGATTACATGAACCAAGTAATGGTAATCGATAATGACGTTTCATAACATGACTCGTACCACAAAAAAAACTGTATCGCCTCCTAGGTCATGTAAATGAAAAAATCATGACAAAATTACATCAAGAAAGATATTTGTATTCTTTCAAACTAAATCCACATGGTTTATGTCATGCATGTTTACTAGGAAAAGTGACTAAAGTACCATTTATTGGTAATGGAGAAAGTACTAAAGATCTTCTTGAATTAGTTTATACTGAGGTGTTTGGACCATTTATGGTTAATGAAATGGGTGAGTACTCTTACAACATTTCTTTTTCAGATGATTTAAGTTGATATGTAAATATTTACATAATAACCTATAATTTGGATTATTTTGATATATTCATGGTATACAAGAATGATGTTGATAACTATATTGGTAGGAAGATAGAGAAACTCTATTCTGATCGAGGTGGATAATATCTTAATCAATACTTCATCGATTATTTATGGGAGTTTAAGATTGTACCCCAATTTAATACTCCTCACATGCCTCAGTTGAATGGTGTAAGTGAAAGGAGGAAACTCACCTTCATGGTCATAGAGAGATCAATGATGAGTCATGGAAGTATTTCATTATCTATTTGAGGATATGTGTTACAAATAGTGGAAAAAAAAAGAAAACAAAGTACCAACTAAATCTAAAAATGGTATTCTATAATAAATTGGTAGTTGAAGAAAACCCATGTTATCGAATTTAGATGTGTGGGGAAACAAAGTGTTTGTTAATTCCTCTTCAGGTAACAAACATAAACCCCAAGAAACAACATATACCTTTATTAGATACCACAGAGAAATAATGGGATATAACTGATATGACCCCTCATAAAAAGAGGTTATAGTAGAAATACAATCCTTATTCCTAGAGATTGAGCACATATCCAAAAGAGATATTGGGAGTGGGGTAAAATTTGATGATGTCAAGGATCATGGAACACAAGAGTTGGTACTAGATCATATTACAAAAATCCATGTGGAAGAAGACATTGTTCTAGTGATATTATAATTGAGTAGAAGTATAAGATAAGTTAGAGAACCAGAACATTGTGATTTTATAGTTACTGAGGTAGGTGAATCATTATTAGATGAATGTATTTATCCTCTACCTACAAATAAGTGGTATGTGACACATATTCTTCTATGTGGAATGGTTTCATGAAATAGGAATGGGATTCTGTGGGCCAAAATAATGCCTATATTTTTGTAGATCCTCCATTGGATGTTATGACTATTGGTTTCAAATGTTTTCTCAAGAAGATACCAAACATAGATAGACAAGGTAGTGCCTATAAGTCATGACTGGTTGGAAAAGGTTTAAAAACATCAATGTATTGAAAATGATGAAACATTTTTATTATTTTCATTGAATAAATCTATCATAAATTGAATTTCCATTAGATCTTACCATGAATATGGTATTTAGAAAATTGAAGTCAAAAATTCCTTCTTTAATGGGAACCTTTTGGAAGATGTCTACATGGCACTACCTAAAGGGCTTATGAATCCAAATGATTCCAAAAATATGTGAAATTTGAAAAAAAAATTCCATTAATTGATTAAAGAATGAATCTAGGTCATGGATCATTCATTTTGATGAAGCCATAACAGAATATGGTTTTGTATAGAACAAATTCCTACCATTATTCTACAAATGGTTTAGTATGAGTTGAGTCATTTTATTAATAGTATATGTTGATGACATTATAATTTTTTTAAATGAAATACTAGTCCTACAATCTATTAGGTCATGGTTGAATAAATGTTTTTCCCTAAAAGACATGGGTGAGTCAGCATGAACTCTTGGCATCAAGATCCATCATGATAGATCAAATAGGTTGCTCATACAAATTCAAAGTATATACATTGACATGATACTGAAGAGATTAAATATGGAACGACCTAAGAGGTTATTGTTCCTAGTGTCACATTGAATTCATATTTCAAATAAAATGTGTCCTCAGACCAATGCAGAATTAAATAATATGAAAAGGATTCTATATGCATCCGAAATTGTGTAAGTCATGTATGATATGATATTTAATAGAATGGATGTCACCTATAAAATAAGTGCAGCAAGAAAATATCAAGTTGATCCATGTGTCCATAATTTGATGGAATTGAATACTATCATTAAGAATATGAGCCATACTAATGAAATATTTCGAGTTTATGGAGGGGATGAGGAACATGTCATCAGATGATATGGAGATGCTTCTTTGCAGACTGATGATGATGACATGAAATCACAAATAGGATATATCTTCATTGTAAATAGAGGTGTTGTGAGATGGAAGAACTCAAAGAAAGCTATGGTTATAGATTCTAAAATAGTGTCCAACTGTTTTGAATCTTCTTAGGAAGCTAAAGAAGAAGTTTGGATGTTCAATGTCATCCAATAGATTGATCTGGTAATTAGTTGTAAAGATTTCATCACACTCTTTTGTGATAATATTTCAGCGGTGGCTCTCACAAAAGAGAGAAGGTCACATCAACATAATAATAACATACATTGGAAGTATCATATCTTTTTTTATTTCTTCCATAGTGGTGAAGCTACAGTAAGTTGTATTTCCAGGGAAGAAAATATAGAGGACCACATGAATATAGCCTTAACTTAGTATAAACATTATTATCATGTGAGGTCTAACAAACTAGAAGTCACGTGTAGTTGGATCTGGTCCCTATGGGATTTTTTTAGAGTTGGTGTCCTAGAACCCACTATTTATATTTTTATTACATGAATATTTGATGTATTAAATATTATACTAAACATCTTATTGCATATTTTTTATTTTTCATCATGATCATAATGTAATAATGTCCTAGAGTATTTTTAGCATTGATATGGTCATAGCAGTTCCTTGA
This sequence comes from Viscum album, assembly GCA_963277665.1. Lineage (NCBI taxonomy): Eukaryota > Viridiplantae > Streptophyta > Magnoliopsida > Santalales > Viscaceae > Viscum > Viscum album. The sequence continues at coordinate 1,448,736,036 of OY728130.1, forward strand.
TAGGATCAGAACCATGATGTTATATAACTATATTCTTATTATAGTTCTATTTTTTGATAACATACTATGATGAGATACATATTATATAGACCATCAGGTATGAGTACTCATTAGACGATGAGACTTCTTATACGGATGATCACACTTGGTAATTTCCAAGATGGGAGATTATGAGAATAGACCCGCTGGTATGAATTCATCATGTTTGGGGGTAATCTGATATTCATATCTATGGGAATGTGTAATGGTCCATGGACATTAAAATTATCAAGAATTCATGTCATGACTTTCACACATAGTTTTTTCATATAAAAATAGTCACACCATATGTTTGAAGGAAGTAGGGTATGTTGGGTGTGTCATGAATGACATGTTATTGAGGGATAATTCAAAAAGGATTTCTCCCATCATTTTTTTTGAATTTCATATCTGGACCCTTTGATTTAAAGAGAATAGTATTCCAAAATTAAATAGCCATGGTGTAATTATGAGTTTATTTCCGGTAGTCAATGAATGATTTGTCAAGAATATAGGTTGATGACAATGTCATGCTTTTTGGTTGATGAGATTATGTTAAAATGTTGTTTATTATACATTTATTGTTCATACGTAGTTTTCTTCATTGTGACATTATGTTCATTCTCATGGGTTCCTTAACCCATTTCTAGGTTATAATATTGGAATTTAGGCATGCCTGCCTAATAGAAACAATAAATTATCCAAGAGGGTCACACAATAAATATTTCTGATGGCCTTGAGGAAATTATATATGAATATAATAAGTGGAATAAATATTAATCCCATGATTGAGGAATTTTTTTATATTGATCATATAAATTAAATAAATATCTATTCACCAGATTGTGAATAAAAAATATTTAATTATATATTTGAATATTTAATAAATATTTATTTACTAGTCTGTGTGTAAGATATTTATTTATTAGAAAAAAAATATTTATTCTAATATACAACAAATACAGGAGGATTTCAAATGGTCCAAGTCCATGTTCAGAGATAAAATAATTATTTACAATTCGGTAAAAATTATTTATCCATTTTTCACAAATTTTATTACTACAAAATACTAATATTGCTATTATTATTTTATGGAATGAGATTACATTTATAGTTATAATTAAATTTAATGGATGTTATGAAATTAAAATATATAAATGAAATCCTATCCCAATAATTAGATGGATGAATCTATTTTATAATTCATTTTAAACCAATACCAAGTCAGGGAATAGAGAAAAATTGTGCACAATAAATTCGTTCGCATCTAATCCTTTTCTCTTCCTCACAAGAATGAGAACACCATGAGAGAATTTCATCAAGACCAATGAGTGATTGGATAAGAATGAATAATGAAGGACTTTTGATTCGCTACTCTAGTACCTTGAAAATTTGTGGCGTTTCTCGGAGACCATTGGATCACATGTGGATCTCTGTTAGAGGGATTCAACTCTTGGATCCTCACAAGCGCAACAAAGAAAAACCCAAAGGTCAATTTTGGATGATTAAATATAATCAATGAAGAATGTTTCTAAAAAATGGTATTTATTTCATCAGATATTAAATATAATATTTATAAATTTGATCTTCCAGATCGCATCTCTTGGATTCAAGAAATGATTATTAAAACAAATTTTAATATTTCACCCACCACTGCATGATTTCTCGACACATGGAACCAATAGTTATGTGGTTCAAATATAATAGGGGATAAAAGTGAATGAAAATAAATCATTGAAATAGATGTACACTGATTCACCCAAATTTAGTGTACCTGCATGATCAAGTGGGAACTTCAATTAGAATTATAGAAAATATTACACATCAAATTTTGATCTACTATATAATCCCAGTTGTTTGTATTATATATTTGGGAAGTAAAGATCTAAATTTGAATAAGTAATAGAGTTAAAAAATATATAAAATTCAGTTCTAATTTATGTTAATTCCACTATGGAAGTTTCTATAAAATCTATAAAGAACATAATTAATATAGTTGTCAAAAATCATGGAATGTGTTTGAAAAAGAAAGTGGGTACACCAAAAACTGATTTTTTCCCATAGTAGTAGTCTATTATCATTGTCTATTAAATAATTTGATAATGAATCTTTTGATTATTCTAGTTCATGCATTGATTAAGAATATTTTATTGAATCAGTCTTTTTTTTAATCAGAAATTCATTATTATTTAAAGAATGTTCCAACTGAGGTTTCCACTTACATATATTATTTTATCAATGAACTATATGATTAAAATACAAAACATGTAAAGGATGTAAAGGTTATAGATAAATCCATGGAAAAGAATTTTCAAACTTACAAACTACTCACAAAACATATATAATCCAAATAATAAACCTTATCACTTGGCAATGAACAACTATTCTATGTAGATAATGACTTGTTAAGAAATGTGTGCGAGAATGTTGTGACTGAGATGGTACTTATGGGGATTATTTATACACATGAAGACCATCATTAATATACAATGAATATTATGGAATTATTGTTCAAAATCAAAGAAATGTTTGATAGATTAATCCCAGCTGAAGTATCATTGTAATAAAAGTTTCACATTGGTTGATGATAAATTATAAAGAACTATTTATAAAAATGATGTGACCAAGAATGTTTATATTGAAGTGATTATTTCACTATAGAAACAATGAAAAAATTTTATAATTGAAAAATAATATCATCTAGATGTTAGGTGAAATATAATTATATAGTTGAACAATTCTCCACTATAGGTAAGTAAAATACATTATTATAAAGTTAAAAAAATGAAGATTTTGTGGAAAGAAAAATTAAATTTTTTTAGGATGAGAAAAATTTCCACACCGTGATGTTCCATGAAGTTAAATTAAATTTGAAAAATCTAAATGAAACACCATTGAAGACATCCCTGATGGAATGTGAAGATATGGTCAAGTCACATGAAGACTAGAAGAACTATATAAATATGAAATGAATAGAGTTGGAGGAGAAGTTCATAAATATGATGAAACCCAATGATGAATCATTAAAAAATTATGATATTAGAAGGCTTCCATTACTAATTATAAAAAGGTTCTTACTTAGGAAAATACACATTCATGTGGCAATAAGATCTTTAGATTTCTTAATAATAAATCAGTTTCAAGATCATTGAAATAGGAAAACCTTAATCTAGAAATTTTAATTTGAACTAATATTGATTCATCTCTAAGTAAAGAATCCATAATGAATTAAGGTTATATATGGGTATATAAGGATAGTGGTAAATCCACTATATCATAAAAGGTTGGTGGGAAAAAAAGTGGGAATTATTTTTCCCTATAAGAATCTTAGATGATGATTCATATTATCCATAAGAGGTTTGATATCGATGCTAGTAATATTGTATCACAGAATATAAAGTCAATATATGGAGGAAATTTTGGTGTTGTTGGAAATTGTAGAATTTGGCCATTGATAGTTGGAATATTTTTTCAATTCATTATAATTAAGGACAACCAAAATTAATGTAATGAAGAACTATTTTGAAGGTAAATATTATATAATTAAATAAAAATTCAATGTTGAAGAAGAATGTTTCTATCAATAGTATATTTGAGTCTCCTGAAGACTTCTATGATTATTGTAAGATAATTGGTCATAGTAATGTTGAGTTCTCTTATGTAACAACTATGAAATATACATATGCTGATATTAATAAAAGACCACAGAAAATACTGAGGTAAATAAAGAAGATGAAAATTTATCCATGAGTTTAAAGAAAATAATATAGTTATGAAAAATGTTATGAAATCTTCACCCCAGAAGAATGATGAAATAAATTTCACACCTAATAAAAGTATCTTTGACTATAGTAGAATACAAAAAATAATGAATCATTACAAACATCCTATAAACACCAATTCTAGTGGTTGTAAGGAAAAAAATAAAATAAAACAAATCTCCTAAAAAATAATTTGGTCAATTTGGAGCATGAAATTCAAGATGTGAAACTATAATTTCATGAGAGGTTTTCTAAGAGGGATAACATTATCTTCAATTTATATTTTTATGGAAGGTGTTGAATTTTTGTGTATATTATTTTTAAATGTATGGTAGGGTTTTTAGACAAATATTACTAGTGAAGAAAAATGAAAATCACTTGGGGATTATTATGATTAAAAGTATATTGTGAAGAAGGATTTTACACAAAAGATATGGTTTGTATATATTCTATTATATTGATTAGTCATGTGGACATAGCCACTAGAATTATGTATGAATATTGAGAAGGAATAGAATAATTCATGTGAACTACTCAATAATGTGAAGAAAATTTTTCTATATTAGCTGAAAGTTATATTATTTAAGAATCCCATGATACATTTAAATGGTAAAATCTAAAATATGAAATAAGGAACAAACATGAAGGGTTTTTATAAATTTTATGCTAAAATGAATGGAATTTCTGAGATGAGAAATAAATATCATTCTAGATTATCTAACTGAAAATCCATGTATATCCTCTATATTCCCATGAATAATTTGTTTTTGTTTCTATTATATATTGAATTTAATATGACCAATATATTTAGGGGGAGTCATAAAGATATAAGTGTTTTGAAAACATTATATAGCATCCACAAGGCTATATGTCAAGACAATCCTTCAAAAAGATTTGGAACAAGACCAAAAACTGCCAAACCCTTCCTTCTTCAAGTTGAAGGAGATATACTGAAAATCGATTTCCACCCTCAATAGGCCCCAGATTAGTGACTATCACCAAGGGTATAGACTCTCAAGTAAAAAATGGAACATATTACCCTTTTTATTTTATAAGATCAAGAGAGAACACGGTAAATCCCAAATAAGTCTAAAAACTGAAACTAAAAGTAATGAAAAAACCCATTCCTATATTCATGTTCAAAATATAATGATACAAGATCCATGAAAATTATGATGAAAATTAATGAAGGAAAAAAAAGCATCAACAACCACTCTTGAAGCCTGAGCTATTAAGGACTGGCATGATTCTAAAAGTCCTCATCGAATCCTCAAAGCAGTTTTATATAATTATAGTGAGTATAAAGGTATACTAAGTATGGAGAAAAAAATATATCATGCAGATGTGGGTAGAAATTCTAATGCCCTATGAAAAATAGAGATAACCAAAGAACCTAGTAAGGAAACTATCCAACCAGCCTCACCAAGGCACACTCCCCAGATAACACATTTCTGTTAATGTAATAATAATAGAACATCGATATATAGGTACCCTACACCACTTTCCAACTTGTTACTTAGGACATCCTATGCATCAGACCTCCCCAAAAAATCAACTTTAGTCCCATTACCACCTTCAAAACAACCTTCTAGGCTATCACAGCCATGCATTCCACCCGCAGACACATGATCCACCCTAACCACACACATCCCCACCTGCGGACACCTAGGTCACAACAACCAATACCATGCCCAAAAAAACATGGGCCTCATCCCAATGACACTTGGGAAACAAACCTACCCACACACACCTGGAACATCCACCAAAACACACCCTACCAAAATAGTCTTGGGGCATAATAAACATTAGGCCATCATAGCTAGCACGAAGAGTCTTACTCTACCTATTAGAGGGAGAAAAAAGTAGCTAATAACCAGACATTCATATAAATGTTAGAAAAAACACCCTCCGCCATTAAATAGGGGTGTTCGACATGAAGTGTTCACCATTAGTGGGGTGTGTATAAGAAACAAAAGAACTAAATATTATACTTATAGGTAATCACACAATCATCCCAAACAAGGGGTTCTAAAATAGAAAACCATCCCATACACATCGACTCTCATTGTTATCCTTACATGCACAAAAATGCAACAGCCACAACCATTACACAACGCATTCTTAGAAAAAATCACCCATTCTACATATTCCCATTATCATGTTCAAGTGATTCATTTGAAAATAATTCTCCACCACCAAGCCACTAATTGGACTAACCATAAGTCAAAACAACACTAGACAGATGATGAAAATGGCCAAGAAGCAATTTAAGAATTCACACATTGTTCTCTAGTAAAGTCACAACAACCAAAGGGATCCATGAGATCACATGATTTACAAGAACCAAACCATGCCCCAACATATGGCCCCACATAGCCTCAGATCCCTAAACAAACTACTAAACAACATGAGATCACATCCCCATCAACATCACCCCACAAGCATCAAAGAGATCAACTGTGTATACCACTAGAAGAATGAAAAAATGTTTTTAGATTTATCCATAATGATTTATCAATTCCATCATTTCTGTTTGGTTAGCAGGGGTTATCACACATGGATTATTATTTATCAGGCATCCATTTTATCATCCATGTATACGTGATTAACTAGTTTCAATGTTACATCCATTAAATCACTAGATTATCCAGAAAACAGAGGTTTATTAGTGTGCTAGAATAGACCTAAAATGAGAACTATTTTTAGTGGGCATATGCCCGTACAATTAACAACAAGTAAAAATTATGATAAAATAATACAAAAACACAATAATCAATCACACACAATAATTCTATAAAAGTTCATTTATTATCTTCATTAAGGTTTGGTTACATCCATGTATCGAAGGAAACATTATAACACCGACCTCATATGATTTATATTAATGAGATATAAAGGATAAATCCTACTTGGATGATCAAGGATCGATCTTTTATACTCACATCAATATATTAGGATGCACGATATTCCATAAAGGAAAACATGAGGGCTGCAAGGATGAGTGGGAAGTGCTCTAGCAAGGGCACACAATTCTTCTTTTGAGTAATTCTCTAGTCATGTATAGAGATGATGAAAGAAAAAAAAAGGAAGAGAGGATCTCGGCATAAGAAAGGTCCAGATCCTAAAATCAGGGAGAGGATTTTGATGTACTTGAAGTCAGATCATGGCCTGACCACACAGTTGGTCAGTTTTACACATATGTATTAATTTTTATTTAATAATTCTCTACATATATGGTGGATATAATATTTGTGATTTTATAGATATCTTCTAAAAATAGAAAAACCCACATAACAGGGGAAAAGTTGGAAACCATGGGGAAGGGTGCGACACCAATGAAAAAAGAAACATGTTTTGGTAACTAAAGGGTTTCCCGACTCATGGGGATTTAAATAAACTTTTACTGGAATTAAATGTCTTTGAAAATTGTATTAAAACACTTTTAACTCAAAATATATGTTACTAGGGTGGAACTAGAAAAAACTCAAGAAATAGGGAAAAATATTTGTAAAGGGTGGGGTAACATTTGGTGAGACACCATGACGGTCCGTCCATAACAGTGACCCTAGTTTGCTGAGACATTGTAAGAGGGGCCACCATTTCATTGTGCGACTATGATGGTTCCATGGGCACAGTACCACCATTTCGGTGGAGCCATTTGGTTGAACAATTTGGTAGAACTGACTTTTTTGGAAAAATCATAGGCATGAAACCCCGTGACCCACAAGAACACTACCAACACAATATTTTTAAAATCCTAAGGGCTCAGGAAAACTGATTAATTACATGATATAACTCTCAAACTGTTCTCATCCCCAATAATTCAATAGTATAACCAATGAAAAGAGGTGGGTTTAAAAACCCACCCCATAACATACCACTTAGGGAAAAAATAACCATGAGTTGTTCGAAATCTGGAAAAATATTTAATATCTAGGTACACCAATCCCTCATATATCTCCTAAAAAACTAAAATTACACTACCACTCTTCTCCCCATAGTGACCACCCATACATATAATGGTCACACTGTCCACACTCACGGATTAGGGAGTCTCTTTTCCTATTTCAAGATATATTCTTATTTGGGTGACACTGACTCGTCCACACTGTTTTAATAAAATCAACCATTACGTGTCAGGATTAGGGATCCATCCTCCCCTTCCAATAGTCTAGACCTTTCACATGATTTTGGAGAACATAGAATATAGCCCATCCCATGGTTAATTAGGTCAACCATTACATCAAAATCATGTAAAAAATAAACAAAAAACTAAACTAAAAATAGCTCTGGGTACTAGGCATGCATTGGTGCCTCATATTCACATGTACTCTCCTCAAGGCCACCATACCTCCACAACACACAAACCAATGAAAAATTTATACCATTTAGAACCATTAAATCACAATCATTTATCCTCACTGGTCGCTCTACGAATGTTGCATCATCCTTGATATCCCATTATCCAGAGGCAAGGATGTGTGAATCATCATGTAGATACCAATGGATTTGAGACACATGGAAGATGGTGTGGCCTTCTGTAGTAATGAGGGTATTGCCAACTCATATGCCACTTTTCAAACTCACCGCATCACCTCAATGGGTCTAATGAACCTAGGATAAAGCTTACTCCATATACAAAACCTCCACTACTTGCACCGAGGGGTGTCCTTTAAGATACATGCCCCCAAACTATAACTCCATGGTTCTCCTCCTATGATCATCATATGAATTCATCCGGTCCTCAGAATTCATTATATCACTAACATGATAAACTTTCTCCATCCTAATCTACATTAGCTCTTGGCCATGAAGAACTGCCTCCCCATCCTCGATCCAATATACGGTTGATTAATATGGCCTCCTATAACATGATTCAAAAGTATCCATGACAATGGTAGTGTGGTAGATATTGTTTTAGGAAAACACTACCAGAGTCAATTCTCTCACCCAAGATACCCTGAAGTCCAAAACACATTCTTTTAGTATATCCTCCAATGTTTTTATGGTCCGCTATGCATGCCCATCTATCGGGGGTGGAAAGTGGTGATAAGGAATTGTTGGGTTCCAAATGAATGATGCAATACCTTCCTGAAACATTAGGTAAACCGTGCATCCCAATCGGATAATATGTACATTCAAAATGCATGAAACTGTACCACCTCACCCATGTACCTTTGTGATAAGGCATCCACTGCACTTGACTCATTTATTACTAGGAAGTGTACTGATTTCGTCACATGGTATACCACTACCTAGATAACATCACAATATCCTTGTAGCTTTGGTAGTCAAATGATGAAATCCATTTGAATGTTGTCCCTCTTACACTGTGTGACATCTAATTAATATAATAAACCTTATGGGATGTGGCATTCAACCTTCACCCCATGATATATTAGGCACCATGCCACAAACTCCACCACATCCCACTTCACCTCAAGCCACAAAAACAATTCCCTCATGCCTCAATACATTTTTGAATCTTTTGGGTGTACCACTATGGGGGAATTATAGAACTCATGGAGAAGTAACTCATGCATAGTCAATGGGAAAAACAACTTTTTTATGAAAAGCATCTGGATTTGACCGTCTTCCGACCATCCTTCCAGAGTATTGACCAGGATAACACAATCACGCATCAGATAATCCTCTATGTTCCCCCACTATGACTCATCCACCTACTATACCAAGGAAGACTATACTATCATCTGGAACATGCATCCTCTACCATCCTCTACTCTCATGCTCAGATGTAAACCATCCAACTCATCCATTGCTTTCCATGCATATACTGACTCTCACACCACATCCTTATGTGACATCCTACTCAAATAATCATACACCATGTTCTCCATTCATTAAGAATATGATATCTCAAAGTCGAAGTCATGATGAAACTCCATCCTCCTTCACTACCATAAGTTTAGGTCTTGTTGTGAGAAAACATATCTCATGCTCTTGTTATCCGTGAAGACAAAAAAGTGTTCCCTACTAAGGAATTATTCAAAAATTTCAATGTGAACACAACCATGGTAAGCCCCATGACATGGGTGACATTGTTACGTTCATGGGGACAAAACTACATGGAACCATAAGAGATCACACCCCATTACTGCATTAGCACACATCCCAGTACTAGCTTGTAAGCATAAAAAAACATATCGAATGTTTCCCCTTCTTCTGGAAGCCCAGCACTGGGGCACCGACCAGCTTCACCTTCTGATAATTTATAGTCACCTGGGACTACTCGCTACAAACCAAAGACTAGTCTTTCCTATTCAATGTCCTCAAATGCATTGCATCTCTATAGAATTCAAAAATAATTCTCCAGTAGTATCCTACCAATACCAAGGAACAATGAACCCCTTCCATGTTTTTGGGGCTTCACATGAATCCACCGTTTCGAAATTGGATGGTTCCACTTATATTCCATTTCAGGACAAAATATTTCCAAGGAAGTGTACCTCTTGTGTCTAGAACAAGTAGTTGGACAACTTCCAGTAGAGCTGCTAGTGTCAGAGGACATCCAAAACCATCTTCATATGCTTGGCATGATCCTCCTTTGATCATGATTAGAACAAGATGTCATCATTTAACACGACTTTGAACTGGTCCAGATATTCACGGGAGGCGGTGTTCATGAGCATCATGAACAAGGCTGGTGTGTTTGTAACACCGAACATTATGGCCATTAACTCAACGTTCCCATATAGGCACATGAATGCAGTCTTCGAAATTTCATCCCCATTCCCCATCAACTAGTGATATCTCGACTGTAGGTTTATCTTAAAAAACCAACATTCTCCAAAAAACATGTCAAAAAGGTCATCAATCCTTCGGAGGGGTAATGGTTTGAGAACATTACCAAATTCAGCCTTTGGAAGTCTATGCTCAGCCTGAGAGCACCATCCAGCTTCTTTGTGAACAATATTGGATCAATAATGGTTACCCGTTCAGTTGGATAAAACCCGTATTCATCATGTCATCAACTAGGATCTGCAACTCCCACAAATCAGAAGGTGCAATCTGATAGAGATCCATGAAAAATTGGATCGACGCTGGGTTTCTCTAGTCTATCCCAAACTAAAAAACACATTGAGGGGGTGCAGTTACAACCTATCTAGGGAATACATAGTAGAAATCACAGACGATCCCCAGGGAATCCACCATCCCTATAGTAGCTGACTCCATTGAAATCTCAGGTAACAAGGAATAAGGGGGAACCACTCACCACCTGCCCACCTAGAAACCCCACATGACAACGAAAGTTACACATTGGTCTCCCACATCGGAAAACATGACACTTCTCCCAAAATAGTTGATAAAAAATGTACAAAAAACAACCATTTTATGCCTATGATTACATTGTATGGATGCAATTGTAGTAAAAATAGATCCCCACTACACTAATGTGTCCCCAACATCAATATGAATCCTCATAAAACATCAAATGAGAAATTCTATCCTCCAACAGGCATACTCAGCACCAGGGGCATGTCGTGTCTCTCTACATCAAGGTCCAAGTCATGGGATAGACTGTGTGAAATGAATGAGTTCAAAGCTCTTGAATCAAACAACTCAAATGTAAGAGTACTGAACAAGCTAATCGTACCTCGAACAACATCCGTCCCTGGTGAAACTACTGCCTCCATGACATGCAACTATAAACAGCTAGCTCTGACACCCCTTGGGTATTAGACGCCTCCGTGACCATTCGCTGATAGAGGTCCCTGAGGAGAACACAAAGGTAGACCACCTTTTAAAATTTCTGCTCTTTGTGGAGTGAGATCTCAATGTCCTTACTGCTACTGCTACTAAAAGGGTCTGGCTGGAAAATGTTTCTATTGAGGTGGGTGCTGAGTCTTCTCACCTCCACAATACTAAACTCATTCTGGGAATGGATTTCAAATATTCCCAATGTTGCCATAGTTAAATCAGCTCTATCCAATGCTTTTGGAATAATTCTGAGGACTAGGAGATTGAAACTACAAATGTTGTGACCTACTCCCCATCGTCTGAACTCTAGATGGCCTTTATTCTAGAGGTATGCTGATAACGACCTTCACCATCGATGAGCTCAACAAGATCCATTCCCAGATAATTCCTCCCATCATGTTCATCATCTACGCCACCTCATCCTTCTTCCGAACCACCATGTATGTCATTAGAGGGATGATATTTACCACATACAAAAGGGATGGTCAGAGTACCTCCTCTAAGAATCTTGCTTGCAACTCCTCATTCGAGAAGTGGTATAGAATAAAACAAAGTAGATCCTTGAATATAATCCCCAACTCCCTCACTAGCGTAATCCCATAAATGAGAGAGATTTACTCCTTCATCTTTACATCCTTCATTGTGGAAGAGAGGAATTCATCCTGGAACTCCCTCTCGAAGTCAGTCCATGAAACATCATCTTCCTTATTATCCCCCAGATTGAGCATCAACCACTATCGCACGGCTCCCCACATATGGATCATAGGAAGAGGAACCCCGTACTCTTTCAGGGCCCTGTTCATGATTAAACATATCAATAGATCTTTGACCCATCTCTCTATCTCTATGTCCAAGATGCTACCCTCAAACTTCCCCAGGGTCTTCCGTTGAATGGAACAAAGCACCTTCTACCAATATCCATCCTCCTCCTCCTGATCATCACTCCAATGATCAGCCAAATTAGCCTCCTAGGCCTTGATCACTCACATTACTCATGAACGTCATTCGGGTTCCATAGTTTCAAGGTAAACAGGGAAATGTCAAAGCACGAGTAGTGTTTAATATCTATTTTAAATATTCATTAAAGCTGTTATTTATTTTGAAATCCCAAAACACCAAAAAACACACAAGAACACACGTCATTATGATTCATGTACCTCCCCTAGGGTCTCTACCCTACAATCAGTGTAGCCTCACATGATCTCTCATTATTCCTAGAGTCCTTGCATCACATCATAGTGGGTGGGTGCCTAAGTTATTGTTTCCTAAATGGTATTCCCTAGACTATTTCACTAACCATTATTTCCTAACATTGTTTCCCTACCATCCCATACAATCCTCACTATGCCTAACCCCAAAATCCAACCTATCTTTGAACCACCACATTTGATACCACTCTGTCATGACCCGCCTTCACCAATATGAAGAAAGAGGTAGAAAAATGGCAGACCCTTCCTTCTTTATGTTTAATAAGAGATAATGACCCCCCCCCTCCAAGTCCGAACATCAATATTCCCTAGAGTGGTGACTAGCTCCAAGGGTATAGAATCTCACTTAAAAAATTTAATCCATTTCCATTTTTATTTAATAAGATCAAAATATAAGACAATAAATCCAAAACGACACCAAAAACTGGATGAAAGTGTAATTCCAACAACCCATTCCTATATGAATGTTCAAAATAAACAGATACAAGGTATAAGAAAACACTTATGAAAATGACCAAATGAAAGAAATACAGTAAAAAAACTCCGGAACCTTGAGCTAGTAAGGTCCGACACGGTCCTCAAAGTTCTCTTAGAAACCTAAAAGAATTTTTATATATGTAGGTTGTGTATACATGTACACTCAGTAGGGAAAACCAAAATCAAATTTTTACTAGTGTGGAGGAATTCTAATGCCTCGTGGGAAATTGAGATAACCAAATCAATGAGAAAAAAATCTATCCACTCTACCTCACCATGGAACACTCCCCATATAACACATGTTGGTTAATGTAATAATAATATCATAATGATATTTGGGAACCATGAACCACTTTTTTACTAGTTATTTTGGAAATCCTACTCATCAGACCACCCCCACAAGTTCCATTTTAGACCACTGCCACCCCAACAATATCCTTGTGGTCTATCTCAACCACGCATCCCTCCAGCTGACGCCTAGGCCACAAACAACCACTACCACGCCCGAAGACACCTATGAATCATCTGAAATAATGTTAGGAAACAAAACTAACCGCACAAACCAGGGCCATCATCTACAACACACCTTTCCAGAAGATTCTTGTGACATATTAAATCTTAGTCCATTATAGCCTTCCCAACAGTCCTGGGATACCATGGAGAGGGAGAAGAAAGGAGATAATAAACATCAACACATAAGAATGTTGGGGAAAACCCCATCCCCCATAAAATGGGGGTTTTCGTCACGAAGTGATCAAAATTGGTGGGGTTCATATAAGAAACACAAGAAATAAATATTATACATATTGGCAATCAAACACACATCCCAACCTATGGTTTCTGAAATAGAAAAATATCACATACACCACCACTCTCACTATTATCCCTACATGAACAGAGACACGCCAATTAAAACAAGAACATAACCATTCATCAAAAAACCAATCCCTCACTGTACCTATTCTCATTATCATGTTAAATTTATTATGTGTAAAATAATTATCCACCAAGGGGAAACTAATATGAACAAACACAAATCAAAATAACAGTGGACAGAAGAGGAAAATGTCCTAGTAGCAATTTAAGCATTCAGACTCTATTCTCTTGTAATGTCGCAACAAAAAAAGGTATATGTGAGATCCCTCAAAATACTGGAACCAAAACAAGCCCAAAACATACATCCCCAAACGACCTAAGATCCAAAAATTGACATCTGAACTATATGAGATCCCATTCCCATCCATATCACCCCACAATCATCAATGACTGAAACCATTTATACCACTAAAATAGAGAAGGGATTTATTTATAATTATTCATCACCATTTATTAAGTACCTTCTTTCTGTTTGGTTAGTTGAGGTGATCACACAAGGATTAATATTTATTGGGAATCCATTTTATCAACCATGTTTATGTGATTATAATGTTTCCACATTATTGACATTCAATAACAAAATTTTATAGAAAATAGATGTTCATTATTGTATAATAATTGACCTCCAAAAGACACTATTTCCATTGGGAATAAGCCCATACAATTCAAATCATATAAACAAAGATAAATGAATATAGAAATATCATCATCAATCACACCCCTATATACTTTAAATTTATATTTATTATCATCTTTATGGATGGATACATCCACACCTCGAGGGAATCATTATAAAACCCACCCAACATGATGCACTGTAAAGAGAGACAAATAAAAAAAATCGCACTTAGATGATCAAGGATCTATGTTTTATCCTGAAATCCAGATCTGAGGATTCACGACTTGCAGGAATGTAAAACTCAAGGGAATTACGGTTCAGTGGGAATAGGTCCAACATAAAAACATGATTTGTCTTTGGAGAAATTCTCCAGGCATACATAAAGAAACCATGATGAAAACATAAGAGAGGATCTCAGCTTAAGAAAAGGATAGATCCTAAAATCAGGGAGATGATTTTGAAGTAATTTAGGTATTATCAAGGATTTACCACATGTTTAGGAATTTTCATATGTTGGGATTAATTGTTATTTGATAATCATCCATGGAGATATTGGAGATAACAGTAGTGAGTTTATAGATATCTTATAAATAGAGGAAAAAAACCACGTAATAGATGTGAAGTTAGAAGGTACATGGAAAGGTTCGATAACACGTAAAAAGGCCAAATATTTTTGTAACTAAAGGTTCGTCCGAATCATTGGGGTTTCAAATGTCTTTTACATTCTTTAAAGGGATTTGAATAGTTTATAAAAAAATTTAACGTCAAAAGATATGTTACTGGCCCAGAAATGGGAAAAACACATGAAATTGTGAATTTTTTTGGCCATGTGTGGGACAATGTTCAGTGAGACACCATAATGGCACCACTATAATGGTACCATCAGATCAGGGATATACTGTAACTGGTTCCACCATTTCGGTGTACGACCATAACAATGTGACTGTGATGGTGCCACTCTTTTTGTGGAACCGTTTGGTGGAACAATGTTTTTTGGAAAACTCTCGGTAAAGAAGCCACACGACCCCTAAGAACACTAAATACATTATATTTTCACAAAAGATAAAACTAGGTTATTACACTATATATCATTGAGTTATTTATATCAATTTGTGTCAAATTTTTATATTGGATATCATTATCGAAGAAATCCAATCGCGATGAATAAGATGGATGAATCTCATCTCTCTAGGGGGAAGATGAAAAACTACAAGAGATAAATATATCAAATTGTATCAAATGAATAATAAATGTTTTGGTAATGGATTGGAATTGTGATTTTGAATTTCAGAAAATTTATCATGACATTAAAGAGGTATGATTACTCTTCTATATATGAATAATAATTCTAAATCAGATGGTATGAAATTGAAAATATGATGAAAAAAAGTAAAATGGACTAATAAAAGTGATACACATTATTGAATTTGAATTTTTAAATTTATTTGCTGAGATGAATCTAAAACATTAATTGAAAATCATTTAAACAACCCCTGGAGTAATATTTTAGAATTGGTATCAGGTTTTGGGAAATTTTCTGATAGCTTTGTTGTCCAAGTTGATCACTCCTATTTTCTAGATCGATTTATCACAAAAAGACATAGATATGATTAATTGATGATTCATTTCATTAAGAAAAGTGATTCCATCCCTCTCTCAAGAAAAACAAATTGAATTTCACTTATGTATATATTTTTTTGAAATGATGACATATAAGGGGAGAATAAGAAAAATTCAATTGCTAAATACAATGATGACTTGGATTCATTCCAATAATTATATATTTTTTTATATATGGGAGAACGAAACATTGAAATTGGAAGTGAAATGGCTATTAAAAATGAATCCATAAGAATAGATTAATGAACAAAAATTTATTGATGTAATTATTGTGTTGTATTCGTTTTCAATGTGTTTGTTTGTGGAAAATTCAATGTGATAGTAACTGATGTATGAAGCTTATAACATAGAATTATTCTTGATAATTATTCATATATTGGTAAGAATGATTTAATTTGAAGAGATGGGTTAAATAAAGAAACATTATCATTTATTACTATAGAGTTGCTCTTCATGTCCAAAACATGTGGTGAGTTGTATTAAAAGAAAAATATGTCCTACCAAGAAGAACACCGTAGGATCTAGGTGGATAACTTGTTAGGTGGGAAATAGTATTATCCGTAGAAATTCATCCAACCTTGTAGAAAAAGGCATTCATATTGCTTCAATAGATAGGCACTAGAGATCAAAAAGGATCCACCATTCAGGGAGGTATAATGATGATGAAGAATGTAGTGATGTGATGGTTCTAGTTTCTATTTGGGTGGGGGTATACAATTACTTGAATTTAATGAATGGAGGGAACATATTTTTTCAAAATGTATCACATGACCTAATTTCAAATCAATGTGGGACTAAAAAAATTAATCTACTATTTATACATCATTAAAAATAGGAAAATAACTTTCCACAACTGATTTGGTAAATGGGGATTTTTTTATCATGAATCATGATTGTCTTCTACCTTGATCCATTGGAAATCTTCTTTCCTCGGTTTGCGTCATGCCATTTCATCTGAATTATCTTGACAAGCATTTGAGGTGTGTATGATTGTCTGAAAGATTTTGAGATGGTTTAATTCACATATAACTTCAATTTCATGTTTAAATGTTATTTAAATCAAGGTTAAGATATAATGTTCTCAAAAGTAGCTTATTTCTTATCTGGAGAAGGTGATTTGTCATTGTAGATAGATCTGTGAACCGATGAAGTTCACTAGAAGTGATTTCATGAATACAGTCATGGTTGGTGGATTGTTTTTATATAAATATCTCTAAGGTGATAATTTGAATGTATAGTTTTAATGGGTATTTTGAGAGTCCATGAAAAAGTATATCTAAGGAAGTTGTCTGATTTCATTATAAAAATATATGCATAATCCTATTGTGTTTCAAACATCAGGATTTCATGGTGCATCATCTGTTCTCCAAGACAATGGTTGTTAAAATCACACACTTATCTATGTAATTTATTTTCTGAGGTAGTACTTATGTGAGGAGTATACGAGTTTTAAATCATTTTTATGTGGAGATCCTCCATATATTGTTACAAAATTAAATTTGAATTATATCCATGTGATACTATACATGAAAGATTGTGTGAAAGTATTCACATAAATATATCAATTTATGATCCTTTTATGTAATGAGGGTTCATTTGAAGATGAATAGTGTTAGTTATGATGTCATAAAAATACACAAATTAGTGTGAACATTTGATTTCTGTTAAATAATTGTTCATTAAAAAATATATATAGAGGCATGGAGCTCTAATACGGGTTTTGTGAAATAGAAACCAATATAATGGAATAGATATTGTTATGAAAAGTATGATAGGCTTATGTTTTCATTAATGAAGAAGAAGGAATCAATACATAATTATTATTGGAGATCTATGCATAGGTTTTATACATCTTTAGTTGTAGTATTTCAAGATAAAAAATATTGTGGAATTTTATTTGACAAACATAAGAGAACTGTACATATAATAATTCACATGCTTGAGGGAGTGATGAGTATTCCATCTATGAAATAATATTTCAATGAATATATAATTATCATAAGACATTAATGAATGATAGGAAATGTTCATATGATTAATGACTGAAAATTCTATTTGTAGTAATATTTTGAGAAGAAGAATTATGATTTTGTAAACTGAAGAATAATGAAACATTAATTTTGTGGAATAAAATTAATTTTTTCATTCTCATATTATTTTGAGATGAAATAGAAGTGATAAATTCTACTTATTCAGGGGAGTATACTAAAAAAGATTAAATACAGTGTCATTTATTTCATCATTGGCAGTATATGACTTTCAAAGGAAGTGAAAATTGAAGAAATAGATTATTTTAGTGGATCAAATAATAATATATGTTTTATGTTGCATTAGAAGCATTATGTTCTTGTGATCTTCCTCATTATGTCATCATTGTAGTTATGAACAATTATGGAATTCTAGTATAAATAACACTGGTTGGATTCTTGTATAAATAAAAATGGAGGGATTCCAATACAAATAGGAAAATGTTTCATACCTACTCACCGTGTTTTTAGGGTGTTACATATCCATCACACTTGAATTTCATGACTGATTTCTAGTGAAGATTCATTTTCTTGGATCATCATGAATAAAACTAGGACGTAGTCACCCACATCATGGATAAACCTTGTAAAAAAATTTGTGTTGTTATTTTTTTACTTTTTGTTTTTTATGTGGTATACTTGTGTTTATTTATAGGGAATATTTATTCATCCTAACTGGTGCAGAGGATCAAATTTAATAGAGGATAATAGTAAATGAAAACAAAATCTGTGAAACATGTGTACACTTATTCACCCTACTCATTGTAACTGTATGATCCACTAGAACCTCATCCTACAAGATATATTATGTAATAATCTATTTTCCCTAAAAGTAAATCATGATCATATTTATGTCCAAAAAATTAAACCTCCTTGGGGAAATGTTTAAATAGAATAACTATAATGTTTCAAATAATACATCCAATCATGATTCTATAAGATGAGAGAATTTTCCGATTATATTTTGTTAATGTGTTTGAACAACTTATTTTTGTTACTCAGGTTTCATAGAATGGAACTAAACATTAATGGTGATGAAACCAGATTTATATCATGTATCTACGTCTTTAATATTAACCCATTCATAAAATTATCTTGTAATCCAAATTAAAACTCATTTTCTAGAAAACATACCTCCTTAATAATAATGTGAGTTTTTCAAACATAATAATTTCCAAATCAATTCCCATTTAAAATGAAATTGTCTCTACTCAATACATCTTTCTTCCCCTTTGTATAATTTCATTAACATAGATGAGAACTGAAAACTATTTTTATTCAGATAATTTCCCTAAAAATTGTTATGATCCCCATGTATTTGGAATATTATATTCTTAATGAAATGTATCCAAATAAGCACATTAGGTTCACATTACATTATTTAAAATAAATAAGTCCTTTTTCAGTAAGCACACCTATGTATCATTATTACCTATTATAAAACCAATTAGTTGTTCAGCATAATATTCTTCTTTGATAATTTACATTTATGAAAATTATATCAATATCTGTTTTTTGTTTATGTATTTCCATTATATATCCACAAGAAGAAAGAATCATATTGGCTCATGTCTTACCAGTGAATTAAAAAACTTTCTTCATCATCTCCATCCACTTGTGTGTACCACTTATATACTAATCCTTCAATATATCAAATAACATATCTTT
Organism: Viscum album; assembly: GCA_963277665.1. Lineage (NCBI taxonomy): Eukaryota > Viridiplantae > Streptophyta > Magnoliopsida > Santalales > Viscaceae > Viscum > Viscum album. The sequence continues at coordinate 1,448,756,029 of OY728130.1, forward strand.
ATTTATAATATTTTTTTAGGAATACTCATTTTTTATTTCATATAAATATTCATTAACTTATCCACAATCCCCAAAGTCTATTTTTTAGGAATTAAATCTATCCCTTTAATTATGTCCTTCACCTATTTCACATCCTTCGCATCTTCATAAAATAATATTGGCTCAATTGGAGACAATAGTGTAGTGTGATATTTATTTTTCATCCACTGAGTTTTTTAATGTTTATTTTTATCACTAATAATATTTTACTCCTCAAAATTAGCTAATATTTTTCTATGTTGATTCAATAGATGACTTCTTTAAAAGTATTTTTTATTTACTAGAATAGCCTTTGAATCCTCTTTATATGTAATATTGTAAGAATCATACTAATTTTTATCTAGTTCCTCTTCTTTATCACTAACCAAACTCATCTCTGGAATTCCATATCTAGTTCTTGATTTTTATTCTATAATATTAACACACTAATTAATATATTAAATTTCAACCATTTTATGGGAATTTTTTATACCATAATCTTAAATAAGTATCCTTGACCAATAATTTCATATATAGAATCTATGTATTTACATTGGATTCCTTCCTAATTTCAAATGTAGAATTTTCTTCGGAAAACTCTAAAGTGTTTCAAATTAGGAATTATTCCATGCCACTTCTCATGCTAGTTCATATTCGATCCACGGATTATAAAATCTTTGTTTACATTTACACAAAAACATGAATGGATTTATTCTGATAGTGATGAGAGATTCAACTTTAAATAAGAAATGATTTGGTAATAGTGTTCACAATTTTATTTGAAATTACATACACACCCTTTTCCAACAGTATTCTTACTAATGAAAATTATTTCATTATACCATGATTTTCCATGTATCGTTCCACCTCATGAGAGGTGTACTCCCTTTCAAATTCATATTAATGATCCTTGACAGATCTTTATGTTTTGTTCTCATCTATCTTTTGAAATTACTTAATGAATTCAACCACAACTATCATGGAATACATAAAAATGATATAACCTATCCAATTATAATAAAAAAAACATGAATTATTTGTCAACACAAGTCTAAGGAACCATCATAGGATGATCCACACCATTTTCAATCAAAAAAAGTAGTTTTGAGGCCCTATTATTCTTTATATGATATGGATTTATGGTTGGCTTCCCTCTTACACATGAATCAAATTTCTTCCTATGGTCTCATTTCATATTTGTAATATCAGTTGAGAATTTCTGTTTGTATAGATTCTTAGTGATTTGTTGATTTATATACTCATTCCTTTGATAAATAACTATTTTCATCCTATATATGCATTCCTTTGAAAAAGGTTTCCATCGATTCTCCATTCCATCAATAGAGTCTCTAGTTCAACCTTTGATTTGGCGTAACTTTTAATGAAGTGTGGATTTATGTACGAAGCCACAAATTTGATTCATTCCTTCAATATTATGTCAAAGACCATATACATAATGAACTTATATTTATGCTACAGTTCATATCAAACTAGAAATTTCATTCTAGAATCCATGACATTTAATGCTTTACCATTTCTAAATTTAACTATTCCAAAAAATATGAAACACCTTATTCTATAGGAGTTTCACATTATTGGTCATATGGGAGGAGCACCCACAATGATGGATCTATGTTATTTTTTTTGTTTCATGGAAATAAATCTCTATCAAAGTGTCATTATCATTATTTATTTTATCCTTGAAATATATTAACCTTTCAGTTGATACACAAATTTGTATATCTATATTTTCTTCACCATAAGATGTGATATCTTACTCTTTTTCCTCAAAAGGATAAAATCCATTTTTAAAGGGAATATCATATGAGTGTTTCAATACCATTATATTTTTTCATTATTTTGGTAATATAAAATACATTATTACCTAAAATTCAATACATTTTTATCAATGATATAATAGTTATTAAAATATTTATAAAAGTAATTTCGTTTTTGATATATAGGTTATGGTTTTTTATTCATTTTTGAATCCTGGTAGCTTCACCAATTAAGTATCTCTAATCATTAATACGCCAAGTCATTATATGTTTAAGTAAGTTGATAAATTAGAATTTTATTAATGGAAATATATTTTCAAAACATCCTCTCCACATGTTACCAACATTAGAGTAGTATCTTGACAGTTTGGTTATACTTTGATTGTTTTTATAATAATTTATGTTTTCCTTATTCTATACTAATAATTTATGAGATTTGGATGTATCAACTTCACAATGAGCCCCACATTTCCATAATCCTAATAAATTTTTCATTTATGATCTTATCAATGATACGTTCACCTCATCATATTCTTTCCATCAACTCTATATTGATAAAATCCTTCATTGTAGTATTTTATTACAATAAAATAGATTTTCTTCATCCTCTTGTTTAATGGAAAATGATTAAAATTATTCATTAATAAATTTAATCAATTACCTCTTTCATCAAATAATGTATTATTATCATTAAAAATTTTACATATCTCAACAATTTATATCATAAAATCAATCACTTCATCTTCTATATTTTATGTTCACCCATATTCATCAACTACATCACCATCCGAGTAATTTTGGATTCATGTTTATAGACACATACTATTAAATCATTCAAAAAACATATTTCTCAATTTTTGTTATGTTGTAAGTCCAGTTATCCAGGAGAGCCAATGAGATAGACATTCCAATTGATTACTCCTTGAAATGGATCTTAATTTCCTTCTTTGGACATGTTTCATTTAGCTTTCCCATCATAACATATTTTAGTTGAACATATAGATATAAAATCCATCTCAAAGGAAAGTATTTTTATATTTATTATTCCACATAATCTTCAAAATTATTTTCCACCTACCTTTGGAATATTGCTACAATATTCCAAAACATCTCACAAATGAAATAATAGAATAGAAGATTTATTTTATTCGTTATTTTTAAAAATTGGAATATTATTTCTTTAGGTGATACAAATTCATATATTACATATATAACAATTCTTTAAACATCATAAATCTCTTGATTCTCAATGGATTTGAACACATACACATATGATGATTGTCGAAAGGTACTTTTCTGTTTCCCTCACACCATGAAAGACAATATATTTTAACTATCATTGAGAATCATATTTTTGAGATATTGTTCTTCAAGGTTTGAGGAAATTTAATTATACATGTGTGGAAGTATAGTGAGATTCATTTTTACAATTTCAAAAACCATATTTTTAAAAATAGTTAACCATATTTTTCTCATATTTTCAATGTGTTGATTGAGAATGATGTAGATATTTTCATATAAGACATCATCAGGTTTTCAAATGTTTTGTATAGTTCATGCATTTTATCTTCATTTTCCTTTCTATCCAATTCATAAATATGTATTATCATATCCTCTATATCATTTATTTATGTGAAATCACATAAATTATTGTACATTTACTTTGAAAAATATCTAAATAAGGCATTTTAAGCCTTCATATCATCATCATCAAATCCCATGTTGGTTTTATTCATGGGCATCCCTATATCATTGATGACATACTATTCCATGTAAATCATTGGTAAATGCATAATTTATGAGAGATCTTAGGTGATATCATATGTTATTAATCCTTATCGAAAATTAATATCCATCAAACATAGTAACCCCTTTTTTATTAACCATGTATTCATATCAACAACCTTCTTAGAGACAAATTTATCATGTAATAACATAGTAAATCATATTATGACATCCTATAACTTAAACAACCCATAATCACATGATTTAAAATAATTTATTTTTAATTATTCATATTAATAGGATATTTAGGGTTTAGTGTTTTAGATAATCAAGAAAAACCCTTATAAAAAATGACACATTCACACAACCAAATTTTTTTTATTAAAAAATAGGTTCATAAATTTACACTCTTGTTTCATTCAAGAAACATTTATTTATTTTAGGATGAATCACCATATAAAAAGTGTGACCATTCTCTTGTTATACCATATCCTTACATCATATAAAAATTCTAATAGGGATGAAAAAAACTCCTATTAATGGATATAATAATAAATGAAACTCCTTAGTTGAGTGGAAAACATTGAAACCCAAAAAAAGTATGTTTTCACAAATATATTTGAGAATATAAAGAAATCGTAACCATAATTAAAAATCAAACATTCATCAATAAAAACCATTCAAAACCTTATAAGACATAGAAAAACCATGATAGAATCTAGATACATCTTAGTGAATAAGGTGTTTAACTCCTACATAGAACCACTCAAAAATTATTTACCTAATCATCTATGTCATACATTTTATTTTTGAACCCTAAATCAACCCCCAATACATTATAGAGGTATATATTTGGATCAGTCACCGTAATTTATAATTCACATGTACCATATCATGAACAAAATATTTATAATATTGTACATTTTCATTATAAACCCCTAGAGAAACTTATTTGAACCCATAAGAAAATCACTATACATTTTCTTAAAGAAAATAAAGTGGGATTTACTTTCCTTTTGATAACTCGTAGAGATGAAAACATTAGATAAGAATATTAATATGATATTATTGGAAATCCCATTAAATTTTTTTGTAGAATATTGATCATTAATAAAATACTTAAAGGAATGAATGGGTATTCATATTGTAAACGTGTTAAAAATATTTTTCAATTTGGTAAAAATATTTAAAAGTTAACTGTATGAAAATGATAAAATTTTCCTCCTTAAACCCTTTGTAAATAGTTAATGATAGTAGAAAATGAATTAAAAAATAATTATAGTATATAGAATAAATGTATATAAACATTTTTAAGAACATCGATATGAAAGAGAATGATTTTAAAATGATAAATTAAAAATAATGTTTTTAAGAAAATATGTTACATTGAGTCTCACCTTGATTTATATAACCCATAAATACTCCTACATGAATATCATTATTTTCATTACACCTTATAAATTTTATGATAGGTATTTTGATAAGACTAGAGACTCTAAAATATGGGGAGAAGATTATTGAAGTTATAGGGGTAGATATTGGTACATTTAGTGTACTAAATGTGGATGAAAAATTAAATGAGGTGGCTCCCTCTTATAATTGAGAGAGTGAAACCCTGGTAAATATAAATATCGTTTAAAATAATAATTTTAATTATCAAATAATGTTTTTGTAATTTTTTCCAATTTAAAATATATTCTATGTTATGGTGAAAATAAACTCAAACCATAATATTTATCATTGTTTTTTAGAAATTTGAAATGATATCTCTTCGTTTAACCCCTCGCTCTATATCCATTTTACCTTTTGTTGTAGTGATAATAATTTACAATAGTAAATATTAATTATAAAAATTGAAATTTTTGTAATTTCTAAATTTTATAATAATTATTCCAGATATGGTATCGATTTTATAAAATTAAAATTCTTGAGGTAGAAAAAATTACATTTAATATATGTTACCAAAACGCAATGTGAAATATTTTTAGATAAATTCCTTTTTAATAATAAAAATAATATTACAATAAAAAAGGTATAATATTTATCACCATAGAATTAAATGGAATATGTTAAATCATAAAAGTATTATTGGAATTTAAAACCAATCCAAATGTTAAATTATCCTTGATAAAACATTATTAAAATAGAATAACCAAAAATAGTTTTTATTTCAAAAAAAATTATTACTTAGATTTAAAAAATGACAAGAATAAGTTTATATATTCATATTCATATTTATTAATGTTTTATATTACTTAACTAATATATATTTTGTCTAGAAAAAAGGTATAACAAACTTCTAATCCATAATTTTATCATGATGATGTCGTGAAATGATAATATTTGTAACATAATTATTTATCACTATTTATCATTAAATTAAACGTATAAAAAAATACTAAAAAGTCATAGTATGATTATTTTGACTTGATGATTTAAAAATTTACTTCCATTTTATCAATTTGGAATTAAAAAATATGAAATTTAACATTAAAATAAAACCATTTAATACATGGGAAAATATTTTTTTAATAAATATATTCATTTTTTATTGATAAATAATGTAATTTTTTTATAAAACTATAAATAAAATGAATCCAAAGATTAAATACATGTTAATTAGAACAATTAATTTATTTATAGGATTACCAATGCTACCTCATTATTCCACCAAAAATAAATTGCATCATCATAATTTTTCTCATTACACAAGAAAGTGAGGATATTTCTCCCTCATAGACATTTAAAATTATAATATTTGTTTTTCAATAATATTATATTTCCATAAAACCTTAACCATGTGAGTTAAATTAAACATCCATCCCTTATAAATATGATCTGTATTCTGAAATTTATTTTCCCCATAATAAAGAGACCCCTCCAACTGAACTACATCAAGGTCACAGAATGAGATGCATTTGGAATATATGTACTTGAAAACAAAACATGAAACACAATGTATACCAGAGTTAAAATTTTAAATAATATTACGCAAAAACAAATAATACCACATTCTCTAGAATTTTAAATGGATAAATATTACTTTTAAATTATTTTATATTCCTTCATAAATTCATAGTATGTTTATATGCAGATACATTAAGAAATGCATGCCCACCTACCTAAACCAAAATATTTTTCTTATGGTTGTAAATGATATTCTTTTACCTGTTATGTGGTTCTATCTCATAATGTTTCTCTGAAATGATATAGTACGAAACCATTTTTCAAATATTTCCACAAATGGTGTCATCTAAATATTAGAATTATAAATTTCATTATATTAAAATAATACAAATAAATAATACTAATCCCAATATCCATTATAATGTGATGGAAAATTAAAAATGATATCATCTATAGTCGAAATTTTTCTCTTCTATGATTCATTAGATTGAGGATGAAAAGATGTAATGGATTTGAATTTAGTATCCCATTTCATATGAGGTTCATTCCAAAAAATGGATGTAAATCATAGATCATTATCACATACAATAGAGAGGACTCCTTGTAATTTGTTTATATATTCATAATATAGTCTATCAAGATGATCTAATATCATTTTATCTATAATTGGCAAATAATATATTTATTCAAATGGTCAATAGTAACCCAATTTTCTTTATTAACTATATATTTCATTTTAAATCCATCCAATAAATCCATTGATATTTTCTTCCATTTATATTAAGGAACTACAAAGGAATGAAGCATCCACAATTTTTTAATTATGATTACAATTATTTGTAAGTCAAATATTTCATATTAATATTAGAAATATATTTCCTCAATCATTCCCACCAATAATATTTAGAATGATGTCTTTATATATGTAAATGTTGTCAAGTAGAAGGGAAAATAGTGATATGGGAGCTTCACTCAATAATTATTTATCAAGTAAAAATCATTTAACACACATCACTTTTTTAATCCCTATAAAATATTATTTTTCAAAATTATACTTGGGAATATTACCAATCATAACCAATTTTATTTTTTTTTGAAATACAATATCTTCCTTATAAGAAAACATAATTTTTTTTGAAAAGGATGAGTACCCTAACACCTATTCCAAAATATATGTTTTATATAAATTTATATATATTTTATTTTAACATTCATTAAATAATTATAAAATGGATCATATTCTAAACAGTGTATATTTAATCATACATTATTTTTTTAACCTAAGGCATCAACCACTGAGATTCATTTACATGAATGATAGTGGATCATCAAAAAATAACCATTTATCAATTTCAATAATCTTCTTTAACTATATAAAAGTATTTTTTAGTGAGTATATATTAAAAACACCATTACCATATTATGTTAATTTTTCAATCCCCTATCATTGATAATCCTGGGTTGGGTGTCAGTCTTAGTCTTTAATGAGTTTTGGAATTGTTTTGTAGAATTTTTGATTTAACCTAAAATTCTATAATTTTTTGTTTCATATTAAATCTAAGCTACATAATAATCTCCATACCTTTGTATTATAGACATAGATACTATAACATAGGTGTTTGAGGGAATGATTTGGTCAGTTCAACCTATTTAAACACGCTTATAGCGTTTTGGTTGTCTGTCACATAGTTCGTACGTTGAAAATGGTGGGACTACAACATGTAGAGCTAGCTAAAACATGGATCCCAAGATTATGGTTTTGATTCATATTCTATTTTGGGGGTATCTACGTCACAGTTCTCAGGTTGTGCAGTAGCCATACCAGGCATAAATTATATATGTGTGAGAATTATTGCATGGTTTTTGATGGCATTTGGACCAGTTAGAATTATAGAATTATAATATGGCTAAATCATAGTCTTCCGTGAACTGTGGAATCATCTCTTACACTATTATAGAGCCTAGTATTTTTATATTTTTTCTATGTAAGAGAGGTATGCAGTGTCGTTTTTTTACAATGTTTAAACACAAGAATTTTCATTTTATCTTCCAAACAAATCACAAGTGGCCCTAATTTACAACTTGGATTTTGAGGGCTTTGAAAAAGAATTTTTAGATCCTCCAACTGATACTATTATCGAATCATAATATTGGTTTTTGAGTTTGATCCCTCTTCAAGGTTTCCATTTTGATCTTTATTACCATCATCTTATTATTGGTTTAACCTATACTATGTGATTAATGATTATTGATAATGTTACGTGGTTTTTAATTATATCTCCCTTCAAAAACATTGTATTTTTTTATTGATACAAAGTAAATATAAAACTAATATTCTATTAAATGAGTTGAAAATGATTTGATGAATGATTTATGGTTATTTGGTTTTGGATTTAAATACATGTTTTTTGTGATTTGAGATATTTCATTATACTGAGAAAATAAGTCTTGTGATGGAAATCCTTTTGATAAAATGATTTAACCTAATTATTAGAAAATTGGTTTAAATGAAACATCATTTAAAATGAAAAAATTTGTTGAAAAAAAAAATGATTTAGTTTTGAATAATTATATGGAATGATTGGAATTGATATAGGTAATTTAAAATGTGAATAATTTTTGGATTTAAAATAAATATTTTCTCCAATGATTTTTTATTTATCTATTCACATGTGAGCCTAAGAGGTTTGCGGGTGATAGGAAAATAATTCTTGGTCTCTAAAACCGCCCCATGAATTGATGATGAATACATTAACTAAGCCATGTTTGGTATGATTTACCATGATGGGGGGTTAATTGATTATCTAAATTGCATGATCCCGAAGGACATGTGCACACAACTGATTTGTCTTCAATGATTTAATAGTGTGAGGATCCTATATCCCATAACTAACAAAACTTATGGTATATAATAATGGTTCCTAGTGTTTTTATTGGATTATTCATGCCATAGTCAATAAAACATTATTATTCAAGCTAGTTCTTTTATATAAATGTTTTATATAAAATTTTCATTTAATAATGTTTTTATTTTATGTTACATCCACAAGAATAGAATTAATATTTGACTAGATATGTGAATCATTATATCTATGACTTATTTTACTTAAATTAAACAGAATTCCTTTATTATTATTAGAATTTATTATGGAATATGTGGTGCAATACTACTAGGTTTTTTCATCAAATCGTACCTTTTCATTTGATAGTTTATAAATTATATTATTATCAATATATTAAAAGAGAATGTTCCACATTGATGTGGAATGTTTCAATTATTTATAGGACTCTTGGGTGATGGTGGTGACCGGTGAAACTATTTTCCACTCGTTACACAAGGACTTTGTGACATTTAATAGGGGATTTTATTTTCTTTAATTGTATAGACTATTTAACTTGAGATTTATATCTTTATAAATGTGTTATATTTCACTCTTTTATTAGTGGATAACATAATGACTATGGGTTGTTTTTATTTCTATTATTTAATATTTTTGGTTTGTCTTTGTGGAAGACCTATGTCCTTGACTATTTTTGGATTTCAGGATTTAGTTTCCAACCCATGGGGATTATGAAATACATTAGGCAATGTAATAAAAGGATCAGGAATCACTGTACAAGGGTATTAAGGAGGGTTCTGGAAAAATATGGAACCTGATCATGTTTTGGATCTTTCAATGATGTTTGTATATAGTTTAGTAATTTCATTATAGAGAGGATGTTATATTTTGAAAGCTTAAGGGGATTTCGTGAGAGAGTTCTTATCCATCCCTCATCATAGATAGCTTTATGTAACCATGGGTGTTTTTTAAATACATCCATAAGGATTAAATTTATTTGATTATATTCATTCCCCAAAATGTAAACATATTTTTTAAAATCCATTAATTTTGAATTCCATTTATTATAATTTATATCCCTATATCTTTTTATTGACATTATTATTTGACTATCATATTAGATTATCATTTTTTGGTTATTAATGTTGTATATTAACATTCCCATTATAATTTCATTGAAAAGACCTCTAGTAGTATATTTCAATGAACTATAGTAGGTGAAACCACTAGTTTTTGAAAACCACATCAAGATATGGTCTCAAGATGTCTATGCTCTGGGACTTATTGATGCACCAAATTAAATTAAGGATCTGATAGTAAAACCCCAAAGGGATTAATCAAGATGTTGTGATTAGTAGAGTCATCACTAAAATCTACTATATTTGTATGTCTCAAATTATCCTCAATAAGAAGAGTATTTTCTAAAGTATAGTGAGTTATATATTGAGTTTTCTTAAATGACATATTTGATAAAAGTGTAGTGTTCTACCTTTAAAATTCATGGGCCTAAAAAGACCAGGTGAAATTTTCTGGATACAAAAAAATGTAAGGTTTGGATTGGAAATTGTTCTATATTATTTTTATAGAGTATTTCTAACAAGTGTTGTTGGTTTTTGAAATTTCTATTTAGTTTCCTAACATTATGTATGGCGATAGAATAGTAACTAGTATGCGATCTTTTTTTATGAACATGCTCCTTTTTATTTTATGTTGCTGAAAATTTTGAAATAAAAGAAATGAATACTTGAGATAGGTTTTTAATAATAAATCCCTTATTTTTATTTGAGGATGAATTACACTAATTATTTTTATATACTGGATATAGTGTTGATGGCTAAGCTAGGCCTGGATGGTATGTTAGGGTTGATGAGCATTCCTCTTACTCCCAGTGGAAATTATGTAGTTATATTAAATAAAAAAAGGATGTGTAAATAGTAACTGGTAGATCTATAGTTTATGAATAATCCAAAACATCTATGGTGGTTGGTAGTGTCCCATTGTCTTGATTTCAGTGTTTAAAGATCAATCATTCAAATATGTTTTTACTGAGGCACAAAATACATGTAGTGCATACAGTCACTTTGACCACCTAAAAAAGTAAGACCATATATTTTCACCCCTATGAAAAGGAATGGTCTCATCATCCACTAATGGTAATGTGTTATAATCAGATGACTCCATAAATAATGGGGTGTAGCCACATAAATCTGGAATAAACCCACTTCATGTTGTGGAAGAGTTTCTTGAAGAAGATGAAGTGGGTCCTGTGATTGTGAATGATACCATCACTATATGCTCATCAATAAAAAATTATTTATTTTATAAATGTGAGTAAAATTCAAACATTTAAACTAATTATTTAAATTTTCAAAATCAACCTATAGATCATATTTCTTATGTGAAGGATATAACCATGCCCCTCAGAATGAAGAGAAATCAATATCTTTAACAACTTTCTTGTGTCTTCTCCTTGAAAAAGATTGACCTCAACTAGAATTTTCAATTTCTTAACATGAAACCTTTATATATCATTCTTAGTATGGATTGGTGATTTCCCATAAATCTTAATTTGACTTCTATCTTTGGTGGGTCTCAATTAAAACCATTTATGGGGTGTACCCTATTTTCAATGGATAGTGTGACCTGGGGTCAAGTGGAGCTATTCCATGTTTTCCTGATTTATAAAAGATGATATATGTATTTGCTTTTGATATAACATGATAATAGATGAGTTAAAATCTTCCTCAAGTGGTCATCATGTTTCATTATGTGTTTCCATATGATTTTTCAAGCTTACCTCTATTGAGGGAGGTAGTGCTATTTAGTGGCATGGGACAAGTTACCCAACCCATCTCTATTTCTTCATACAACATGGACCTACCATAATTTAAATATTTGATGATGTATTTGGGTAATTTTTTTGTAAAAAATATTTTTATTCCCTATTTTGTTACCATGGGTGTGTAATTTCATTTCTCAATAAAAACTGATGGGACACTTCACATTTTCATTGATTACTGAAAAATCAATTGAATCACGATAAAGTAAAAATATTATTTTCCTCAAATAGATGTTATTTTGACTAGTTGATAGGGTAGAAGTTGTTCTTATAGATTGATCTTCGGCTTAGTTATCACTAATTGAGAAATAAAAAATATTACATATCCAAGACTACCTTTAAGAGTATTTATGTCCATTATAAGTACATTGTTATGCCTTTTTTACCAACCAATTCCCCTATAAAATTAATATCATTGATTAAAATGATATTTCACAAGAACATCAATTCATTCATAGTTGTATTTGAGAAATTTGTTTTGGTAATCATTAAAAAGAGGTGAATAATGCGCATCGATAGAGATAAATTGTGGAAATTTTTATAGATCAAAAAATTTATAGAAATATAATGAAATGTGATTTTTGGATACATAAGGTGATGTTATTATGGGACATAGTCTCAAAACATGGTATATAAATTGATGTTGGAAGGTTGATGGTATTCATAACATAGTAACGTCCATATAACATATTCCATATTCAGATATTCTTGGGTATAACAGAGTATTAAAACTAGTTATTCAAGGATTTATCAATGTTTAATTCATTAATGACTTGTCTAACTCTGAATGGAGTTATGGTCTTATAGAATTCAAAATTTTTTATTTATTTTTGATGAGTTTAATTGAATTTTTAATTTTGGGGCAATGAAAAATCATCTAGGGGATGGATAGGGCTATGTGGTATTTTGTGACCCATTTGGTTTAGGTTTAACTTTTTCTCATGAAATGAGATAAAAAAATTTCATATAGATCCCAACATCTTAGGACACATAAAAATAAGTATCCAAATCATGATCTTAAATAATAATATATGTTTAATTATTAATATATTTAAAAACATTGCCATTTTAGATAAGGTTTTACTATTTATTCCAACTATAAAATCCTATTTTATATCTTCTCAGAAAAATATTTGAATCTCCACCAGAGGTCATGTGTGGTTTACCTAAAATATTTTTATTTTGACACCCACTCCACCCCTTGTAAGAGTATTATTTTGGTTTAAAAATTGTGGAGAAAATGTCTGTCCTATTCAAAGAAATAATCATTAGAAGAGATAAATATGATGTCTCACATAGATTTTATGATTTTTTATTTCAAGAGGATTATACTAAGATTGTTCTAGAAAGAATTAAATTGTCCTTTTATCTTCTTGAAATAATTATTTAAGAGAAACAACTTAATGATGAGTTCCTAGTATTTTTGTGATCACTTTATGGCGAGGAGACCATTGGTGAGGCTTCATTCTCTCCAAATGGATTATTATGTTTGTTGAAAAAATAAATCATACATTTGTTCATAGGGAAAGAAGAAATATGGGTTTCCATTATTCCTAGTGGGAAATACTACATAGAAATATCATGATATTTTATGAAATGTGGTGATGATTCTTATATCTAGGTATGAAACAAGACATTGTTAATTTTATTTCTCATTATTATAATCAATAACATGTTAAGGACGAGACCCAAAAACCAACAGGTTTTCTTTAACCTTGTCCTATTTTGACCTAAATGTTTGTTTATATTTCAATTGATTACATGGTTGGGTTACCTCATTTCCCTACAGTGAATAATTTGATATGGGTATTTATTGATCGAATGACAAAATCAGACGAATTCATACTCATTCATGATGAAACCAGTGATCGGGAATTCAAAAGCTTATATGTGTAATATATTGTTAGATATCATGGACTTGCATCTATTTTAGTTTTTGATATGAATCCTCGATTAACAATACATTTTTGGAGAGGCCTCTAGGATCCTATGGGATAATATTTTAGATTTTGTATGGATTATCATCCACATATGGATGGACGTACATAATGATATATATAGATCATGGAATTCATGCTTCACTATATATTTTTTGACCTTAGTGGAACTTGGGATTTACATTTTGGACTAGTTTTTTTGCTTATAAAAATAGTTTGAAGCTTGCTTTGTTAAGAAGTTAACGACAATGATTCAGTTATTTTTTGGAGAATGGTGATATAGAGATCCATTATAAATCATTTTTTATTTAATTAATAACCATTTATTGTATTCAATTGGTGACTAGGTATTTTTTTAGAGTTTAACCTCAGTTGGTTCTTTAAAATTTTGGAAAATAGTGAATGGATTAACCATGATTCGACGAAATGTTTTACAACGAACCATCCTCGGGACCCATGCCGTGACAACCCCATGCCCGACATCCACAGGCCAGGGGATGGTGACTATCTCAAAAGGTGTAAATCCCGACAAAAAGGGGAAGGAATTTCCTTTATAAAGTAAACAAACACCACATAGTAAGCCTGATGAAGTAAACACTAAGTAACTGAGTACAATAGTAAGTATGGAAAAGTAAGTGGGCCAGAATACAAACCCAAACTGAAGTAAAGTACAACTGGAAATGAAGTACAACAATTGAAAAGTAAAGTAGCAATGCCGAGCTTTCCACTGGAATCCCACCTGAATGGTGGGTACAGATAGCCTCCTCAGCTCCTCGGGTCCGGCCATATACCCGGTGTACGTCCCGCCCAGTGGTCCACCTCCAGGTACCAACTCGTCGTAAAATCCACCTCCGGGCACCGACTCATCGTGAGTTCCTCCTCTGGGAACCATCCAGCTCTACAAGCATCAACCTCGATTAATGATGTCCGTCGTCTACAACCAACACAATGTAGTGCGGGTGAAGCCCGTGCAGGGGTGAGTATATGATACTCAGTAGGGACCCCGAGACCCCTGAGGTCTTCATGAATCCACAAAAGATAAACCACAACGAAAAGATACAATCACGGAGTATCATCCAACAATACTTAGGTATATGCCCATACATATAACTTAGTCATCAAATCCAGTTCATCTCCAAATCACGATATCATGTACAATCACATAAACACAGGATAGTACAAACCAATCCACACAGGAAAGCACAACCCAATCTACATAGGAAAGAAAGTCAATCATATTGAAGATAATGATTGACAGTCAAGATCAGCTCACATAAGAAAACTTCTTTGTACGGTGATAGAGATGATCAGATGTAGCCATTGATTCATCTAATCTAGGACCCACGTAGGATACTAGACCAGCTAAGCTGTCGTACCCATGAAGGATACTACAACAGAGGTCAAAACTGTCAGACCCATGTAGGATACAAGTACTGAAGTCGTCACCACTGAACCCACAGAGGATTCCAGTATGGTTTTCGTTGTCGTCAAATCCGCAGAGGATTCTAGTACTATATAATTCACTGTCGAACCCACGAAGGATTCCAGTATGATAATCTTCAATGTCGATCCCATAGCTGCTGGGGAACTCCTCCTCTATCGAGTATAGTGGACCTGCCACTACAACCAAGCGCTTCCCACTAACCTTGGACTGTTGTAGTACTCCACCTGTGGAGTACTATGGGCCTGCTGCTACAACCAAGCACTTCCCACCATGGGTCTGCCGCTACAACCAAGCGCTCCCCCTCAGAGCCTACAGAGGTACTCCTTCTGTTGAGTACCGCGGGTCTATCACTACAACCAAGCGCTCCTCCGCCATTGGTCTGCCGCTACAACCAAGTTCTCCCCACTGGGCTACCGAAACACTCCGACTTGATCGATTAGCAGTCGTTAAGTCTCAGCTAGATCTAGGGTTTCCGCACACAGCACACTCGTTCCGGGAGGGTCCGCTCCACGAGCCAAGAGTTCGATACATTAACTGTCACGTAGAACAGAGTTGATGTAGCGCAAAGTTACGTCACGTCAAAAGGAACACAACGAGACAGACAGCGCATAGATCAGATGCCCGGTCTGAGAGTTATTGGCTTTTTCGTTCCAGGGGCCCGGTTGGTTTTTAAGTCAAAACCAACCCGATCAAACTCCAACTGTGTCCAAAACTCGAGTGGAGTAAGGAAAAAGGTTTGTCTCACTAAGAGGAATCCAAAAAAGTCGACGGCATGTCAATCGGATGTCCGGAGCTCAAGTTATAAGCGTTTCAGCTCCGAGGGCCCGGTTGGTTTCATGTTCGAACCAACCCGGCCGTACCCAAAGTACTCTTAAAACTTTTGGGTAATATACCAAAACGACCGTCTCGATCCAAAGATCGCATCTCAACTGAAAGTGCATCGATCAGAGGTCTGTATCCCATGTTACGGGCATTTAAACGAACTTTCTGGTTTTTAGGGAGTTTTGGGCCCACACCGTCCCGGCCCAATACCCCCTGGGTCAGCCCGAACCGGGTCGACCCGACCCGGGTCTGAGTCTGGACCAATAGGGTGTGGTCCGGACCCGCCGACGTGGCCTGGCCCCGCCGTCGCAGCCGGCATGGCCAGCTCGGCACTGGCCGAGCTGTTGCGGAGGGGGGGGGGGGGCGTTGCCCCCCTGTTTGAGAAACGCCCCCCCCCCCCCCCCCGCATGGGGGGCCTGCCCTTTGCCAGCGGACACGGCACCGGGTGCCGTGTCTCCCCTGGATCCCACGAGGCTGCAGGATCCGGTCATTCCACCACCGTCGTAGCTTCAGTCATGGCGGCTCCAGCCGGCGGCGGGACGGGGTGCCGCCGCCTCCGGGAGGCCGGCCGGTGCCGGCCGCCGGCAGCGGCTTCCGTGGACCCCTGGATGCGCTCTGGTGGTCCTTTTTGCCCGCCTTCTACACCTGCAGCCCTCCCGAGACCCATAGATTGCTGCTAAGGGATCAAAATGCCTTTGCGGCCCACTTCTTCGTCGCCCGTCAATCTCTACAACAATAACAAACTGAAGAGGGTTGTCGGGCCATGTTTGTTCGGCCCACACCCACTATGTTTGGTGTTTTCAAAAGGCAATCTTTAAAAGACATGCTTTAAACGAGGGAATAATTTATTCAAGATAAATTATTCAAACACCCTAACATTTAAATACTCATGAACGAGGGGATAATTTACATATACACTTTATATGAAAACCCCCTACCTCGATAACGAGTTGACGATCGATGAGCGTCGCAGAAAGCAGCGTCGTGGGGTGTGGCTCCGTACACGTTGATGGAGATTGTCCAAGGTGAAACTGCGTCCCCCTTCCTTTGATGTGGAAAAAAATAATGAAGGAAGGCGTGTCAGTGTTCTTTGCATTCTTCAAGGAGGATGATGAAGTTCTTTGATGGTAGAACACTCCCTCTCTCGACACAACGATGCAACCAAAATAAAATAAGGCTTTAGCCTTATTTTATTACTTTTTCCAACACTTTTAAAATTCAAACATTCAAAATTTAATTCACTTCATTTAATTAAACATAACTTGTCAAAATTAATTGAAGTGATAAGTTGGCAACATTAATGACAAAAGAGGTTTTTAAAAAGGAGTTAAGGAAAAATGAAAAGGTGGGGGCTCGTGTTGGCCCCACCTCATCTTAAATCCTCTTAAGGGGAGTTAGAACATCAGTGGGTCCCACCCGAACTCCCTAACATTGGCTAAACAACTTAAGGAAGTGTAATAAAAATTGTAACAAGATTTTTATTTCACATTAAACTTAATGCATTTTTAACAACTATCCTCGAGCAAACACAACTCAAGAAAAGGTGTTCCTATGCAATTACTGGCACTGCGGTTCCATCGGTGCCCTCAGATTTTGATTCCGAGCACCGGTTCAGAAGATAGGAAAACCCACTCATTCGTTCACTGAACGTACCCAAGCTAATCTGCGGAAATTGATTCCGGGCACACCGGGCCTCAGAATCAGGTTCCGTCAGAAAATGCGTACCCGTAAAATCCCAAATAAAATTAAGAAAAAATTTCCCTTGAATTTTACGGGACTTTACATTACTCCCACCTCAGGGCTTTATGTCCCCGTAAAGATACAACATAAACTACGGAAATAAAAGTGGTACTGAGCACGCAACTGAGCCTCCCGCTCCCATGTTCTCTCCCGGAGGTCCCCGCACTTCCATCTGATGCGCACTAGAGGAATCGACTGTCCACGTAGGACCTTCTCTTATCAATCCTCGATCTCCATCGGGACCTCCGCAAAATTCACCCCATTTCCAATGTCCAACTCCCCGTGGTCGATGATATGCGTCGGGTCATGCACGTATCTCCTCACCTAAGATACGTGGAAGTAGTCATGCACCTAGTGCAATTGAGGTGGATGGGTCAAGCGAGTAACCAACTATCCAACCCTGCTGAAGACCTAGAAAGGTCCGTTGGACCTTAGAGATAACTTACCTCCTTGGATACATCTCCGTAAACCTCAACGAGGTGAGACCCATATAAGAACGTGGTCTCCATCCTCATACTCTAGAGGCCACCAAATTCTGATTAGAACTAAAACTCAATACTCCTACCACCATGAGGATAAGGTTGGCCGACCCAAGAGTGATCAGCCACACCCTCCTAATCATGAGTTAAACCTATGCTGCTTGGGGTTTCCTTATCATCGAACAAGGAAAACCCATCCCGACATTTGCCTAATACCGTCAATTTGTGTATGAACTGTGATTGCCCAGTCCATACTCAAACTAACATCATAAGGCCTCAACACTACCACCAAGAGGTTCCAAATGAAACTCTCGCCCCAAGAGCCAGATCACACCGTCGATGTAAGTGTGATTATCGAGTCTCCTCCCATAGGTTTCTCCAGACGTGAGGGTCAAGTCAACGGCTTAACCGGAAACTCTAGGTCTGGGAAAAGATTCATGGAAGTAAGGGACGATTTATATAGATATATGTTGTTACAGATTCTAGTAGAAGACACCATCCATACATTGAATCATCCTTAGAGCATTTCGGTCGCACTCCTTGACTGCATGTAGCTACTCTTTCCCCTGCCCTCCAGCTCCCTGAGCCTAGCATGGATTACAAAGGCATGTGGTTGCAACATGTCAATTTTTTCACCACCCGATGCTTTTCTCCTAGCATTGCTTCCACGTATGCTGATTTGCAGATTCATTTGTCCTTTTCACCTTCTCTTCTTGAAACATTTTACACGCCCAAATCTCCGAGACTGGCGCCAGTTTCCTGCTTCCCACTGCTAACCTTAAATGGCCGCATCCACTCAGCCAAAGAATTATAAACCACAAAGGTTCTCTCTAGCACCCTATTATAAGTAGGAATTCATAGAGAAAGAAGTGTTGGCTCGTATATCCTTTAGACACACCTCACTCAGATGTCAAAGCCCGGAAGATCTGATCGCATCGTAGTTATCAAGTACCAGGAATGTTTTGGTATGCCCCGATGAATTCTCAGCTACCGACATGTCATCCTGTCGAAGCTGTATAAGCTCTAGAAGACTCTCAACCACCTCCTCAAGCCAGTCCTCAGCCTCCTGTGAGTCCAGCTTGCCTCGGAACATGAGGTATATCTGGTGCTGAAACATGTAAGGCACTAAGCCTACAAGTGTCCTCTACCGGTACCGCCAGTAGTTTCGGCTGACCAACAGGTTGTGATGTAGCTAACACACTACCCGAAGTTACTATCTCAGGCATCGAACCACATACCGAAGCCTCTTCACTATACAGACAAACATCATGGTCACTCACTGGGTAACACAAGTAGCTAGGTCCACCATCCACTCTAATAGTGTCTAAACTAGGCTTAGAACTCTAGCAATCACCTCCATCCAGTCCACTACTGCATGTGAATCTGTCTCACCTCGTATTCTCGAAGGCCTCTACTATTGGAACTCGTGCAACGCACTCTATCAGCGTGCACCATCCACTAGTACAACTTGTGGAATATTCTGCCTAACAGGTGGTGGTGTTGCTCGTACACCACCTGAAGGCGCCAACATAAAAAGAGGGTCATACACTAGATTATCATCGCTCGGTGTGCCGTCATCGATTATTCTCTAGGAAACCTAGCTGGCTACCGTCGTGGGGCCATCCTCATAAAGAGACATCTGTTCCACGGTCAAAATAGTATTCCAGGTGATCTGACACAAATTAATCACAAAGAAAACCAAGAAACACACATGCAATCAATGTTTTCATGTACAGAGTCGGAAATCAGAAGTCAGGGTCCTGGTGTATGGATACGTCGGCCGCCACACCAACACTGGACTCCGTAGACTGATAACCACACTCAACACCCTTAACACTATTGCTTCACATAGAAGAAAGATCTGAGTCATGAGTTCTATGGTAGGACCGAACTCCTCTGACACCAATTTGTCACGACCCGTCCTCAGGACACGTGCTGTGACTACCCCAAGCCTGCCTTCCATAGGCCAGGGGCTGGAGACTAGATCCAAAGGCGTAAATCCGGACAAAAAGGGGAAGGATTTTCTTTTATAAAGGAAACAAACACCACATAATAATCCAACAGAAGTAAACACTAAGTAACTGAGTACAATAGTAAGTGCGGAAAAGTAAGTGGACGAGAATACAAACCCAAATTGAAGTAAATTACAACTGGAAAAGAAATATAGCAACTGAAAAGTAAAGCCGAAACGCAGAGCCATCCACTAGAATCCCACATGAAGGGTGGGTACAGATAGCCTCCTCAGCTCCAAGGGTCCTGCGATATTCCCCATGTACGTCCCGTCCAGTGGTCCTCCTCCAGGTATGAATTCATCCTAAAATCCACCTCTGGGCACCGACTCATCGTGAGTTCCTCCTCCAAGAACCGTCCACCTCTACAAGCCTCAACCTTGATCAGTTTTGTACGTCGTCTGCAACAAACACAACGTTGTGCGGGCGAAGCCCATGCAGGGGTGAGTATATGATACTCAGTAGGGATCCCGAGACCCCCGTGGTCTCCCGAAATCCAAAAAGGATAACAAAAAAATATACAATCACGGAGTATCATCCAACACTGCTTAGGTATATGCCCATACATATACCTAAGTCAACAAATCCAGTTCAACTCCAACTCATGAGCTCAAGTACAATCACATCCACATAGGATAGTACAACCCTATCCACACATGAATGCACAACCCAATCCACATATGAAAGAAAGTCAATCATATCGAAGATAATGATTGAAAGTCAAGACTCAGATCACAAAAATATACTTCTTCGTAAGGTGATAGAGATGATCAGATATAGCCACTGATTCATCTAAGCTAGGACCCACGTAGGATACTAGACCAGCTAAGCTGTCAGACCCACGTAGGATACTACAAAAGAGGTCAAATCTGTCAGACCCACATAGGATACAAGTAATGAAGTCATCACCAGCGAACCCACGAAGGATTCCAGTACAGTTGTTGTCGTCGTCAAATCGACGAAAGATTCCAGTACGATAGACTTCACCATCAAACCCAAAGAGGATTCCAGTACGATAGTCTTCACCGTCGAACCCATAGCTCCTAGGGAACTCCTCCTATATCGAGTAAAGTGGGCCTGCCGCTACAACCAAACGCTTCCCACTAACCTTGGACTGTTGTAGTACTCCACCTCTGGAGTACTATGGGCCTGCTTCTACAATCAAACGCTTCCCACCATGGGTCTGCCGCTACAACCAAGCGCTCCCCCTCATAGCCTATAGAGGTACTCCTTCTGTTGAGTATCATGGGTCTACCGCTACAACCAAGCACTCCTCCACCATGGGTCTGTAGCTACAACCAAGCGCCCCCCCACTGGGCTACCAAAACACTCCAAGTCAATCGATGAGCAGTCGCCATGTCTTAGGCAGATCTAGGGTTTCCGCACACAACACGCTCGTTACGGGTGGGTCCGCTCCACGAGCCAAGAGTTCGATACATCATCTGTCACGTAGACTAGATTTGATGTAGCACAAAGTTCCATCACGTTAAAAGGAACTCAATGAGACAGACGACACGTCAATCGGACGCCCAGTCTGAGAGTTATTTTCTTTTTCATTCCAGGGCCCCCGTTGGTTTTTAGTCAAAACCAACCCGAACGCACTCCAACTGTGTCCAAACCTCGGGAGAAGTAAGCCTAAAGGTCTGTCCCACTAAGAAGAATCCAGCAAAGTCGACGGCACGTCAATCAGACGTCCAGAGCTCAAGTTATAAGAGTTTCCTCGCTGAGGTCCCGGTTGGTTTCGTGTTCGAACCAACTCTGCCATACCCAAAGTTCTTCTAAACCTTGAGTGTAATATACCAAAACTACCGACTCGATCCAAGGATCGCATCGCAACTGACAGTGCATCGATCGGAGGTCCTTATCCCATGTTACGAGCATTTAAAGGAAATGTCCTTTTTTAGGGGGTTTTGGGTCTAGACCGACCCGGCCTAAGACCCCATGGGACAGCCCGAACCGGGTCGACCCGGCCCATGTCCGGGTCTGGCCCAAGAGGGCGCGGCCCGAACCGGCCTAAGCGAAAAGCGTGGGCGTGGCCCACGTGGCCAGCTCAGCACTGGCCGAGCTGTTGCAGAAGGGCGGGGGAGCGTTGTCCCCCTGTTTGAGAAACCCCCCCCCCCACGATGGGGGGCCCTCCATTTTTCAGCGGATGCGGCGTGTCGACATCGCCTTTTGCAGACCACTGGATGCACTCCTTTGGTCCGTTATTCCCACCGTCTGCACCTGTGGCCCTCCCGGGACCCATAGATTACTGCGAAGGGTTCAAAACGCTTTTACGTCCCTCTTCATCGTCGTCCGTAGATCCACACACCAATAACAAACTGCGGACGGTTGTCGGGCCATGTTTGTTCGGCCCGCACCCTCTGTGTTAGGTGTTTTCAAAAGGCAATCTTTAAAAGACATGCTTTAAATGAGGGCATAATTTATTCAAGGTAAATTATTCAAAAACCCTTAAATTTAAATACTCATGCATGAGGGGATAATTCACATATACACTTTATATAAAAATACCCTACCTCGATAATGAGTTGACGATTGATGAGCGTCGCGAAAAGCGGCGTCGTGGGGTGTGGCTCCGTACACATTGATGGAGATTGTCCGAGGTGAAACAGCATCACTCTTACTTTGACGCGGAAAAAAAGAATGAAGGAAGGTGCATCAGTGTTATTTTCATTCTTCAAGGAGGATGATGAAGTTCTTCGATGGTAGAACTCTCCCTCTATCGACACAAAAATACAACCAAAATAAAATAATGCTTTAGCCTTATTTTATTACTTTTTCCACCACGTTTAAAATTCAAACATTCAAAATTTAATTAACTTCATTTAATTAAACTTAACTTTTCAAAATTAATTGAAGTGATAAGTTGGGAACTTTAATGACAAAAGAGGTTTTTAAAAAGGAGTTAAGGAAAAATGAAAAAGTGGGGGCTCGTATGGGCCCCACCTCATCTTAAATCCTCTCAAGGAGAGTTAGAACATCAGTGGGTCCCACCCCAACTCCCTCACATGGGCTAAAACACTTATGTAAGTGGAATAAAAATTGTAACACAATTTTTATTTCACTTTAATCTTAATGCATTTTTAACAACTATCCCCAAGCAAACGCAACGCCAGAAAAGGTGTTCCTAAGCAATTACAGGCATTGCGGTTCCATCGGTGCCCTCAGATTTTAATTCCGAGCACCAGTTCGAAAGTTAGGAAAACTCACTCATTCGTTCACTGAACGTACCCGAGCTAAACATCGGAAAATGATTCCGCGCACACCGAGCCTCAGAATCAGGTGCAGTCGGAAACTGTGTACTCGTAAAATTCCAAAGTAAATTACGAAAAACTTTCTCTTGAATTTTACGGGTTGATAAATTTTTAACATTATTGTAAAGATTAGAAATATGGCTTACTCTATGGCTTTTGCACCTTCGTTGATATCAATTCATATCATTTTTCACTTTTCATATATCAGAAAGTATCAGTCTAAATCATCTAAATGGTTTGAGATGGGAGGACCTGGATGTGGAACTTGATTTTCTTATTCCATATTAAACATTTTGGATTCTTGATTCTGATACGAATTTTTTTCATGGATAGTCTACACCTCTAGTTCTTTTCCTTTTTTCATGATTGTTTTTATTTTAATGATTATTGGGATCACAAGTCATTTATAAGTGTGTAGTTCCATCTTCTCTTTCCCTTTGAGTCCTCTTTAATGGATTTCTAGGTGCATAATATTTTTATGGTGGGGGGGTTATAACATCACATTAAAATATTCCACAATATTTTAAATCCCTTATCTTTGATCTCCCTTTTTTTGATATTTATCTATGTATTTTAGGACTGTTTGAAATATTTTTAGAGAATTTAGTATGTTTCCTAAAATTATATAGTAGTTCTTTTCATATAGAATCTATGATATAGAATATGCCCCGAAACTTTGCAGTGTGGAGGTAGATATTATAATGTATGGTTTAAAGTGTAACACCCCGAGCTTCCACGATACGCTTCTCTTTCAATAATACAATAGCTTGCATTGTACGCAACTTCGAGTTCTAAAACATCGCGACAAATCAAAGTAGCCGTTATGAATAGTAATAACCACTTTTTAAAATTATAGAAATTTTATATTTCAAAATGGACTTCATTTTTGTATTCCTAATATTGAAATTAGCCTATGTTGAATTTTTTGTAATTTTCTGAGAACTTCAAAATTTTTATGAATAGTGAAAAATACTTAAAACAACTTTATTAATCAAAATAATTCATAGTGATAAATTATACTATTGAGTGGTTTTAGAGTATAATTAGAATATATTTTTACCATTTTATCCAGTGGTGGTCATAAGAATTAATTTAACATTGAAATTGGACATAAACAATTGCCAATCTTTTGATATAATTTGTTTCTTAAAAACACGCTATTTGTTGTAACAGCGGGAATTAATTATAAAATTAATTAATGCAGCTTATATGTTTGGAATTTTGTAAAATAGGCATCATTTTTGAATTCGGAATATCAATTATAGCTTAGGGTGAAATTTTGGCATTGTTCTGAAAAACTTCAATTTTTGATGAATAGTGAAACCACTAAGTGGTAGTTAAATAACTGATTTTTCGTTTAAATGAAATATTACCACTTCTGTGATTTGATTTTCAAAAATACGACATACATGGTTGTCATTAAGAAGTAAAATGTGGTTCAATGAGATCAAAATAATTTTTTGGTGAATAGTAACTTTTAAGTTCTTAATCGCGATTAGAGGTAATTAGTGTTGTTTAAGATAAAAACAATGTTTTATTAATATGATATGAGCTTGACACTTGTCCTACTCCTATTGGATGAGTCATGGCCGACCAAGACAACCCATGGGTCAACTTGGGGACCCCATGGAGCCACTTTAGTTGGAATATGACATTAATATATATTTATTTAATGTTAAAATTAAATTGACACAAACATGAGTTGTTTTACTAAACCAGTTTTTAAGTGGGGTTACACAAGTCCAAATTTTGATTATAAATATTCATTAGAAAGCTAAAAAGATTTCCTACATCATAGTAGTTTTTTTATAATTTTTAGACATTAAATAAATTAAATTATTTATGACATCATGATGATGTAGTGATGACCTCATTATTTAACGATTTAAATAAAATGGGAAGATAATGCAAAATCCAAGGCTTACACTTGTCCAAAGCCTATTGGATGAAGATATTTCGAAACCTTATCACCTTAGCCTAGAATTATATAAGTGTGGGACCTTTAGAATCCGAAAATCATTGTGAAATAATGTAACATTTCAATCTTTCCAAAAGTGCCCCTCCTCTCCACTTATAAAAGGCCCCCACCTCTCCCACATCATTTACACTTTCAAGCCATTTGGCTCGGCCAACCTCTTCCCAAATACTCTCCCAACATTCCTCCCTTACTCCTAGAAACCTAACTTTGGGCAGAACCCTTCCCAAGGAATCCTTTATCTCAAATCAAAAAGAGTTACCCGATTTTGAGGTAATGTCTTTTATAATGTTGTTTTGTTTTATTTTTCTTCTCCAACCCCCTAAACTCTTTTTATTCATTTCTTTTGTAACAACACCAGTATCCTCAATATACTAGGATGTTGTTATAAGAAGGATTCGAGCTACAATTACACACACCTACATCTAATGGTTAAAGAACATACGGTTTCTGTGGATGGCGAATTTCTGCCTCACGAAACGATGATTGTTCAACACTCATATAACACCTTCAAAGGTGGCCATTAAGATGTCACTATATTTATATATGATATATAATGTGTTTATGTTTTACTTATGCTTCTGTATTTCTCATTTATGGCTTACTTTATGATTTCCATTATGGGTAAAACGCGATAATTTCATTTTAGGAAGTGCGGACTACCGCCCCCTCAAAGTGATTTGAATCGTTAATGCCATATGTGGGATGTATAAAGGATGAAGTAAATGGTATTATACACTATATTATACTGGAATTATATTATACATTTATATAATTATGATTTAGTTCCATTAAATATGAAATTGAAATGAAAGTAGCGTTCATGCGTACGTACGGCTTACCGTCTCCATGAACGGTGCATTTCATTTCTTACCTCTAAATGTTATGTAATATTATAAATGAATGTATATACTGGATATATAAGATATATATGACATATAAATCATGAATATAATTCTGGATATAATGGATATTTCACCACATAAACAACTTGTAATTATAAGAAGCTTATTGTTGACTCAAGTACCAAAGATCGACAAAACGACCGTTATTAACTTAAATAATTACATAATGTTCATATCATTGTAATAAGTGATATAATAAGGATAATGAAATTAAAAATGGTTCTTAATAAGGTATATATTAACTCTAGTTTATTATTCAGGAGGTTAAAGAACGGTTGAGTCAAGTCAGACACGAGGTAAGGGAACTTCTTAACCCAATTTTCGTTCTTTGGGTTAATATCCTACTTTCAAATTATGTCATGATATTATTATGTCATATCCTGTATTTGTACATTATTTATGAGTACTTGTAGTGAATACACATAATAGATCTATTTTATTTTAAAAATTCTCTTTGTAAGGGAATTTCTTAACCCAATTTCCATTCTTTGGGTTAATTTCATACTTTCAAATTATGTCATGATATTATTATGTCCTATCTTGTATTTGTACTTTATTTATGTGTACCTATAGTGAATACACATAATAGATCTATTTTATTTTATAAATGATCTTTTAAGGACTTCGTCTCAATCTCCTTTCATTGAGGCATATTTGGTTTTATACACAACTTTCTTTTATACGGTGTATAAACCCCTTTGACTTTTACGTTTATTCAAAAGGAATATTTTTATACGAAGTGTTTTGCTAAACGAAAAAAGGGAATGTTTTTCTTTCTGTACATATGCGGCGACAACGACTTCTCTGCCACCGTGACCATTATTTGAGTTTCGTCTTCCTCTACAAGCCATCATTTTTTTAATGAAAAATAAATACAAAGTTTCAACTTTCTTTTATTTTGGTATTGAAAATGGTTTTGAAAGCGTTTTTATTATATCAATGTGTTGTATTGATATCTTGTGATTGAAATGTGGAAATGTTATGTTTCCTTTATGCATGTTTTATGTGATACGATTATGTTATGGTTTATGATATGTTTAAACCTATTCATATGAGGAATGTATTGGACTTAATAAGTGACGGGCGGAGCCCACTATAGCTCCTCGATGCATCGGTAGGTCTCATGAGACAACTAGACGTGGAATTGGCCGAGGCCTTTCCCAATTTGATTTATGGTTTTGGCCGAGGCCTTAATCATTTTAGATGTCTTGGCCGAGGCCTTGACAAAATGTTTCAGAATTTCCGGCATTATACATTCCCTCATTATGAAAGTGGTTATTGATATTGCATGTGATTATTCGACCAGTAGAATATCCATGTGAAGAAGTAAATGGCATTATCTCATTTTACTTTTTCCATATTATGTTGATGTTCAAGTTTAAAAAGGCTTTTGTTTTAGTTATACATTGCCTTAAATGTTTATGTTTATTTATGAAAGCTTCCGCAATATTGTTATCCTTACTGAGCATCTGAGCTCACCCCTTTCAATGTTTTAATATTTTCCAGGATGTGAAGAAGTATTTTATGAATGACCTGCAGGGATAGTCAGAAGAGGATATGAGTGTGGACTATGGAGACTTTGTTATTGTAGTTTTTCACTTTATGATGTAATGTAAGACTTATGAATGTATCTAGTGTTTCCAAGGCTACTAAACTAATCGGTCTTTCGAGACATGATCTTTTGTGATCATGCCAATGTTACGAAGTAATGCACCGGCTCTGGGCAGCTGGGGTCGGGGCGTTACAGTTGGTATCAGAGGCAGTTTAGTACTAACCTTGGAAGGTAGATTTAGATAAACTCTGATTAGAGCACATAGCCCAAAGATAGACTTTGAGGATTAGTATAGAAGAGCTTCCTAGAATTTTGGTATTATAGAGATGTTATGAGTTTTCCGAGAAATACATCCCTGTCTGGATACGAGCAGGTAGAGGCGGCTCTGGCACAGATGTACCTAGGGGTAAAACCCGAAAACACCGCTTTGAGCTAGACTCGAACGGGAACTGGTGCACGACAACGGGCCTTGCTGCACTCTTGGTTACGACACTCCCGGGGGATATGCTTAGGATAATTCTCATTTTACGTACAAACCACTATGAAGGGTTATGAGTACATACTTACTCAAAGAAAACATTTCTTTTT
Source organism: Viscum album (assembly GCA_963277665.1). Taxonomy (NCBI): domain Eukaryota; kingdom Viridiplantae; phylum Streptophyta; class Magnoliopsida; order Santalales; family Viscaceae; genus Viscum; species Viscum album. The sequence continues at coordinate 1,448,784,841 of OY728130.1, forward strand.
ATGATTATGGATTATATCCATAAATAGTTCAATTTATGTAAAGTGTTTTACAAGTATGGAATTATGTATTTTGATTCATAAACTAACCTAGTTTATGCCGTTGTATAGAAATGGCGCCCAGTAGAAGGAATGTGAACTCCAGCAGTACGTATGATCCAAAGAGTAAGAAGGATAGTATCTTTCACGGTATTAAGCCAACATTTCGAAGGGAAATAGTCTCCCATGTGTTCTCAACATATGAAGAAATAGTATCATGTGTTAATAAGATAAGTAAAGAATTCTCTGAGTCCTATGGCTTTGAAGCGAAGCAAGAGACGAAAGGGATGGAAGAGAGAATGATGGATAAAGGGATGAGGGGAAAGAAGAATTTTACAATATGTGGTAATTGTGGGAAGAAACATCATGGAACTTGCCTAAAGGGAATGGGAGTTTGTTATAAGTGTAGAGAGAAAGGACACAAAGTGCGTGACTGCAAGGGTAAGAAAATGGTTTCAAATGTACAATGCTTCTTCTGCAAGGATTGGGGACACTACGCAAACCAATGTCCAAATCATCAGAGTATGCCCCAAATGATGTTATTGGATAATAATCAAGTTATGATACTACCACAGATGAGGAGTAATGATTAGAGTTCTTATGTTGTTATTAAAGATTTTTTTTTAATTTGAGTGTTGTATCAATGATGTACTGGTTATAATAATTATGGAGTATATAAGGATTGTACTACAGTACTATTTCATCAAGGACTTGAGATTGTGTGGAACCAAGAAAAGTGACTCCACAGTAGGTTAAATTTTTGGAAAATATATGGTTGAGAGAAAGATAAACCATAATATGGTTTTGATACTGAGATTGTGATTTTGGAATAAGACGTGATTGATTTGGATAAATTATATTGGATATACTTAACTTCCTTGAAACTGATTGATGTTTTGTATACATTTTTGGATAGAAGGAGTATATCTAGTATTCTATAAGGAATAAGGGATCATGGTAATTCAGTATGTTTAAAAAGAATACATGATGAAGGTGTTCACATGTTGTTACGTGGGATAAAGGATCTTCATTATGTTTACCTTCCTTATAAAATTTGGACTGTGAGTTGGACAGAAGTATTTTGGATAACTATTAAGGTTGGAATGGATTAAGTTGAACTTTGGATAGTATTTTTTAAGGTTAAAACATTTATGAAGATTATTTTTGGAATAGTATAGTACTATATTTTTAGGAAAAGGACAACCTGCAGGGTGGGGAATAACCCGTCGCGTCGGACAAAGCTGCAGGAATCGAACCCACAACCATAGTGCGACAAGCCTTTATTTCCTACCACTAGCCTACAGGAAGTCCCTGGTTATTACAAAATAGTTTTACTGATCTAAATGGTATGTGTTAACATTTGGAACCTTATACAATTAGGATAAAAAGAATATTTTTGAGTTCCGTTACCATTTGGAGTAAAAGTTGGGTTTGTGGTAAAAATTTATTAACGAATGAAAGTATACATAACAAGTATGTATATTCCCTTACGTTCTTAGTAAATCTCATAAATAAATTCCTCAACATTATAAAAGGTAACTTAAAACAAAAATGTTGTCGGTTAACTTTTCCAACTGGGGATTCAATGACCGTTTAACCAATCACAAGTTTGTGATTTTCTTATGGTTAAAATTTCTCCTAATACTGTTTTCTATAACTCTCCATCAGACCTTGATGGTTTGTTTTTCTTCCATATCCATATTTTAATAGAATCCTGGAATGGGCTATATCGGGTGACCTTTGTACTTATCTTGCTTTCTTTTAATGTTATATATTTATTAACCTTATTTCCGATGTGGGTTATCCTCAAAGGTATTTTCTCTTTTCAACCTTTTATTTTCCAAGAAAAATTTCAAATTGCGAGGACGCAATTTATTGAAGGAGGGGAGAATGTAACACCCCGAGCTTCCATGATACGCTTCTCTTTCAATAATACAATAGCTTGCATTGTACGCAACTTCGAGTTCTAAAACATCGCGACAAATCAAAGTAGCCGTTATGAATAGTAATAACCACTTTTTAAATTTATAGAAATTTTATATTTCAAAATGGACTTCATTTTTGTATTCCTAATATTGAAATTAGCCTATGTTGAATTTTTTGTAATTTTCTGAGAACTTCAAAATTTTTTTGAATAGTGAAAAATACTTAAAACAACTTTATTAATCAAAATAATTCATAGTGATAAATTATACTATTGAGTGGTTTTAGAGTATAATTAGAATATATTTTTACCATTTTATCCAATGGTGGTCATTAGAATTAATTTAACATTGAAATTGGACATAAACAATTGCCAATCTTTTGATATAAATTGTTTCTTAAAAACACGCTATTTGTTGTAACAGCGGGAATTAATTATAAAATTAATTAATGCAACTTATATGTTTGGAATTTTGTAAAATAGGCATCATTTTTGAATTCGGAATATCAATTATAGCTTAGGGTGAAATTTTGGCATTGTTCTGAAAAACTTCAATTTTTGATGAATAGTGAAACCACTAAGTGGTAGTTAAATAACTGATTTTTCGTTTAAATGAAATATTACCACTTCTGTGATTTGATTTTCAAAAATCCGACATACATGGTTGTCATTAAGAAGTAAAATGTGGTTCAATGAGATCAAAATATTTTTTTTGGTGAATAGTAACTTTTAAGTTCTTAATCGCGATTAGAGGTAATTAGTGTAGTTTAAGGTAAAAACAATGTTTTATTAATATGATATGAGCTTGACACTTGTCCTACTCCTATTGGATGAGTCATGGCCGACCAATACAACCCATGGGTCAACTTGGGGACCCCATGGAGCCACTTTAGTTGGAATATGACATTAATATATATTTATTTAATGTTAAAATTAAATTGACACAAACAAAAGTTGTTTTACTAAAACAGTTTTTAAATGGGGTTACACAAGTCCAACTTTTGATTATAAATATTCATTAGAAAGATAAAAAGATTTCCTACATCATAGTATTTTTTTTATAATTTTTAGACATTAAATAAATTAAATTATTTATGACATTATGATGATGTAGTGATGACCTCATTATTTAACGATATAAATAAAATGGGAAGATAATGCAAAATCCAAGGCTTACACTTGTCCAAAGCCTATTGGATGAAGCGATTTCGAAACCTTATCACCTTATCCTCGAATTATATAAGTGTGGGACCTTTAGAATCCGAAAATCATTGTGAAATAATGTAACATTTCAATCTTTCCAAAAGTGCCCCTCCTCTCCACTTATAAAAGGCCCCCACCTCTCCCACATCATTTACACTTTCAAGCCATTTGGCTCGGCCAACCTCTGCCCAAATACTCTCCCAACATTCCTCCCTTACTCCTAGAAACCTCACTTTGGGCAGAACTCTTCCCAAGGAAGCCTTTAGCTCAAATCAAAAAGAGTTACCCGATTTTGAGGTAATGTCTTTTATAATGTTGTTTTGTTTTATTTTTCTTCTCCAACCCCCTAAACTCTTTTTATTCATTTCTTTTGTAACAACACCAGTATCCTAAATATACTAGGATGTTGTTATAAGAAGGATTCGAGCTACACTTACACACACCTACATCTAATGGTTAAAGAACATACGGTTTCTGTGGATGGCGAATTTCTGCCTCACGAAACGATGATTGTTCAACACTCATATAACACCTTCAAAGGTGGCCATTAAGATGTCACTATATTTATATATGATATATAATGTGTTTATGTTTTACTTATGCTTCTTTATTTCTCATTTATTGCTTAATTTATGATTTCCATTATGGGTAAAACGTGATAATTTCATTTTAGGAAGTGCGGACTACCGCCCCCTCAAAGTGATTTGAATCGTTAATGCCATATGTGGGATGTATAAAGGATGGAGTAAATGGTATTATACACTATATTATACTGGAATTATATTATACATTTATATCATTATGATTTAGTTCCATTAAATATGAAATTGAAATGAAAGTAGCGTTCATGCGTACGTACGGCTTACCGTCTCCATGAACGGTGCATTTCATTTCTTACCTCTAAATGTTATGTAATATTATAAATGAATGTATATACTGGATATATAAGATATATATGACATATAAATCATGAATATAATTCTGGATATAATGGATATTTCACCACATAAACAACTTGTAATTATAAGAAGCTTATTGTTGACTCAAGTACCAAAGATCGACAAAATGACCGTTATTAACTTAAATAATTACATAATGTTCATATCATTGTAATAAGTGATATAATAAGGATAATGAAATTAAAAATGGTTCTTAATAAGGTATATATTAACTCTAGTTTATTATTCAGGAGGTTAAAGAACGGTTGAGTCAAGTCAGACACGAGGTAAGGGAACTTCTTAACCCAATTTTTGTTCTTTGGGTTAATATCCTACTTTCAAATTATGTCATGATATTATTATGTCATATCCTGTATTTGTACATTATTTATGTGTACTTGTAGTGAATACACATAATAGATCTATTTTATTTTAAAAATTCTCTTTTTAAGGGAATTTCTTAACCCAATTTCCATTCTTTGGGTTAATCTCATACTTTCAAATTATGTCATGATATTATTATGTCCTATCTTGTATTTGTACTTTATTTATGTGTACCTATAGTGAATACACATAATAGATCTATTTTATTTTATAAATGATCTTTTAAGGACTTCGTCTCAATCTCCTTTCATTGAGGCATATTTGGTTTTATACACAACTTTCTTTTATACGGTGTATAAACCCCTTTGACTTTTATGTTTATTCAAAAGGAATCTTTTTATACGAAGTGTTTTGCTAAACGAAAAAAGGGAATGTTTTTCTTTCCGTACATATGCGGCGACAACGACTTCTCTGCCACCGTGACCATTATTTGAGTTTCGGCTTCCTCTACAAGCCATCATTTTTTTAATGAAAAATAAATACAAAGTTTCAACTTTCTTTTATTTTGGTATTGAAAATGGTTTTGAAAGCGTTTTTATTATATCAATGTGTTGTATTGATATCTTGTGATTGAAATGTGGAAATGTTATGTTTCCTTTATGCATGTTTTATGTGATACGATTATGTTATGGTTTATGATATGTTTAAACCTATTCATATGAGGAATGTATTGGACTTAATAAGTGACGGGCGGAGCCCACTATAGCTCCTCGATGCATCGGTAGGTCTCATGAGACAACTAGACGTGGAATTGGCCGAGGCCTTTCCCAATTTGATTTATGGTTTTGGCCGAGGCCTTAATCATTTTAGATGTCTTGGCTGAGGCCTTGACAAAATGTTTCAGAATGTCCGGCATTATACATTCCCTCATTATGAAAGTGGTTATTAATATTGCATGTGATTATTCGACCAGTAGAATATCCATGTGAAGAAGTAAATGGCATTATCTCATTTTACTTTTGCCATATTATGTTGATGTTCAAGTTTAAAAAGGATTTTGTTTTAGTTATACATTTCCTTAAATGTTTATGTTTATTTATGAAAGCTTCCGCAATATTGTTATCCTTACTGAGCATCTGAGCTCACCCCTTTCAATGTTTTAATATTTTCAAGGATTTGAAGAAGTATTTTATGAATGACCTGCAGGGATAGTCAGAAGAGGATATGAGTGTGGACTATTGAGACTTTGTTATTGTAGTTTTTCACTTTATGATGTAATGTAAGACTTATGAATGTATCTAGTGTTTCCAAGGCTACTAAACTAATCGGTCTTTCGAGACTTGATCTTTTGTGATCATGCCAATGTTACGAAGTAATGCACCGGCTCTGGGCAGCTGGGGTCGGGGCGTTACATAAAGGGGTATATTTTCTCAGTTCTTCCAATTTTACGCCCTACATAGTATTATTTGTCTATAAAATAGTTCATATCCCAAAAATGATGGCTTTGCGACATGGATAATCGAGTGGTCGTTTGAGGTACCTCTTCCATTTTGGGGGTAGCTACGGAATGTTGACTGGGATGAACCCTAGCCTTACCTTTTGTACTGAGGATATGCAGAAGATATATGAAATTATTTCAGAATACTCATTGATAGAGGGTTATCTTGTCATATTGATATTGGAGACATTGTATTATATGGTGACAAGTGGTATGGAATTCCCCTCTAAGTAATAACATGGCCATATTTTCCTCTTCTACACCGTGGTGGTGTGGGTTATAGTGTGTTGTTTTTTCATCATTTAAATTCATTAACCACTATTTTATCTTCAAAAAACATCTTACTCAACCATAATTCAACTTTTGTATTTTAAAGGATCCCACTATGATTTTATATCCCTAAAACCATTCTAATTGTTGGATCAATGTTTCAATGGATACATTTGATGTCTCCCTGGGTTTTACTTCATTATCTTCATCACCTTCATCTCTCTATTAGTGTTTCCCATGTTGTGTAATTATTGATCGTTGATAAAGGTCGGTGGATTTGTAAATATTCTTCCCCAAAATTGAAACCATAATTTTCTGATTGACTAAGAATGTATTTAATCCAGAATTTTTTTAATTTTATTTAGAAATTATTTTATGATATATATTAATGGTCATGAATTTGTGATATTAAACCCTGTTTCTATTGGATTTATGTTTTGGAATAAATTATTATAAAATATGGTTTTAATAGAAATTATTTGTTAAAATGATCTGGAATGATTGATAAAAAATGAAATGAATTGAAATGAATATTTATTTTTAAGTCATAATCTAAATGAAAAACATATCATTTGGTTTTTGAAAATGATATATAATGATTGAAAATGAAATTTGAAATAGACACTATGAATTATGAAGTTATTGGAAATGAATGTTTTTGTCCAAGATTGTTCAACAGAATAAAGCACATGTGGGCCTGAGTAGTTAGTTCATATTCAAACATGAAAACATTGACTATGAATCCTTATCAATAGATTGATGATGAAAACTCTAACTACACAAATTCTGTAATAATTTCCCTAGATTTGGTGTTAATTTACTATCATGATGTCTTGAAACCTTGGGATGTGTGCAAAAACATGATTTATGTTCACTAAATGAGTAGTGTGATGATACTGTATAATGGAACTAACTAATCTTCAGACATATAACCATGGTACTTGGTTTTTTGTATTTGATTATGGATTCTATTTTCTATTGATTTTTTTTATTCAATCTTTAATTTATATATAAATTTTTTAAATAAAATTTTCATTTACTCCTATTTTTGATTTATCTTCCATCTTTCTAATTTCAAGACTAGTATTTGTTATGATGTAAAACTATATTTCCCTAAAATATTAATTAAAATGAATCTTAATTTATTTATTAGTATTTTTTTATATTAAGCATGTGTAAAGATCATACTAAGAGATTTTTCTCACACCCTCATTCCTCTATTGTTCATTTGTAGATTATATTATTCTAAGTCCAGTAAAAGGGAATGTTTCACTTGGAGGTGGTAGGTGTGCCTGATTCATGAGACTTAGGAATGATTTTACTAACATTTTGAGCTATAGTCCACCGTTACAAAGTGATATGGATACTTTCCTTGATGGATGTAGTGTAATTATTTCAATGTTGTGTTTACCTTGATATGTTGTTTATATAGTAATGGTAATATTCCACGTTATTAGTGTTTAGAATACCAAGAATGTATTTTTATAATTTTACTATTTTATCGTGTTGGGTTTTTTAAGGGAAAACAATTTCCTTTAACTCTAATATGATTCTAGTCACTAGTGTTCAACCCACAGGGAACGAGAATTCCCTTCAGGCTATGTTAGGCATGTATTAGGTATCATTTTACTATGTTATTTAGGCTCGTTCATAACAATATACTACTAGCATTTATGATCCGTATATAATTAAAAATTCTCCCCATATAGAAGATATTTGTAAAGTTTTAATTAAGAACTAAAATTTTTTTATCATGATCATGTGATTTATAATTTTTCCATGTTATTTCAATCAACATGATGTATATGTAATTACCAAATAATTATATATAACAAAGTCTATTTAATGAAGCATTATATAAATTAAAAATCCAATATTTCATTTTGGTAATGAAAACACTAGAGTATTATCCAATATACATTTCAATTCTATAAAAAATTCAACAAATTATTTAATCTAAAATAATTTGACTCCATTTCATGTTATCATATTTAATAGAAGAGATCACCATGATTTTTTTTCAAAATCCATTAGTATTAAAAAAATTAATCTAAGAACACTTCAAATATTACTATCATTTATAGCTATGTGACACCCTTAAACATATTTTTTCTTAGAACGATAAATATTTATACTTAATTTAGAAATAATATTCCAATGGAATAAAATATTCAATTCCCAAAAGTCACATTCTCAAAATTTTCTATATAACTTATCCTCATTTATAGTTTTCAATGTAATATTATGTTGTCTCTAGTTGTCCAAATAAATTATATAATAATATATAATGTAACAAATGAATACCTCAAAAAAGTTATCTTAAAACTCATATAAAAATATATTCATGTGATCTATAAATATAACGATCATATTTATTATCCCAAAATAAATGACAAGAATCTCATAATATTTATTCATTGTTTGGAGTTCCTTCCATATAATTTCAAATTCCATCAATTTCATATTACAGTATCTAGATAATAGGTGATTATTGAGAAATACTACGAACTCTAATGTTGATCAAAATAATTCATAAATATGAGGCATCATATACTAGTATTTCATAATAATTTAATTGACTGTTATATTCCAAAAATCTATGTCCAGAAGCAATGCTTATGACCATTTATTTAAAATGAAGGAAAAATTACAATGTAGGTGGATGGGTTAAATGAAATGGAAATTCCCTAATCCATCAAAAAGAAGATAAACACATCATAATATGTCATATCGTTTCTATAATCAGAGTCCTTAGTTCCTTCCCAGTCAGATTGAGACTTATCCTAATTTAGATTCTTATGGATTTCTACATCTACGTTCTTTGGAATCCTAGAAGATGATTTGGTAAACACATTCCATTGTAAATATAATCCTTATATGGTCTCAGTTTGGAACGAAGAGATGTAAATCCCGCACTATCAAACATATTTTCCTTACCACTTCAAATTACATCCTTATAATAAGCATAACCACCACTACCTTAAACCATGATAGGGATACCAACATTTATACCTTCATTATCACATATGTTTCCTTAATTATTAGTTAATCTAGAGGAATTATTTTATTTATATTATCTAAAGACTGTAAACATGTTGATGTGTATCATTTTGATAGGAACCTTCTTCTAGATAGGGATCCTATGTCTCATACTGTATATATCTTTGATCTAAATTATACTATCTGGAAGTGTCCTCTATTTATGTAACATACTTTTTCAAATCCCCCAAAGTATTATAGGGTCCTCTATTATCTCTCACATGAGACTCACCCACCATATTCCCCTTTTCATTCACATTAGGCAATAGAGAATCATATTTCTCATAAATCAACACATCATCCACAATGGGGAATGGCTCTTTATGTGAATCTCTATTATTCTAAATAGAATGTAGCAAAGTCTCATCATTTATCTTTGTATTCCTTTGGATGATGTTTTGATATTTTTCTGATATGTTTTTTTTTGGATAAATAGTAAAAGAAATACTAAATTTTAATTAAAATCAACTTTTTTAAACCAATTAAATAATGTGGATAAATTATATTAGTCATTGGCTTTAAAGTAAAAATATACTATATTTTTATTAGTTAATAAATTTTTTTCATAATTTTACTATGAACTTTGATGTAAAAACATTAAAATCTTTTGCGATATATTAACATTTAATTTTTTTATACTAAAAATAGGATTAATTTTCAATTAATTACATCAGATTCAATTTTTTCAATTTTTACAAATCTAATTAATATTTGGAATCAGTTAGTCCAAAATATGTAAATAAAAAACTTTTATTTTTTTGGGTGTTATGATTAGTAACATCAGTAAATGTTTTTAATATGGTAATAAGGTAAATCGAGTAATTACGGGTTAATATAATAGTATAAAATTATTTTGACACTTTTCTTAATATCATTGGATGAGTTATTTTCTACCTAAACCATCATGGGGTCAGAATTATACCCTTTGGAAGCCACATGGATGACATTTGGACATTTCATATATTTTATCTAACGAAAAGTTTAATATGTCTTACTCAAATCATCATAAATTTATCATTTTTAAAATAATGATATATAAAAGATAAATTCAACTATAAATACTCATTTTCAAATAATTGTTTTATTGGTAATTTATTTTTAATTTTTTTTTAATAAATAGTTACATTAAAGGCCTATAAATTGTTCATGCAGAAATTATTTAATTGATAGAAGTTGAATAAAATAATTTTTATTAAAATGATAATAACAATTACAATTTAAAAACACTTGACCAAATATTATTGGTCGACTATATCAAAACCATAATAATTTGTGGGTCTAGTAAATGTCCATTTGGATCGATATGAGAAATTTTTTGACACTTATAATATTTTCATTCAAATGATCTTAATATTCTCATATTAATTTTTTCATTACTATAAAATTATTAACGTTGGATTTTCCAAGAGAGATATTCAGTAATAAGTATTCATCAAAATATATATTATTTATCTTTGAAATAATATTTAATTTTTAATTTTTACCCAACAAATATGTACATTAAATAATTAAACAAAATTGATGTTGTAATTATTTTATTAAAGGAAATATCAAATTAATTTTATTATAATATTAAAATAAATATACATTGGGATAATTAATATATTAAATTAATTTTATATAGGTACTTTATAGATTAGGTAAATAATTAAATATTTAATTCTATTTTAACAACTTATCTTGATATTTTTAAAAAAAATTAAATTAATAAATTATAAATTACTCCATTGATATTTTGTCAAAATAATGTTTTATTAAATTACTTCAAAATCATAAAATATTTTAGAAAACATAAAATAATTATTTTGGACACTAAGGAGTTCAATATTGTTCTTTTATGTTCTAATTTATATATTATATGTATATATTATACTATTTTAAAAGTGAAGAACTTTTTACCTTATTTAAAATTAAATTAGAACAATTAAGGGTAAAACGAAATGATAAGTATTACAATGATATCGAAACAAATCAAAAAATTATAGGACGATGAGACTACCAACCTATCCCATATCATAAACAATATAAAGAAATTATATTTGGTTTTCGATGTAGTTATAGTTTATTATAAATTAATATTATTCATGTTTCAAAAAGTGTCATGCACCTCAATTAAAAAAGGCTCATCCTACCTCACCTATACACATCACGTTGAGCATTCAATATTATCAATAACATTCCCATTTCACTTCTCAACTTCCCTAGTAACATGTTAGATGTTCTAGTCTTCTCAAAATACAATCTAACTTTATGATATTCATTAGAGGGAGCACATCAAAAAAGAGGTAATGTCCTCTACCGGTTCTTTCAAACTTCTTTCTTCTTATACTTACTCTTATTGATTTTTTCCATTATAAATTAATAAATTAGTTATCAATTATTCAATGATATGTTATTATAATTATGGAACAACCATATTCTGCATTCTATCCATCCTATGAAAAATGAAATCACCACCCATGTCTACGTACGAAATACAGTCTCTACGTCATGTTGTAATATGATTTTCCCTACCACATTACATGGATGGGTATAATGATCAAAATTGTAACAATATATTAACATTTTAACATGATACTGATAATATAACAAAAAATATTTCAACCACTTCCATAACAATTCAAAATTTAGGAATGATAGTTTCGCTCGTGGGTACATATGACCTATATTATCTATGACATTTTGAGATTAATTATACATGATATCTATTAAAGAATGATTATATAAATGTATTTAAGGTAAAAAGGTTTATATCTATAAAATTTATTATTTTAATTATATAACTATAATCTAAAAATAAGAACATGAACTTATCCGATAAAACATGAGTAAGAAAATGATGCACTTAATACACGATGTATGAGTAATAATGTTATTTAAAAACAGATGATAATATGATCATATATGATATCATAAAATTACTATAATTCAAAAAAAATCTATGACATTATTTAAATCAATATACAGAAGGTTTGGATACATACAAAGGATATCAGACCTAAGGTAATGGATTATATCATTTCACTTTTATTTCTGTTGGAAATATGTCTTATACGCCACCTATTTCTTTTATGTGGTGTTTATGATTCCTGTATATGTTTTTATCATTATTATTATTAAGGTAATAATATTTATATATAAATATAATTTTATTTATTTTATGTGGAAAATGATTATACAAAATCTATGTTTTTAGAGTAAATTTTGCAATCTCATTATTTTCAGAGTTTGTTTATAAATATGTATTTACATGGTAATATTTATCATCAATGCCCATTTTTCTTGAAATGTTTTAAAATTATTATAGAGAGTTTTAAAGACTTTCTTAAATATTTTTTTAATATTTTATAAATGGTTGGAAAGGAATCATTCTTTATTTTTCAAAAAAAGATACTTTTTTTTTCAGAAAAAAATTATGAGAATAATCTTTTTTATCATATAATGCACGAATGAATTTTTATGATATAATAATGATTTATTTCAATTAATATTCCCTTACATGTTACCAAGTTAATTTTCAAATAAATTCGTATCTTTTATGGTTTTTTTCGTTTTATGGAAAGAAAACATTGTTGGAGAAAAATGATATTTTCCTCTTGAATTAATTTCATGTGTTTTATCAAAATTATTTTACATATATGTTTAAATTATTTAATAATGATATATTTAAAGTATATTATCATGAATATTCCTGGGGTTTGTTTTTTTATTGGAATTCTATTTATGAAAACAATTTTTTTATATGGATTATATTTTGATTGGATGAAGTTTATAGAAAAAAATTATTCTAGGGGTTATTCTATGATGAATGGTTTTGGTTTATATAGAACACATATGAATGGTTTGATTATGAGATAGGTGGGACCAATATCTCCCTTTATGGAATTGGGTAAATATTTATATCACATTAGATAGATCGGGATTAAATAGAACGTTAAACTGGTTTATCAATATTGGGCTGAAACAACAATTAAATATGGATATGTATTATAGGGCTAAAACTAAGAGTTAACTCTATTCTGTAAAAGACTTTACCCACTATGATGATCTTGGAAATGATCCTTTTCTTGTATTGAAAAAGATTTTATAGGATTATTTGTTTACCACAATTCCATGTTTTATGTCAATTAAAATTTAAAATAGCTCATGTTCCTTTATAATTTATCCATTATGAACATCCATGATTAATTCCATGACAAAATATTTTGATACATGTTATACAAGGTATGATTTTAGAAATCTATGATCATGGTTTTATATTATAATGTTCATTTTTAATTTTAAATTTACCATGTTTACCCTTATTGAGCATATGATGTTGGCATTTTCAAATGTTTTCTTTTCCCAAGGATATAAAGAGTGGTTTTTGGTTGAAATGTAACGGGTGAGATCATAATGGGAGATTTTGAATATCTTTCGCCAATTATAAGAATATGTTCCAAGATTCCAAAGACAATAAACTAATATTGTATTTCGGAATTTTTGTTTTGTAATATGACATGTATTCCACAAAAGTAATGTAATGTCCTTACATATCGATCTTGGGACATTACAATTGGAATCTGAGAAAAGGTTTTTCCAACCATTGGAAAATATTATCTGAAAAATTTTGTGATATTCAAGGAACAATTTCTAAAGATATATCATGGGATGTCCTAGGGATATTCCTAACTAGTGGTTAAAATCATAGAGTGTTTATGATGATCATGAATAACCAAGTATTAATCCTAATATATAATATATTTAAATAGAATAAGTAAACTACCTTACTTATGTGCTTTTAATCTAAAATATTTATTTCTCACACATTTCATTATGATCTTATACAATATCCATAACTAGATTTAACAAATATAACCTTGAATGTTTTAGTTGTGGAATGTTTTGGAATTATGAAATCCAATTTCCAAAGTGGAAATCTCATTAATATAATCCTGGTGTTGGTTTAAGTATTCATTAATTTTTTTTGAGGATAAAGAGTTTGTAAACAACATGTGAATGGTATGGAATGTTATAGCATTATTATTTATGTTAATCCTAAAAATTGGTTAGATTAAGTTTGAGGAAAATTATGAAATGATTCATATTTTAAGAAGACTGATATACTAGATCTTGAGTGATGATTTATGAATATTGTTGTATGATTGAGGTGTATATGTTTCATAAATCAGATATTATGTTATATGAATAATTAAATATATAAGTGTCTTCAGAATATGTTTTTTCCATAATGATTGGGAAAGAAAATTTAAATAGTTCTATAGACCTATAAAAATTGATTTAATGGTAAGGTTATATAATTAGAGAACACATGATTAAGGGAAAGATAAACCTTAATATATCCCAAATGTTATGATTATGATGTTTGGATAATGATGTGTTGGAATTGAATAAGTAAATTGGATAATGGTTATTTCTTGGGAACTAGTTATTTTTTTGTTGTCTAGATGGTTATATAGTCAAAGATATTATATAAAACTTTTTGGAACATATGGAATATATAAAATATGTTTTTTAATAAGGAAACATGCATGTTTTTAATAATGATATATGGTAATTTAGGTTATTACCAAGATCAATAGAATATTTAATGAAGGTGATCACAAGTTTGGAATGTAGCCAAAAAGAGATATCTTATGATATATGTGGGATAAATGTCAAGTAGAGTTAGATTAGCTATTTCTAAAAGTTTTTGTTTTAACAATCAAATGGATTATAAGATTATAAATTTATGGATAGTATAAGTTAAACTCCCGATAAATTTTTTTTAGATTGAAGCATTATCTCACTATAAGTGGACTTATAAATATTTGATAAGTTTTTTGAGATAATGGAAAATGCAATAAAATATCATTATATTTATGGAACACATGATCTGATAATGCTTCATGAATGATAAAATCAATATCATTTCGTTGAATAATATATGATGTGGGAATTTATCAAGGCAAGAAGAATTGAAATATTATACTAAAATCAAGTATGTATTTCTTCTCGTAAAAAATTCACCTTTATGAAATGGATCATGAAAACCAAAATGTTAACCCTGTACATTTTTATCTTATATATCATATGGTCCCTTAGATCATAGCAGATTTATGGCTTTGTGATTGTTAACATTTTCCTAACCATATTCCATTTCACTCTCCATCAAAACATGATGGTTATATTTCTCTACCATACCCATGTTTTCACTTTCAACTTACATTCTCCTATATTGAAACCCAAGGATAAGCCACCTTTGGTAGCAATTATGTTTGAAAATTTCCTTTTAGAAAATGACATATCACTATTCCTTTTTTGATATGGGTTTACATGAAATATACATTCAAGTATTAGTCCTACTATAACCCCAATGAATTTCAAGGGAGAAATTTATTTTAAGGGGTATATACTGTAACACAATGATATTTTTATGATTAGATTTCTTTTTTAAATATCCTCGATGTCTTGTGATTTACTATACACGAAGATACAATTGTGCCACACAAAACACTATATTCGCTTGTGGTACACACAAAACTATGTTTGGATTATGTTACATAGAATTTCATGTTCATTTGATAGAACTAATTTGATACAAGACTGAGATTAAGTGAGTATATAAGGATTGTTATGTTATCTTACAACCATGTCATTATGATCGAGGGTGTGAGCAATATTAACTTCCCTATAAAATACAATTTAATATAAAATAAAAGAGTTTATAAATTAATAAAAACACTCATTAAGGTTTTTTTAATGTAATATATATGTAATATATTCAATATAATGTTCCAAATTTATCTTATAAGTATTATTGAAATTATATAAGATCAAATTCAATTTATTAGATAAAGGATTATTTGTCAATAAATGCTGTTTTTCCACAATTTTATGGACCACCATCATTATTTCTAGTTTTTGAAACTTTTATATATAATATTTAGAAAAATAATATTCTTCTTTTGAAGTGGGATATAGTAATTTACATTGTATGTTTTTTTTATTTTTGTAATTAGTTTTATGTTCTGATGAATAATAAATCTACAGTAAATATTAATTTTAACAACTTTTTTCATCAAAATAATTCATGTAAGTAAATTATTTTATTGAATGGTTTAAAAGTAAAAATAGAAAAATTTTTGTTAACTAATATAATTTCTGGAATTGGCATTAATTTTTCCATGATTTGTTTTTGGAAAAAAATTCAATCTTTTGTAATGTTTTATCATTTAGTTGCCTATTTTTCATTCCGACAACGAGATTATTTTTAAATTAATTATAACAACTTTTGTGTTTCTAATTTAAAAAATGGATTTCATATTTATAATCACTTTTTCCAAATTATATAAATATAATTAATTTATTTTTTAGGCATTATAAAAAGTATCTTCAGTAATTTTTATTAATACGGTTTAAATGTAAATATGGTAATTAAGGGTAAATATAATATTATAAAATTACAATAAACATTCCCAAAAATTATTGGATGAGTTATTTTCGACCTTATACAACATTGGGTCTAAATAATATCTTTCATTGGCCCCTTGGATGAGATTAAGACATTTTATATATTTTATTAAAAAAGATAAAAATATCTTACTCATATTTTAATAAATATATCATTTTTAAAATAAGGTTATATTGAAGATTAATTCTATTATAAATTCTCATTTTAAATCAAGAATGTTATTATTTACCACTGTTTTTTTTGTTGTTTTTTATAAATAAATAATTACCTTAAAGTCGTATACATTGATGATGAAGAAATTATTTTAATTGATGAAAAATCCATAAAATCATTTTTTATTGTAATAACCATTAAAAATCTGAAAAAAATCATTCAAATATTATTGGTTGAGTATAAATCTACCATAATTATCCATGAGTCTAGTTATTTACCCATTAGAGCCATATGGAAAATATTATGGAACTTATATTATTTTTCTAACACGATGTTGATGTTTTCACATTCATGTTTAATATAATATATCATTTTTAATGTCGAATTTTAAATAATATCTTCAACTATTAGTATTATTATGAAATATAGGGGATATATCCCCATAATATTTTTATTATTTTTACTTTCTACCCAAAAAATAAGTATATTATATTATTACACAAAGTAGATATAGTAACTATTATATAAAAAGAAATATCAAATTAATTTTATTAAGAATAATAAAATAAATATTATTTGAGATAATTTATATTTACAATGAGTTTTATAGATGAATTTAACAAATTAATTATATTAAAAATTATTTGGTTCATGGTTAACATATTTTCATGATATATATACAAATCCATTAAACTAATTATGTAACAATGACAATTGATATTTTCTCAAAATAGTGATTTATTAAATTCTATATAAATTATAAAAATATTTTAAAAAATGTAAAATTTATAATTTTTTCTCTAAAATGATCGATATGTTTTTTATATGGTCTAATTAAAATCAAAAAATTAATAATTATACTATTTTAATATTGAACAATAAGTTACCTCAGTTAAAATTAAATGAGAATAATTAAGATTAAAATGAAATGATAACGCCTATAAAGAAATAAAAACATGAATAAAAATTATTGGTTTCAGAGATTAAAATCATATCTCATCTCAACTTATAAATAATGATATTTTGGTGGTTTTTGGATGTTTTCATAGTTTATTATAATATAATATTTTGGCAGTTTCTAAAAGATCCCTTCACATTAATAATAAAAGGGAACCTCCAACCTAACTTCTTCACTTCACATTGAGCTTTAAATCTCATCCATACCCTTCACATTTACATTCTAAACAATCCTAGTAACATTCTAGATGTCTGGTTCTTCTCTATAGTCCAACTATAGTACCATTAAGAGGAGGCCAAGAGGGGGTACATCGAAGATGATATAATCTCATCTACCGACTCATTCAAACCTATTTCATCTTCAACTTCATGTTCATGAGTTATTTATGTTATAAAATAATAACTCCAGAATCAATTATATTAATTTTTTTTATAATTATGGGAAAACCATATAATACCTTTTCTTAATTTAACAAAAAATGAAATCACCACACATGTGTATGTAAGGAATACCATCTCCATGATTTGGTGTAATATGTTTTTAACTAACATTTTACTTTTTTGGGTATAATGATGGAAATAATTACATTATATTATTAATGGAAAATTACATGGATTCTGAAAAAAATATTCCATCCACATCCATACCTTTTCACAATTATGAGAATGATATTGTCTCTCATGCATACTTACGTCTTAGTAACTCCATGATGTGATGTGATTCATTATACATGATATCCATTAGATCCTGATTATATAAATATATAGAAGTTAAAAATATAATATATATTATTTTATTTCCTAAAATGTAATAACTATAATCTATGATGGGGTTTAACAACATATTCAGTGAACCATGAGTAATAAAATAAATCAATTAATACTAATGGATGATTAAAATGTAATTAATAGACAAATAGTAATATGATCATATATTATATCATAAAAATTTATATAATTATATAATAAATAGTAGTTGGGGTTTGGCTTAGTGGTAAGCAACCCGTAATACTACATGAAAATGGGGGTTCAAAACCAATTGGGCGCAGGTTACTGTAGCGGTACTGTAGCAGCGGCGGTACTGTTGATCGGTGGGTACTGTAGCGGCGGCAGGGCACTGTAGCGGCGGTGGGACTGTGCGGGTACTATATCAGCCAGGTTACTATTCACAGAATAGGAATTTGGCCAAAGATTTGGGCCTACGGGTTATGTAATGGGCTTCAAGCCCACTAGGCCTTCGGGCTATGTAATGAGTCTCCCTCTACTTAGTTAAAAGAGGTCTTTGCATTCCTTTATTAATAAAAATGAGGCTTCGGCCCCAACCTTTAAAAAAAAAATATAAAATATATGAAATTATTTAATTCATTATACATGATGGTCAAATACATACAAATGGTATCAGAACTAAGGTAAGGGATTATTTTACATTACTTTTATTCTTATGGGACATATGCCTTATACACTACCTATTTCTTTTGTTTAGAGATTATGCTACATTTAAATGTTTTTATGATTCATATTATTATGTGTATGATAATAAAATATTCATATAATTTTGTTTATTTTAGGAGGGATATGATTCGAATGATTATAAATTGGTAAGGGTTAATTTTTTAATCTCATTTTTCTCTTAGATTGTTTATACATATGTATTTATTAAGTAATATTTATCATCCACATCCATGTTTTCTTAAACATCATTAAAATGATGTTTTACTATTCTTTCTTGGAATTTTAAGGTCATTTTTATCATTTTTTGTCATTTTACTACATTTTTTGGAAGGAATTATCACCTCGTTATTAAAATAAGGTACTTTTTTACTATAACGACCCATTCTTTACATACATTGTTAATACTTCAAAATTGAAGCATACTTATTACATCATATAACAAAACCACCAAAGGACTGTATAGTTATAGTGTCTTTAGAAACTGGGAAACATAAACAGCTGGTTCATAAAGCATCTAGACTGTCTCCCATTTATTTCATCATATATATAGTCCCTTTTGGCATATCTTACTTAATAACCTTCTTCCTGACCTGGGGAAAGAAAACATACAAAAGGGTGAGCTCAAATTCTCAATAAGGGTAAACAAAAGAAATATCAATCACATCATATTCATAAGATCATAACTTTTGGAAATTCTAACTTGAAAAAGAGAGCATAATTTCATAACATGGGATAAATCATAGTAGTGAAATGGAATCCCAATAATCATAACTTAAAACATGAAACTTTGTGGCATAAAAACATAATCATAGATAATCATTTCTTATTAGTCAAGACTCATTTCCAAGACTATCTTAGTGGACAATGTCCCTTTCTGAACCGAGTTTGTTCCTTGTTTCAGTCCTAGTTCACTAAACCGGTATAACCTACCGTTCCATCCATGTCTATCTCATTAGATATAAAATCATTACCCAATGCATCGGAGGGAGATATAGGTCCCACCCATCTCATAATTATTCCATTCTTATGTGTGCCACAAAATCATAAACCATACATCATAGCATAACCCATGTAATAAAAATGGGTATCTTAAACATAATGACACCATAAAACAAATCATATAAGATAAAGGAATTCATAAAAATAATTCCATCACAACATAGTCAAATCAATGTAATAATATGTATAGAAACATAACACTTTATTATCATAGATGGAAAATTATTTTGATAAAACACTTGAACTCCATTCTTGAGGAAAATATCCTTTCTTCTTCAAAAATACTTTTCCTTTCATAACATGTCATACAATTATAAACAAAAAGAAGTTGATTAATAATAAACATGAAAACTTGTAAAGGAAGCTTCTTGGAAATAATGTTTTGAAAATCCATTCATGCCATATAAGTTAAAAAAACATTCTTCTCGTACATTTGTCGGAAAAGTCAAAAAGTACCTCATACGAAAAACGACCAAATATTCCTTTAATATATTTTAATAAAAACTAACCAAAGGGTAAAATTCGATATAAACTATTGTAGAAGGATATTAATATTACATATTGAGGAAAAATGTATGTGGATGATAAAATACACCCCAGTAAATGCCAAAGTATAAACAATCTCGGATAAAAATAAGATTGTGATATTTCCCTTACCTTAGGTCCGATATGCTTTGTACGTGTCCGAACATCCTGTATAATGATTTAAAAAATTTTATTGACTTATTACAGAATCATAATTTTTTTATGATATCATATATGGTCATATTCTTAGCTTCTTAGTAGTAATATTTCATTGCTACTTGTTATTCGGGTGTTTATAAATTTTTGTTCTTATGCGTGTTTTGTCGAATAAATTCTTATTCTTCTCTTTAGGTTATAGATACCTCATTTACATAATGGTATTAGTGTAATATATATCATATTCATTCATTCAACTCATTTATATAATAATTATGAAATGGAGATCATGTAGAATGAGTCACATCACATCGTGGAGATGGTATTCCGTACGTAAGCACGAGTGATGATATCGTTCCTATGATCATGGAATTTTATTGGAGTGTATAGATACTATTTAAGAATAATTATAACTTTATAATAGTCATATATAGTCATTATTTACACCATTATACCCATCCAAGTAAGGTGGTGGTGGAAAATAGATTACACCACGGTGTGGAGACGGTATTCCGTACGTACGAACGTGCAGTGATTTCTTTTTCCGTAGGATGGATAGATGGTGAAATATGGTTGTTTCATAATTATAATAACATTTCAGTATGTGAGTGATACTGATGTTATTACTTCATAATTAAACAACTAAATAAGAAGAAGTGGAAGAAGAAATAAAGATGAAAGAATCGGTAACGGACATTACCTCTTCTTTGAAGTGCTTCTTTGAGACCTCATTTTAGGGCACTAAAATAGGACTTCGAAGAATACAAGAACCTCTAGAATGTTTCTAGGTAAGTGTAGAGAAGAAATTGGCAGGGGTTTTCCGAGATTTAAGGCTCAAAGTGGTGTGAGGAAGAGGGGGAGGAGGTTCCCTTTTATAAGGGAGGAGAGGGGACCTTTGGAATAACTAAAATTATTATTTTATTATAAAGTAAAATTCGGTTTTTAATAGCTCCAAATTGATATATTTCGAATATAAGGTTGTTAGGGGTCGAAATCATCTCATAAAATAGAATTTAGAAAATTTTTGTATCAATTTTAACCTTATCATTTAGATTTAACTTTAAGTTAGATAATTTAACTTTTACCGTGTCTTCTTGTTTTCTTATACTATAAGGTTAATAAACCTACTATATCAAGCCAAAAGAACCCCAAGTTGTTTATTATTAATATATATAACCTTATCTAAGTCATTTGGCTGACCCTTAGATTTTTAGGAATAAAATAACAATTAATAATATAATATTTGTTTTAAAAACTATTTTATGTCAATTTTGACACTATTTAGTAATTGATTTTTGTGAAAATCATAAAAGAATTATTAGTTAGAACCAAGTTAATTAAATCAATACTAACATGTCATATAAACCTAGAAAATTAGTGTAATTCATAAAAAAGTCTAAAGTTATATTTATTTGGGTATTTATAACATCAATTATGTTAATATTTCATTAATAAGATAATTACTGCATCATTGTTGTGTCATAAATAAATTAAATTAGGTAATGTATAAAAATTAAAAATAAAATACCATTATGTACAAATATTTTTATCTTTCTAATGAATATTTATAGTCGAATTTATCTTATTTATAACCCCATATTAAAAATGATTTACTTATTAAACTTTGATTTTAAATATTTAATCCTTCTTTAAATAAATTAATAATAAATGTCCTAATCTAATCCAGGTGGGCCTAAATGGTCATATTTTATTCCTACGGTTGATTTTGGTCGAATTACACTTGTCCAATAGAATTAGGACATGTGTTAGGGTAATAATAATATCATTTTTACCCTTAATTACCCTATTTACTTTCAACCGTGGTAAAAAAAGTAAAAAGTTACTATTCACCAAAAATTATTTTCATCTAATTGAACCACATTTTAGTCCTTGATATTAACCGTGTCTCTCGGATTTTCGAAATTCCACTCAAAGAAGTGGTAAAATTATGTTTTATGAAAAATTCAGATTTTTTAACAACCACTTAGTGGTTTCACTATTCATCAAAAATTGAAAGTTTTCAGAAAAATACCAAAATTTCACCCTAGGCTAATTTTGACATTCTGAATCCAAAAATGAAGTCCATTTTGAAAATAAAAATTATAAAATTTCAAAAAGTGGTTATTACTATTCATAACGGCTAGTTTTAATAATATTTTAATAGTATATCGTTGTTTAGTGAAACTCGGTATTGCGTACCACACAAGCTATCGAGGAAGGTCGCGATTTCATGTAAAGCAAGCAAAAAAAGTGTTGTGTAGAAAAGGATTCCTTTCATGATTTATATAACATAAAAGTCTCTGGTGTTACATTCAACCTCCCTTAAAATGAATTTCACTCTCGAAATTCGTCACTTTGTAACAAACAGATGAGGATACCTCTCCCTCATCATATCCTCAAGCTCACATGTAGCTTCTTCTAATTGGTGGTTCCTCCATAAAACATTCACCAATCGAGTGGTCTTGTTTCGTAGGACTTTTTTGCTATGATCCAGAATCACTATCGATTGTTCTTCATAAGAAAGATCTTGCTCCAGCAGTACAACTTCTGAGATGAGTACATGTGAAGGATTAGGTATGTACTTTCTCAGGAGAGATACATGGAACACAACGTGAACTTGAGAGAGATTCGGTGGAAGCGCCAATCGGTAAGCTACCTTCCCAACACGATCAAGTATTTCGAAAGGACAGATATATCTAGGGCTCAACATCCCCTTCATTCCAAATCTCATGACCCTCTTCCAGGGAGATATTTGTAAGAACACTTTATCACCCACTTCAAACTCTAGGTCTTTTCATCGATTGTCGGTATGACTTTTCTGTCGACTCTGAGCTGCTCTTATGTGTTGTTGAATAGATCTGACCTTTTCTTCCATTTCATCAACGAGATCAGGTCCTAATATCTTTCTTTCCCCAACTTCATTCCAGCAAGATGGAGTCCTGCATTTCTTTCCATAGAGAGCTTCAAAAGGAGCCATCTGAATACTAGAGTGAAATATATTATTATAAGAAAATTCCACCAAAGGTAGGTGTTGATCCCAACCACATTTGAAATCCATAGAGAAAGCTCTCAACATATCTTCTAGAGTTTGAATTGTTCTCTCAGACTGACCGTCTATCTGAGGATGATAAGCAGTGCTGAAACTTAACTCTGTATCTAGAGTATGCTGAAGACTTTGCCAGAACTTCGAGGTAAATCTCAGATCCCGGTCAGATATAATAGAAACTGGTACTCCATGCAATCTTACCACTTCCTTTACATATATCCTGGCAATCTGATCCAAAGATAAATCCTCTCTAATAGTAGTTAAGTGTGCATACTTAGTAAGACGATAAACTATGACCCAGATAGCATTATTGCCTTTGGATGTTTTAGGAAGTCCTGTGACAAAGTCCATAGTGATGTTTTCCCATTTGCATTCGGGTATGGGTAATGGTTGTAACATCCCCTTAGACCTCTGCCTCTCAGCTTTAACTTGCTGACAAACCAAGCATCGAGAGACCTATTTAGCAACATCTCATTTCATGCCATCCCACCAGAAGTACTCTTTCAGGTCCCTATACATCTTCGTGCTTCCAGGATGAATAGAGAATGAAGAACTATGAGCCTCATCCAGCAGCTCCTTCTTTAATTCAGGGATGGGAGGAACACAAACTCGATTCCTAAACTTTATTATCCCATCACAATCAAGGTTGAATTCAGGAACATTTCTCACCTTCTTATGTAACTCGAAATCTTCTTTTTGTGCCTCTTTAATCTTCACATGTATAGATGGTTGAACATTCATTTGAGAAAGATATGATTTACCCCTTTCATTATAATTCCACGATCCATCCTTTGTAAATCCATAAATATTGGATCTTTTGTGATCCTCATCATGGATAAACTAGCATCATCTTGTCGACTTAATGCATCTGCCACCTTGTTTGCTTTCCCAGGGTGATAATGGATTGAGCAGTCATAATACTTAATCAGTTCCAACCATCTTCTTTGACGCATATTTAGCTCCTTTTGTGTGAAAATATACTTCAAACTTTTATGATCAGTATAAATGTCACACCTTTCTCCATAAAGATAATGCCTCCAAATATTTAATGCAAAGATTATCACAGCTAACTCCAAATCATGTGTTGGGTAATTTTGCTCATGGATTTTCAACTGTCTTGAGGAATAAGCTATCACCATATCATTTTTCATAAGACCACACCCCAATCTCTTCTTGGATGCATCACTGTAGATCACAAACCATTCTCCACTAGAAGGCAGTGTGAGCACCGGTGCACTGGATAACCTTCTTTACAACTCCTTGAAATTCTCTTCACATTCTTCCGTCCAGACAAACTTAACTCCTTTCCGAGTCAATTTGGTGAGTGGATTAGATAATCGTGAAAAATCTCTCACAAAACGTCGATAATATCCAGCCAAACCAAGAAAACTTCGGATCTCAGTTACTGTTGTTGGCCTCGACCATCTTTCGATAACCTCTGTTTTTGCTGGATCCACAGATATCCCCTCTTTTGAGATTATGTGACCCAAAATGCAACTTTTTGAAGCCAAATTTCACACTTGGTAAATTTGGCATAAATCTTCTCCTTTCTCAGGGTCTTCAATATAATTCTCAAGTGATCTTCATGTTCTTCCTTTCTCTTTGAATATATAAGAATATCGTCTATAAAGACTACCACAAACTGATCAAGATAGTATCTAAAGACTCTATTCATCAGATCCATGAAGATAGTAGGGTCATTAGTAAGACCAAGTGGCATCACTATAAATTCATAGTGTCCATACCTTGTACGGAAAGCTGTCATTGGTATATCCTCCCTTTTAACCCTTAATTGATGATACCCTGGACAAAGATCAATATTGGAAAAGTATTGAGCTCCGTGTAGTTGGTCAAATAAGTCATCAATGCATGGGATAGGATATTTGTTCTTGATAGTGATCTTGTTAAGTTCTCGATAATCAATGCAGAGCCTCATTGATCCATCTTTCTTCTTAACAAATAGAACAGGTGCTCCCCAAGGTGACGCACTAGGGCGTATGAATCCCTTATCGAGATTATCTTGGAGTTGCTTATTCAATTCCTGTAACTCGATTGGGGCCATTCTATAAGGTGTCTTTGAAATAGGAAAAGCACCTGGTATGAGTTCTATTGAAAAATCAACTTCGCGATTCGGTGGAAGACCCGGTAATTCCTCCGGAAAGACATCATAAAACTCCCGTACAATGGGCATATTCTTAATCGTGAGTTTCTCACCAACCATTTGAGATAAATAACCTTCATTTAGTGGAATCAAGACCCATAAAATGGATGAAATTTCCACTGGAAGGTTATGTTCATCCTTGCATCGATAGACGATCATATATTGATATGGAATATGAAATGTGACTTCCCTTCTTTGGCAATTGATATGAGCTCCATGTAGTGAAAGACAATCCATGCCAAGAATCACATCAAATTCCACTATAGGAAGGATCACAAGATTTGCAGGAAGCACATTCCCACAAACTTCAATCGGAGAAGAATTATAAACATTTGATGCGACTGTTGTGCCATTAGGGGTTGTCACAGCTAACTCAACATCTAACTGTTGAGGTAATACGGTGATATCCTTAGAAAATTCTTCAGAATTAAAGGAGTGGGTGGATCCAGAATCAAATAAAACATTTGCTACTTTAGAGTGGATGGTAAGTGTGCCTTTAACCACATCGTTATTGTACTCCACATCGCTGATAGAAATTTCATGTGACTTTCCTTTGTCTTTAGCCTTAAGAGTTTGTTGACGTCGACCATCATCATCAACCCTTGGATTAGGGAATTTATTAGCATAATGCCCCATCTCCTTGCACTAGAAACATTGAAGTGTAGTAGGTTCATTCTGTATATCCCTTCCATTGTTTACATCATTAGACATCTTATTCCCATCATCGCGGCATTCAAATGCCTGATGACCTTCCTTTCCACATTTGACACATTTACTTGTCCCTTTAAGACAACTCCTCCATGTTTCTTTCCACACTATGAGAATAAGGGAAATCACATCTTCTTTTCAGTGTGCTCTTTAGATTTTCCTTTGAATTCCATTTTCCTCTTCTTATCAAACCCATATGATGGATGGGTTACTCCAATCTCCATCTCAACATTGAGAGCACATCGAATGATTTCCTCGTAGCTATTGAAGTCCCTTTTGGCTAAGGCCCTTCGAAGACTTGGTTTTAAGCCACTAAAGAATCGATCGATCTTACTCTCAGGTTCCATAATAATACAAGAAGCGTACCTTGCATGTCTTGTAAAATTTTCTTCATATGTACCAACAGATTCATCATCCTTTTGCTTCAGTTCAAGAAACTCTTTCTCCATCTTTGTTCGGAGAATAGGAGGGAAGTACTTATTGAGAAATAAGTTCTTGAACTCATCCCATTCCATGGACTCAATTTCATCCCTTTGCCTCGTATTCTTAATAAGATTCCACCATTTATCAGCATCACCTTCCAAACGATACACTACTAAGATGACATTATCATGCTCATAAAATTGAAGAATTGAAAATATCTTTTCAGTAGTACTAATCCACTATTCCGCAACTAATAGATCAGTAGACCCGCTGAATGAAGGTGGATGCTGCCTCATGAAGGATTCAATAGAATTTTACTCCTTCCTTTGCTCGTTTGGAAGTCATGCATGATTCATAGCTTGAGAAAGTTGTGTCAGCATGGCTACAATATTTTGCATTCCATCTCCCATAATGTTTGGTTGCTCAGGGGGACAATCATTTCATTGCCCGTCGCATTCCGTATTAACACGGTTCCTTCGGGTTCTAGCCATTGACTAAAACCAAGAAGAATAGTGTGAGCAACACTAATTATAATAGGAAAACCACATAATCAAGAATAAAATTTCACACTTATGGTCTTATCCTTGGTTATTCATTTCCATTTCTAAAACACAAAGATTGTGTTCTATGCTTAGACTTATCCTTAGGGTTCTTACTAAGAATTTCACATCCTAGTTTCCAAAGGTTGACTATACCTTTCCTCTGATTCCAACTATAACGACCCATACATTACATACGTTGTTAATACATAAAAATTTAAGCGTACTTATTACATCATATAACAAAACCATGAAAGGACTGTATAGGTATAGTGTCTTTATAAATTGGGAAACATAAACAACTGGTTCATAAAGCATCTAGATTGTCTCCCATTTATTTCATCGTATCTATAGTCCCTTTTGGAATATCTTACTTAATAACCTTCTTCCTAACCTGGGGAAAGAAAACATACAAAATGGTGAGCTCAAATGCTCAATAAGGGTAAACA
The DNA here is from genome assembly GCA_963277665.1 of Viscum album. Taxonomy (NCBI): domain Eukaryota; kingdom Viridiplantae; phylum Streptophyta; class Magnoliopsida; order Santalales; family Viscaceae; genus Viscum; species Viscum album. The sequence goes on from OY728130.1 coordinate 1,448,813,094, forward strand.
AAAGAAATATCAATCACATCATATTCATAAGAACATACATTTTTGAAATCATAACCTACAAAAGAGAGCATAATTTCATAACATGGGATAAATCATAGTAGTGAAATGGAATCCCAATAATCAAAACTTAAAACATAAAACTCTACGGAATATACACATTATCATAGAGAATCATTTCTTATTAGTCAAGACTCATTTCCAAGACTATCTTAGTGGACAAAGTCCCTTTCTGAACCGAGTTCGTTCCTCGTTTCAGTCCTCTTTCACTGAACCGGTATAACCTACCGTTCTAGCCATGTCTATATCATGAGATATAAAATCTTTACCCAATTCATTGGAGGGAGATATAGGTCCCACCCATCTCATAATGATACCATTCTTATGTGTGCCACAAAATCATAAACCATACATCATAGCATAACCCATGTAATAAAAATGGGTATCTTAAACATCATGACATCATAAAACAATTCATATAAGACAAAGTAATTCATAAAAATAATTCCATCACAACATAGTCAAATCAATGTAATAATATGGATAGAAACATAACACTTTATTATCTTAGATGGAAAATAATTTTGATAAAACACTTCAACTCCATTCTTGAGGAAAATATCCTTTCTTCTTCAAAAATACTTTTCCTTTCATAACATGTCATACAATTCTAAACTAAAAGAAGTTGATTAAAAATAAACTTGAAAACATGTAAAGTAAGCTTCTTGGAAATAATGTTTTAAAATTCCATTCATGCTGTATAAGTTAAAAAAACATTCTTCTCGTACATTTTTCGGAAAACTCAAAAAGTACCACGTACGAAAAACGACAAAAGATTCATTTCATATATTTTACTAAAAACTCACCGAAGGGTAAAATTGGATATAAACTATTGTAGAAGGATATAAATATTACATATTGAGGAAACATGTATGTGGATGATAAAATACACCCCAGTAAATGCCAAAGTATAAACAATCTCGGATAAAAATGAGATTGTGATATTTCCCTTACCTTAGGTCCGATATGCTTTTTACGTGTCCGAACCTCATGTATAATGATTTAAATAATGTTATTGACTTATTACGGAATAATAATTCTTTTTATGATATAATATATGGTCATATTCTTAGCTTCTTAGTAGTAATATTTCATTGCTACTTGTTATTCGGGTGTTTATAACTTTTTGTTCTTATGCGTGTTTCGTCGAATAAATTCTTATTCTTCTCTTTAGGTTATTGATACCTCATTTACAGAATGGTATTAGTGTAATATATATCATATTAATTCATTAAATTCATTCAATTCATTTATATAATCATTATTAAATGAAGATCATGTAGAACGAGTCGCATCACATCGTGGAGACGGTATTCCGTACGAACGCACGAGTGATGATATCGTTCCTATGATCATGGAATTGTATTGGAGTATTTGGATACTATTTCAGATTAAGTATAACTTTATAATAGTAATATATAGTCATTATTTACACCATTATACACATCCAAGTAAGGTGGTGGTGGAAAATAGATTACACCACGGCGTGGAGACAGTATTCCGTACGTACGCCCGCGCGATGATTTCTTTTTCTGTAGGATGGATAGATGGTGAAATAGGGTTGTTTCATACATATAATAACATATAAGTATGTTAGTGATACTGATTTTATTACTTCATAATGAAACAACTAAAGAAGAATAAGTGGAAGAAGAAATAAAGATGAAAGAATCGGTAATGGACATTACATATTTTTTGAAGTGCATCTTTGAGACCTCCTTTTATGGCACTAAAATAGGTATTTGAAGAAGACCAGAACCTCTAGGATGTTTCTAGGGAAGTGGAGAGAAGAAATTGTCAGGGGTTGGCCGAGCATGAAGGCTCAATGTGGTGTGAGGAAGAGGGGGAGGAGGTGCCCTTTTATAAGGGAGGAGAGGGTCACCTTTGGAATAACTAAAAATATTATTTTATTATAAAGTCAAATTAGCTTTTTAATAGCTCCAAATTGATATATTTAAAAGTTAAGGTGGGTAGGGATCGAAATCCTCTTATCAAATAGAATTTAGACAAGTTTAGGTATCAATTTTAACCTTATCATTTAGATTTAACTTTAAGTTAGATAATTTATCTTTTACCGTGTCTTCTTGTTTTCTTATACTATAAGGTTAATAAACATACTATATCAAGCCAAACGAACCCCATGTATTTTATTAATAATATATATAACCTTATCTAAGTCATTTGGCCGAAACATAGATTTTTAGGAATAAAATGACAATTAATAATATAATATTTGTTTTAAAAACTATTTTATATCAATTTTGACACTATTTAGTAGTTGATTTTTGTGAATATCATAACAGAATTATTAGTTCGAAACAAGTAAATTAAATCAATACTAACATGTCATATTAACCTAGAAAATTAGTTTAATTCATAAAAAGTCTCAAATTACATTTATCTGGATATTTATAACATCAATTATGTCAATATTTCATTAATAAGATAATTACTGCATCATCGTTGTGTTATAAATAAATTAAATTATTTAATGTCTAAAAATTACAAATAAAATACCATTATGTAGGAAATATTTCTATCTTTCTTATGAATCTTTATTGTCGAATTTATCTTATGTATAACGCCATATTAAAAATGATTTACTTATTAAACTTTGATTTTAACTATTTAACCCTTTTTTAAATAAATTAATAATAAATGTCCTAATCTAATCCAAGTGGGCCTAAATGGTCATATTTGATTCCTAAGGTTGTTTTTGGTCGAATTACACTTGTTCAATAGAATTAAGACATGTGTTGGTGTCACGACCCCCTCCCCACAATGTGTACCCCACTGGGCTGGAAATGTCAGAAGGGAGATAATGACCCCTGAGTCCCACCTCCAGTAGGCCCCGGGTTGGCGACTAGCACCGAGGGTATAATAACCATACAAAATGGAAGGCATTACCCTCTAAGAGAACACATGCAGAAGAGAGAGATAGAATAGACTCCAACCAACTCCAACTCATAAATGAAATATAAAAGAAACCCAAGTACATATATGAAATGTCATGCAAAAGTACTACAACTGAAAGGAAAAACTAAAAGTACCCAAAAGAAAGTAAAACGGCAGCGACCATAAGCCCGAACAGCTCCTCCTCCAACCGCAAGCTATTAGTAACCAGCTTGATCTCCAACCTTCTCCAAGTGACCTGAAAAACAGTTTATATGTACATAGGGTGAGTATAACAGTATACTCAGTAGGATCCTCCCCAAGCCTCTCGTGAAAAAGTAAAGAAAGCATGCTAAAGCCCAGTGAACAACAAGTGAAACTAACTCGTAACCTAAATAGGTATACTATGTTCCCAACCTCACCATGGATACTCTCACCAAGTAACGCAAACATGAATATAGAATATAGTAAAGAATAACAAGGGTACCCCGCTACTACTTCCCCACTGGTTTGCCGCTTTGCCCCAACGACATACATCCTGTGCATCTCTCTCCAAAGGCTTGCCCGCAGACACCTGGGCTAAGCTCCACAATCTGCACCTCGTGCACCACATAGGCTTGCCCGCAGACACCTGGGCGAAGCACCACACCGTCCTCACAACCAAAAGTAACCATGTAGTTTCCGGGAGCCACCATTGCCCGCATAACGTGTATCATACAACGCGTATAATACCTCAAGCCATTACAGCCCATACTCTGAGTAAGGATCCTCAAGCCATCATAGCCTATACACATTACACCTATAGTAGTCCATAAGATACTATATCCAGAATATATGTGTGTGAATAACCAAAAGCCATTACAGCCCTCTACACACATATATGGGGTAACTAACCGATGTGCCTCATGGAACAAGTATCTACCAAGAGAAGAGAGCGGGGCCAAAGGGGGGTAGTCAACCATTCAACCTCCCATCAGAATGTTGGGGAAAACACCCCCCAGGGCTCAGAATCCTCGGGGTGTCAGTTTCCCTTACCGACAGGGTGGAGTAGCGTATAGAAGCACAAAAAGTACAGAATATATATGTGACTCACATCCACACTATGGGCATTACCTAGTCTTAGATACAACTGCAGCTAACATCTCTCAGACTCCAGGCTGCTACTTCAAAGACTAGGTATCCAATAAGAACACAAACATTTGAAGAGATTTAGTAGATTTCTCTATTCTCATTTTACCAGTTCCACTGTACATTAATTAACTCTTTAAACATTAATTAAGAATGAACAATTCCACATTAAACTGAAATGGCATCACATTCAAAATCAACTGCTCCTTTTTATATTCACATCACCTTAGAAATTCCAGCACCTCCATCCCTGTGGATTATCACCATTTAATTAAACATTCATTATAGAGTTACTTTCACACATTCCCAGGCATTATAGAAAAGAATCCTATGCTACTAAACACAAAAGAGGCTCAACACGGTGAGTAGATATACTACTCGTCGAGTCCTTGCCACCTATAGAAAGAGCCCAGACCCATTCTCTCTCGAGAGGCTAAACACAGAAAGCACGTGGCATACCACGCGTGTCTTTGCCTCATTCATAAGAAGGTAAAGCAAGACCAGGTGCCTTGAGCAGTGGGGAAAAACAAAACAGATAAACATTCAAAGAACCCACTAGAATCCAAGAACCACATCCATCCCATTCCATCACCCTCGGTGTCCTCCCCGACACCCACATGCATAAACTGATGCATCTCTCCACTCTAGGAATCATCTGCTACCACAACCACAAGGCCTCCAGGCCTCCGCATATCACCACACCCATCCAGGCTCACATCACAGTACAAGCAGTAGGAAAACAACAATCACAACCATGGCTCTTGACCCTTTAACAACAAGTGGGTAACTCAGAACCCTTTTAGAAATTCTCACAGAATCTGTTCATTAATCCATATTGAACTAGAAGATTAGTTATTCATATGATCCAATTACGAGAGACCTAATCAATAAGCTATCACAATTTAAATAACCATTCTTACTTCCCTAATTTGAGTATCCTCAAATTAGAACAACTACAACAACAGCAATAACCAGATTAATTTACCTGCCTCTTTATCTTTAGCCAATTAATTCCAGCTTTACGTTCATTATCAATTTCTATCATGAACGAACAACAAATCAAAGAAAACATAGATATCACTCTAACTAGAAAACATGAGGCACACTGTTACCACGGTATAAAGCAACATTATACGATCAACCAATTCTTTTAATCCGGTTCAAGTATTTAATTAGGTCAATTTCATTATGATCCAAAGGACTAAATCATGTTAATTCTATGATTGCACATACACAACTAGAGAAGCCATGAATCCACTACCTGGAAGAGTTCTTGACGTCCTTTATCCACACAATGGGCCACAATCCTTCTCTCGCGACAACTGCATCCACCCGAGGATTCCACGGTAAGTCCCAACCAACCAAACCCCATTAGAACCATAGATATTACATGGTAATATGGAAGGGAGAACAAGAGAAGGTGATCCCCGAAGGAACGATGATAAAAGATACCTTTTATGGAAGAATGATTGATACAACATGGTTGCATCAAACAGAGCGGAACTGATCCGAGTAACGTTTGATTGTGAAAATCGTACGGGAAGGATTTCAAGGTTATAATGTCTCATAGATGAGAACCAAGAGGAAGAACAACGAAGAATGATATCTCGTTACTTTTAAAAAAAATTAGAGAGGTGACGGTTTAAGATCCGATTTATTCTCCATAAAAAACGGATCGCATTAACCCACGCGGTTTGACCAAGTAAAAACATCCCGGCCTTAGGAATAATTAATATAGGATTTATGGCCTTTGAATGAGCCTTAAAGTCCTTAAAATAAGGTTTTAAAATGTATTTTACGTCAAAGAAAATGTCAAAGGGGCGAAACTGTTGGAAGTTGGAAACACTATTCACATACTCAAAATTTGGCAAAGGAAAGAATCGGTAGCTCTTAGGATTCTGGAAACACTGTTCAAACATGAAATTTGACAAAGGAAGGAATCAGTAGCTCTTAGGATTCTGGAAACACTGTTCAAACGTGAAATTTGGCAAAAGCAGGAATCGGTAGCTCTTAGGATTCTGGAAACACTGTTCACACGTGAAATTTGGCAAAGGAATCGGTAGCTCTTAGGATTCTGGAAACCCTGTTCACACCTGAAATTTGGAAAAGGAATAAATCGGTAGCTCTTAGGATTCTGGAAACACTGTTCACACGTGAAATTTGGCAAAGGAAGGAATCAGTAACTCTTAGGATTCTGGAAACACTGTTCATAGAACTTGAAATTTGGCAAAGGAAGGAATTGGTAGCTCTTAGGATTCTGGAAATACTGTTCAAACGTGAAATTTTGCAAAGGAAGGAATTGGTAATCGGTAGAACCTTGGATTCTAGAAACATTGTTCACATAAATAGAAATTTGGAAAAGTGTTAGTCGAGCTACTCCTAGACAGCGGCTACCGGTAGACCGAGCTACCAGTAGGCAGCTGCTACCGGTAGACCGAGCTACCAGTAGGCAGCGGCTACCGGTAGACCGAGCTACCAGTAGGCAGCGGCTAGGGGATAAGTCACCTTGACCTCCCGAAATACCTCCAACACCACATATTCACAAAGTAGTAGACCGGAGAGGTCCGGGCCATTACATTAGATACCTATCAAAACATTCTCATCCTCAAGAATTAAAACCCAACTCAAAGGAAAAGAGGGGTCCGAACAACCACCCCATAAGATACCTCTCAGGGGAAAATCACCATGAGTTGTTCGAAAGCAGGAACAAAACTACGACATCCGAGAATATGGAAAAAAACAATCCATATCCAAACAATTCAATCATAACATCACACAAAAGGTACATAAATAAAACATGAAAGGTCTAACCATCAAGGAAACATCATTACATGAAAAGAGTTAAAAATTAAACAACTATGGGTACTGAGCACGTATATGTGACTCACGTTCCCAGGTACTCTACTCCATACCACCGTGTCGCCACAAGACACGAACTAAGGGGATAGAACACCCACGCAACACCTTCTCCTTGCGGTCTTGGATCTCCACAGGTCGCTCCTCGAAGGTTGAGTAATCGTCAATATCGATCTCTCCCCAATAGATAACATGAGATTCATCATGAAGATAACGACAGAGCTGTGATACATGGAAAACATCATGTATCCAACTCATCTGAGGGGGATGTGCTACTCGATATGCCACAGCTCCAACACAAGCTAACACCTCGAAAGTCCCAACAAACTGGGGAGAAAGCTTACTTCCACGACCAAACCTTCGCTGCCCACGACGGGGACTCACCTTCAGAAACACATGATCCCCAATATTAAACTCTAAGGGTCTCCTTCTTTGATCAGCATAAGATTTCTGACGATCTTGTGCTATCTTCATCCTCTCACGAATCACCTGAACAATCTCTGTTGTATTCTGCATTAGTTTTGGTCCGAGAATTGCTAACTCTCCGACCCCAGTCCAGCACAACGGAGAATGGCATGGCCGACCATACAAGGCATCAAACGGAGCCATAATGATGGTAGAGTGAAAACTATTATTGAATGCGAACTCTACCAAGGGTAAGTGCTTTGTCCATGAGCCTCCAAAATCAAGAACACAAGAGCGCAACATGTCTTCCAGAGTCTGGATGGTTCGCTCTGTCTGACCATCCGTTTGAAGATGAAAAGCAGTGCTAAGGCACAGTTGAGATCCAAAAGCATGCTGGAGACCTCTCCACACCCTAGAGGTAAAACGAGGATCTCTATCAGAAATGATCGCCCTAGGTACTCCATGGAGTCTCACCACATACTCTAGATACTGCCTCGACAAAACCTCCACTGAGCTCGACTCCTTGATCACTATGAAGTGCGCCGACTTTGTTAAACGATCCACTACCACCCATATAGCATCAAGTCCTCCCAGAGCTCAAGGTAAACCTGTAACAAAGTCCATCGATATGTCCTCCCACTTCCACTGAGGAATCTCTATGTGCTGGAGAAGACCACCAGGAACATGGTGTTCGACCTTCACCTTCTGGCAGACTAAACATCGAGACACACACTCAGAAACCGTATGTTTCAGCCCGGGCCACCAAAACTGACTCCTCAAGGATCGGTACATATTTGTCACACCAGGATGTACTTCCAAGGGTGAACTATGGAACTCTTGGAGAACCGTCTCGCGCATCACCAAGTGGAAAAAAATACTGCCATGATACAACACTCAGTGTTGTTCATCCTCTGACCAAACATTAGGGGCCTCACCACAAACAACTCTGTCTCTCCAGACTTCCACCTCTAGATCACCCAACTGAGACTCTTCCACCTTCTGCATCAGGGATGACTGCACCGTCACCTGGAAAAGACAACCTCTACCCCCAACTTCTCCAATATCAAGATACAAAGCTGATATCACTTTCATCACTCTCCAGGAATCACCAGATTCATGCAAAACATCATTACGTGTCTTTCGGTTTAGTGCGTCAGCTACAACATTCCCTTTTTCAGGTGTATATGATATTTCAATGTCGTATTCCTGCAAGAACTCCATCCACCAACGCTGCCTCATGTTTAAGTCACGTTGGGAGAAAACATACCTCAAACTCTTATGATCAGTGAAAACCACAAAGTGCTCACCAATGAGGTAATGTCTCCACAACTTTAGAGCAAACACCACGGCTGCCAACTCAAGATCATGGGTGGTATAGTTGCATTCATGGGGGCAAAACTGCCGAGACCCATAAGAAACAACTGACCTCTACTGTATGAGAACACAACCTAGCCCCAGATGTGAAGCATCACAGAAAACATCAAACTGGAATCCCTCTACTAGAAGACAAAGGACTGGAGCACTTACCAACTTCTCTTTTAGATACTCGAAAGCTGTCTGACACTGATCAGTCCATATGAACGCTTGATCCTTCCTGGTCAAAGCTATCAGAGCAGTCGCAACTCGAGAGAAATTGGCTAAAAACCTCCTATAAAAGCCTACGAGACCAAGGAAAATTCTCACCTCGGACACGGTCTTGGGGGATACCCAAGACACCACTGCTTCTATCTTCGACGGATCCACAGCTACTCCATGTTGGGACACAACATGCCCTAAGAAACGAACTTCTCGAGCCCAGAACTCACACTTGGACAACTTCCCAAACAACTGATGTTGGAGAAGAACTCCCAAAACGGCTCGTAGATGCTCGGCATGCTCTTCTTCATATGTAGAGTACACAAGGATGTCATCGATGAAAACCACAACAAACTTGTCCAGGAATTCACGGAAAACAGCATTCATCAACCCCAGCTGGAGAATTCGTCATGCCGAATGGCATTACAACAAACTCATAATGCCCATGACGACAATGGAAAGAAGTCTTTGGGATATCCTCATCCTTTACACACATTTGGTGATATCCTGACCGCAAGTCAATCTTTGAGAACCAACTTGAACCCTTCAGTTGATCGAATAAGTCATCAATCCATGGGATATTATAGCGGTTCTTTATTGTCACTTTGTTTAATCGACGATAATCGACGCACAACCGAAAATTGCCATGATCATTTTTCACAAACAAAACTGGTGCACCCCAAGGTGACACACTTGGCCGAACAAAACCACACTACAACAGACCATCAAGCTGAATATGTAGCTTTCGTAACTCACAAGGGGCCATCCTATATGGAGACATAGAGATAGAGGATGCTCCAGGCTGTAGCTCGATCCCAAAATCGATCTCTCGTCGAGGGGGTAAGGATACAACCTCTCCTGGAAAGACGTCAGGGTACTCCTCTACGACCCTAGGAAACGCCAAATATTGAACCTCTGAAGAACTCAGCCTCATCCCAGCCATCATGGATGATAAGGATGAAACTCGTCTATGACTCATTCGAGGATCTCTCTCACCAACAAACACCACTTCCTCTCCATCTTCATCAAAGAAAATGACCTTCTTCCTGTAGCAATCCACAATAGCCTGCACCGAATACAACCAATCCATGCCGAGTATGATATCATATGGTTGTATTCGTAAACATAGGAAATCTCCCCAAGAGCGGTGTTGCCCCAACACTAGCTCACAATCTCTACATACTTTAAACAAGTCGGCTCAACCTCCAACTGGCGTAGTCAACGCCAAGGGCACTGGAAGCCTCTCTACCTCAAGTCCCAAAGCATGGACAAGGGTAGGTGATATGAAGGAGTGTGTTTCTCCTGAATCAAACAAGGCATACACCAAGGTAGAAAACATGAAAAGGGTACCTCGAACGATATCTGGCTCGCCTGGGGCTGGCAATGCTAGAGCATGAAGCTGACCACGACCTCCTCCACGGCCTCTATGATCCTGATGATGACCACCACCATGGCCGCGCTCTACTCTCTGAGGATGGGGAGCGTCATGGGACTGTCCTCTACCTGTTCCATCTACACTCTGGTGATCTAAAACTGGTGCAACCTGCTGCTGCTGCCTCGGCTGGAACTGCCTCAATGGAGGAACTTGGAGTGGAGCGCCCGGTGCCCGATGACTGCTCTGAATAGTCGGGCACTCCCGCTGCTGATGACCACGACCACCACAAGAAAAACAAGCGCCTGATCCCTTGGCATTGGCCTGAGAGCTGCTGCCTCCGGAGAAACGAGATGGGAAGGGCTGGGACCTACCCCCAGGTGAACGAAAACTCTTCTATCCTCAAAACCGGGAACCCCGGACCACAGCTCTGTTTTGTGAGGAATCATGACGATTCCCCTCTCATGAAGATCCAATCCAGGCCAAAGTCCTCTCAACAACCTCTTCCCTCACCAGCACCTCAAGATATGTCTTCAGCATAAATTGGGTTACCTGGTGATGGATCGCTGGACGCAAAGACTCCTATAAATGCCTCTCCCTGGCCTCATCATCTGGTAAGAGGTCTGAAGCATATCGTAGAAGGTTCCTGAAACGGATTCCAAACTCTCGAACACTGGATCTCCCCTGTCGAAGGGTGAGAATCTCCTGGCGATTGGACACCTTCGCAGTCGACGAAAGAAACTCGACTCTAAACCTATCTCGAAACTCCTCCCATGAGATTGTTGACTCCTCACGATCACCGAGGAACAAGAACCACCACTGCCTCGTTGCTCCACGCGGCATCGTCACAACCAAGGACACCCAGTGTTCCTTCCGAGCACGAATCGAACTGAAGCCTATCTCGATCTCCTCCAACCTGTCTTCTGTGACTTCATCTGAAACGGAGCCCTCATACATCTGTAGACTATGGCGCTGAAACTCTCTAAGTGTCTTCATCCAAGTGTCATCGTCGTCAACCTCTACTCGGTGGTAATCTGCTGGAATATCCTGCTGAGCATCTTCTACGCAAACCTGACGAGGACTTCGACCTGGAGCATACCTGTAAAATAACAACTGTTAGAACTCCTAAGCCTGGAATATGGAAGACTCAAAATTAATTAATTAATTGTTTTGTTTTATTAATTTCAGGTTTACTATCCCAAGGTCTACCCATTCAAACACAGGCGCAAAGAATAATGATGCATGATCCTTTCCTAGGTCTCTACCTTGCAACCATTATCACTTTGTTTAGTAGCCATCGTAAACTTAAAGGTCCGTGCAACAGATCATAGGGGTCCCTGAACGCTTATGTCTCTGCCGGTCTCTAGTGTTTACCCCACTTGATAAACATGAATGACACCGTTTCCCTACCACCCCATGCATCCTCACCTGTGCCTAACTCCAAACTCCATCCTATCCCTCAACCAGACCTCTGATACCACTCTATCACGACCCCCTCCCCACAATGTGTACCCCCCTGGGCTGGCAATGTGAGAAGGGAGATAATGACCCCCGAGTCCCACGTCCAGTAGGCCCCGGGTTGGCGACTAGCACCGAGGGTATAATAACCATACAAAATGGGAGGCATTACCCTCTAAGAGAACACATATAGAAGAGAGAGATAGAATAGACTCCAAACAACTCCAAATCATAACTGAAATATAAAAGAAACCCAAGTACATATATGAAATGTCATGAAAACGTACTACAACTGAAAGGGAAAACTAAAAGTACCCAAAAGAAAGTAAAACGGCAGTGACCACAAGCCCGAACAACTCCTCCTCCAACCGCAAGCTAGTAGTAACCAGCTTGATCTCCAACCTGCTCCAAGTGACCTGAAAAAAAATTTATATGTACATAGGGTGAGTATAACAGTATACTCAGTTGGATCCTCCCCATGCCTCTCGTGAAAAAGTAAAGAAAGCATGCTAAAGCCCAGTGAACAACAAGTGAAACTAACTCATTACCTAAACAGGTATACTATATTCCCAACCTCACCCAGGCTACTCTCACCAAGTAACACATACAAGAATATAGCATATAGTAAAGAATATCAAGGGTACCCCGCTATTATTTCCCCACTGGTTTGAAACTTTTCCCCAACGACATACGTCATGTGCATCTCTCTCCAAAGGCTTGCCCGCAGACACCTGGGCTAAGCTCCACAATCTTCACCTCGTGCACCACATAGGCTTTCCCACAGACACCTGGGCAAATCACCACACCGTCCTCACAACAAAAAGTAACCAGGTAGTTTCTGGGTGCCACCACAGCCCGCCTAACGTGTATCATACATCGGGTATAATACCTCAATCCATTACAGCCCATACTCCGAGTAAGGATCCTCAAGCCATCATAGCCTATACACATTACACCTATAGTAGTCCATAGGATACTATATCTAGAATATATGTGTTTGAATAACCACAAGCCATTACATCCCTCTACACACATATATGGGGTAACTAACCACTGGGTCTCATGGCACAAGTATCTACCAAGAGAAGAGAGCGTGGCCAAAGGGGGGTAGTCAGCCATTCAACATCCCATCAGAATGTTGGGGAAAACACCGCCCCAGGGCTCAGAATCCTCGAGGTGTCAGTTGCCCTTACCGACAGGGTGGAGTAGCGTATAGAAGCACAAAAAGTACAGAATATATATGTAACTCACATCCACACTATGGCCATTACCTAGTCGTAGATACAACTGCAGCTAACGTCTCTCAGACTCCAGGCTGCTACTTCAAAGACTAGGTATCCTATAAGCACACAAACATTTGAAGATCTTTATTAGATTACTCTATTCTCATTTTACCAGTTCCACTGTACGTTAATTAACTCTTTAAACATTAATTAAGAATGAACAATTCCACATTAAACTGAAATGGCATCACATTCAAAATCAACTTCTCCTTTTTAGATTCACATCACCATTGAAATTCCAGCACCTCCATCCACATGGATTATCACCATTTAATCAAACATTCATTATAGAGTTATTTTCCCACATTCCCAAGCATTCTAGAAAAGCATCCTATGCTACTAAACACAAAGGAGGCTCAACACGGTGAGTAGATATACTACCCGTCGAGTCCTTTCCGCCTATAGAAAGAGCACAGACCCATTCTCCCTCGAGAGGCTAAACACAAAAAGCACGTGGCATACCCCGCGCGTCTTTGCCTCCTTCAGAAGAAGGGCAAGCAAGACCAGCTGCCTTGAGTAGTGGGGAAAAACAAAACAGATAAAAATTCAAAGAACCCACAAGAATCCAACAACCACATCCATCCCATTCCAACACCCTCGGTGTCCTCCCAGACACCCACTTGCATAAACTGATGCATCTCGCCACTCTAGGCGTCATCCGCTACCACAACCACAAGGCCTCCAGGCCTCCACATATCACCACACCCATCCAGGATCACATCTCAGTACAAGAAGTAGGAAAACAACAATCACAACCTTGGCTCTTGACCCTTTAACAACAAGAGGGTAACTCAGAACCCTTTTAGAAATTCTCACACAATCTGTTCATTAATCCATATTGAACTAGAAGATTAGTTATTCATAGGATCCAATTATGAGAGACCTAATCAGTAAGATATCACAATTTAAATAACCATTCTTACTTCCCTAATTTTATTATCCTCAAATTAGAACAACTACAACAACATCAATAACCAGATTAATTTACATGCCTCTTTATCTTTACCCAATTAATTCCAGCTTTACGTTCATTATCAATTTCTATCATGAATGAACAAAAAATCAAAGAAAACATAGATATCACTCTAACTAGAAAACATGAGGCAAACCGTTACCACGGTATAAAGAAACATTATACGATTAACCAATTCTTTTAATCTGGTTCAAGTATTTAATTAGGTCAATTGCATTGTGATTCAAAGGACTAAATCATGTTAATTCTATGATTGCACATGCACAATTAGAGAATCCATGAATCCCCTACCTGGAAGAGTTTTTGGCGTCCTTTATCCACACAATGGGCCACAATCCTTTTATTGCGACAACTGCATCCACCCGAGGATGCCACGGTAAGTCCCAACCAACCAAACCCCATTAGAACCATGTAGAATACATGGTAATATGGAAGGGAGAACAAGAGAAGGTGATCCACGAAGGAACGATGACAAAACATACCTTATATGGAAGAATGGTTGACACAACTTGGTTGCATCAAATAGAGAGGAACTGATCTGAGTAACGTTTGATTGTGAAACACCTACAGGAATGATTGCAAGGTTCTAACGTCTCGTAAATGAGAACCAGGAGGAAGAACAACGAAGAATGATATGTCGTTCCTTTTAAAAAAAATTAGAGATGCAACGGTTTATGATCCGATTTATTCTCCATTAAAAATAGATCGCATTAACCCGCGCGGTTTGACTAAGTAAAAACATCTCGGCCTTAGGAATAATTAATATAGGATTTATGGCCTTTGAATCATCCTTAAAGTCCTTAAATTAAGGTTTTAAAATGTATTTTACGTCAAAGAAAATGTCAAATGGGCGAAACTGTTGGATGCTGGAGACACTATTCACATACTCAAAATTTGGCAAAGGAATGAATTTTTAGCTCTTAGGATTCTAGAAACACTATTCAAACGTGAAATTTGGCAAAGGAAGGAATCAGTAGCTCTTAAGATTCTGGAAACACTGTTCAAATGTGAAATTTGGCAAAGGAAGGAATCGGTAGCTCTTAGGATTCTGGAAACACTATTCACACGTGAAATTTGGCAAATGAATCGGTAGCTCTTAGGATTCTGTAAACACTATTCACACGTGAAATTTGGCAAAGGAATTGATAGCTCTTAGGATTCTGGAAACACTGTTCACACGTGAAATTTGGCAAAGGAAGGAATCGGTAGCACTTAGGATTCTGGAAACACTGTTCACATAACTAGAAATTTGGCAAAGGAAGGAATCGGTAGCTCTTAGGATTCTGGAAACACTGTTCAAACATGAAATTTGGAAAAGGAAGGAATTGGTAATCGGTAGCTCTTAGGATTCAGGAAACACTGTTCACAAAACTAGAAATTTGGAAAAGTGTTAGCCGAGCTACTGATAGACTACGGCTACCGGTAGACCGAGCTACCGGTAGGCAGCGGCTAGGGGATACGTCACCTTGACCTCCCGGAACACCTCCAACACCACATTTTCACAATATAGTGGATCGGAGAGGTCCGGGCCATTACAGTTAGGGTAATAATAATATCATTTTTACCCTTAATTACCCTATTTACTTTTAACCGTGGTAAAAAAAAGTAAAAAGTTACTATTCACCAAAAACTATTTTCATCTCATTGAACCACATTTTAGTCCTTGATATTTACCGTGTCTCTCGGATTTTTGAAATTCCACTTACAGAAGCGGTAAAATTAAGTTTTATGAAAAATTTAGTTTTTTTTACTACCACTTAGTGGTTTCACTATTCATCAAAAATTGAAAGTTTTCAGAAAAATAAAAAAATTTCACCCTAGGCTAATTTCGACATTCCGAATCCAAAAATAAAGTCCATTTTGAAAACTAAAAATTATAAAATTTCAAAAAGTGGTTATTACTATTCATAATGGCTAGTTTTAATAATATTTTAATAGTATATCGTTGTTTAGTGAAACTCGGTATTGCGTACGACGCAAGCTATCGAGGAAGGTCCCGATTTCGTGTAAAGAAAGCCAAGCAAGTGTTGTGTAGAAAAAGATTCCTTTGATGATTTATATAACATAAAAGTCTCAGGTGTTACATTTACTTTTATGAAAAAATTATGAGAAAAACTCTTTTAACATATATATCATGAATGGATTTTTATGTTTTCTTAACACCATATTTATATGATGTTTCCCTTATTTTTTTTCATTTTCATTTTCTACATAATTACATTACTCTAAAATGGTGTTGAATTTTATGAGAAAAAAATGGTTTTTGAAGAAGAAAAGATATTTTCCTCCAAAATTAATTCAGGTTTTTTATCAAAATTATATTCCATATAATATTACATTATTTAGTAAGGATATGTTAAATGTATATGATCCCAATTATTCCTAGGGTTTTAGTTCTTTATGACTGAATCTTATTTTTGAAAAATATATATTTTATATGGATTTTGTTATATTGGAATTATGTTCAAGAAACTAATTTTATTCCTCGGGTTATACTGTGATTAATTATTCATGTTTTTGTGGAACACGTAAGAAGGATTTCATTAGGATATTAGTGGTACATATATATCACTCAAATGCATTGGGTAATGATTTATATTTCATTTGATAGACAAGGATAAAATGATAAGTAAGATCGGTTAAGTAATATAGTGTTGAAGAACATGTAAAACCAGTTCAGTAATATAGGGATGAAACAAAAAGTGAAATTGATTCAGTAATGGACTTTGTCCACCCATATGGTCATGGGAATTATCCATGTCTAATATGAAAATTATTTTCTATACTTATGTGTTTTCCAAAATGTCATATTTTATGCTAATGTTATTTTTTATGTCTCATGTTCCTTTACGATTTAATCCTTATAAAATACCATGATTTATTTCATGACTCATGAGTTTGATATATGTTTTACATGGTATGATTTTAAATAGTTATATTCATGTTTCTTCATTTTTATGATCATGTTTTGTTTTAAAATTTGTCATTTTTACCCTTACAGATCATTTGAGCTCACCCTTTTCATATGATTACTTTTCCCTGGTATATAATGAATGGTTTAAGAAGGAAGTCTAAAGGGAATGATCATTAGAGAAGATATTGATGATCATTCTATAATTAGAAGAATGCGTTCCATTTTTGCAAAGATACTAAAATAATAGAGTCTTTGGGTGTCTTTTTGTCTAATGATATAATTATTCTGCATAAGTATTGTAATTTCCATTTATATCAAGCATGGGTCCTTAAAATGTCAATGTTATGAAAAAAAATTGATAAAAAATGACATAATTGAATACATGATGATGAAGCCATACCTAAGAGATGTAATTCCATACATGTGACACATTAATGTCCAATGACCATTCATGTAAATTAATCCATCATTGTTTCAACAATAGTGAGACAATTCTCAATTTTGGAAGCCTAGTTTCATATTAAGGAAAAAGATAGTGAAAGAAATATAAACTAAGAGAGACACATTTCTAGTTAGAGAATCCTAAAATAATGAAATATGATGAAAAAAATCATTTATCTTCCAAATTTTTTCACATTTAGTAAAACAAGGTGTGAAATAAATGATTTTTCCAGTTTATATTTTCACAATGAGCAGTTCAGAATTATCTTAAATTTGGGATAATAATCCATTATGAAGAATACTACTAGAACATTAATACATGAAAAACTCCAACAACCAGGATCCATCAAATATTTAACTAAAATTTGACAGTGAATTATTCAACACGGCAGCATGAGATTTCGACTGAGATTCACACAATTCATCAACTCCAGATAGCACAACATCTGTTAGAGCTTCCCAAAAAACCTGAATCCACATTGAGATTCACCACATCAACATGATTTTAAATGGCTGACACACATGTATCACGACACCTTGAATCATCACTCAAAATCAAATCCAAATGAACCTCATCAGTAGACCTTGGGATCTGAAGCCATTATAAAGCATCATTTTTAGCAACCAAAAATGTATCCAATGTCTATTGATTTCAGGACAGGATTATAATATTATCCACAAACATAGAGATTTAGAAATTTGTAGAAGCATGAGGGTCATGATCCACCAATGATAGTGGGATAAATTCCGAAAAGGAAAAAAGTGCAGACACAAATCGTCTAGGAGGTAGACTAATATCATATCTGGGGAAGTAATGAATCACCATGTGTAACATGAAACCATTAAAGCCATTATTGAGAGTGGGTTATCCCACATACCATGTCTACTGAATCACCATCCCAATTGAGTGTTATATAAGTAATGAATAGACTCATTGAACTATAAATATTTTTTTAAAAAAGTAGCACCTTAAGGTGAACTATTGGGGTGGATGAAACTCTTATCAAGTAACTATTTGAATTAGTTATTAAATTCTATTAATTCCACAAAATAAAATTGATAAGAGGTTTCTCAGAAATTGATTAGCATTGGGAATGAAATCAATAGAAATATAGCCTTATAATTTGGAACAACCTAAGATAAAACATCAAGAAAGACTTCATGACAGACCAAAATCATATGCATATTTTATTTCAAACTCTAACGATTTAAACATGATTTTAAATGATAGACCCATTTGATTTTAATGACATATTAAAAAAATGGTTATTTTTAATTATAGAATTAAAATGAGTGAAAATATGAGAATTTATTATTTATGTAATTTTGACAGATTTTAATCACATTAGTCTTTTCGGTATAACAAGTAATACATTTTTCCGATTTTCAGGATTAATTTTTTAGGAATCATTTATTTTGGGACAATAAATTTACCTTCTAGGCCAATAAATAATTTTTTCATATATAGGATTCAAAAAACTAAATCACTTTAAGAAATGTTAAGGGCGTAAAGAGTGGACCCCACTCTGGAAAATAAGCATACATCATGATACACACCTTCAATTAAGGTGATTCTAGATGGATTCTAATGATAAATCCCGGCAACTATTTACCATTAAATTTAATTGTGTTATTTATAGATTATAATGGATATTGGATTCCCAAAATTGATGGAACATTTTTTAATATTTCGATAAGAAAAAAATGATTGGGGTAAATTGGTGAAATATTTCAATACACATTAGAAATGCATCTCAAATTTGGAATAAAAACGCACATGAAACTTTTGAACAACTTTTATGAGAACACATTTTCCTATTTTTGTTTCCAAATTGGTCAGCCATTTGAAATCTTTAAGAGGATAGATTATAGAACAAAAATTCTTTCTCCTCACCTATAATAGCTGGTTAACCCCTCTACTCGAAATCACCCCAAATCATCTATCAACATCACCATGGAGATATCCATGGAGGCTTGTGCATTCTACTATTCCACCCTCATTTATTTTCATCTTCATATTTTTTTTTATGATTTTGATGTAGTTTTCAATTGTAATTTAGATATCAAATAAATTCATTTATTTATAACTTTTTTCCACAATTTTCTTCTTCTAATTTTTCACTCTTCTGTTTTAATTATAATAATTATTGTAATAATTTAAATTATTATTATTATTTTCACGGTAATATTTTAAAATTATTTTATTATTTTAAAATCCCCTCATTTTTCAAAAAATGTTATCTTAATTATAATAATTATAATAGTAATTATTATTATTATTATTTTTATATACACTATAAAACATATATTTATTTTCTATTATTTTATTCTATTATCTCTCTATTTTCCTCTCATTCTCTTTCATCCCCATTCTTCCATTTTTATTTTATTCATCCCCCATTATTTTTATATTATTTTATTTTATCTCATTCTCTTCTCTGTATACCACTTCCACAATTGCAATCATATACTCTAAAAATTAAGAGGCTGACCTTGAGGCATGGCCTGGGGGGGAAAATTATTTCCAGTAATTAAAAATTTTTAATTCCTTTTGACGACAATAAAAATAAATGTTTTAGGTTATTTAGTGTAATGTACGTGAACAAACTGAAAATATACTCATGTGAGAAAAACAAAGTCAGCCACTTTGTTGTGCTAGGAAAAATTATAATTACATTTGACCAAACCTCATTATAGGCGTGCATCAAAACTAGGCTAGTTTCTCAGGAGCTAATCAGTATTTTATTATTTTTCCTTTTACACATTTTATAAATATTTTCATTATTTTTTTAAAAAACATTGATAAAATAAAATTACTATGATATATTAAATTTCATATTATTAATCATGTGTACATTACTCATAGGTGCAATAGAAGAAATGAAAATAACAAAAAGAAGAAGATTATAATTGAGATCTGGAAAATGAACAAATAGAAATCATAGAACATCTAGTGATAACTTTTTAAAGGTAGTTTGAATATATTTTTTTCATTAATGGAGAAACCCAACCCTGAGCTAATTAAGAACCCAAGGAAGTGGATGAAAAAATTTCACCACTCATCTTTGAAGTTGAATATACCAAGGTGGTAAAGAGGATATTCCTGAAGATTTATTCCACATCACTTTAGAAATACTAGAGGGCATAGATAAAATATTAATTTATATTGATTTACAAGAGGTACTTCATGTACATTTGGATAAATCTTGGAGAAATTAGGCCGAAATTTAAATAAATCATGATCTCATTGTCCCTTAAAAACATGAATTAGCACCACTTCACCTCTCTCTAGCCATGGAAGAAGAAGAAACCCCAAAATTTGCAAAATTACAAGAAAATGTAGAGTATTATGAATACTTTTCTCTAACTAGTGAAGAATGATTCCATGAATCCCAATCAATTGAAGAGGATATTAAATATGGATAGACTTAGAGAGATGATGCATTATTTAACTAAAAATCATTTAATTTTTTTGAAACATATTTGAGTATCCCACTTAAATGTTTTGAATTTTAATATTCATAAAAATTGTATTACTCCTTATAAGTAGATGAAAAAAAGAAGATTCACCTATTCAAGAACACATGGAGCCCCTTGAAGACATGGAATATTTTCTAGAAGGATTAGAAGTAGAGAGAC
The DNA here is from genome assembly GCA_963277665.1 of Viscum album. Taxonomy (NCBI): domain Eukaryota; kingdom Viridiplantae; phylum Streptophyta; class Magnoliopsida; order Santalales; family Viscaceae; genus Viscum; species Viscum album. Next base: position 1,448,834,087 of record OY728130.1, read on the forward strand.
TAGTGGATTTCCAGAAACAACAATAAGTTATAGTTTACCACATTAAATGGAAATATTATGAAATTAATATTTCCAATTAAAAAATTTAATCTCCCAATGATTATATTTTTTTACGCATCACATTTGGAGAAACCACTGGATTGTGAAGATGTTATTTCATAAGTAGCAAAGAAGAAGGTGAAATTTCCACACATCATCTGAATCCAACCATGAATGTTGAACCACATTAATAAGGGGTAGGGTCTTCAGTATTCTATCCATGGATCATTCCTCACTAGTATGGATAAATAAAAATCTCGGAAAAGCCACCTGTGGTGGTTCGATTCAAAGAAGCTTCATCCACCATCTTGCATTGTATAACAACTGGTTCTTCCATCTCAAGGTAGTAAAATTATTGGGCCCACATGAGGTGTCATAAAAAGATTTAACTTCACTTGATTTCTAGGAATTTAGATATCAATTTAATTTCTAATTAAGTAGTTCAGAATAAATCCCACTCCCTCCAATATTATTTATATTTAATGACATAATATATTTTAGTTATTGAGTTTTTTCTTGTATAGGTTCATGATGGTAGAAGTAATTCCAAATTAATTAAGTAAGAGGACTAAAATTTATAGGAATGCGATTTATCTTTTAGTGTTTAATTTTTTAAAGTCCTTATATATTTTCTTGAATCAAATTTTGAGCTGTAAATAGAAAATTTCATGCCCACACTTGAATTATTCATTACATGGCATGCCAATAAGACATGTGTTTTTGAGTAATCCAATGATTTTAGGTTTCATATTTAAAATTTAGTGAAAGAGAATGGGTAAAATGGAAGATTAGATGATTCAAGTGAATCATTGATATTGAAATTAGGAATCATGATTTTATTTAGCTAATTGATTAATTTATATGAAATTTCCAAATGATTTTTCTTGATTTGAAATTTTGAAATTTACAGTTATTTATTTTTTATTATTATCTATGATGTGAATTATTTTATTATATCATATTTTCCATTCCCGAGAGGATTCCTAGAACAAGTATTTCTGATTTATTTTTGATTAATTTTTTTGAGTTATCTTTGGACATGTCACCGATTAGAATATAAATATAAAATTTTCAAATTTATGACTGTGTAAAACCACATTAAATATGATTGAGGAATGTTTTAATAAAAAAAATATCCTTAAAATACCACCATTACATAAATCCTTCTTTATCCACTAAAGACCATGAAGGATATTTATAGGAATGACCCTTGTTTCAAGCCCTTTATATGAATTCCAAACCTACTCTTGGTATTAACCTGATATTTTAAAGTAGATGTATGGGTGTGAATAGAAACATGGTAAATGGGATAAAATACATTGTAAAGAAGAAATATGGGGGTTATATAGTGGGAATAGATAACTGTATTTTATTAATTCAATGTACATAATTGTTTTCCATTCTTGAAAAATTAATAATAATTAAATAATGAATGATTGTGACCTAAAAAATAAAAAATCACCATCACTAGAAAGATGGTTCCTATTATAGTTGGTTTAGTGTTGGATGTGATATTGGTTCAAAAACAATACATTCATAAAAAGAAACAATATTTACATTTAAAAAGAAAAAAACTATGTATAAAAGAAGAGAAAAATTCTAGATGGTGGAAATCATTTATTATGTTTTAATTATTCATAAATTTTTCATTGAATGTTATTTTGTATGTGGGAGATACTACTTCTAAGGGGATAATTATATTGAGATTTCATTTTTTATATCATTCATTGTATAATAAGAGATAAACCTCTTCATTGAGCCTTAATTTTTAAAGTATCAAATCCTTCCAACCTTAAGGCTCCGGTTGTTTTGAACCTCTACTCCATGTCTTGTTGATTTTATGTGCCTTTATTCCATACAACATGGAGAATGTAGATCCATTAAAAGCTTATGGATTAGGATCATGTTTACATGATATGAAATTAAATATACTTGAACAGTATCATGAATGATGAGATAAACTAATCATAAGTGAATTAAATCATGAATTGGCATGTCTAATAATAATAAATCGAGGATCTCGAATGAATAAAAGGACGAACTACAAATTTTTTCAAAATGGAATAATAAAATACATAGATTGATTATGTCATTGGAAAATGAGTAATTGAATTTATATTTTTTGTGACATTATATAATTATTTTGATATTGTTAATTGTTTAATTTTATTGCATTGAAAATTTAATATATATTACATTGGTGCACTCTTTAACTCCTTTTTGAGAATTTATTCTTAAGGAAAATCATTGTTTAATTATGAGGGTATTTGATCAAACATAATTTGTGGAATATATTTATTCATTTTATAATTACCTAATCATGATTTATATTGATAAAACCCATGGACATCAAAATTTTAGGAATATAATGGGTATTTTGAATTATAAAATGAAAATGGGATAAAATATTAAAATCCCTTATTTATGAAATTTTGAAAAATTCAAATCAATTTAGTGTTTCTGGAAGAACATTTGAAATAATATTTCAATGTGAGTAATTATTTTTTTAGGATTCACTTATTTTATGATTTAAATTTATCTTTTAGTGAAATAGCTAATTTAGAAAGATATTGGACTGAAAAAACAATCTAGTTTATAAATGTTTTAGGAGGAAAAAATGGAACACACTCTAGAAAAGAGGAATAATCTTTCTAAACACCTCTAATTGAGGTTATTCCATCTGTATTAGAAAGATAAATAATTGAGACTTTTCCCAACTAAATTTCATGGAGATATTCAGTCATTATGATGTATAATGGATGCTCAAAATTGAATAAACATTTATTAATAATTCATATAGAAAACAATCTTGGTGTAAATTGGTGATATGTTTTAATACTCACCAATTATAGAGATGAAATTTTGAGGAAAATGAGAGTGAAAATTTAAAACTACTTTTATAAACAAACATTTTCCCATTTCGGCTATTTATAGATGGAAATCATAGAGAAACCATTAGAGTACATATTCAATAACCAAAAATCTCCCTCCTTACCAATAAAATGATGTATACCCCTCAACTTCCAATCATCCTAGATCATTAGTAAACACAACCATAAGAATCTCCATGGAGGCTATTGCATACTCTTCTTCATACCCCATTTATTTTTCTTCTTCATTTTTTGTTTTTCTTTATTATGATTTAGTTTTCAATAGTAAATTATATTATTAATAAATTAATGAATTATTAAATAAGTTCTACTTTTTTATTCTACTCTTTTTCATTATTTTAATTTGATTATAAAAATTATTATTATTAAATTTATTATTATTATTATTATTATTATTATAACAGTATAATTTGGAAATCATATTTTTTATATCTCTTCTAATTCATAAATTAATATTATTTCTTTAATTATAACACTAATTATTATGATTATTATTATTATAACATTATTTATAAATTATTTAATTTATTTATTTTCTTCTTTTATTTTATTTTTTTTCTTTCTTTATCATACTCTTCCCCCATTCTTCAATTTTTATTTTATTTATACCCCATCCTTTATTTCATTTTCTCTATCTTACACTTATCTTCTTCCCACTTCCACCATTGTGTTATATTACTCTCATAAATTAGTGGCTAACCCTAACTCTTGGGCCGGGGGAGGTAAAAGCGTTCTTAAATTTTCATTGTTGTTTAATTTGAAGTTTTTGATAAATTTTTATAGTATTCATAGTGAGGTGAATATATCTAATTAGATTATTTTCCACCAATCACATGTAATAGAATATATTTATATTATATTATTTAAATCATTCTTTCCTGTATTAATTGGTTAACTCTTTATATGATATGAGTTTATCATATCAATGGATGAAACAACATCGATTGAGCTGGGTCCTGGATGATGACACCAACTGGACAAAGAAGTGAGATCAACATTGATTAAAATACAAAATGGAATTTAAGGTTATTAGGGATTCAATTATATTCGATAATTTATAAATAAAAAATTCTAGTCAAAACATGAGACTTAATTCTTGGATTCTAAAATTAACATCAAACACATGAAAAAGAATAATTATTGAACTGAAAATTGAACCCCAAAGCCAATTAATTTCATCTCTAATTGCATTTTGTCATTGATTTTTAGTTATATCTTTCCATTCATTAAAATTATATAAAATTCCTATATTAAATAAAATCATCTAGAAAAGAAGTAGTTTTGGTGAATTATATTATGTGAGTGAACAACTATGAAAGCTTATCAAGTGAGACAACACTCATCTGAAAATATGTTGTATAGTGAAATATTATAATTTCTTTTGGCCGCACTCTATGGATTGTGTGAGTCACATACAGAAATACATTTACTATATGAGAATCCAAAATTTGAACTACTCCCCAATTTTTTATTATTTGTACAAGATAACATTCAATCCCATATTTAATAAGTTTCTAATCTTACTTATATGCTATCAAAGATATGAACTCATTCTTATATTCAAATTAAAACCCACTCTAATAAATATATATGAAATATATTAGTTAGTATATCTATATTAACATAATAAAAATAAGGCCAATCCATAACTAGATTTACAGAAAACTCTATTAAGGGTGATTCAACATGGTTTTTAGGAAAAACCACACAACATATGATAATATGAGTATTCCTAAAAAATCAAACTGATTTAACAATTTCTCCCTGAGTTTTTAAGAAATTTTCCATCCTTATTTCTAAAGTTAATAGTGTCATTTACTATAAAATTTCCATTAAATAGAAGAATTCATTGACCCAACATCTAATATGGAACTCTTATAATGAAAATAAATAATAATGTACATTTAACCCAATTATTTGATTGTTGATCATCAGTTTCAGTAATAGTAAATTACATTGAATAACCTTTCTATATTCGATAAGAATGATTCCCACCTTAAGCCACAAGAATCATACATGTATTTTTGTAATGAAAATATCATTGAAATCAAAAAATCTCATTTAAAACAAACGGTATATTTTCACATTTGTGGTCTAATGGAAACCATTCTCCTTGCAATCTTAGTCCACATGACTAAACATACAACAATAGTAAGACATTACTGATCAATTCAATCATTGAATATGATTTATTTTACCATATTTGGACTTTGTTAGTGTCTTACCTCTATATTTATTTGATGACTAATTAACCATTACTTTCTACCTTGACCACTTCTTATTCATATTTTCATGAGGAACATATGTTTTGAAAACATGCATATCAAATTTCTCATCACATCTAACAACTTCCTTATAGATTTTAAATTCACAAGAGTTTAATGTTCTTCATTAACTAGGGTTCAGACCTGTATAAAATATATCAATTTTAATTTCATGCTCAATAATGAAATTGGGGTCATACCTAGAATTACTAATGAATGTTTCTTCATTAGAAGAAATTTATTGATATTATATTTAATTAAATCATATAAATTTACTTTATATTTTTAGATAAAAAAATTTCAGGATGTTTTTCTCAATATAATGTTCCTTAATGACCATCCAATCTATGGTAAAAATTTCATTTTTCTTTTATGTGTTACTAATTATTGACCATTACAGATTTTTATCACTGTCAAAATGGTAAATATAATGTGTTTCCATTTGATTCTCTAAATAACCCAAAACATTGAATTTGTTTTCAATGTAACTGATCCATATTTTAATTTTCACTAATTGTTAAGGTAATCCATATTCTATAGGGTGATTGTAGGGTCTTGAAAATTCCTCTATGGGATGAAAATACCATGTAATCACGTTGAAAAATTAATTAAGCATTTTTATAAGTTTATCAGGGTGAAGGGACTCAAATTGAGTTGTATTTCTTTAATGTAACAGGATGAAATTCATGTTATAAAATGACCAACATACTATCACCTGGAAATGTATGTGAAGAAGATGGATCATGAACCGACAGGTATGCAAGACGATCTGTGAACCGCTGGCCCGTGAAGTGATAACTGGCGAGCAGGGAAAAATAAAAACCATGGGTAATACTATTCGCATACCAAGCTGCAAACCCATAAGTTTTTAGAATAAGGGGTTAGGTAGGGTTTCGTGAACCATTATCATAAACCAAAGTCCTCACAGATCCCGATTGATCGTGTCTTCCATGGGTCAGAATACTACTTCAATGGGCCTCCGCAAATGGTGTCACATGCACTGTTCATATGATCACTCCAATTCACTATAAAAAGATTATATTAGAATGGATAATTGGTGATTAAGAGAAATATGTACAGGTGATGAAATCATTAGGAAAGTCTCAGAGGTTTCACTATAGCTTCCTTCTTGTTTATCAGGGAAGTATCAACTGTAAACCACTTCCTTCGTAGGTACAACTAGCCACAAACCATAAAACGGGGAAAATGTGTAAAAATTATAAAACTAAGAACCTAAATGATAAATTGTGTACCAAAGACTAATCACTAAGGAATTTCTTGTGAATATTAATCCCCCAGACCCTCCATTAGTATGGTGTTCCACGTAGCATATAGCTATGCGGACTGAACCCGGTGTTGCGTACCCAATCGGTAGGCGAATATGACTCAAAGAAACATGGAGAGTCGCGTACCACTTTGGTATGCGGTTGGTGATAGTCGTACCCACACAACACACGGGTATGTGGATGGCCTCTCTACCCACATACCACTATGGTACATGAAGCTTCCCCCATCCCATGTGAGGAATAACTTCACCGAAAGGGTGTCTTAAGGTATAGTTCCTTCTTGTTTCTACATCACTCCTCCACTACTGTCCCATCCACCAAAATCCCTCCCCTAACCAATCCCTCAGCATTAGGCCAAACCCTCCACCAACTCCACTATACTTGTATGATTAGTCCATCGGGTGCATCAGCGTGCCATTTTGAGTCTACATAACCATGGTATGTGGTGTCCTGAAATCCTTCCCAACAAAGGTGCAGGATTCGGGAATTCCTATAACGATACATTTTGACAATAACCTAGAGTCCAACCTTGGGACGATGATGTAAATATCCCTCTTCATGGGATTAAGGGTGATCACTTGACTTTCCATTCAATGAGGGATAGTGATCAGTCAAAGGGGTTATGTTCTCTCCCCCATTTGGCGTGGACGAAACTCCTCCCCTTCCGAGAAGGTTCTTTGGGGCCCTCCCATTAAGGTATGTTCTCAATATTCTGAGGAAAGGCTGGATGACCTTCAATGTTGTTTCATGTTGAAATTCTCATCTCTCTGTGACCATACCCACTGTCACCCCGGCATCTTTAGCTAAGGGATCCCCCTCCTCCACCAACAGTAGAGGAGGAATGTACATTGTCCAATCATTGAAATAATCTTGTTTCGCACATCGAGCATGACTCTTGTTGTCTTAGTGGTTTTTCAAGATCACAATATCAGCACACCATCTAAACTAAGATAACTCTAAATCCTAGACAAATCATCATATGTAGGAATCCTGCTATAAGGCATGAGCTCAAAAGGGTTCCCATCCATGTAGGGTCCACCTAATCATGTCCCCTCAAATGGTTAGATTCTATGCATAAGCCACCCTTACCATATGGGCTATGAGAAATCTAATTCCTAAACAAATCAAGATACATAGGTTGCCTTTTATAAGGCCTGTGCTCAAATGGATGACAGATCCAAAAGGGTTTGCCCAATCATGTCTATCAAATGGGCATCTTTCAGGTGTAAGACCCATACAATTTGAACTACATGGGTTATGACTCCTCTCCTGAGGATACGTAGGAATCCATCCTTGTGGGCCTGATCCCAACTTCAAGTCCCCTTTCATCCCCCTAGATGACGATAAACTCTACAGCACCTCATAATATGGCTAAGTCGGCATCACCTCCATGGCATCAAACATATGAATGCTCATGATGATCCTGAAAACCATGGGTATCACATAGAAACACTCTTCGAGGATGAACCAAGGATTCATGAATGTATAAATATGACTTAAATATATAAGAGAGTCCCAGAACAAGAAACAATCCTCTTCCAAAAGGGTATAGTCTGCTTGACTTCCCATCCTCTCAACCAATGGAGTCCTTATGTTTCGTTGGCCAAATCTTCAACTGACGAGCCCCTACCTTTTGAAAGAAGGTCCATAAATCAGGGATACCAGAGCCATTGGGAGTTCTTGGATCTATGAAAAAACCCGTTGGAGGCTATCCATGGAAATTATATCCGAGAAGGACATATTACATGATCTCTTGACACCCACACAATCACCCTTTAGGACCGAATGTTACCAAATGGTTAATTAAACCTTATATAAAGGATAATGACATTGAATGGGTCAAAACAAAGGAATGGTAAATTCAATAAGAACTCTAGCCTATAGAAAAAGGGATAGGTGATGATCCTCATTGTGCCATATCTGCACCGCCCGCAATTGCACGACCTCAGAGGTAGAACAAAAATGCTGAACCAGATTTGAATACTTATCCAAGGTTTCAGTTCTACCAAAATAACAAAAGACAATACGATACCTCAATTCGGAACATTTTTTTCACCTTGGTACACAAAAAAATGTGCCACCTCATAGGTGGAACAAAAATGGTGAACCCATTTTGAATACTTATCCAAGGTGGAAGTTCTACCCAAATTATAAAATACATAAGGATACCACATGCCAGGCCATTTTTTTCGCCCGTTTACGTGAAAAATGCGCTACCTTGGGGGTGGAACAAAAATGGTACACCCAACATGAATCCTAAAACATGGTTGTGGTCTCCCCCCAATCAGGCCCCTTCACCTAATAGTAAAAGAGAAGGGGAAGGGGATAAGCATAATTTCCAAATATGAATATGTTAAGGAATGATATTTTGATGAGTTTTTTTTGTCTGTATTTCATATATGTATATTGTATGTTCCTGCAGAGTATCCTTTAATCCGAATGGCATCCCCATGATCCAGGAAGAAACACGTATCACCAATCATGTGGGTAAATGATGCATCAATGAAGAGAAGAACCCTTTTTCCTACCTAGTGTCTTCAATGATGGGTATCCAATAAATTGATCAAAGAGTACCACCAAAATGGTACTTTCCCCACACAGGAGGCCGCATGATAAGCCCTCCTTTTGGTGAAGGTCTACCAGCCGCCTCTTCATCCGTTGCCAGTACCTCAGCACATGGTGGCCCTGGAGATTATATCAAACAGTTTCAGGAGCCTATCCCCCGGATGTGACAATGACTACCTCCCATACCATATGGATCTAGATGAGGTCAATCCTGACAACTTCATCCCAGCTGCACAGGGGCCCTACCCACAAGACCTCACCATAGAGCATCACCACTGACAATAGATGACCATGCCTCTTCACACTGAGGAAGACCATATGACAACAGAACCTCCCAATGCCCTGGATACCCAGGCCACTTGGGCTAGCCACCAGGGGTGGTGAACATATTACTAAGGACACAGTGTCACCTTGGATCATGAGGATCAACACCGTCGTACTAACACGGAATAGACCAATGAGAAGACATACAACTCTACCCACTCCCATAAAACCCACCACAAAAATAATGTGGAACATTATGAGCACATGCATGTTCCTTATAGTTCTTGTCACTCCCACCATGCAGATAGACAAGTTAGCTACCTCTAGATGCAGATATATGCTGTCACACAAAATGCATGCCATTAAAATATGGTGGCACCCAGCTATACATAGGCACAATCACAAGATGACTCATTTCAAGCTCCCCATCAAAATAGGATGGAACCTAGCTATACCTAGGCAAAAATACCTATTGATTCACTTCATGGCCACAATCCAAATAGGTCAGAAATAAAATATGAGCATTTGCAAATCCATGCTGATGCATACAATGCTTGTGAGGAAAATACAGTGGCAAGAAAGAGGATTAAAATCCCAACCCATGTATATGAAGACAACTGGTACAATGTGGGGGCAACCAGAGAATACATCCAGCGGCAGAATCATTCCTTGTCCATGCACAAGAGAACTATGAGAATCTACTGGCAACTCACGGAGTACCAGAGTAGGAACAAATTGCCGCTCCAACATCGAAATGGGCCTTCATTCCCATTCCAGCCAAAGATGTATCCCACCACATCCTGCCAATGATGGTAGACCAGACATCAATTACAGACCATATCCTCCAAAAATACCAAGATACCATTGAATCGGTAGAAAAGGAGATAAATCAGGCCACAACCTGATTTCCTTGAATGGAATGACTGAATCTAAAAATGATTTAGTCACTCAAGAGAAGTTATGCATCCCTGCTCCAATCTAGTGGGGTCAAAGGAAATATCATGTGATATACATACAACCATATCGGAAAAAAATACTTGTGAAAGCTAGGGGATGACAGTACAACATGTTTCCCACTCCAGGGAAGGCATATATCCTTACCAAAACTCAAGATTCTCATTGGCATATCCCGACAACATCATGGGACCAAAAAAGACCGGGAACCATGTATGAAGTCCATTGCCAATATAAGATGCCCCCAATTACCCACAAGAGTGCTCCCAAAATGAAAAGCTATAAAGGAAACTATAAAATGAAGAGCACTTACATGATCCTGCTCTACTAGAAGCTGGAGTTCCTGATGCCCTCAAACACATATCAACAAATCCTCTTGACCCTATCAGTCCATTACAAAATTATGGATGTGGATATAGTAGTTGTGAAAGTCCTCTACGTAATTTCACTACCAGTAACTCTAAAGGTCCTACACAGACTACCCATGGGGGTTTACTTTGTGGTTCAATAATGATCGATCACGAGACCCTATCTCCTAATGCATGTTTGGGTATACCTCCACTCGACCTTAATATCATACAGTAAGATGGTCCTCCCCTTGCTGTCATTCGCCTAGATGGTCCTCCCTAAGGTATACGCTATAGATATGTATCTCCCAGTATTCAAACATAAATTCATGATGGTATTCCTCACCATAATGACAGTCATTGCGAAGGCCCTCCCTGCAATGACAGTTGTTTCGAAGGTCCTTCCCGTAGTAATGCCATGAAATTAGAAGTTCCTCCCCTCATTTAGTATCATCACGAAGGTCATCCCCATTATGTAAACTGTAAAAATTCTCCATACAGTGAGATATCACGTCATTATGGTAGTCCTCACCATAATGACAGTCATTATGAAGGCCCTCCCTACAATGACAGTTGAAGTGAATCCCCTCCCCATAGTGAAATCAAGTAGCAAGAAGGTCCTCCCCTTGATACATCCCGCCATGATGGTCCTCCCCATGGCATAGGCAGACATGAAAATTCCCACGATCGGGCATTAATTTGAAATAGTATCCCTCTCAATTGTAGCGCCAATGGGGGAGGTCCTCCCAGTAATTCAAATAAAATCTAGAAAGAAGGTCCTCCCCTTGCCGAAACAGATATGATAAAACCCTCCTTTGCTGAGGCACTCAGAAAGGATTTAGAAAAATCAAGCACTCCGTCTATAATGGGTGATATTCTATATCAACTGGAGGATGTCCTAGGTCCACGCCCATCTTCGAAGCCACCTCCATGGCGTCCACAAATTGATTAGGCTCATACCATCCCAGTTTCGTGGAACTAAATCATTAACAAGAAATCAAGATATGCATATCAAGAAGAGGAGCCTCCAGAAGAACAACAACATGATACATTTCTTGTGAGGAGACAACTATCTAGGGATAATATATGAGTGATGTTTTAGCCTACGACCACTTCTCACTTTGACATACCATTGGAATTGTCCTGGGAATGCACGCATGACATTCGCCTCAATATATGGACAATTCATCGAAAGTTGAAATAAAAATTCCTACCCTATGACGGGTATGCAGACTATAAAAAAAATATAGGGGCATCACCCTATGATTGAATTAGGAGACCTCTCATCCACGAGGCATCCATAATTTGAAAGGTGAAAGAAGAACTTTGAACTTGATTTCCTCCATGTACAACATAAATTGTGCCACCTCATTGGCAATGCCTCAGCTGGAGTACACATTTAGTAGTGGGGAGAATATAGAGCTTTGCATTTCACCCCCCCTGTATCGTGTAGCAAGACCTAATGGAAATGACATTCTACAATGTCATCACTCAATGACAACTATCAACTGAAACCTCTCCTCAGGAAATATGGGATACTCAAAAAAACATGACCCGGAGTAAGTTCAAAAGTTTTAGGGCCGAAGAGATAAATCCATCAAAAAACATCTGATTCAGGTGGCTATAAATATCCATCAGGCTTCCGACCTAACGGAAGTCAACCACCAATAAGTGCTCATGTCTTCAAAATCAAATAGACACGATGTAGGCCTAATGCCACACTCTACATTCACTTGTTTGGGAGTACGTGAAATCGAAAGTGTATAAATTGGAGAAGTGACTTCCACAATACGAGAAAAACCCCATCCCACATGGTTGGGTAATTTTTAAATCAAAATTCCCCTGTATGACTAAAAAATTCAGGTCCTAGCGCATTGAAAGGATAACGAGAACGACCTCATCCCCTGGGGATAGGGTAATTTTTACCTCAAATCCCCACACTATTTTTTTATATTATAAAATCTTGGAAGAACGATGGATAGAGGAGTTACCCATTCCACCCCTTCTAGTGGATTACACCATGCAAGAAAAAGACATGTTATGAGGTCAGAACAGGGCTCTCATTGAGTCAATATTCATTATGAAGCTCAAAAAATAAAACAGAATTGAAAGATTAGTTTTATAAAGGGAACATGAAGCCTTCCTACCATTATGCACCTCGCACACCACCACTAATGCGGTAAGATTCAGTGAACATGGTAAGCGTCAACCCCATTGATCTTAGAGGAAATGATGTAGGGATAGAATATGCAAAGGAATATGGTTCCCTCCAAGAGGCGTTCCACACCGAGCCTAATGGCGTGCTTACCCAGAACCAAAGGAAGGCCATAAATCTAGGTTCCCCCTAGGTCATCCTGACATTACCTCCCCCGTGAAACTCTAAAAATGAGAAAAATAAATCCATGGTCTTCTATAACCCACCTCCTCCTCCCAATGAGAGTGTGTTTTTCATCCATGAGGAAAGGTTCACCAAGAAAGAGGAAGAAAATAAAAATCTTAGATGAATTAATATCAAGCTACGTTGAGGGTGTTATCTTACCAGAAGTGTTCCATCCGCAGAACATCAGAATATGATCCCAAAAGGGTTCCCATACCACATGCACTCCTTCTAGTGAATGAAGACAATTTTGGAGTGTCATTCAACCCAGCACATGAAGGAAATCAAAAATTCCCTCCATTAGGAAGGCAGCTGAAATATAACCAGGTAAACCCACAAATGATGCCCCCAGCTAGGCATCCACATAGAATTCCAATTGCACTTGCACGCCCAATAGTGGCCCCTACTACACCATCTCAAGCTCAAGCCCGACGAGATATGAATCAAGGGCACTTAAACACTATCAAGCAACTAATAGCCCAAATAAAAAAACATGGAGGGGTTTCCCCCTGTAATACATCTTTGCTGAAAACCCTACCCTGAAAGGATGGGAAATGATCCTCCACTACCAAACATTGAGAACCCCATATTCCTTGAATTCAATGGATTAGGGACCCAGAACAACATTTTATGCACTATGTATCTTACAGTGATCCAATGATGGAAACTATAGAGACATAAGAAGCCCTAAAACTCAAGTGATTTGTTCAAATATTATAGGTCTCAGCTTTTGTATGGTATATTATCCTACTGTATAATTCAATCACATGCTGGGAGGACCTCTGACGATAGTTTATCTTCCATTTCTGTTTCACGATGCCCAAATGACAATCAGTGATTTCATGATTTACAAGAAGTGAGAGAACGAGATAGTCCCATACATCATTTATAGATAGAAAGGCCTGACGTATTCTTGGAACCGACCACTCCCACATGATGAGATGATCTCCTTTTGCATCGATAACCTTCAGAATGAATTTTGAACACCACTCATCCAAGTTAATTACACCAGTGGGTTTATAGACTTCTTTTGAATTTCCCAAAAGATTGAATAACCCTTATGAAGGACTAAAATTATGTCCCGTGGGGCCCCATCAGCCACTAAGAAAATAACAGGAAAAGCTGAACCAGCTTCTATCTTGCTTAAGAAACCCTGACACCAACCCTAGTTGCGAGGTCCCCATCAAATCGCACAGGACCGCCTGGGTGCCATCAGCCACACCCACCATAACAAGATGAGTGATGGGGTGATAAAGGAAATAAGTTAGTAGAATGAAGAGATATATATTATTCGTTCTAGGATGACTAGGTCCGTGGCTATTTCATAGCCTCCATGAATTGCAATATGCTCTGGCTACCAGAGCCAAAGTGAGTCGATGAAGTGGGTCTCAACGACCGTCCAAATTATTGTCTGTATCACCGGATACTTGGACACACTATCTAGGAATTATTTTTTTCCAAGGATCTCTTGCAAGATATGGTGGATTTTGGGAATGAAAATTTGGGCCCTCCGCCAGCACAGGTGGGGTATTTCTCCACATCCAACTCAAGAGATGATGATGAATGGAAAATAGTTACCAGAAAATAAGGAACAAAAGTTTGACAACTGGATGACCCAGAAGACCATCAAACGAGTATACAGAATCTTTCAGACATAGTTGAAACAACCAACTATGCCCCCAAAATATCCTATAATAGTACATCCATCCTCCTCAGTCCCACGGTCCACTATAGGACAGAATTCCAGAACGGAGGAGCAAGAAGATGAGCTGACACGAAAGCCGAAGTTAGTGAAGACACTTTCAAAATTCATGCCAACAGTCTTGGAACAACGGGACCCACACCGCCAAATGAAAAAATGGTAACATCCCCACCAAATGGCACAACAAGAACCACCCCACCAAATGACACAATGAGAACCACCCCACCAAACAGTACAATTAAAAAGTGGGAGTCAGAGAGGAACAATGTTAGATCAAAAATAGATATTTGGATCCATTAATGTAATTTACTTGATGGACCCATTCTATGATAAAGACTATGTCCATGAACCTGAGTTCCCTGCACCCAACTGGAATGCTGGGGGATGGGGCTGCAGAGGCTGGAGGTTTCCCAAAAGGCATGGTCGTGGTAGGAGTCAAATTCCTATACATGCCTGATGTCAAATCGTCCACATCACAGAAACTCACGGAAGGACCCTCTGGCAGATGCAACAAGACAAGGAATTGTACTTCTCCCCCATTAGAAGAAACCCAAGCCTAGTCAACTTGGAATATCCATCAGAAGAAGAATATGGGCTGAAATTTCCAAGGTATATAGGCGCACTCGTCCGGCCAAACATAGAAATGATTGCAAAACTGCCAGATCTTGTTTTGGAGGCTGAACCATCTGCTTAAAAATCTCAAACTCTTAACGTGTATGTAATAGAGAAACCCCATGTCAGCAAGTACAGACCTTTAATGAAGAATTATGACATTTTAATGTAGTTGGCATTAATACCAACAAATATGTCAATCCTAGATGAGTTGAGTTTATCCTCAAATCATTGGGAGGAACTCATTGAAGCCTTTCTAAGGAACTCGGAGATCGAGGTTGAAGAAGTAGAGGCTGAGTTTTACTGAATGGAGACCAGCCCTAAAGAATTTCATGATGTCATCTCCTTCATAGACAAGTATGAAGACTCCAACATGAAAGGGCAAATCAAACCCTTATATGTGTCCGGAAAGATAAATGGATTGATGTTTGGGGGATCTTCATCAAAAAATGGCTCATGTGTTTACCTTCTCACACTGGGAAGGCTTCCTATACTGGGATATGATAAAGACAGGTTGACACCATTCTCTACCACTCTTATGGGATATGAAAAATTTGAGCAGAAGCTGTTGGGAAGAATCAACTAAAAGCGTGGCTCATAGATATCATATCAAATTCGTAGATCCTATAGGTATGACAAAGTACGGACTACAATGTGTTTTTATGGAGGCCTTAGCTGCATCAACATGCTACAATTCCATCCTTATACCATCAATGAATTAATTATTTCTCTAATGGTAAAAATAGGATGTTGTACGCAGATAAATCCCCATTTGCATTTTGAGAGTCTCATTACATAGATGAATGGTTCTATGGTTCAGAAGAAAAAAAATTCTTCTATTAACGTTGATTGGGGGAAATGCACCAAATCGATTGGAGATGGCTTCTGATGACCCATTCCATCTGCTTGTGGAGGAGTACGTACTACCCATCAACCAAGTTTAATGTTTGATTATAAGCCCAGATGTAGACTCAATTTTCTGCAAGGTCTCTTCTATGACCACCAAGTCCAAAGACAAAAAATAGTGGGATGAGTCGCATGTTTCCTAGAAAATACGTTTCAATTATATTCTAGGCCCATCCCTCGGACATCAAGCTGCCCTTCCTCACATGCTGAGGAAATTGATGAATTCTTTCCCAATATTAGAGATGTTATCACGAAATTCCTTTATCTATCAGAAGGGAAAAAAGATGAAAATGTTGAAGGTGAAGAAAAAGAATGGGAAGAATAAATCAATGATTCCCCTCCTACATTTGATGATGTTGTTTCTACCACTATCGATGAACTTAAGGAGATAAATATTGGCCCTAAAAATGACCCACGACCTACATTAATAAGTTTGGCCATGTTGTTAATGGAATAAGAGTCATATACCTCCTTCATAATGAATAATCGAGATGTGTTTTCTTAGAAGAACACAGATATTCCAAGCCTCGATCCGGAAGACCCCACCCATTATCTGGGTTTACCAGATGATCACTAGGGCTTTAAACAAGAATCTAGAAGGACCCAACTGACATGTGCTGCTAAAATAAAGGTTGAAGTCAACAAACTGATCAAAGACAACTTTAAACAGGAGGTCCAATATCCGATCTGGTTGGACAACATAGGCCTAGTCCAAAAAAAAGTACGACCATATTAAAATATGCATCCACTTCAAGGACCTTAATTGGAATTACCCAACAAGGAAAGTTCCCAGTCTGTATCACATTATTGTTTATCGATTTGATAGCTGGATACAAAGCCCTCTCTTTCCGGGATAGTTATTTCGGATACAATAAAATTTGGATAGCCTGTGTAGACGAAGATGCTACCTCTTTTAGGGCCCCTAAGGGGGTGTTCTATTATAATTTAATGCATTTTGGTCTAAATAATGTCGGTTCCACATATCATCACACTATGCATCGAATATTATAGCCATTTTTTGGAAAATTCATTCAGTTTTATGTTGAATACATTCCAGTTAAGTCACAATAGCATTCAAACCACCTAACCGACCATTAAAATGTCTTAAAAAATTGAGATAGCATAGTTTAATGATGAATCACTGGAAGTGCGCCTTTGGCATTACCTAGAAAAATATCCCAGCTTCATCGTATTCCATCGTGGCATCGAAGACGTCCTAGATAACAGAAAATCCATTCTTGGCATTCCCCCCAACTTTCAACCTCTCTGAGATGAGAGGTCTCTAGGGGAACCTCGCCTATATTTGGTGCTTCATAGCCAACCTTGCAGGTAAATGTTTACCTTTCACCAAGCTCATGAAGAAAAGGGTTACAAAAGTATGGGATATAGATTGTCAAGAATCATTTGAAAACCTCCAAAGATATTGCATAAGGCCACCGGTGCTCGTGCTTCTAGTTGAGGGGAGACATCTGTTACTCTATGTAACTACCATAGAATGGTTAGTAGGTTTCTTCCTCGCATTGAAAAATTATGCTGGTAGTGAGAACAACCTCAACTACATCATCCAGAAAATGATCGATGTTGAATCTCAGTACTCAAAGACTGAAAAGAATATCCTAGACATAATATTCACAGTTCAGAAGCACATGCATTACCTACAACACCATGAGGTCCACCAAATCTCTTGTAGGAACCTACTAAAGTGAATCCTCAGTTGTCCCATATTAAATGGTTGCCTATCATAGTGGGAAGTCTTCCTGTAATAGTTTGACATATGGTACGTGCCCCAAAAAGTTTTTTAGGACCATGATTCAGCGGACTTCCTAGACAAGCACCCCTTAGAAGAAACTACACTGCTAGATTATGAACTTCTAGATGAAGATGTGTTTTACATCCAAGATAATCCCCATATGTGGGAAATGTACACTGATGGTGGTTCTCAAAGTCTGATAAAAAGAAGGATGGATAATCCCATTCACAACATAGTGGGGATGGGAGTTTTACATGTATATCCTGAATAGGACATCATTTCCTACAAATTCCATCATTCATAAGGGTGTATGAACAATGAAGCAGAGTATCAGGCCCTCATTGCCGGCCTAGAAATCGAAATCCAGTTACAAGACTAACACAAAAATATATAGGGTGATTCGGAGATAGTCATCCAACATGTAGAAAGTGACTATGATATTAGGAAATATGTGTTGGTTCCCTTAATGAACCATGTTTGAGCACTTATGGTAGAATTCCCTTCAGAACAAAATTTGACTCATGTCTCTCAGTCATTGATTACTCAAGATGATGCTTTGGTAATTGCAGCTATAACCTTGGATGATCCAAACCAGCATGAAACAGTCATTAACATTGCACAACATCAGATGGTCTTGTCGTTCTTCTAGAGAAATTTAGTGGAAATTGATGAAATTAGTCTAGTTTCTCACACTTATGGTAATAACAATAGTTTTTTGACACCCATTACAAATTACCTTCAGAACGGGGAACTCCTACCAGTTAGGGATGAAGGGAATGTGTCCGAAGACGGGCCATGAATTTTACCCTATACAATGAGGTGAACCAAGAGAAGGTTATATACAAATGAGGCCTTTAAAGAGTCTATCTCAGGTTCATTGACAGAGAAGAGACTACTGCAGTCATGAATAAAGTGTACACCAGAGCTTGTGGTGCACATAACTCAGAAACAAAGCTCCCTCATCAAATTCCGAGGATTGGGTATTACTGGCCCACCAATATAATATATTACACCGTTTTCACGATGAAGATCCATTCCTTCCGTGTTCATGATAATTTCATACACTGCCCCACATATATTCTTCATGAGGTGAAATACTCCTAGCCATTCGTCGCCTAGGGGATGGATGTTGTGGGATTGTATCCCCTTGCTACATCCAGAAAATTCAAGATCATAATCAAAACTACCAACTTTGTTTCTAAATGGAATCAATACATACCCATTAATGGAGTTAGGGAGAAAAACATTTCCAGCTTTGTGAAGGAAGAATCTTCACCATATTTGGTGTCCGTCATATAATACTGATGGACAATAGCACCAACATCTGCTCTGATGAGTGAGATAAGTTGTACCGAGAATATAGAAGCAAGGCCAACCTGTCATCCAACTACCACTTGGAGGTCAATGGGTAGATAGAGGATTTCAACAAGACGTTTTCCAACACACATCAAACAGCGGATGATAAGGATAATAAATTGTTGCCAAATTGGGTCCTTCATGCTTTATGGGCTTACCGGATCATGACTCTCACCGCCACTCAGGCAACCCTGTACTCTCTAGTATAAAGGGAAGATGAATTGTTACCTATACAATTCCATGGGTTGTCACTTCATGTGGCCATTTTCGATCAATTATCCCCTGAAGTGCAATCCCAGAGAAGGATGATGAATTGAAGTAGTTAGATGTAAAAGGGATGCACACATTGCACCATTTGGAAATATACCAAAATCAGATTTCCTAAGCCTTCAACAAAAAGGTTCTCATTCAATATCTCCTTGAAGTTGAAATGGTGTTAGTTCTCAGAACCCTGATTATACTAGGGAAGAAGCCTCCAAAGCTTAAACCAAAGTGGGAATGGCCATATTATATACATCAGGACTATTCCAATGTAGTGTACACCCTAATATCAATGGACATGAAGCTCATCATGGATCCCTCAAATGGGATGTTCTGGGTGAAATAATTCACAAAAAAATTCCCCAATGTTAATGGTGATGCTCTATGATATTAAACTATGATTCCCGAAATAAATATAATTTTCCCCAATGATGAAGTCCAAACTATACGACCTTAAACTATGAGTTAAAAGGTCCGAACTCTAAGACCTTATACTATGAGTTAAAAGGTCCATACTCTAAGACATTAAACTATGAGTAACAACAATAGACATCCCCATTTTATGGTCGATTCTCAATCTATGAGTTTGGAATATCACACCATTTCCAAAGTCCATGAACTGCGATGCTAATCTATGAGTCATAAAAAAAGATGTCCTCCCAATGTGATGGTCCAAACTCTGTGACACTAAACAACGAGTAATTAAAACTCCCTCGACACTAAGGTCCAAACTCTAAGATAGTAAACTACAAGATAAAAAATATTCCCCCATCATGCCCCTTATCTACCCTTATTCGTAGAGAAAACCCTTATCACTCATTGTTTCACACAATGTGTACAACTCCCATGAGCTTTGGAAAGCTGACATAGATTATCCCACGAAGGTCAACTTTGGGGTAACATGGAGGACTTGACAACCGTGATGTGTAGGAGGAATGTACCACCACACTTTAGACCAAACCAAACTGGTATGGGGTACACACAAAACTACTTGAGTCTTGATTCCATCCCCCGTAGGATACACAGTGAAACCTCGATCTTCGATCCTAGCCCAACCCCGCCGAAAAAAAACAAAAAGGACACCCTCATATTATTTTTTTCCTTATAATTGCGAAGGAGACTCTAAAACCACTCCTTGATTCTCACATCGAGTATAAATCACATGATCATAGGATTGGTGATAGGGATTCAATAACACAGATTAACCCATATGGGAGTACGGTAGGTATCGCACCAATATCATGTAAAACCAAAATGCCCTCAAGTGTCCCTAACACATCAAAAAAACGTTTGTAGGGACTGTATATAACTATGTGTGGATTCATTATTTCCCTTGAAAGATAAATAGAGACACTCGGATTTGACATCTTGTCCCATCCAGCAGAAAAAATGCACATTTTTCCTCATATGCAGGTCAGACCTATGTGGATGCTCTATGAAGGTCATGGTTAATTATGGTCTCAGTAGTGTCACATTCTTAGGAATACATTTCTCGTTTGACAAACTCTATACCTCGGGAAAACATAGATCCTCACAATCATAAAAGTTCATCTCAGATGGAAGGGATGTCTCCTATGGACACCTTTGATTGACAATACACATCCTGCCCCAGTGGCTCTACTTACATTGCCCTCAAAAATGGCCATCAATAAAAGGAAAATTTGTTCACAGCAAAGTCATCTCCTATCTCGGTACGCCCAATGGATTTCAAGACCCATGTTATCTTTCTTGATTCATGTTTCCCCTAAGAATATGTTTTACACCTTATGTCATCAATCACATCTATAGAATTCTGGAACCCCGTGACTATGTTAAACTAAATCTTTTGAAGACCATTACCAAGAAAAAATTGTTCTCACCGAATGACGCTAAACTGCAAGTCCAAAACCATCTTCCACACATGACGTTAAACTAAAAGGTAAGGGAGTGAGCCTAAAAGTGACTCCTAATGTTGAATTCACTATTCATAACCAGTAACATGAAACCCTTCTAATCTGTTTTTTCTCCCACAGAACATAGATCACATGAGATTCAGGATCTTAACAAGAGATACACCATAAGATTATGGAAATAAGGACCAGGAAAAGTTTCCTAGTAAAACAACCCTAAAAGGCATTTCACATTCCCCATGTTAGAGGAACCTTGTTTCCTAGCCATGTGATGTTAAACGACCAGGTATCCCAAAGATATAATTAATACCTCAGCCTGCATAGAAGTCAAATCAACGTAAGGGACACCATTCCATGAGTGACTCACAGTCCAATTTTCCCCACTTCCTCCTGGGGTACCACTTCCATATTCCAAACTTCGTGCTTTAAGAGATCTTAAATCCCTATAACCGTCCAAGGCCTTTGAGATGGAAGGCCAATGTCCTATGGATACCTTTGATTGACTATTAATATCATGCCCTGGTGGCTCTGCATACATTTCCCACAAAAATGGCCATCACTCAAAGGAAAATTTTTCCCCAGGAGAGTCCTCCCAAATCTCAATATACACTATGGCTTCAAATCCTCATTTCACCCATCCTAATTCAAGGCCCCCCAATTTCATGGTTTACACTTTCTTCCATTCACACATCCTGGATATATTAAAACATATGGTCTTGATTCCCCTTTGGTCTCTTTTATGGTTTGTAAAATATGTCTTATCTGCATGCGTAATGTTGATCCATGTGCGAAGGAAGAGTGCCCCTACTCATTTCAGGGTTTCCCTATATATGTTCAGCTAAAAAATCTTCCTCCTGTGACCAGGGGAACCCCTAGTCGAATGTCACACACCGTGTTTAAAATATTACCAATCTATATAATCCTTAAAGGCCATCGGAGGTGGAAGCCCATTATCCAGGGGACACCTTTGATTGACTATGCTGGTCATTCCCTAGTGGCTCTGCATATGTCACCCACAAAAATGGCCATCAATAAAATGAAAATTTTTCTCCATGAGAGCCCTACACTACTTTCGTATGCTCAAAAGACAATCTTGACATGTCACACCCCCAGACATGGAAAACACTTGAATAATGACTTATGTACCTCCTTCATCTCATGTTCCCCTAACATAGAAAAGACTCTTAAATGAACTGACCACTTTCCATATCTCCCCGAAACATGTATGAAATGTGTGGGATTGATTGACCACTCAAGGCCAATGTAAATGTTTCTAATGTTCTCAGACAACAGCACTCAGGTCAGTCACCTACAGTGGCTCCCAACATCAAGATAAATCCCAAATGTGGAAAAATACAACTGGGCCATCATATGGAAGGAAAGATTCCAAGTTACACTTATGATGTACTATACACATCATGCCCTAGTGGCTCTGCATATGTCACCCACAAAAATGACCATCAATCAAATAGAAATTCATCTCTAGTAGAGTCCTTTGCTACCTCTTTATACCTAAAAGAGGCTCCTACGCCTGATGAATCTCCAATAATCACAAATCTAGGGTCATGAGAAATCCAAAATCAATATCTGAATGATGTAGGATCATTTCTGGATGACTCATCTCGAGTCAGGGCAACCACCCTGATATGTTTTTTCAAAGTTGCTCGACCTAAAAAAATAGTATCATGATTGATTGGTAGGACTATAAATTTCCAATGAAAAAAAAGAAGAAGATATGTTTTTCTCACTAGAGGGAGAGTCTACCGAAGGCACCTCTTGGTAAAAATCAAGATCAGTTTTCTAAAAAACATTGAGCTGTCAGAAAAGGCACAATTCTTGTTATGTCAAAACCCCCAAAAGGTGGCATAAGAAAAAACCATGGTATGCTCACTAATCTTGTGTCAAGTTGGGTTGGGAAAATTTAGGGTAATATTAAAGAAAGACATATAAGTTCGTGAGGTGTTCCATACAAAATTATCAATAGTCGAACAATTCTCATTGAGTCCCTTATCTCAGGCAAAAAATAGTACTCTATTCAGTTATCTCGGTTCACTGATTTCGAGTAATGGTTTAAAATTGACA
Organism: Viscum album; assembly: GCA_963277665.1. Classification (NCBI taxonomy): domain Eukaryota; kingdom Viridiplantae; phylum Streptophyta; class Magnoliopsida; order Santalales; family Viscaceae; genus Viscum; species Viscum album. The sequence continues at coordinate 1,448,857,632 of OY728130.1, forward strand.
TCTACTTGAAGTAATTTAAATAAGAATAAATAGAGAATATGTGTTTAAAAGCCAAAAATCTGTTCCATTTAATTAAAAATGAATAGATGAAAATACCCCATTCCAAGTCTCTATAGAGTGAATGGGGAGAAGGAGTACATGTCGTAATTTGGGACAGAGCTACAATAGGTCATGGTTCTCCCTTTATAAATAAATGGTGAGTGATTTTTGTAGGCCGTCGGTAGTCTGTTCCATAGAAGTTCTCTCCTCCATTTTGGATTTTGTCAATGGGAACACCCACTTTATGATATAATTAAGGACCCACCCCTTCTTTTGAACAACCTCATATGTCGCACTCGAGGAGGAAAATTATCCCATCAAATTGGCTATGCATTATTTTTCACTCTCATACCTCTTCCTCTTGAACTGTCACCAAATCACAGGCGTTCACCTCCTCACCTGTTAGATGATCAAGTGTTTTTGAAATACCTCGGACTGTTTCCACCTGGTAGTGGGAAGAATTGTACCTTGTCATCTTGTGCTCCTAGGAGGAGAGGTCTCCTCGAGCAATGATGATTCGTTAAATAAGAGAATGAAGGTGATAATAATCAAATCCTCCAAACCCCAGCTCAGTAAATAATCTCTGCAAATTATCATCCTTGTTAGAAAGATTGTCCAGGGTTGTTTCTTGTAGTAAGAGAACACAACTAGATCCATCCCTTTTTTAACACCACTTGGCGTCTTACCACAACACCAGCACATTGGTCCTCCTCTTCTGCCACATATTTGTAAGTAGGGAACATCATCGTAGGAGTGGGGAGGGACCTAAATCATGTCACCCATGGCAGGATTCCCTCTTTTCTAGGTGACGGCCCACCCATTTCAGCTGGATGTGAATGACTGATCACGACCTCCAGGATGATCAGAGATGCTCGGCTAGTACTAGTCTCATGAAAATCTTGAGAAATATCTGCATGAAAAGGGTATTCTAAATAGCTCCCCCCCCAAATGGGTTGCACTGATGAAATCCCTCCCCAATTCTTTTGAAAATGGATCGAGTACCTTCTCATCACGAGAGTGGTAGAAGGAGGTTTATCCATCTTGGTTGACGAAGGGGTGGAAGAAGAAGGTGTTGATGTTTAACTTCTCATGACAAAGGTAATGTGTGGTATTCTTATCAGGGTAGGAATGAGACATGAAATGGTCAAGGGTTTATATACTAGCCAAACTAGTTCATTCAGCATCCTCATAGGGTATAAATCGAACCATAGATGGGAACACTCCTGCGATGGGAAGGTGGTAACTATCGTGATAGAATTGATAATTTTCCAAGAAGCACCTTTATGCATCATCACAAGCCAAAATTGGTAGAGAACAATAAGATGAGACTCTCCCCTTAGTCAAAAAACTAGAAGTTTGTAGTCTATTGGAGGAACCCAAACATTCTAGAGAACCTGTATGGGAGGTATAGTTCAAAAATAACTACTCGGTCTACACGGGCTGTGAGCATCATGTCCTGCAGATGGATGAGCTGTGAACATTACTACAAAGAACTGTCCTTGTCACCTCTCAATGATCCTTGATTTGTAGGATGTGGTGAGAATGTGAAATAAGAAGTGTCATTCAATAGCAGAACTATGTCGGTAATAGTTAGAGTCTAGGGACAGACAATAGATATTCTTAGGAGAGATGGGTGAAAGTATAAATTGGGAACCCGTGCGGTATGCCAATATTCATAACACGGGATGTGTTCCTCCATCCACTCATACATGAATTGGAACGGTCCACTGAGACAATACAGAGACCTACCATCCAGAATCGGTCCAAATAATTCATAAAGGAGGATGAGGGTAGGAAGGGACAAATTAATGGGTCCACCCTCACCTAACATGGCCTCCATCATCAAGGTTCATGCCCGAACCCCATTGTATATGTCATGAGATGGTAAAATCCATCCACTTATGAACATGGTAAAGAAACCTACTAGCCTAAGCGTATGTGAAATGTTGGGACAAAGCTTATATCCCCATGAAGAATATTGCCCAACTTAATGGGTAGCACAGTATAACCATGGAGTCTTGTGGGACTGATGAGTTAGGTGAGTTCGATTACGGCGCACCATCATCTTATGATCATTTTTCTTCATGAATAACATTATACATGCTTCGAATGGGATTAGGGAATGAGCTTCGACTGGATGATTCAGTGATCCCACTATCATGACTAGTAATCTCTTTATCAGAGGAGACATGTTATCACTGTCATTCCATGCGGCAGTAGCTATGAGAAACTCATCATACATCTCTCTGAGGATAGGGAGACCTCCAAGTTTGTAGAATCCCCATAGACTGATCCCCACTTCTCAATATAGTATATGAATGGTGTTGGTGTTCAAACACCATCAACTCAGCAATTCCAAAAGGATTTCTCCCAGATAGAAGGTTGCAAACTGAGGCACCCAAGCTGTGTGGTGCTAGCCCACCACCATCTACATGTCATGGGACTCCAATAAGGCTTGATTCACCTAGAAAGCCTAGGCCCACTCATCTGAGAAGCATCCTCCAGCCCATAAAATCCACTTGGTGGTCCCACATCCAAATAGATTTTCTCGAGAAATTCTAATGATAGATGAGTATTGTCGGATGTCTAGTCTCGGGAATCCATTTTTGTACCTGTGGTTTCCCTGAGTCCTAATCGAACCTAATAATATAAAAATTTTTACTAAAAAATAGTGGTGATGAATTCTACGATTGAGGAAATATCAGCATGATCATGATCATGTGGTGCCTCTAAGATGATTAAAGGATGGTCTAGATCAGGTAAGGACAGAGCCACATCGATAGGAAGTCCATAGCCATAATGTATCAATTGCACAGATAACATGTACAATATAAGCTCTGGAATCATGAAGACCGTCCAAAATCATTCATAAGGAATGATGTGGGAAAGGAGGATATCATTGCTTTTCCATTCCATGGTGGCCCACATCTTCATCAATTTTTTAACAGCATGTGAATCAGCCTTTTTAACCTACATAGGAAAATCCAAAATGCGATGATAATTCAGTCCAACTAAAATTGTTGGTAAATGGTTATGGAAAAAATCACTAAGGTACTTAAAACATGTCCATGAAAGGCACCACATATTGTTCATAAAAATGGTACATGGAAAGATCATTCCACATACAGCATGAAAAGTAGAAGAAGTACACTGCCTACCTCAATGGTACGCGGATGCAACCCACTGCGTATAGATATGGTACACAAAGCAGCTACAAGGTGTTGTCCCACAAACCAATGACCGGCGAACTGAATGGTTTGCGGAAGGAATAAATAGAAAATCCCAGCCTCATCTAAGTTTATGTTTAAAAGTTTCGGATTAACATTTTATCTTTGGGAAAGTCTTTTTTTCTTTGCTGATATATGTTTGGTATGTGAGAAAAAAAACCTTGTAGTATTATCCAACACAAAGACCAATTTTTACCCTAAAAAATCTGCAGACCCATTTGCGGAATCCAAAATGTGGTATGCTGATGGGGAAGGAGTCTGGGAAATCTGCATCACTTTTCACCATGATAAACATTAAATGAAAATTTACATGGGACCCTATATATAGGTGGGGTCCTATCCAACCAGGTCTACCTACTCTACTACAAACCATTTTAGTTCAAGGAAACTTCTGTATCAGAATTTTCCTCTTTTTATTTCGAACAAACACCATTCCGATGGGAAGTATTTGTAGGGTCCTAAAAATTCTTCTAAAGGATGAAAATACACCTTAAACAAATTGAAGAAATAATTAAGAACTATTTTAAGTTTATCAAGGAGAAGGGACTCGAATTGAGTGGTATTTAATTAAAGAAACTTGAAAGAATTCATGTTGTAAAATGGCCCATGTTCCATCACTGGGAAAGGTATGTGAAGAAGACGGATCACGGACTTCCTAGTATGCAAGACGGTCTGTGAACCACTGGCCCGCAAAGCGATGGACTGTGAAGAGGTTAAACTGCGAACTGCATAGACATCTATCCTTGTACCTAGTCTAAACCCCATAAATTTGAGGAATAAGTAGATTGGTAGGGTTCTATAAACCATTAATGCAAACCAAAGTCCCCACGAATCCTAGTTGACTGAGTCATCCATGGGTCATAATACTGCTCAACGAGCCTCTCCAAATGTTGTCGTGTGCCAAGTAGATATGATCACTCCAATGATATATAAAAATATCACAATAGAGTGGATATGAGTAGATAGAGAGAAGGAAGGACATGCGATGAAATATTGAGGAATGACTTAGAGGTTTCACTATAGCTTTCATCTTGTTCATCGGTGAAGCATAAACCACAAACCAATTCCTCCAAAGGTAAAGCCTGTTGCGATCCTTAAAACAGGGTAAATGAGTAAAAATTATAAAACCAGGAACCTTATTGGTAAACCAAAAACCAAATACTATGCGATGATGAATTTACAGTGAAAGGTAATCCCCCGAACCCTCCTTTAGCATGGTTCTCTGCGTATCATACTACTATGCGGACTAACCCTTACACCGCGTACCAAATCATTATGCAGATATGACTCAAAGAGGTATGGTGAGCTGCGTACCACTTTGGTACACGGTTAGTGATACCCATGGATGTGTACCACACCGGTACGCAGATGGCATCTCTTCCCTCATACCATTCTGGTATGAGAAGTTTCCCCAATCCCACGTGAGAAACATGTATGCAGAAAGGGGAGTGTTCGGTTATAGTTCCATCAATTTCAAACCTCAATCCTCCATTACCATCCAGTCCTCCAAAATCCATCTGCTAACCAGTCCCCTGACACTAGGTCAAAGCCTCTTCCAAAGCCATCAGAATTGTATGATCAGGCCACCGGGTGCATCATCACGCCATGTCGAGTCGACACACCCATGGTAAGGTGAGTCTCGAAGGCACTCCCAAATAAGGTGTGGTATTCGGGATTTCATATATTGCTACATTCCCATAGTAACCTGGAGTCCAACATTGGTATGATGACGTGAACCTCTTTGTTCTTGGGATTAAGTTTGATCATGTTCTTCTCCATTCAATGTGGGATAGTAATCAGTTGAACAGGTTATGTTCGGTCCCCACTTTGGCAAGGAAGAAACTCCTCCCTTATGTAGAACATGCTATAGGGCCCTCCGACTATGGTAAGTCCCCAATATTCTAAGGCAGGGTTGTGTGACCTTCAATTTAGTTTCACATCGAAGGGCTCATCGCGTTGCACCCTCTCCCACCGTCACACCAGCTTCTTCCACTGTGGACTCCCCCTCCCCCACCAATAGGGGGAGGTATGTGCATTGTTTACCCTTTCACATACTCTTGTTTCTCCCACCGAGCATGACTCTTGTGTGCTTAGTGGTTTGTGAGGATCACAATATCAACACACCATTTGAACTATAAGAACCCAGATTTCTGAACAAATTAGGATACATAAGATGCCATCTTGAAGGCCCTAGCTCAAAGGTTTCCCACCCATAAAGGGTCCACCAAATCATTTTCCCTCAAATGGGTAGCTTCTATATATAATCCCCCACTACCATCTAAAATAACATAACTCTGATTACCAAAAAAATTAGGATATGCAGGATGCCTGCCAGAAGGGCCAAGCTCCAAATGGTGCCCCATCGAAACGGGTCTACCCAATCATGTATATCAAATGGGAAGATTTCACCTGTAAGCCCCATATAGTAAGAACTATGTGGGTTTTTATTCATCTCTCGAGGAAACGTAGGAAGTCCCCTTTTGGGACCGATCCCAACATCAAGTCACCTTCCATCCCCCCGGATGATGATAATCTCTAGAGCTCCTTGTAATACTGTTAAGTTATTATCACATCTGTGGCATCAAACATATGCATGCTCATGACGATCTAGCAAACCAATGGTTGCCCATAGATACACTCTTCGGGAATAAACCAAGGATTCATGGAAAAATGAACATGACTTAAATATATAACAGTTTCATGGAACATGCATCAATCCTCCCCTGGAAGGGTGTGGTGAGTTTTTCCTCCCATACCTTTGACCAATAGAGTCCTTAGGTGTCATTGGAAAATTTTTCAGCCAATGAGCACCTTCCTTTGGAAATTAGGTCCATTAATCAGGGATACCAGGGCCATTGGGCATTATTGGATCTATGAAAAAAACTTTTGGAGACCATCTGAGGTAATTATATCCGAGAAGGACTGATTGCATTAGCGCTTGACCCCCACACAATCACCTATTGGAATGGATAGTTACCACCAGGTTAATTCAGCCTTCTTTAAATGATAATGATGTTGAATGGGTCAAAACAATAGAATGGTAAATTTGATGAGAACCCAGACCTATAAAAAAGGGATGGGTGACGATCCTCATCCTGACATATCTGTACCATCAGTAATCGTGCCACCTCATAGGTAGAAATGTTATGTTTCATGAAATGATTCACTATGTAAAAGTCCCTATATTCCAAATTCAGTCACTCAATTTTATGGGTTCCACAATTAGTAACCCATATGAAATATGTTAACACAATAAGAAATTGATCATTCATGACACCATACATTTAGTGCTTCAAATTAAAAAGGTTATTTTCCTCTTGATTCTTTCCTACCTCATTCCACATGATTAAATTCCAGAAATCCATTCTAAATATACATTTACTAGATAAAGAAAACATGGTAATTCTCAAAATACATCTCATGATAAGATAACTATATGTTAGAATTTATTAAAATTTTATTTGACCATCATCTAGGCCTAAATTTATTCCTAAATTGTTTATTTGATACCGACTATAAAACCCCATTACTTAAAAAACTCATTAATACAAAACTTCTAACAAGGGTTTCACTTTTTACATTTGTAGGATAATTTTGGTTTGGTGCTTTAAATAATTAAGAATATCATTAGGTAAAAAAGTGTACACTTTCACGAAGTGTACATATTTTCCTGGAAGACCATGTTCTTATATATACACCCCTATTCCATTCACGACACTTTTAATTATTTTACGACAAATGAATATAATAAAATTAATTACCTTAATATAGTTCCTCAAATTTCATAGATCCTAAGAAAAAATATAAGAACATGGTATGTGCACAGAAATCACATCAAGGTATATAAAAATAAATGAAACCCATTATTCTTGTAAAGAACATTACAAAAATAATTATTTTTTATCTTTTTCACAATAAAATTTGAACATATAAATAAATCACAACCCCATGTAAAAATATATCATTTCTCAAATACAGATATTAAAACACACATAAAACAAGAAGGAACCATGAATGCATCTTTAGGCATTATATTTTAAGTCAAATTAAAATCATTCATTGAACCCTTCAAATAAATGGATCTTTATAAGTTATTTTGATTGTTTTTTCATTAAAGACTATATCATTACCCAATCCATTGGATTGATATAACTCAGGCTCACCCATAATAATCTATAATTCCCAATTACCACATCAGGAAAATAAATAATAATTTTTCATCTTTTATCCAATACCCTTGAAAACCTCATTTGAACCTATAAGTAATGTATACTCCATTTTCTCTTAAAAGGATGAGAAATTTCCTTTTTTAATATATCCTAAAAAATAATAAATTCCTTTAATAATCATTTAGAACCCATGAAAAATTATTGATGAAGATTTATATTGAAAATGGATATGATGGAGTGAAAATGATACTACATAATAAATGATAAAAACATTCTTTTTCGCATTTGTTAAAAAATAAAATATGATATGTACTATATACATTGAGAATATTTCATTTAAAAAATTTAAAAAAAATAAAGGATATTTGAAAATGAATTTAAATAATAATAAAATTATATAGATAATAATTACTGAATTATTTCTAAATAGAATTGATATAGAAGGGAAATATTTTTAAAGGAAAACATTGAATTATGTTTTTTTAAATAATCCCTTACCTTGAGTACTATTATGCTTTGTATATTTTTTAACTCCTATGCATCCTTGAATATATTCCATTGATTTACATATTAATCCTTCTAGGATTGGGATTTTGGTGAAATTCATAACTCTAGGATGTGGGGAGTAGTGTTTTAAAGGTATTTTAGTATATTATAGTAAAAATATAATTCTCAAATTGTGAATACAATTGAGGTTAATAGGTTTCTTTTTATAAGTGAGAGGATTAGAACCGAAGTAATATTTAGAATTTTAATATATATTAAATATATTTTTCATTGAAAGGGAAAAAATTTAGTCTAATTTATATGATAGAATCTATTAATGTAAAAATACACCCCAACTATATTTAGAAAAATGTTAGTGAAATTCATAACCTTATCTCTTAGTTTAACCCCCCCCCCCCCAAATCTTTTATCGATTATCATGAATGAAATTAACCTCATCACAAAATTTGTAAATTTTAATTTAATATATAGAATACATTTCATAATATTCAATTGGTAAAATTGGTAAAATTTAATTATAAATCATGTTTTTAAAAGACAATGAAAAATTATTTTTAGAAAAATTATTTTTATTAAAAATAAGTATTTTACACCATAATTAGGTACAATGTTGATTTTCATGTAATTAATAATCATAAGATAAATAAAAAATCATTATTTTACATTAAATCAATACCTTATCCAAAATAAAACTTTTGAAAAGTTTATTAATAGTGAAATACCATAAATACATATTATTTAAATAGAAAAATTACTAAGGATTTCAAATATCCAAACATAGATTTTGTGGTTGAAAATTATATTTTTAAATTAAATATGTTTCTTCTTATATATATATATTATTATTAAAATAATCATAAATGTCCAATTAATTCTTATATCATAATAATATCATAAAAATCAATGAATTTAAAAAATCAGTATTTTTCAAAATTCAACCAAAAAAATCAACAATTTTAGAAAAATCACAAAAAAACAATTTTATGATTGTTTTTATATGATGATGTAAAAAAACTATTCAATTTTATCAATTTATTATATTAAATAATGAAATTTAACTTTTAAATAAAACCATGTAATACATGGAAAACGTTTATTTAAATATAACTATACATTTTTTAGTAAGTATTTAGTGTAAATATACTTATAAATAATTGATGGATGTTAATAGATAAAATGAATAATTATAAATCATAAAAAATTATTTATTTATAATATTACATTTTTTCACACATACACTACTTATTTCACCCAAAGTCCATATACAACCTAAGGGGGTGATAATTACAGTGTTAGGTTATAATTACTTTTATATTGGATCTTGTTGTTGTGTTTGTAAGAACAAAAAATTGTTAAAATTCTGGAAAATATAGATTTTAAATGTAGAATAATAAATAAGGTACATAAACGTATTAGTTTATTAACCACAAAGTGTTAGTCCAAGTAGAATACAATGATTGTGTGTCGATATTACAAGGATTATCCCTACATATTTTGAGTATTAAAATTACATTATAAAGGTACACTATTGATCCAAGTGGACATTCAATTCTTGTATTATTGTGAACTTCTTTGATATATGGAAAAAAAATCTGATATAAGGATTTTTTATAATGATTACGTAAAAAAGGTAAAAACACCAATTTGTAAAGGGTGTTGTCTATGTTCAATAAATTATTCTTCCCATACTAACATTCAATGGAATTATTTAATACTCTATAATTTTTAATAAAGGTTTCATATTTATAATCCCATATTTTTCGTCCTAATTATTTTCCGCTTAAATCATGGAATCATTTATCCAATACATGTATCAGTACCACCTTTCCCTCATGTAATGGGACTTCAAAACAATTAAATAAAATTATAAAAAATTGACTAATAGTCATGAATCTAGAAAAATGAAGAATTGATTCTATCTCCTAATTTTTTTATATTTTCAACCATCATACTATAACCACCTCAATAATGGTGTGTATCCAATAAAAAACTCATAGATTATGATGCAATCCCTATGGACACAGAACACTCAAATTAAACACCCCAAAATAACTTAATTCTCTTTAATATTTCCTTTTTAATTATTTTAGGATTATGAAATAATCCAATGAATATTTCCCAAAATAACTTAGTTCATGGTGTGGAATATAGATTCATTACCCAATGTTTCAGTCTAATTTTTATCAATTCAGAGATCCTTATTTTTGGCCTTATACCCGTTTCACAGTAGGTTATTAGAGTATGTAAACATCTATCGAAATTTTTGATTCTACCAATCATGGTGTGACCTCTTCTATATGGTATCTGATTCATATCTCTATAATCACTGAAATATTGTTATGATATCTTCACAAAATTGATATTCATATTTCATCACATAAAAACAACCAATATCAGTAGAATTATTCCAATAATCTTGATGGAATCCCCCAAAACTAAAAATATGTCAATATAAAATATATATTATGAATTTAGAAAAAATGTTATTAATTTTAATAATATTATATAAACACCGTTTTTATAGTGATTAATTATGTGATAGAGTGTCTTAATATTATCAGAACTCCATTCACAACAGGACACAAGTTTTTATAGTGTGATATTTTATTTTCATAAAATATGTCGATGGAAGACATTTTATGCTTCTACCCACATCATTTTGAACACTAAATAATCTTATTACATATTTTTAAAGACATTAAGAAATTAGAAAACTCATTCATCATGGTATGAATATACATTTCATGGTAAAACCATTAACTTTATAAATTGCTACCTTATAATTATAAAGAAATAAATTCCAATATTTATCATCCCCAATCCCATTCATCAAATGAATGTTATTTTCATTGAAACTCTACCAAATTCCAAAAAAATATAGAATTTAGCACCTCATACTTTAATAATATTATCATCATCATCTAATTAACTCTTACTTTAGAAAAAACATCATGTCAACCCAATATTTAACCAAAAAATGTATCTTCTTCCTTTCAGAAATTAAAAAACATGTCTTAATATATGAATTATACCATAAAATCAATAATGAATCCAATTCAAGATTACTAAATATATATATAAAAAGGTCATGGTTTTCATATATGATAAAAATATACCCACCGATAATTATATCATTTCTATAGACCAACAAATATTCTCATAGGTATGAACATCTAATGACACCAAAAGTAAGTGGTCATCCTATTACTGTGTTAATCCTAACAAGATCCACTACTCATGATCATTATGTGAAAACTTCATGAAAAGAAGTCTTAATGGTTATGATACCCAACACCAAATTTTGTTACATAAAATGTTCCATTTTATTATGTTGTATCAAGAAATATTAAAAATGTCATGATAAAAATCATAGAATCTCAAGGTTCATATAATATATGGGAATTACTATAACCTTTTGATTTGTAATGTTATACATAGAAATAACACTGTAAATAGTGTATGGAAAACTAATAACACTATTATGGTAAAAATTTATAATTTATATATCTTAGTATTAATTATATGGTTATAAAAAAGTACTACTCATATTGGGTCTAGGTCACCATGTTTTACAACACTAAAGTTGTTTTTAATGGATAACTCTCAGAAGGGGTAATTACCATTGTATACTATAATGAATATGTGGTAGATTTATCATACTTATAAAGAGTTAGAAAGGATTGATAGTATTACTTAGTCATTCAGTAACATATATATCATGATTGACATGTTATGTGCTCAATCGGATGACACATATACTTTTATCATAACCTATAAATACTGATCCAATATTATTGAGAGTAACTATATTTTTTCAAAACATTATTAAGTACTAGATATGATATAATGATATGTTTTTGTATTTTGAGGTTAGGAAGGACTCATTTTGTTGTGATAAGTTCATTGTAGGATTCATGATGAAAAAATGATATGTGAACTCAATCTGGTGTCATGTATCATTGTAATTATTCATCTATCAGTTTTAAGAGTTGAAAACAAGCACAATTCTAAACCTAATAAAATTTTTATAATATATAATATGAAGGATGCAGTATTGATAAAAAAAATATCATTAATAATATTGTGTTGTATCTAAGAATTAAGAGGCTAATTAATCTTTACTATGACAATAAAAGTGTATTTCATAGACCATGGAACCCCGTACTCACCAAGTGACCAAACACATCCTTTGAAAATACTTTATCCTACAATAGAACATTTATAGAGGTAATGTAATGATATTTTTGGTTTATACATTGTATAATATTTAGATATAATGAAAAAAACCTTTAAAACATGGGGGTTTATATTTAATCTCTAAATGTTAGATACAAATGATCATAGATGTAAGAGTTGTGAAATGAACCATAGTTTTACAATAAGGGAAAACTCCCTTTATCATTCATTCATGTATGTGTCCAATATAAAACACCAATTAGGGAATTGTAGTAACAGCTAAAAGTATAAATTTTTGTTAAAACTAATAAACAATCATCATGGAGTATTGTAGGCTATGATGATATGTAAATGTTAACTTGAGTATAAGTTGTTTATATGATAAAAAATAGTCAAACAAGAAAAAAATATGAATTATAATATAAAATGATTGATGAAAGTATATCGCAAGTATTCTAATATTTTGATTTATAAATATAGGGTGTATTCCTATCATTAAAGAGATATCAAACATGGTGTAAAAATTTCTAAAATGTGAAAATTAATACATTAATACCTTTCACTAACCATCCATGAAGTGTAGATAACCAGGGGTGGTTGGGAACATTAATGATAATTCAATGAGATAAAATTGTTTTCAAAATGTTATTTGTCTTATTTTATAGAAATAGAAGGTAAATGGTACTTATATTTAGATTATAGTGCATGTGAATTCATAGAAAAGTGACATACGATATTATTTTTTATTATAATGATTATAATTTTATGTAATCATCTTATTTGATCAACATACTTTTAGATTTGAAAATATACTGTTGTCCAATAGTAGATTGACATGCCTTGGGTATAGTGGCCACATGATGATATGGGGAATATGATTATATAGGAATATATATGATTTATATGATAAAACATCTTTTGAAAAATTTTATACTAATATATGAGTGTGTTTGTCTAATATAGCCATGAAACCCTTTATTGATTGATTATAATCAAATTTTTTCTATATAATTCTCTTTTCATAAATATATGGATTTCGGTTTTTTATTGTTTTCAATTCAAAAAAGTTTTATAGTGTTACAAGGATAGGACATAGAATGATTATTAAATTTAGAAAAATATTTTCATCAAAAATTAATAATTTTTTATAAAAAAAATCCAAAAAATTTGGATGGAATTTTAAAGAGTTGTGATATTTTTCAAAATTTTATTATGAGATTTCAGTGAAAGATCAAGATTAATAGAAATGAAATAAACTTTTCGGAACATATTCCACGATTCACCTAGATATTATTACTTGTGATCTTAATATAACGTATATCACAAACTATTATTAGGTGGTTTCTTTAAAATAATTAGATGCTAATATCAAAGCATATGATATATGATATAGCCTATTATATATGAAATTTGGGGTAAGAGTTTCACCTTTTATCTTAGAAGTTTTATCATTAGTTATCAATAATTTAAATAAATAATTTATGAATTGAAAAATATATTATGTTAATTATAAAATTCTCTAATAATAATACTCCAAATATAATAAATTTCATATACCTTAAGGGGATTAACGAATATTTATAACAACACATAAACTACTTCTTTCATTGGTGTAAGGATATGTAAAGTAAATGATCTTTCCTTTCCATTTCTATAATGTATTTTAATGAATTTTGGAAGCTCTATTCTTCCCCACTCTTCATTTTTCTCCAATCAAAAATATCTATAAAAGCAATAGAATAAAAAGAGTTCCCTATGTAGTTTAGGTGGATTATAGTTTCTAGTGTAATTCCTATAGGGGTTATAGCCATACAGTTATTTCTTAGTAATGTCCCTCAACCTTACACTATCAAGGTGGATCACATTGTACTTAAAGTTTATATTTTTATATTTATATTCTTCAGTTGTGGGTTGATTCTATTATGATAGATCTGATATATAATGAGTTTCCTCTAATATTTTTAGGATGTGTAATTCTATAAAAATAAGGTTCATATTATATATTAGACCAATTTAGGAATCTGGATATTTTGTTTTTAAATACAAAAGTTTACCTTATGTTTTAATTGTTTTTTTTATATTTATTGGTTGTATATAAACTCTTATACTTTTCATGTAGGGGATGTAACCTTACAATTTATTTTTCTTAATTGTATCCTTAATTTAGGTTATTTAATCTCTCTTAATCAATTAATTATTTACCACATCTACAATTAGATAAATTATGGTTGAAGGGTGTGGTGTGAAAGTGTAATCATAATCCATGATCTAGATTATTGGACATTTCTTTTTTAAAAGGAAAATACTATAGATATCAATGGAAACATGATTATATGAAAAAAATTTAATCACTTATGCCAAGTGAATAAAAACAACCATATGAGGACTCTGGATCATTGGAGTAATTTTATGGTGATTATGAGAATATCAACCTCATATTTTATGGTTATGTTAACAAATTTCAACTTGTCATTTAATAAAATTGGTTTATAATGTATTATTACTAATGGATCACCAAACTATTTATTCTTATTATTTTAACTATATTATATTTATCATCCCTACACTTAATAAATTATATAATAACAACAACACACTCAATAACATATCGTGTAAATAAAATAAAAAATAATTCAACTCATTCTCATTATTTATATATATGTGATATGAATATAAAACAATGGATTATACCTAAAGATATGAATTGGTAAATAGACATTCAGTATAAAAACCATGTTAAAGGGAATCAGTATTGTGTATCTCACACTATATAAATACATCAAAAACACTTTCTGATATAATCATGTTTGATCACTCATTCAAATTAATCAAACTTTGAAAATCACAAAATATAAATACATTTTCTAAAAATTTCATATATAAAAAATTTTATACTATATTTGGTTAACTATTGATATAATTATTTTTTATACATTCATTTACACTAGAAGGATACAGAGTGATAAATTTGTTTTATTTATCCCTAAAATTGAGATAAATTTCATTCAATTTCTGGTTAACACTATTGAAGATATATAATTGAATCATCCAGTGAGAGTGTAACCCAAGAACATTGAAC
Organism: Viscum album; assembly: GCA_963277665.1. Lineage (NCBI taxonomy): Eukaryota > Viridiplantae > Streptophyta > Magnoliopsida > Santalales > Viscaceae > Viscum > Viscum album. The sequence continues at coordinate 1,448,872,829 of OY728130.1, forward strand.
TATATTTCTCAAGAACTTTTACAACATAAATCTTAAATACCATGATTAAAAGTTATAAATGTTAATATAGTGTTTGGAAAACTATATTATATGAAATATAAAATTAATGAAAGGATAAATTAGTTATTAAATCACATTTTATATTAATATCTTACAATCAATGGAATTTCATTTGAGGATTATATATCTTTTATGAGGGTTATTTTAATCATTATTCACTATATTAATTTGAATAAATTATTTTATTATATTTTAAGATGAGGTCTTTACCATATTGATTAAAAAGAAAAGAAAATAATTGTCTTTTAAAATAAGAGGTTAATAAATTTGGTTCATGGGATGGCATATAAAGTTATTTAATCAATAGGTTTTAGACAAAATAAATAATTATAGTCCTAAGAATAAAAATTTCAATCCTTTCATTAAGGGTTAAAGAGAAATTCAATGATACATTGGAGAGATGTAGAGACTACTACCAATAGTTCCCACACCATCATTTCCCATATTCTTTTTTCATCCACTTATTTTATAAAGGAATAATTTTTGGGAAATATTTTGTTTATTAAACTATAGGATTCCACTCTAGGGTAAAAAAAGAGGATCTCAAGAACATATAATCATTATTTTTAATAAATTCATATCAAAATGTTATTGGAGATAAGGATGGTTCTATAAATGAAATTGTCACTATAGATTATCTGAAATTTCAAATTATATACCTTCAATGACAAAATAATGGTCTACTATCGAAGTATCAAGAATCGACATGGTAATAAAACTATCGTGGAAAGTCAAGTGATAGTTTCATTCACTCTCTGAGATTTTATATATCATTAATAATTGAATAAAATTTTAGTGAAGTATATTAAATAAGAAATTATGGGATACTATCAGATAAGAATCATTCTTTCTCTACACCTACAATATAGGATGATAAAATCACCTCTATATATTTTAGAAATATAAATGAATATTAAAATAATGAGGACCATTTATGTTCCATGGGATATAACAATCTGTTTATCAATAGAAAATCTATAGGAATGAATCTTCAAGTACAATGAAATTAAAATAGGGTTCTAAATAGATTATTGGGATGTTTTTTTAAATTAATATCCATTATAAGAAAATAATAGGGTATTAAAAATATGTTTTTTCAAGGATTAATCAATTAGTTCATGGAAATATATTCATCCTTAAAAACTATAAAATAAAATTCAGACTGTATGTTACAAATCCCAAGAGAGATAAACTGAACCATCGAGGAAGAACAATGTTTAATAGAAGAGAATTACTGATGGAATCATAATAGAAAGTGGTAATATTGTTGAATTGAGTTCAACAATAGTAATTGAATATGAAATAAATTATAAAAATGATTAATTTATACACAAAAAATAATAATAAATGAAAAGGAAAAATTATAAAAGAAATATTCCATGGTTAATGGAAATAATTGAAAAAATTTGATGTCATTCATTAATGAAAAATCTGTAAGGTTTGAGTCACCCATTACATTTTAACAAAGGGATAAATATATGTATAGGCATGAGGATCTTAATTTTTAGGAAATTTTTACACTTATTACAATGAATTTACATCATCGCATCTTTGTAAGAAGGTCTTACAAATATTCCTTAAAATACTAACAACCTAAAGAACATTATCTCAATTAAAAAGCTGTCTGAGGACCATAGAAATATTTTACTAACTATATAATACCGTAAAACCATAAAATTTAGTACTCATTAAAATTTAAAGGATATTATAATAAAAAAGATATTTGTTAATTATATGGTTTGTAGTATTAAACATGACTCATTGATTTGGGAGAAAAAATAAACCTTGTTCCAATTTCAATTTTACAAGAGTAAGGAGTTAGTAAGTTAAGGAAAAATATTGTCACGTTACAATTAGATAAAAGACCAATCACTTAGCCAATAGGAATCATTGAAGCTATGTTAGTGAGAATTTGGTGGATAATACATTCAATAATCTTCTTGGTGATAGATATGATGATTGATAACATTTTCTCTACATATTTTTTGATGGAAATATTTTTCTATAGGGCGTATCTCAAATATATGTTCCCAATAAAAGGCTAACTTTTAGTGTTCTAGAAGATATAAATGAATTTAATATTTTTGAGGCTATTAGGAAACCATTTAATAGAAAATTTCCTTAGTATTGATATGTTGTATAATATTTATAAAAAAGATAAGACTGATTTTCAGAGTCCAAATATTCATGAGAAACTATAGAATAAAAATTAAGATATATATTTTGATGTAGAGAAGTTACTGTGGATATTGTGAAATTGGATTATTTTAAGAGAAAATTCAATGAGTTGGGTCCAATAGTATCTATATTGAATCCTACGTTAGAGGATAAACCAATGGGTCAATTGAGAATATAACTTATACACTAAGATATGATTTTTTTTGATGAAAAAATAAAAAATTAGTCAAACTTTTATCCTGTATTGATGAAAAACAAGAAATTAATCTATTCATAGTTCTCATAAAACACAAGAAATAAATATATTGGTCTATTTATCATATTAAAAGAATCAATCCATCTATGTGTTTTAAAATATACTTATATAGCCTAATGTTATTAAAATGGTATAGTTTTAATGTTGGTTTAATCCAAACATGAAGAAAGTAGTGAAGGTGGAAGTAATAATATTGTTGGACGGTCTAATTTTTCCTATTTTAGATACCTCTTAGATTAGCCTAATTCAAATAATGCCAATGAAGGGATGCATCATAGTTGTAAAATTTGATACAAATAAGATCATTTCTATAAGGACTAAAAGACTATGTAATGTATTCATAGACTTTATGAAGATGAATAACAAAAAAAGTTCGTTTCCCATCTCAATTCAATGATCATATTCTATATAGGTTGGAAAGTCATGGGTTCTATTATTTCATGGATGGATACATATGATATTACCCTATTACTATATCTCTTAGATGCTACGATAAATCTATGATCACCTACACATTTAATTAATTTTATTATATAAAAAATAATTTTGTTCATGTAGATCCCCTATATATTTTTAATGATAATGATTTCAATATACACTAATTTAGTGAAAAAGGGGATTGATATTTTAATGGGTGGATTTTTTATTATTTATGTAACCTTCCCCGAGTGATCAGAAAACCCATCAAGGGTATTGAGGATATGTGAGGAGGATATCATTTTCATGAATTATGAAAAAATAATATTTATAGTATAATAGGGTATTTTAATTAGACATTGAAATGATAAACAAGGTATTGAAGTATACAATGATAAGTTGGAATAAATATTCAACCTTGCACAACCAATACTAGTAAAAGAAGCGAGGTGTTCTTTTGGGAAATTTTAAGTTCTATAAAGGGTTTATCAAGGATTTATATATGATTTCATAAACAATGTGATTATAATATAAAAATGATGATAAAATGATGCTTAATAAATAATGAATGGAAGAAAATATAATGTACATTGGGAAGTTCATCACAAAATTCATTATAGCATCATCAGACTGAAACCTTATTTTAAAGGTAATGTGAGATCCTAGGGATTTTTTCACTATATTTGTACATGGATTAAAATGGGAAATTGGAAACATGTTCTATATTTTTGAATTTATTTTTAGCCGGATTTCAAATAAATAATGCCACTATTCATAAGGATAAAATTTTATTTTTTCATGATTTTAAGGAATTTTGACCTCTCATTATTGATTCACTATTTATGGTCTTAACCAAACATTTATTATTGAATTACTCGATGAAAGATAAAGATAAAAAACCCATAATCAAAAATCATTACTAATCAAGGAGTTTTAATTTGAAATTAAAGACATGTAATGAGAATAAGTCCTTAAGGAAGACATTTTTTCAAATACAAAATGAAGAAACTAGTTTAATCCTAAACCACAAGGTATATTCTTCACAAATGATTTTTTATTGAGAAAACATACCGATTAGAATAGTATTATAACATGGTTAACTATTTGGATTCTAGAATCATTTTAATTACTTTCCAATGTAACAAAATAAATAATTTTTTAGAATATTTGAATCACTATAATTTTGAATATAATTTTCTCTCTATTAGGGGTAGAGATAGAAATATCATGGGATGCATTCCATTGGAGGATGTAACATATATTATTAAAAATTTCTATTATTTACATTTGGGAGGAAACCATGCGAGTAAAGATAAATATACTAAGGATTTTTCAATGTTGATTTTTATAGCCAATTCATTATACAACACAATGGAATTTGTGTTTTTTTATAATTATCAATGTACGAGAACCATTGGGAGAAAAAAAATGATATTTCATAATTTCATATTTTATAAGTAAAGGTGTTTTATATTGGGCATAACACACCAAATATAGTACCATAGAGTTGATTCTTGTTTTATTATATTGGTACAGTATATATATTTCACAATATGTAAGACCCAACATGTTAGTAGTCTTAAGAAACTAGACACATAAATGAACATTAAATCACATTAAAGTATAAAATGTGTCATTTAAATATGATAAAAACAATATTTCTCTAGGAAAGGTAGTATATCACTCGTATTAATGTTCATTTTTTTTCCAGATAAAATATGATATGATTTAAATGGGTGAGGTGAAATGCTCTAAAAATTATAGCATAAGAAATAAGATATCATAGTATATGCATTGAAGAAATAATTTAGAAGCAATAAATGAATAGAATAATAACATAAAAAATGAAACTATGAAAAAAAATATGTTTATGGGAATCCTAAAACAAAAAATATAGATATCGATATATGATCACATAATGAATGAATTCATAATTTCGAACAACATAATCAGTTAGTAAAATCCTTTTTCATAAAAAATACCTAATTGTGTATGTATTATAAAAAATACCTAACTAATTTATCTAATGACACCTAATAATGAATCAAGGGGAAATATAATTCTGGTCCCCATCAATTAAATAATTTTTTTAATGAAACCATCATATGAAGAGAATATATATAAAATAAAAATATTAAAGTTTTCTATGGATCCCAATACATAATTATGCTTATGTAATATATTGTTTTCCATATATAAATAGTATATATTTATAAGAAGTATTAATGTTTCCCCATTAAATGAAATAATATGAATAAATAATTGAATATCAAACTATAAAAAATATTTATAATGTGATAGAAAGTACAACTATAAAAGGAATGATAATAATATAATAATAAAGGGAATATTCAAAGTGCATGGATATCAAAAGAAAATGGTCATTCATTACTTTTTTAAAAATAGAATGTGTATCGTCCAAAGCATATCACCATGGTATGAAAACCCATGTGTGTAGTTGGGCCCAAATATTATCCAAAGTGTCTAGATTAAGTTAATAAACAACGTATTTTTTCATGCATTTTCCCATGTGCATTTATTATATATATTATATTCTTTATTTATATCTACACATGCATTTCCTTCAATTAAATCATACACTTTTCCACTTTACTAAAATTTTATTTTATTTTTTAGCTAAAGAAATGTTTGATAAATACAATTTCATATAAAGGTATTATAATTGTAATTATTGGTGATATATAATTATTAATATAATAATTAATTTGTTGATACGGGTCTTAATAATATTTCACAATAAAATTAAATGGATTTGAAAATAATATAATTGTTAATAATGAGAATAGGTTAGGGGCCCTTACATTCACATAATAACTGTTTAGGAACTGGTTATAATGATATGAAATGTGTAATATACCATTAAACATATATCAAATAGATGATTGTAACATAGAATTATCATCAACTTAGTATTTTAAAATGATGTTTAAATGATATAATAAAAACAGATTACAATTTATTAGGAAATATGACAAATATAAACACATACCTTGATGGATGGATTTGTAAATCATGATAATGGATCCTTAAAACCATATAGCCACCTTGTAGAGACTCAAGATAGAATATAAGAGTGATTTCATTCTTAATGTCTTTGTTGTGGAGAGGAATGTGGGAATTGTTTTTGGTTAAAATCATAGGAGTGAGGTTTTTTTTAAATTTATTATCATATTACTTGGAAATAGAATTTGGGCAAAATGATAATCCATTATCTTACCCATGGGTTTATCTCATGTTATTTTACCATTAAGGATTGGTTTTGATGTTTTAATATTTTTTCATTGAGTGCTATTTTTTATATTTATTTATTTTTAGAACAGATTCTTTTCACAAAACAAATTATTTTTAAAATCAGGCAATATAAATTAGTTTATGAATGCCCTTTTATAGGTTTTTAAATATTAATTTTATTACCCTAAAATAAATTATTTTATTTAGGGAACAATTGTTTCTTTGAGTAATACTTTTTATCATTGATTACATTATTTATATGCCATTAAGATTTCATAATACATACAATATATTCATACTGTATTTTACTTTTTCACCAAAAAATTAATAATTATTGAAAATTATGAAAAATTAATTGTATTACAAATTTTATGTGATGTTTTAAAATTCAATGATATTTTATGAAAATAATTTACTTATATAAGAATTTTGTTTAAATAAAACTGTTATTGTATTTCAAAATCATGTGTTTGAGATTAGATTTGTTGAAAATCTATCTTATAGTAAATTATATTTTTTTCCCAAGTCATATGTGTTTAATTAAGTTTCTATTATGAATTTTTTTATTACTAATTATTGTTATTATCAAATTATTTCCTTAATTTTACATGACAGTTTCATGAATAACTATTGTATTATAATTAAAATTGTTGGATTTCAAAGAGCCAGATTCCAACAGCCAGATCCCAATAGTTTCTTTCCATTGGCCGTATTTCCCAATATATATACACTTCATTAAAAATAAATTAGATTATTCATATCCTTATATTTATTATTTTACCATTTATATTATATTTCTTGTTATAATCTCCATGATATCAATGTATTCTATATATTTTTCATTCCATTTAGTTTATGATCCTCTAGGGTTCATGAATTTGGGGGTGATTTATTTTTCTAGGTGTTATGATTTCCTAGATGTTGAATTGATTATGAATATAATTTTATAGTTTCCTATTATAATAAGTAGCATACCATATTTAGGATATAATATATTGATCATTGGGATTTATTTATTTACTATAATATAATTCCAGTCCATACATTAACCTCCACATTAATAAATTCCCCATTTAAATTTTTGTGGTGTATATAAAATATAAAATAATGAAGGAAAAATATTTTCTATTTATTCCTCAATAACATTTATACTTCATCTAATGTTTCATTCCATTTAAAAACCTTCACCAACATTTTTTTCTATTTCTAAAACACTTTATTTCTTATTTAAAGAATCTGGAAAGGCTCTTTGTTATATAAAAGTTCTATATTTATTCTTATTTCATAAATGGTTAGTATATATGTTAGCTCTAGAATATAATTTATCAATATAAAACATTGGATGAAAAAAATAAATTTGGTAATTTTAAGAGGAAATATAAATAATAAGACACAACTCTCACTTTTAAAAAAAATTCTCAAATGGTATAATGTACCACCAACATAACTTATCCTTCCTTCAAAAGCTTCTAATTCCCTTCCCATGTTAATACGTTCAAGAATACATGATCTCATACTTTTAATTTAATGTATTTCCTTTGATAATTATTTTATAGTTTATATCTTCTATTAACTATCTTGATATGATTATAGATAGATTTTATCTTCTAATTTGTCTCCTAACCATGTTATGGTCCAACTAACATCCTTTCACTTAATTCAAACTAATAGGTTTTAGTAATTCATCTTTTTTATAGAATGACTCATATCACACCATTTTTATATTCTATAAGATGCTATTATTATATTAAAATTTGACTACGAGTAGGTAATGGTCCCGTATTTATTGGAAGGAAAGTGATATTGACCTAAATATGTCTTCTAAGGTTTATATGTTTCTTTTATAATTACCATCTGTTTAAGGATGATATATTGTGCTCAAATGTACCTCGTTGTTAAAATCCATATTTATCATTCTAAAAAATGTTGATGTAAAACCAGGATAACAATCAAAATAAATTTGATAACGGTGCACCATGAAGTCATTCAATATTAGTAAAATAGAGTCATGAATGATGATCAAGGGATTGGAGCTCCCTTATTTCTATAAATGTATAAACATAGTAAGGTGATCCGTAATGACCCAAATAATATAATTCCTCTTAAAAGTATTCTGTATCCAAATAAAAAATTACATAGAGATATTATCCCACTTATACAATAGTATAGGGAGGGGTTGCATGGTACCATTTGGGAGTTTCCCATCACCCGTTACGTGCTGGCATACCAAGCATATATGGTCTAAAATTTTCAACTTCATGTCATCCCACAAGAAGATCTAGTTTTTATCCCAATATGTTTTTACTACAAGGTTTATGGTGAAGTTTTATCTTTTTGGTTGATCCTGTAAGTCCATCTTCATATCATATACTATTAATACATATAATATCTTATCAAAATTTATAACACTATCAATGTAGATTATGTTAGTCAATTTATAATCCTTAGTATCTGTAATATTCATTTCTAAGACATTTTTATTCAATCGAGTCTTCCTTTTCATCTCATATAATTATGTTTTTCTAGTTACTTAGATTATTAATGATGATTAGTCTTCCTTAATATCTTATATACCCAAATTTATTAAATTCATTAATATTTAATTATTATTTATCTTCATCATGTATTGAACTCCACATTCTTTCCTTCTCAACTCATCATCCACCCTATTACCTTTCCATGGTGGTGGTTTATTTTAATTTCATAGTATATGAGTTTTTAATTCAATCTCTTGTATATTTTTTCATGTTAATTCTGTGTGAAAATATACTTGAAACATTTTTTATCAGTATATATGTCACATATTTCAATATAAATACTGTATCTCTATATTTTTAAAACAATTATTATGACATCCATATTAAATTTCTTAGTTAGATAGTTTTTTTCAAAACCCTAGTATTTTAGAATATATTTTACATTAAAATTAATTTGATATGGACAATAGCGGGTGATTCATAAAGAATTTAATTGAAATTATTTGGGATCATTGAACCATTGAGAATGGGGAAATCAATGATATTATAATGTAAAATTTTTATCACTATAAAATTTTACCCATGAACTTGTCATAGTTTCTTTATTTATAATCTTTTATACAAATCTCACAAAAAATAAAATATGAGCATGTAAATAAGGAAAAATAGATTTAAAATTCTTTGGATTCAATATGATAACCTACATCCATGTCATGGACTCTCCTATGGGTCCATGGAAATTAACAATAAGAATGAAATGAAAACAACATTGAGAGAAATCCCATTAGATTATCTATATATCTAAATAGGTTTGATTAAACTAAATACTGGCATTTTAAAAGGTTTTGATAAAAGCATTGACCCACAAAAATTTTACAAAACTTTGTAATTTTTTATATCCCACAAATATTATTACAGAAGTTTTGTCCAATTTCTTAGTTTGGTAATGTCTATATGGTGTTCCCATTTCTACATATGGTAAAAACTTAATTTTCTCCTCAATAAATCTTTGGACTAATATATAACATGATCACTATATGTTTTATAAAAACCATTTCACCTAACTTTATGTATGTTTGGTTATTATTATTAAAAAACTGTTTCAAAAATCTCTAAACTCTGCCTATGATTGATTACAATGTATGAAGTCCCAATCTAATACAATTAATTAAAAATATCTATTTGTAACTCATTAGAAAAAACTAATCCCATTTGGAAAAACACTTCATAGACACACTCTATAGTAATTCAACATTTCTACATATGAATATTGTTAAGTCCTTTAAAATTATCAGACTTTTATATAGGTTCTCTTGTGATTTCCAAAGATGGAAACTAAATTCATTTTTCCACTCACTAAACCTAAATTATAAATACTCCATGTAAACTCAATTTAAATATATTCTTCCCGAGTATTCTAGAATATTCATGAGTATTCTTGAATATTCATGATGATTCATGAATTTTCTATAGAATAAAACCTCTTTACCAAGCCATTGGAATGTTTTTATGATGAAATTTCCACGATTATCCTTCTACTGGTGGACTATATATGAAATTTTTTTCCTATGGAACAATTTTTTCCCTGTTGAGCCAATTTTCCCCATCTTATACATTGTTCCAACATTCAATGAAACATTTATTCAATGAAATAGAATGTAGACATTCGATTCCCATCCATCTAATGGATCATTCTTTAGAAGCACACATTCAAACGTTAAAAACATAGAACATCTCCATTTAAAAAAACACTACACTTTAAACAATATACATTTGGTTTTCCCATTACTCTTGACCCATTAAACATAACTAAAAATATTATAAATATGGTTGACTACATTTTTGAAACTTATAAAGACTTCAGTTTCATGTAACCTCATTAACATAAAATTGATCATTTAGTCACTGAACTTTTATTCATTGTTTTTTAATTTCCATTTTTAATATGATTGAAAATTTTAAAAAATACAAAAAATTAGAAAAAACACTTCCATCATTCTAAAACATATATTTTATAATGATAATCTTTTTGTATGTCTAATGGAAATTTGTAAAAACTTTAATAAAGGTTTAACAAATGGAATTTTTTTTTAAAAATTCTATATTTTGGTTCAACCGTTGATAAATGTACAAAATTAAGAATGTTAAACTATCACTATCATCCCACATTAATTTTTTTATACTTAATCAAATTATAGACTATAAAAAATATTGTCAATTTTTTTTGAGAAATATATGTTTCAATTTCATTATAGAATGTTTGTTTGATGGGGATTATCTATAGGCTATTCTGAAAAAAAAATCATATTAAAAAATGGAAAAATTTGTACCTCTTACAATTATTCTTATAATAAGTCAATCTAGATGGTTTATCTAATAAAAAATTTCACTTATCATCCCTTACCTAAAATCGACATCAATTACATTTACTGAGGAATGTTTTTTTATATGTTATGTACTTGGTAGATATGAGGTTATGTACTTCCAAAAATATTCTCATAGATACATCGATTGATGGGTATTTATAGTCAATTCTATCTAGTGTAAAATGTCATCATTTTAGGAAATTATTTATTTGAACACCACAATTCAAACATTTCAAACTCTACATATGTTTCTATCTTAAAGGGTTCTTGTAAAATACAAATTACCTTATTTTCCCATCATCAAAATTTAGTTTGTATCATGAATTATTCATTATATTGGAAGTTTGGATGATTGGAAAACCATTATCTAACATAGTTCTAGTAAGTTGTTAAAGTAAAAAATCCTATGATTATAACTTTCTGTATCTTTATAAAATTTGTAATTTAATTTTCTCACAAAAATTTATTAACAAAAAACTATTAACATTATTTCTAACTTATTTAAAAAAACATTATTTAACAAAATTTGGATATCAAAAACTAAAAATCTATTATACAAAAACATCACCAATGATCTTCAATATCACCTTCTATGTGTGTTGGATACATTTTCTTAAAGAATCTAACACTCATCATTTTTCATCACTAAACCTTGTTCACATCTCATATTCCTAAGAACTAGTTTTTTGACAACTATTCATCTAAATCACAACCGTTTAAAAAGATAATGTTCAAATACCACACAACTTGATAATATATTATTTTTGATGGAATTATATCCCTTTTTCTGAACAATGTCATATATCATAAAATTATATATATTTTCAACAAAAAATATTTTCTCAATTTTTTACTTTTATTGCAAATATTTAACTATCAATTTTTACTATCTCTATTTTTTTCACTTCACCATTCTCTAATAAACACATCTCCAAATTCATTACAAAATGGTTATAAAAATTTTGTATGTTGTTTCTTCTTTCTATTCACCTTTTTCATCATTATATAATGAAATATGGGCGGATTTCATATGTTGTATAGGAATCCTTTGGTGGAGGATAAACAATTAGTTGCAACCTCAGTTACATAAGTCAAACTTTTGAAACAAGATAAATGAAAACACCAGCAATTTGATATTTTATAGAAATGTAATCCATTGCAAAATATCAACAAAATAATTTCTATTTTAGGAAATTCACTTTAATAAAAATTTTCTTCAATCGTGATTGTTGTATAGGATATTTTGAAAGATCAATTGTACTTTTTTTAGAAGAAAGTATCTTCAATGGGTCACAAACATTCAATATAAAATCATCCTGCTAAACTAATATCTATATCCTTTGATTATAAATATTGCTGGTTGAAACATATATTTTTTCCATTGTTATCATGGTAACTAAACTCTATTTCTTATTATTCAAAATCACACTAAATTAACCCCAGATAAATATTCCTCCTGAAGTTGATTTTTGATCATTGAAATATCCAACCCCATAAGCATCTATATACCCATGAAAATTTATTTCAATTATTATTTTATAAAAAATATCATATGAAAATATACCCTTCATATATTTATGAATTATTTTTTACCACCAACATATGTCATTCCTTTGAATCACACTAGTATCACAGAAAAAAATATACAATATAATCAATGACATGCATTGAATTTGTAAAAGAGTGAAAAATTCCAATAAACATTAAAAAATATTTATAATTAACTAATTTTCTAGTTTAATATTTTCACATATTCATCACTACTAAAATAGGGGTAGAAACTAATTCGGAATATTCCAAGAAAATGTTTTTAACTATTATATTGAATGATACTATTTTTAAAGAAAAATATATATTTCGCATTCTTATACTTAAAAAACTAAAAAGAAGGATAATTATCCTATAATGAACATTACTAAATGTATATTAATATCTTCAAAAATAATGATATTAATTTACTCTATCCCCTGTAAAAATTAGGTTAACAATATAGAAAATATTAATTAGCATACTTGAGTTCATATCCTTCACGGAGAAGTTTCAATAACGTTTTCTATCAGAAAAAATCATTCTTTTCATGCACTTATCAAGTATAGAGTACTTGGCTCCTAGATATTTTTTAACCCTTTAAAGGATTTCATTAACTTATATACCTTGGATTTATTTTTATCTAGTCTGAAAACGATCGTTTTATATATATAATCTTATTCCTAGATCTCTCTATTTTAGAAGGATGACATTAAATCCTTCAAATACACATTACATGAATGATATGAAGCCAATACTAAGAACATTATAACAGTATCTAACATTTTAATGGGGGAAATTCATTTTAAAAATCTATACCTTACACCAATTAATATCCATTTCAAATAAGAAAATTATTTTTCGTTAAACAACCTCAAGTTCATTCATCTTGTTTATAAAAACCGATTTTTTCCAACAAAATAATTCTTCTCTTATAGCAGTAAAACAAGTTCCCATATGTTTTTTCATTATTTAACAAAAAAATCATTCATAGAATCTACCAATTATATATATTCTAATTATTAATAAATTGGTTCTAGTTTAAACTATGAGGTAATTGGTGTATGACTTTCTAACATGAAATTTCTTCTAGTCAAAATCCGAGCTTTTTTATTGCCAATTATAATTCTCATCTCAACCTATTTTTTAGGGTATGAGATGTCATATATTTTCATACACCACATTACCCATTATAATATTATTCATAATCATTATGTTCCTATTCTGGCTCACATTTCACATCAATTTTTTTATTCTCATTGAAAGAATGTAGTTTATATTCCATAACATTTTGAAAATATTTTTTAAAGAATTTTTTTTTCAATGACTTTTACATCATAAAAATCCAGAAACATATGTAAAAGTTTTTTAAACATTTATACCTCCTTTAGTTGTGTTATTATTCCATGAAAATTCCTACCACGTAATTTTTATAAAATTTTCCATGATTCATATATTTGACCATCAAAAAACACAGATTATCATAAATCATGTACTATTTCAGAGAAATATATTTTGTTATACCACACTTCATTTGAAATAATTTTGGATTATATCCTTAATAAAAATCTATTTTGTACATGTAAAATATTGAAAACATATTTTCTATATAAAAACATAGAATGTTTATATTCTATTAGCATGATTCTTCTTATTTCCACTAATATCATGTTTTCCCATTATCTTACTCTATTTTGTAGAGGGTGTACTGATCATTGTATAAATTAGGAATTGCATAATTTATCATATGTGATCTGAAAGATGAAATTTTAATTTTTTATAATATTAGTTATCAACATCGTTGTATAAATACAAATTTCTCTTTAAAAAACTTTTCAGAAAAAATGAAACAGTTATGCCGTATCTAATTTGTTCTTTAAAAGAATAATGTTGGTTATATGAGTGAAATCATTAATAAAAGATGAAATGTAATAATAATAATTCATGGATTAATATATAATTATCTCACAAGGATTTTAATAAATAATCTCAATAGTTAAGGGTGATTGGATTTTAACATTCTTTTGAATGTTACCAATCCTTTTTTATTATAACTTGTTATACCAACATCATCTTCTTTTCGTTTTAACATTGTAATATTTCATAAAAAATATAATTTGGAGAGTTTTTTCATTATTTTCCTCCAATAGTGCGCATGTTTATGATGTCACAATTTTTTCATATTTATCAATAAAATTACAAATGTTATAATGTTCTCCAATGTGAAATAGATTTATTCTATTTTATTCTCCCATGGTAGAAACATTACCATCTAAGAAAATTTAAATGAGACATGTTTTTTTGAAGATCACTTAATTTCTATCATCACATTATTAGGTCATTTTAAATATGTTTTGTTTGGTCTCATCAATAGTTATTATTTCATTGGATTTTAGTTTTTGGGCATCAATATGAGTTGTTCCAATTCCTCATATTTTTAGAGAACAAACTTTATTAGAATTAATAACCCCTCCATAATGGAATTCAATATATTTGGAGAACCTTAAATATCGTTTAATATAAGGGGAACAATTACTATCAATAATATATGGATTGTTACTTTTGGTTTCTTTCACTTTTGAATCAATAATAAAGGCACATTCCTAAACATCTTTCTTTCTGATATCTTTTTTCCTCTCATAATAAGCATTTCCAATAATATTAGTCGTAAATTATTCAATAAATGACTCATTTTTTCAGATTTTACACAATATTCATTATGGCATCCAAATTTATTTTTCATTCGAAAATTTCACTGATTTTGTGATTTTGGTTCTCCAACATAGTGCATCTTAGAAAAGTTTCTTACTTTTAGTCTTTTTTTTCTCCCACTCATTTGACACCTTCATTTAGAAAAATACATGTTATATCAAATATTATAATCATTGTGTCTAAATAGACCATATCCCTAACAAAATACATTAAATACACGTCTACTCTAGATATATGGTCTTTCTATGTAATAATATTTCTATGTTTCATAACACCCTTGGGTTTTTTTCCTCATTAGATTGCGAAGAATTCTTATGGGGTTTTTTATCTAGTTTTTTTTGAGTATTTTTTCACATATCTTCCCAATCCATTATTTATATAGAAAATTATAACACATAAATTGTTCACAAAATTCGTTAACTTTTTTCAATTAGTTGGTGAGGATTTCACATGAATCCTAGATTGAGATATCTTAACAGCATAAGATGATTTAGAGTCAATCTATAATTACTTATTAAAATTCCCTATCATATTTATTATGATGCAATCAACCTCAATATATTTTTAATGAGTTTTACAATCCTTGTATTCTAATGAATATAGTTTCTTACCAAGATCTTACACCATCTTTCCTTGTTCACCGACTCTCATTTTTAGGTTTGTAATCCCATTAATATAATCATATTTTTATTTTAGAACTTATATATATATTTTCATTATTTCATACAATGTTTTTAATAATTGATCTAATTTTTTCCTATGATTTTTTATGAGATGATTATTGTTCTGATCAAAGATGATATTATTTGTAATTTTATTTAGCTCATTCTTCTTATTCACACTTTTTAAAAATCATCCCTTTTCTTAAAAATTACAAATAAGGATATGAATTTTTATAAACCTACTTCTTCAAAAGTGGGAGTTTTCCCCAAAACATTAAAATACCTATAATATGATGTTTAGATATAAGACACATGATCTTATCATTAATTTCCTTATTATCATACAATTTTGAATCACAGTGGTCTACATTCTTCATTTTATTAAATTTTCATTATTCTCATAGCTTAAAAATTCATCTCATCCAAGAGATTAATTTTTGAATAATGAATATTTTTCATCCCATAAGTAACAAGAATTTTAATCAATTATTAAACTGAAAAATCAAATTTATCAAATAAGTAATAAATTTTAGAGTCAAACCATTCATGGATGTTTCTCATGAGTTTCTTTACAATTTTTTAATCTTTGAAAACATCTCTAGATATTATGATGTAACACACAAGTTCATTAAAATTTGTTATGTAATCAATAACAGTTTCTTCCTTACTTAATATGATATCATCAAATATTATTTTCCAAATTTTTAGACTCCCTTATTTCACATAGGTGATACCCTTGAAGATTATTTCATTCTTGTTCCAAATATCATTAGTATTTTCTATATGCATCACAATCATAATTGTTTTTGAATAATGAAATTATAAAAATATTTATAGATCTCCCATCAACGTCTATATTTTTCTTGTAAAAAAAATTCATATGAACATTTATCTAAATGGGTGAATATTCCATTGTTATATAAATAAATTCTATTACACGTGACATATGATATGGTATAATTGTAGTTTTCCAACAGAGATATTTTATTGTCAAAGTATTGAATATTTCTTATGTTGAACAAATTTTGTTTTTCCATAATAAGGATTCAATAGGGGAACCTCTATTATTATACTAATTGAAGTTCCTTAGACTAATTAAACCATTGAGAATGTGGGGTCAGTGGTTTTATTTTTACAAATAAACAAATTTTGGAAATTTAACCAATGTATCTAGTTTTAGATTCTTACCTTATAATAATTTAGGAAAATCTCAAAATCGTGATGATATGAGAATGTAAAGAAGGAATGAATGATTTACAAGGTTCAACCTCTGTGTGAGAACTTATATCATTGCTAAGGACACTCTTTTGGGACTTTACAAATTCACTATAATAAAGAAATGAATATAACATTGAGATAAATCCTTGTAAACTTATTTTATATAATAATAGAAAGGAATATAAGGAATACCATTAGTTGACAAAGATATTATTGAAAAACTAGAGCCATAATTAAATTATGAAACATTATAACTTTAGTTCCCCCAAAATGTTTATCCAGAATATCCATCCAATTTCATTATCTAGTAAAGTCCACTCATTGTACCCTTTCCCATGTCTAATTAATTTTAATATTTTGATCCTCAATAAACCTAATTCTAATATATTACCCAATGTCTATCTAATTTATTCAAATCATTACACATTACATTTGTACGTTTGGAGGTTATGATATAAAAAACTATACCCAGAAATCCCTAACAAGAGCCTATATTTAATTACTCTAGTATAATTCATTGTCTTATAATTCAGATCATAACTCTCTATCTAGAACTCTTCTTCAACATGAAAATAATCTCAATTTTAAACTCACTTATGATAAAAATTAAACTATGATTCAATTTTTTTCATATAATCTATGTCACATATATTATAATTTTCATATATTTATAAAGGTTCTCACAAGATTAAAAATTTGAGAAACTCAATTCATTTTCTAACTAACTAATATTAAAATTTCAAGACTCCTACTAAACTCAAATTAAATTGAATCTTCCTTATCCTTGTATAATATTATTACGTATTCTTGAGGCTTAATGAATTATCTAATGAATCAAACATAATTCTCCATTGTGTGGAATGTTTTCCAGATAAAATATCGTTTACAATCCTTTAATCACGGACCATCATATGAAATTTATATCTGACAGATCTATTGTTTTCTCTATATGATCAATCTTCATCAACTCACACTAAATGCACTATTTCTTAGAAACATTTATCTACTAACATAGAAAATTTTCATTTGATTTTTATCTTTCGGATTAATATTTCTTCGTTAGTTTACATTTTATCTTCATAAAATTTAATCATCATCATATAGAAAAACTCTTCCCTTCAAACATAATAAAACATTTATATACATTACTGTTGAAACATTGAAATACAACTTAAAACTATATTAATATAGCATAGTTCATTGTATAAAATTATAGAAATATTAGTTTCATGCACCCTCTTTTACTAAAAAAATCGGATTCACACTGAAATTTTCTTTCTTTGCTTTTGAATCTAGAATTTTAATTTTATTCAAAAAATTTAAATCAACACACACTATGTAATATAATATAATTTCAGTTTTCAAACAAGTAATTTTCTCATGATCTCCAATTTTATACTTTCAATATAAATTTGAAAAACTCAAAACAAAAGCATTACTATATCATTAAATAAGACATCTACATTTTGGTTCATCCATGGATCATTATACACACATTGTAAAGTTTAATTGTCAAAATATTCTCATATAAACTTCATTAGATTTAATCAACCTCTATAATTATGAAACCATTTGGAAAATTTCTTCTAGTAATTTTTGTGTGAACATCCCCATATAAAGCTCATATAATGGGGATCATTAAGATACCTTTGTTATTAACTTTTCTATAAAAAAACTAAGTATCTATGTACCTATAAATATTCAACTTACAATATGTCAATATGGGAGTTTTATCTGGAAAATAAATTCACATATATTCTCTTACACAAAATCTGCAACATGTAATTGTTCCAATTAAATTTGGTCTGATATTCGTCGCTTGGTATATATGATATTATGTACTTCCCAACTTCTTCTCAAAGAGACATCGACCAGTGGGTTATTTGGGTAAATTTTTTCAGGTGTATAATTTCATTAATATTATTGCTTCTAAAATTAAACACATCCATTATTATAATTCAATATTCTCAAAATTTATGTCTTGAATGATTATTCTAGAAAACAACTTCTCTTATTTTCTCTTCCAAAAATATCATCTTTTATCCTAAAATCACCATGTTGTCGAAATCATTAAAAATTAGTACACAATTTCGTAACTAATGTTACAATGTTCTTAAAAGAAACAATCCTACTTTATTGTTCTATAGTATCTTTGTATGAAAACTATCAAACAAATATTTCATAACAACCTTTCTTAATAAAATTACAACAACTTTCATTCTCTCCTATTTAGAGGAATCATTATTTTACTAAATTTGGATGTCAATAAATTCATAACAGTGATAAAAAAAATAACAATGCATCATCAATAACATAAATGTATAATTATTTATCAAAAAATTATAATTTATTACTATATAGTTAAATTAAATTGATAAGTAAATGAATTTTCAAAATAAAAGGTCACATATTAACTTTAGAAAATTAAAATGATTTAAAATATAATTTTGGATCTTTTCTTGAATTATGAATTATTGTTAAATTTAATAAATTTAAGAAATGATATAAAAAAATATATTTATAAAATTTATAGAAATATTAATAAGATCAATTTTTTGAATATATAAAATGGTTATATTTGGTAATACAAGAGTAATAATTCTTGGTTAAATAGAAAAGTTTTGTAAAAACGAATTTTTTTATTTTGTATTAAATAAGATTTATAGAAATGATAAATTTATAAATTCTGTAATTATAATTTTATAAATAATTTTTAAATTAAAAATTTGAATATTATATTAGGGTTATTTTTTGGTTTTTTTTTAAATTTTTTATTTTTATGAGAATATTGAAAATATTGTTTTTAAAAATACCATAACTTCTTTGAAATCTTGTGGACGTAAAAATGACTTCAAAACATTTGAATCCTTTGTATCAGAAAATATGTAATTAGGGGTTAAATTATATCATTTAGAACTTTTTTTTAATTTTGATACCCCTTTTTTCTTTTTGAAACAGAAGTTATATTTTAAAATAATTATTTTGTTTTTGTCATTTTACTTTAATGAAGTATTAAAAATGGTCCATTCTATTTTTAATTAAATTTAAAATCATAAAAATATAATTTTAATCCAAAATTAAATAAATTTCATGTTGATCAATTCTATACAAG
This sequence comes from Viscum album, assembly GCA_963277665.1. Classification (NCBI taxonomy): domain Eukaryota; kingdom Viridiplantae; phylum Streptophyta; class Magnoliopsida; order Santalales; family Viscaceae; genus Viscum; species Viscum album. The sequence continues at coordinate 1,448,893,066 of OY728130.1, forward strand.
TTTTTTCTATAAAATTATTTTTTATATGTAATTTTTTTATAAAATACATTATTTTGTTGTATTTTAGGTACTTGAAGACAAACTAAATTTACCACCTATTGAATTTAAATTCTATATAATTTATTCCAAAATTGGAACCATTATAATCAACATAATGTAATAAGGTCATCATAGTTTTAGTGGATTTAAATATGTTACCATGGTAAATGTTTTCCACTACAGTAAATGATGAAAATGTATAAAAGATAGGTTAACCTAAGATATAATGTCATAATTACCATGAAAACAAGTCTAAATATAAATTTTAGGAGTGTATTTTGAAATAATCTCAAACTATCTTCAAATATTTTTCAATTTTATGGAACATACCTTGAAAATGACTTCATAAAATTTTAATGTTAAGGTTATTTTCAAGGGTTCTACTCATATCTCTTTTTAAAGGGAACATCATATTAAAAATTTTCCACACCACATGATCTACTTAAATATTCTAATATGTGTTTAAATATCTTCTAAACACCTTTATACCTGAAATATAGGTTCAATTATTCACATAGTACCCATCTAATATTCATATGTATTTTTAATGTATATTATCTAATGAAGAGGTATATGTTATTACATAACTTTTTTCAGGTTTATTTCCTCTTAATCCTCTTAAAAACATTATATATTCATCTCAAAATAAGCAATTAATTTTCATTACTATAATGAAATTTTTTTAGTCAAATTTTTAACCATTTTTTATCTCATTTCCATCACATTGAAAATAAAAGTGTCCCTCGTGTGTATATCCAGACTAATGCTTCCAATAAGATATATAATTCACTTTACATCACCATCACTCAAGTATGGTTTTATAAAAAATTACCATATATGATATTTATAGTAGAAATATTCTTTTATTAATAAAAATTATTATTTACCTTCCTTACATTACAATCATTGAAAAAATAAATATCACATGTTTGTGTAGACTATCACCTCTATGACGTGATGAAATTAATTTTTCATCACTATATTACATGGATGGTTGTAATAGTATATTATGTTTTTAATATTTATATTTTTAAAATTTTTAATTATAGTTACATAATGAAACCATTTTCAACATTCATGGACCAAAACCGTCAAACAGAACTTTTCATGGAAAATAGAACAATTAACAACAATGTATTGATGTTAATGAATAATTGTTAAAAATGGGTGGTTCAAAATTATAAAATTGTGATATATAGTAATTTAATTACTAAAACATTTCTGTTATATTTTTTAAATAAATATAAATTTATTTTATAGTTAATTAGAGTATATACAAAGCACGTCAATACTTTTGGTAATGGGTTTTCATTTAAAATTTCATATTTTTAGACATTTTTTCTATTATGCACATATTTCTATTTATATAGTTTATATTTGGGATCTTTGAAATATTATATCATCACTCATATTTAATTCAATTTTTATAAATTTTAATTTTACATTTTATCTTTCAAAGCGGTTTTTAATCAAATATCTTAAATCCGTAAGGGTTTCCCATCTCATGTATATTTCCTTGATACAAATGGAATGTTCACCACTTGTTATATATGGTATATTACATATAATTACATATATATATTTTATTCATAATTTTATGAAATAAAGTGGATTATAAATCTATTTTTGTATACCTTTTATGTTCTTATGATTCAACAGATACTATTTTTGTAAGGGTCTCCTAATCCCAATTTCCAATTATTTATATATGTTTTATATTCACCACCAGCTCCCTTTTATAGTTTATATACAAAACATAAATGCATTTTATGATTTTATTTTTGAAAAATATGTATAATATAAAATTTATTTATGTTAATTTATTTAATTAGGTTTTTATTCAAATAATACCAATCTTGAGAAGGGTTTATGTTATAATCCAACTTTTTATCAGGAACATTTAAGGAAATTTTATGTTATTTATATTATAAACCACTCATTTTTTGTTCTCATCGAAATATTTCAAGGTATTAAATGTATTTTTTCCATATTTACCCTCATTAGTTCTAAAAAAACACAAATCAATATTTTTAAGAAACGATAACCATATATCTCTATTTGGAATAGTTATTTTTTTCTTCTATATCCATATTATACTAAGACATATTATTTATTTTTGTGTCCATATATAAATGATTGATAATGGTTCTCATTATTACCTTTAAATTTATTTAAAATTTAATAAATATAATCTATTGAAATTATTTTCATATAATTATCTTTTGACCGACATTATAATAGTGTAAAAAGATTAATTTTTGAACATATACTGCATGAACATATTTTTTATCAACACATTCTTTTTCATTATTTATCTTCCTTTATAATTTATTGTGGTTTTTCAACGAAAATAGTTTTCACATATTTATTGTGATTTTTAGTCTTTAAAATTATAAAATAGAACAGGCATATTTGTCTTTATTTTTTATGCATATTTGTAATACTTTTATATGATTATTTTTCACTTATTTTAACAATATTTAAGGATTTTTATTAATAATTGGAAATATTCTCCAATGATAAAATCCACTGTATTTTTTTGAAGGGGTTTTTATGAGTATTTTTAAAGGTTATTCTAAAACCATTTCATTCCCATGGGTAAATTATTCCATGATGAATGGTGAGTTATTTGGATCTTTGGAAAAATAAATATATAGTTTTCATTTTGTAAGGGATGGTCGTAGAATTTTATAAACCCCTAATTAATTGGGTAAAATTAATATCTAATTGGGATTAAAGGGTAAAATTATGATTATCCCATACCCAATAGGGTACATGAGAGTTTTTTCAAACACCAAATGATAACATAGGATGTTCTCCCAATGCCAATAGGGTACATAAGTTATTATCCCAATCCAAAGTGGATACACATGCTATTATCCCAATCCTATTATGTTATAATGGTGAGTGTGGCATGACTATAATATGATGATTATCAATAGGTGAAGCATATACTTATAATATTTATTCGTATTTTATAACTCATATTTATGAAAGAAACTTACACCTTTTAATTATGATAACATTTCATGGGTCATGAATTATTATTTTAGATTCATTCTTAATGACTCTTATTCAATAAATTTTGATTTTGGGCTATAATTTTATTTGTATAATTATATAATTTATGGTATTTTTCTCATACTCTTATTATAATCTTAGTTTAACTTATTATCTTGGAATCATAATGCCTCTCATTATAATTACCTGACGTTTTATCCCACCCTTTTAATGTTTCCTTTTTCCCGGGATATGTATAATGATATTATTTAAGATATTTCTAGAATGGTATCATGTGTGGGGAATTATTTTGGAGATGTTTAATACTATTTATCAAATACTGGAATATATATATAATGGGAAAAAAATCCATTGGATATGAAATTTGTGTGTTTCTATGTAATGTTTTTAATAACTATATTAATCTCATAACAAAAACTTTTCATGGGTATACAAGTGACTTAATGTTTTATAATTATATTTTATTTTTGGATATTTTAAATTATGTTTCATCAGTTATTATCATCACATGTTTTCAAAGAATATGTTATTTTTAGTACTGAATATGGTGGTATTTTTTGGGAATATCTTAATGTGTATCATTCTATAATTTAAATAAATTTATATGTTATGATGTTATAATATGGCGATAATTTCAAAATTTTGATACTGTCATCGATTAATATGGTTATGGTTTATCATATGATAAAAGACAGACATACGTTTTTTAGGGTTTATATTCCTATATTTTTAGGTGATTAATGAAAAAATGGGAGGTGATTATTGTATAGATAACCCATTAGGTAGGTATGTCATTTAATGATAAGTTAACATTAATTAATAAGGGACATTATATTTTTATGTCAGTAGGATGAGAAAAAAATTTGTGAAAACCATATGGATATACCTCATTATATGATAACATTTTGATGCGTTGTTAATATAGATATGGTGTTGTTTCCCAACAATGAAACATTTTTCTTTATATAAAAAAATTTATTTAATATATAAAACATATTCATTTACTATTAATATCACTAAAATATGTAATAATATTATTAAATCAATCTTCACATAGTGTATAATAAGTTGAACTAACTATACAAATTGTTTGACACTCCTGATTGGCATGCTTTGGAAAAATCACATTCTATTTATGTACCATTATAAATAATTTTTATGTTATTATGGATTTTATGTTTAGTGTAATTATGGTTAAATGGGAAATAGTGTAAATTATTATTTTTAATATAGTATGAGCAATATAGATAACCATGAGGATTAAAAAATAATTCGGTGACATTGGGATTTAGGTTTTTTTAAAATATTAACAACTTTTTCATTGAATGTATGATTAATTGTGATTGTAGATTAAAATTATTTAAAATTTTATAACCTAGGTTTTCATTATTTTTATGTTTATAATATAGTAAGAAATATTTTTATTGATTATAATTTTTAAAAAAATCACAATAAAAGGTATTTTTATTTTGGAAGAACACGTGATCAAATCTCTTTGATTTTTGGGTTTCAAATTTGGTTAAGAATAATTTGAATAAATTTTGGTTTAATTATTTATAGAATCATTTTTGTATAATTTTTGGATTTATTGGTATGTATTTGGAGATTAATGCAGTATTTATTCATATGAAGGTTTAAAAATACATAATGTTTGTATTAGTTTGACGCCAATTAACCAAATTAATTTTATTAAATTACTAAAGATATGATTGGTTTATTATCATTATATTCTGGATGTTATGATTCATTAAAATATAATTTGTGTTATTATTGAATGAGAAATACATCATGGTTATTTATCATTTAAAATGTGACATGTACTGGTGGTGAAAAACTACACGAAACACAACAAAATGAGAAAATAATGATAATTAAATTTAATTAAATCAAGTAAATATATATAATAAATTTTTATTTCTTTGAAATAAAATAAATCATCATCTTAGGTAAGATAATTATAAATGTAGTGAGTTAAATGTTGAATTTAATACTATGTTTTCACTGTATACTTTAACAAACTCATTCAAAATTATGTGTATTGTAATAATACATACCAATTTTGAATATTTAATTAATAATTACATTGTTTCCTAGTGGTGACATAAAAATTAATTATAAATATTAAATCAACATCAATTTTTTCTATGTCATGATAAACTCTTTTTAGAATGATTTTTTTCTAATGATGCATTTTATTTAAGGGGATGAATGTAACACCGTAATATTTTTTAATAAAATATAATTCTAAATAAAAATTATATGATGAAATATTTTTTATAATTAGAACACAAAAATTTATTTAATAAATTATTTTAAATCGGAAGATAATTCAATTTTTAAAATAAGAGATGTTAAATTAACTTAAGAAAATACAGTTGATTCTAACGAGGCTATTTTAAACATTTTTTTTGAATTATGGATTTTCATGAAATTTAAAACTTTTGTGGAATTATATAAATAAAATATATAGATAAAACCCAATTAATAATTAAGAAAATTAATTAAATACTTTCCTGAAATGTTCAAGTAATTATAAAGAAAACTCGTCTAATAATTATTTAATAAATGGAAATAGTTTTTTTACAAAATTTTTTTCATTATATATTACCTATGTTTTATTTGAAATATAATTTTATAAATTATATAATAATAATTTAAAAATAAAATTTAAATGGTAATTCATCTTGTCAAAAGTATCATAGACTGAATTTTTGGGATTTTTTCTGAAACTTTTTATTTTTATAAAGAAAATAACATTTTTACAAATAAAATAAAATTAATGAAATCATTATGATATAATATTGAATTAAAAATTTATATGAAAGTTTTGAATTGAACAATTTTATATAATGATTAAAATAAATTATTTATAAATAATTTTTTTTCATTTAGAAACACGTTCTAGCTTTTTGGAATCTAACTTATAATTTATTTAAGAAAAGACTATTTTATTCCTTTTCTATTAATTAATTATTCACAATTATCCATTCGGTTTGGGATTTATTTTAACATCATGAAAATATTATTTTTAATCCATGTTTCAAAAAAATTCACATAGATAAATTCTATAAATGATTTCTTGGTAAGTTATTTATTATGGTAAAAAAACATTTTTCTAAAAACTATTTTTCTTGGTGTTTTTCATAATTATAAAAAAACATTTATTACCACCTATATTAATTTAATATTAATAATCTATTTCATAAATGGAATCAGAATAATAAATATTATGTAATAGTATTAACTTCATTTTTTCACATATAAATAAGTTACCACGGTAAAATATTTTCACCATAATATAGAGCACTAAGTATAAATGAGGTCTGACCTAAGAGATAAGGGAACCATTATCATTAAAACATGACTAAATATAATTGGATGAGTTTATTTTATGATTATATCATCCTATATTTGAACGATTTTCTATTTGGTTCCACCTTACAATAAAATTAATTTTTAATATTTTAATGTTCAGGGTATTTATAGTGGTGTTGCTCCCCTCACTTATAAAAGTAAACATCATCTTCTCACTTCTCCATACAACTTATAAAAAAAATATTTCCATTTCATTTTATTTCATGTTTTTTAGCATTAATATCCATTTAATAAAATCCTATAAAATTTAAATTGTTGGTTTATTTGGAAAAATAGATATATAAACTATCAATATAAAGTAAAATTCAACAGAATTTTTCAAAATTTCATATTATGCTCTTAGTTTCCTTTTAACTATTAATAATACAAAGGATAACCTAGGGAACGATATAATATAATGGGGAAGATATAAATCCTAGTAAGTGAATAATAAAATATTAGTATGATGATAAACAATAAATGTTATTCAAGAGGATTATAATGATAACCGAAAGTGTTATGAATCATACATACTCACATGTAATCAAGGAATGAGAAAATGACATCATAAAATCAAGGTTTAACATTAATGTTGAAATAATGTAAAACATATAATAAAACAAATACGTCAAGTATAACTACCAATACAATATAACATTTTTTTATGCTTACCACTTTTTCACTATACATGATATCTCATGAGATAAAAATATTACCCAATGTATTGGAGGATTATCAAGGAACACCCTTGATATGTTTAGAATCATGTGTTTAATAATGATCATATAATATAAGAATAAATTTCAAAATTTAAATCCCATGAGAAATTAATTTCTGTTATGTATATGGATGCACCAAATTAATTATCTATTTGTAGAAATTTTGGAAAACAGTTGAATGAAAAAATGGTTGGGTATTTCTAACACAAGGGTAATAATTTTAAAATAAATGGATTACTTTAGCTTCATATTTTGATTACATAAAATATCATGGAAGGCATTCATGAGAGATAATGTAGATATATCATTAATATAGGATTTTCTAGATATAAATGGATGATTAAGAACACATGAGAACATAACCACTTTGAAATAAAATGTATTATAACAAAAGAAGTGCATGAATTGAAAGGAAGAGGGATTAAACCATTTCCTTGAGAGGTTACTAATTTATGCCTTATAGGAGCTACTTAGAACCTCATAATATCATTGGGATGGTATAGATATGAAAAATGAGAGGGACTTAATGCTTCTAGGATTTATAGTGAAGATTAATATGGTAATGTGTTGGATTTAATATAAAAAGAGAGGATTGTTTATTAATTTCCAAATTTATTTGTTGGGGCCCCATTTAATATGAAATACAAAACCATTGGTCTTTTGAAGGTTATTTCACAGTTTGTTTTCCAAGAAGGATGGTTTTTAAAAAAATTCAATAAAAACCTCTTTAAAATAATATAATCCATGATATGGTAGTGACTGAGGTTCATAAATAATGGTTTTAAAAAAAAATATAGTATAATTAATGTTTTAGAAGGTTTATTATATGTTTTAAAGAAAATAATCACATTAAAATATATTTTTCAATGAAAAAATGCATTTCCATTCATGAAAACACTTTTGTGTATTTATTTTTTTACTATTAGACTATTATTATTTCATAATTATTATATTTTATTCATAATGTATTTAATTTTTACCAAAAAACTAAAAGACTCAAAAAATTATAAAAAAATAATCCTTGGATAATTAGTTTTTGGTGATTTTAAAAATGAGATTAATTATATAAAAATCATTTTCTAAAAATGATAATTTTATCTTTTAAATAATATTATTTATAATTGAGAAATTATATTTTTGAAAATATAATCTACTTTTTGATCATTATAAAAATTACAGGGGATAAAATTTAATTTTATTAAAATTTATATTAAAATAAATAGTTTTTTATAAATATATTTAAAAAATATATTTATGTATTCTTGAATTTGTTATAAAAGATTATTTTCATTAAAATTTTATAATTTTTCAAAATAAAATATAATTTATTTTTATCCAAAAATATATTTATCATTTGGATTATATATTAATATTTTTTTATAAAAGAAATTTGATAATTTGTTTTAAGAAACCATTATTTCATCTCTCAAATTAGATTTACATCTTTTTTATATCTATGGTCTAGATACATCTTTATTGCATCAACGTACACTCTAAGGATAGTGTGTGCAATGGTGGTACTTTCAATTGGTGGTTTAGATAAGATAGGTATAGTGCTGATCTCTATAAACATTTAATTTTCCAATAAGGCGTTTTTTTAAGCCTCACATGTTTAAGCTATTATTGGGATTTGTCATGATTAAAACCCAATGAAGCTACCACCCTCCCAATTTCTAATTATGAGAATTATATGGAATGTTTCTACTAGTTTTGGTTATCATTTATCCCCTAAGAATCAATTTGTTCCTCTAATTAACATTAATGTATAGTAATTCTAATTTTCACAGTATAATATCTAAATTAAAAAAATTCATAATTCCCAATGGTCATAATGTCCATTGATTATAATGGTTTTATTCTTTTTAAAAATAACACATATTTGTTTCCAATAATATATTACTTAAATTTCTATAAAGGTTTAATATTCTTTATTTTTAGAACCAATATTAAATTAATAATTTTTTTCTTGTTTTTAAAATGTTTTTTGTGAGTTATGTAATCCTTGGAGATCAAGATGATACATGTTTCTCTATTCTAGTAATTTTATTTTTTAGGTATATTTTCCCTTATAATGTTATGTATTTTTTATTACATAAATTTTTGGATAAATTTAATGATCTCAATTAATGAGATAATGTTTTTTCATTATTTTTTACACTATACCACATTACTAAATATATCATACATACATATATAGGAAGGAAAATCAATATATGATATTCTGGTTTATTACATTCTTCCCCTTGGTGAATTTTAAACTTAAATTCTCATTTCATAATCTAATGTAAAAATAGTTTAGGGTATTGATGTTTCTTAACTTCCATTGGTTCCCATGTTTCTTCTTTGAATTTATGGTTTCACCAAATAATATTGAAAATGTTTGGTTTACTAAGGTGTCAAAATATTTTGATATATTTCTATATCTTCACCAACTACTCAAAATAAAATATATTTTTATCCAACAATATAGCCTCTAAATTTTATAATAATGATAGATCTTGTAATATAATTCCCTTACTCGTTCACTTGAGAATACAGGGACGTGTTGTCGGCCCTTGGTGATGTTCCCTAGACACCAAAGGATGGAAATAAGTTCTTTTTTATTTACTAAAATATGGGGGATATTTTCTCATTTAATAAATACTATCATGTTGTAGGACAAATTTAACAACACCATGATACCAAGTGATTCTTGAAAATAAAACCAATAACTCAAAATCCCAGAGTAAAAAATAAGTCAGAGTATCTTTATAATGAACGGTAAAAATATTGTGAAAATTAATAATACATCGTGATGTAATGAAAACAATGTAGTAGTTGATTCCCACCAAATATGCATCAGAGAAATCTAATGAAATAAATACATGAATACTAGTAGTACCTTTCCCCACAAAATCAAAGAAAGAAGTGGATGGCTGGGACTCATAGACTTGATATTATTTTATGGTCATTAAAAAACTCATTATATAGTGTAAACTAAGAATGTCCCGTAGATCCCCTCTTTAGAAAACCTTTTTTCTATTGTGAAGGCCTTCTAGAAAGCCAATGGTCGTGTGGTGAAAACCAAATGAACTCCTTGAGAAGCATGGTTTCATGTTGTAAAGTTCTTAATAAATCTACCAAAATTCTTATAAAATAATATGGAATTACATCCAAAGGTGGAGGACCTTATAACATGTAAATCTCGGGTGATGCATTGCTGATAAGAAGAGTAAAATATCATGATGTTATGCTTACAAACTCGCATAATCCCAGAAATTTGTAAAATAAAACCAAAAATATTCAAATGTAGAAGGTGAGATGTACTCATTGTTGTTGTAGGACATGCGGCACGCCACTGGTGACCCATGAGACACCACGATACCTCTCCATCATGTACTCTTCATCTTGGAAAAGACCTTTTATAACACTCCAAATATTTTGTGGTATGTTTCTATTAAATACATTAATGTCATTTAATAGACATTATTTGATGAATCACTGAATCTCTATGAAACAAAACATGGTTATCTATAGGATATAGTGATAACCATGCCATTAAAAATAAATTTACCACTTTTTTGTTTTGAAATTCAAAAAACTGATATACCGAGTTGTGATGAGGGTGATATTTGTAATATGATTGGATCAACTTATTTTTTTGTGAATAGTAACATACCCTTTGGAATAGAAATGCACACTTATGAATAGTAACATAAACTTTTGAATAGTAATATGACCCTTATAAATGGTAGCCTTACCCATGAACGTGTATATATAAATTAGAAACCTTAAAATTGAAGATTAAAATTCTAAGTGTTGGTATTTTTTGATTTAATATTTATTTTAATTAAAAATTAAATTTATCATATTTAGAAAATTAATATTAAAAAATGGAGTTCATTTTTATATTCAACTCATTAAAAAATGGTTAGGGTAAAATTTTGAGATTTCGCAAAAATATATGATTTTTTTGTGAAACGTAATATATGGTAAGTAAAATATAAATACATTAAGAGATAAATAAACTATTCCCTACATCATGGCTGATCTAATATAACATTAGCTCAAACTCCCATGAACATATTACTATTTTTGGTCATAAAATCAACACAATTTCTTATATTAGTGATAAAAATAAACCACTGATTATTATATTAAGAAAACCCTCCTCCCCTCCACTATGTAAAACACCCCTCTCCCCCTCTTCCTCTCACACGCCTAAAGATTTTACCCTTGTGTATGTTATTCCAAATCTAAATTCCATGACCACCCCCCATTTCCAAGACCCTATGGTCTAAAAAAATTTAAATAAAACGCCTCAATGAGACTCTTTGGAAGGTGTACCCAAGAGGTGAACCTCTCTTCCTATTTCTTTCAACTTCTTTTACAAGTTCCATTCGTTTCATTATCTAAACTCAACTCCCATCATCCATATTATTTTATAATAAATTAAATTTTATTAATTTCAATTGAATTATTTTATTTAAATATTTCAAAATCATCTCTATTTTTCCCAGCCACTTATACTAAAAATGAACACTCCATCCGAGATTTTTTAATTTTTCACATTCAAGGAGCACTGGTTTTCAATTTCATCTACCATCATCAATTATATCATGAAACCATTTTTGTGGTGGAAAAAGATAATTATATACTTGAAATATCCAATTTAATGTGTTGGAATCATTTGGTATACATGTAATTTAACTATAAAAAAAATTAGTTCGTGGTGATTAAAAACCATCAAAATAATCCAAGTGTTTATCATTAAAATCATGAATAAGGATTCATCCTCCCACAAAATAACCAATGGATTTTTTTGATCATTTATCCTTATGGATGATCATTAGTAACTTATAACTTCAATTCTGAATTTCAATTTCAATTTTACAGAAACATCCATACACATATACAAGAAAACTGATCAGGAAAACCAAGAAAGAAAATACTACAAAAATAATAAAATCAAACTTCATTAACCCAACAAAAATGTCTTGAATTAACCTAATAAGGATACACTAAATCAATTAAATTTATATAATATTTTTTAATTCTTAATTAATGAATCTATATTTTATTTTTAAGGTCTTTAAGATCCATCTAATAACAAATTCAGGCATAAGGTAAGAGTTTTTTCATCTCACTTTTAATTATGTGAGATTTCTATTACTCGCCAGTTATATCTCTTATGTGGAGTATGTGTAATTCCATTTGATATAATATATAATGATTCTATTTATATTCATGTTATTCTAGGATTCATTAGGAGATTATTAATCTTCGGTTATACAACTCGATTTATTACAACGTGGTAGGACAAATTGTCTCAATTTCCATTTCTTTGAGACTTATATGGTATTGTGAACATAATCATTCTTATATGGTGTATCTACTGGACATTTGAGATAAATTTTTATTTTAAAATATTAAGCTATTAAATATCCATTTTCTTGTATCATTGATATTTTTATTTTCATATGTTGTATACCATTTCACATACAATGTTTATTTGGAATGATATTTTAACTAAGAAATTATTGATGAACCCGTATCCTCTATTAAATAAAAATATCTGAGAGGCATATTTTCCTTGTATTAAATCTATTTTTAAAGAATTTTTTGTACTCATAGTGATGGTAGGGGCTCTCTATATCCCCTTGATGGATCCAAAGGTCTCATAGGACAAATCTTTTGGCGGCAACCCCTTCAATATTGATAAACAAAATTAGACGGGTTTCAACCCACACACATAACCCATCTCGATAGTATAATGGTTCATGTTACAGATGCATAATGTTCAAATAATATTCATTATCTTTATTCATTATTCAGTTATTACTATCCATGATGTTTTCACTATGAAAAAATCTATAGATGCAATTTTTTTATTCTCATCTTCTTAATGGAAAGTGATTTCATTTATTCATCATTCTATATTAGTCATGTCTAATTTATTAGGATTTAATATTTATTGATTAATTATTCCTATATATTGAACCCTTACTAAGAATTATAGATTACCGTTTTTGTTTTTCCTTTCCTAGGTTATGAAGAATATAACTTGAATAAGCTGTCAAGGAGGTAGTTTATTTCGGTTTATTATTTATCATAGTTTATTTTCTATATTTTGAAATGTATATTGAGTATCGTGTATGTAATTTGGTCATCCAAAAATACTAAAATAATTTTTCCATCATGATATTATTAATTATAATCACTCCAACATAGTAATGAAATGCACCAACTCTGGGTTTCTGATGTCGGGGCATTACATTTGGTATCAAATAATGTTTTCAGCGACATGGAAACTAGATTTAGGAAACGTTTTTTAGAGTTAATAACCCAAATATTGGCTTAAGGGATAGGCATAGATTAATATCCTTGAATTTTTTTAATTTACAGACTAAAGGGATATTCCTAGAAAATATATCCCTATCTGGATACTATTAGTGACCGTGGATATGCTATAGTTGTACCTATGTTAAACAACTTAGAAAAGGATTTTTGTGTTTGACCCAAGGTATCTTGGTACACAATAATTTTCCATAATGTGAACTTTGTTTGACACTCTGGGGGGATATTTTTAAGAAAATTCAAATTTTCTTTAGTAACCATTATGATGGATTAAAATGTAATGAGAAATAATTTTCTGATTTCTGGATTATTTGTGAATAAATTTTGAAATTATGTCAAGTGTTTTCTAGATTGAAATAATGAATTATGACCAAATTTATAAATGTCATTGTTTGGTGATGGATCCTAATGGAATAAGGGGAATAAATACCCACATACAATGTAAGGATTTCCCCACTAATCAAGGAATCAAATTTAGTGTTGTAGTGGATCTGATCATGTCTGTATTAGGACAATATACTCAGACTATGAGGAATATGCATGCTTCACTTGTAAAAGATATTTTTATATGGAAAAAGACCTCATATTTTAGTAGGACTACAAATTCATTGGTAGCTAAGTAGTGAATCAAGTCATATGAAAAGGTATTTGTGGAATTAAGATAAAATTAAAATGAAATGGTAGTACTACCCTTATATTTCATCAAGGGTGATAATGATCATTAGTGGTACTTGATCATGAATAACATGGGGGAAGAAGAAATAGAATATATTGAATGAATAAAATTTAAAGAAGTATTCTTCAACAAATATTTCCCACATTAACAACAAACATAAATTATGAGTACATTTCGTAGCCAAAAGAAATGGAAGGAAGAGATAGTTGTGGATTATGAGGCTATCATCACAAGATTTGAAAGGTATGCTATAGATTATGCACGTGATTCAAAATAAATGATTGGTAATTTATTTGAAGGTTTTAAGAATTTTATTCTAATGGAAATTTTTTTTCGAACATTTTAATCTTATGAAGAAATTATATTTTGAGGCATAAAAATAGAGAAGTTATTTTCTAGATAATTTTTTTTCAAGTGAAACCTAGAACATATGTGGCACTCTAAAACCATGGAAAATGAGAAGCACCAAAAAAGAATATGGGAATGAAGAAATTAAAAAATATACATGGAATTTGTAAATAATCATCCTAGGAAAATACATGAAATCCATGAGATACTTATATAAATTTGGAGAAATGGAAAATATATCAAATAAATGAAAGAAGAAGAAAAAAGTCATTAATCTTTAATGATAAAATTATAGAGATATTGGACACTGTGGGAATTATTGTCCTATGTGCCAAGGAATATTTCCATAGAAAAGTTCATGAGATAAATGGAAAGATTATGAGATTACAACCATGGCGGTTGATGTCTCTAAGGATGTCGTGACATGTACTTTAATTATTCCCACGAACATATCCAATGCATTATCTGATTCCGGATCATCATATTACTTTATATATTTCAATATTTCCATGAAAATTAGGCATGTAAATTTTGATTTAATAAAGTAGGTGTTAGTCAAAACTCCTAGGGGAGGTATCATTGCAATAATTATGTGTCAGTTAGTCCCCCTTAGGAAATATAAAAGATATTTAGTATCTAACCTTATCATCAAACAAATTATTGAATTTGATATAATTATCAGTATGTATTGGCTGTCAAATTAAAATTCTAAAATCTATTGCAAAATGAAGGAAGTTACAGTTTTTAATATTGATATATAATCCTTTATTATTACTGTATAAACCTCACCATATTATTCTTATATAGATCCACCACCAATAGCCCAACTTAATGAAATTATTGGAGATGAAAAGAAAAAAATATCTTTTGGTGAGGAAATAAATATTCAAATTGAAGACATACAAATTATGCAAGAATACATTGATGTATTTCCAATGGATTTACCTTAAAATACTCTATAGCTTGAAGTTGAGTTCTCTATTAATTTAATTCCTATTGAATTCCCTATATCAAAGACACCCTATTGAATGTCTACTTTTGAATTAGTGGTTCAAATGAAAAAACATATGGAATTGAGTAACAATGGATTTATTGAACCAATTGTTCCTCCAAGGGGATCCCATGTCATCATCGTCATGCAAAATGGTGGACCGTGAGGCTATGGATTGATTGGTGGGACATCAATGCTATAACAACAAATAACAAAAATCCACTACCACACAATGATGATTTATTTCATCAAATTCAGGGAGCCAAAAATTTTCCAATGATTATCTTTTGATCTGGATATCATCACCAGCATGCGAGGAAGTAATATATTCCAAAGATATAATTTTGAACTACGTAAGAGAATTATGAGTTTATAGTAATTTCTTTTTTGTACTAAAAAAATAACCCTATGATTTCATGGATCTAATGAATAGGGTTTTGAAGGAATATCATGATGAATATTTTTGGTATTTATCGATGAAATCCTTGTATACTCCAAAAGCTACGAATACCATGAGAATCAATTGTGGGTCATTCAGAATACTCTAAGAATAAATGAATTATATGGGATTTTGGAATGTGTGAATTTTGGATTCTATCAGTTTATTTTCAATTCCATATTTTCTCTAAGTATGGAATCATAGTTTATCCTATGAAGACTAAAGAACACACCATTGAACACAAACGTGGTACATAGTTTTGTTAGCGTATTAGGTTACCATTAGTGTTTTGCTTAGAATTTTACCCAACTGGATAACCCATAAACAAAGATCACACATATAGGGGTTAATTTTGAATGAAAAAAATAATGTATGGTATGATTTGAATAATATAACATAATATTGATGAATGGTAAAATTTTGACCCTTCCTTATATAACTGATGTAATTTTGATATATAGTGATGCATCAAAGAAAGAAATAGGTTGAGTCCTTATGGAAAATGATAATGTTATTTATTATTCATGAAGGCTGTTTAAGACTCAGGAGAAATATTATCCAACTGATGATCTTGAGATATAATTTGTAATATTTTCTCTAAAAATATAGAGACACAATCTATATTGTGAAAGATGTGAGACATATATAAATATCACTAGAGTTTGTAATACATTTATACAGTAAGAGAATACAACTTGTGGAAATGGAGATGGCTCGAGTTACTTAGTGACTATGATTATTTGTATGGTATCACCCAAGAAAGACTAATATGGTTGAAGATGCATTACAGCATCATGGTAATGAACATTAGACCCAAATGAGAATTGAGAGATCATATATCAATGGATATAAAAAAGATGTAAATGGAAATTATTATGGAATGGGAGACATCTTTCTTCGTCATAATGATTTCAAATCCATCATTACTAGATATGATAAAAAAGATCCCAATCATTTGATAAGAATCAACAAAATAAAATTGAATCCATTAAGGATGGGTGATTGGGAGAAGTTGTGTATGAGGATGGAGTTCTAAAATTTGGGAAGTGTATATGAATTCCATCAGTACCTGAGATAAAATGGGAACGGTTAGAAGATTATCATTGATCAAATTTCTTTCTACACCCTTGTAGCACCAAGAAGTATAGAGATATTAAGGAATGTTTTTGTTGGGATAACCTGAAGCGATAAATTACTGACTATGTGTCATGGTGTCTAGATTTTCAACAAGTGAAGACTAAGAGACAAAATACGATTTGGGTCATGCAACATCTCCTTTTTCCTATGGGAAGTGAGATGACATTACGATGGACTTTTTCATAAGAATATAGAGGAAACCTTGAAGGAATGATGAAATATGGTTTATTGTTGATTGTCTCAAAATATCACGACACTTCCTTACTATAATAGATTATTTACCACTAAATATCCTAGAAAAACATCATATTAATTATGTTATAAGAATTCGGGGTGTGCCACTATCTATTTTTTCTGACTGAGATACATGATTCACATCAAAATTATAGACAATTCAATAGAAGGATTTTGATACTGAGCTTCATATGAGTGCTACTTTTCGCCCCCAAACGGACAGAGAGTCTGAAAAGACTATAAAAACACTAGAATATATGTTGATATCATTTTCACATCACAATAAAGGTATGTCAGATCAATAATTTCATCTGGTGTAATTTTACTACAATATTAGTTTCCATTCTAGCATTGAAATGGCACCATATGATGATTTATATTGTAAGTGGTGTCGAACTCCAACTTGTTGGGATAATGATGGTGAAAGAAAACATATATGCCTAGAACATATCAAATTGAAAACTTCAAAGGTATGGACTATATTAATTAATTTATCCCAAAGTAGGAAAACGAGTTAAGTTGACAAATATAGATAGGATTCGTAATTTTAAGAAGGAGATCATTTATTTCTAAAAGTATATCTGTGGAAGGGTGTCTTAAGGTTCAATATGAAATGGAAACTAATCATGTGGTACATCGGACTATTTAATGTTTTAGAAATAATTGGAGTTGAATATTACCATTTAGAAATTCCACCAAGTCTCTCCAACATTTTTAATGTCTTCCATCATTCATTGTTAAAGAAATACATTCCAGACGCAATGTATATACTCACCAATGACGGAATGGAGATAGAGATAGATTTTTCATACTGTGAATAGAATATCAAGATTATTGACCCAAAGAAGAAGGTATTGATAAATTGGATGACTCGACTAGTAATGGTTCATTTTATAAACCATAAATTGGAGGATGAAACGCAGGAACCTGAGGATCTTATGAAGATGAAGCACCCACATCATTTTAAATAGATTTATACATGAAAAATTACAACAAAAAAATTTCCAAAGGTGGGAAAAATATAACACCCAAAAATATTTATGGTATGTTTCTCTTAAATACATAAAATTCATTAGATATCCTATATTTCATGAATTGTGGATTCTCTATGAAACTACACATGGTTAATTGTAGGAGATAATCATAACCTAGCCATTAAATGTAAATTTTCCAGTTCAATGTTTTTAATTTCGAAAAAAAGACATTCAAAATTAGGATTAGTTTGATATTTGGAGTCTTATAGAATCAACATTTCTTTCAGTGAATATTAAATAAACCTTATGAATAGTAACATGCCCTTATAAATTGTAACTTACCCCTTATGAATGTCAACCATACCCATGAAAGTATAAATAGAATATATCCACCTATAAAATGAAGATGAATATTTTAGTTGATGGTAATTTTCGATTAAATAATTATTTTAATTAAAAAGTACATTTTTTCTATTTTGAATATAATTTTTTGGATTCTACACTTCAAAAAAATTATTAGGGGGAATTTTGGGTGTTTTTTCGACATAAAGGTTTTTTTTGTGAATAGTAAAACATGGTAATTAGATATGAATAGATTATGAGATAAAACAGTATTCCCTACATCATGGTTAATGTAAGTTACCATTATGTCTAAATCACTTGCAATTATTACTATTTTTAGTCATGGAATCATCACTATTTTTTATTATGTGAAATTAATAAAATAATGATTAATCATTTAAGAAAACCCTCCTCCCATCCAATATATTAACCACCCCTCACCCCCTCTTCCTCTATATCCAATCAATATTTGGACCTTCCCAATGATCTACCAAAAACATATCCCAATACCTCCCCCACATCGAAGACTTGTTGGTCTCACTAAAAGGGAAAAAAGGCCTTAAATAGATTTTCATGGCAGAGTACTCAAGAGGTGATCCCCTCTTCCTTTTTCTTTCAACTTCTTTACCAGGTTCCGTTATTTTTTTTCTATATCCTCACCACCCTCATACAAATTATATGATAATTATAGTACCATGGTTGAGCTATAGTTTCATTATGATAATTAAGTATTTCATTATCATATCCCTTTTCCCCTCCTCTTATACTAAAAATGGAAATGTCGTCTGAGATGTGTTAATTTATCACATTCAAAGACGAAAGGTTCTAAATTTCAATTCTTGTCTTCAATTATAGTCATCAAACCATTGTTATTGATTAAAAAGATATTTTTACATGTAATATATCCTATTTAATGTTCTGGAATCATTTTCTATTCAATATATTTAATTATAAAACAAAATGAGTTTGTGGTGATCCAAAAACCATTAAAATAATCCCAGTATTTATCATTCATATTGTTTATAATGATTCATCCTCTCCCAAAAAAACAACAATATTTATATTATCACATAAAATATTTTATGATCATTAGTAACTCATAAATTCAATTACGGATTTCAATTTCCATTTAACACAAACATCATAACTCATATACATGAAAAATTATTATGTAAATCAAGGAAGAAAATGCATCAAAAACAATAAAAGTGAACCTCTTAAACCCATAAAAATGAAATTATTGAACCTTATAATTTTATACTAAATAAATTATATGAATAATATGTTCATATAATTATTAATTAATGATTCTAAATTTGATTATACATGTTCTTATGATTGATCGAAGAACACATTTAAGAATAAGGTAAGTGTTTTATCATCTCACTTTTAATTCCATGACATTTCCATTATTCACGACTTATTTATTGCAACTGGTGTATGTATACTACCATTTTATATATAATATCATGGTTCCTTTTATATTAATTTATTCTATGATTTATTTGGAAATTGTTATTTTTTGGTCATACGACTCGATTGATTACCACATGTTAAGAGATTTTGTCTCAATTTCCATTTCATTAAGACTTACATGGTATTGTGCACCTAATAATTCTTATGTGGTGTATCCACTACCCATTCGAGTTCATTTTTCACTTGAAATCATATTTCATTTAAATATTCATTTTCTTATATCATGGATATGATTATTTCATTTTGTTGAATACCATTTCACATATGATGTTTATTTTGAATACAATTTTAACTAGGGAAATATTTATGAATATGTATCCTCTATTCAATATAGATATTGAAGAGGCATATTGTTCTTGTATTACATATATTTATAAAAAAATCACTGTACTAGTAGTGACATGCGGGACCCGTTGTAGCCCCTCAATGCATCAACAAGTCTCATGAGAGAACCCAGTTAGCAGAAAACCCTTCGAGTTTGTTTCCAAAAATTAGATGAGTTTCTACCCACAGAATTAAACAATATAAACGGTATAGTGGTTCATTTGATAGATACATAACATCTAAAAAATAATCATTCTATTTATTAAATATACAATTATTACTATCCAAGAGGTATCCACTATGGTAAAATCAATGGATTAATTTTTTTATTCACATATTGTTGATTGAAACTTCATTCATTTACTCATCATGCCATATGAGTCATGCCTAATTGATTATGATTCACATTTTATTAATTCATTCTTCCAATATCTATAACCCTAACTAATAATATTAGCTTATCCTTTTATGTTTCCTTTCCCCAGGTTATGAAGAAGAGAACCTTGAATAAGCATTCATGGAGGTAGTTTATTACAATTTATTATGAATCATGTTGTTTTTTTAATCATTCCAAATGTAATTTTGGTATCATATATTTAATATGGACTTTAAAAAAATATAAACTCATCGGTCCTTCGGGACTTTATTTTTTGTAATTATTTCAATATAGTAACGTAATGCACCAACTTCGGGTTTATGGAGTCAGGACACTATACCTTTGGCATGTAAACTTCACTACATAGAAGTCCTAGGTTATGTTAAGGAAACTATGTTGCACTCTATGGACATATAGATGGATTTTTCCATTACATTCTCACATAGTAGCCATATGACCCCTATTGGTCATGTGTCGCATCAGAAAAAAATGGATTAATTGTCCATGGAATTACTCTTTAAATCTAACAAGACTCCCAAACATTGTCACATAAAATAAAGGGAATAAAAGAAATTGGATGTGGGAAGCACTCATAGTTGTAAAACACTTGGAATACGCTAAGGAATTCCATATTTTCATTTTGAAAGACCCTTGAAAAAACCATCGTTATAACATCCCAAAATGATACAGGGTTAAATAACTAAATGATATGACTCATATCAACAAGTTGCACCTCCCTTTTCAAGATCCTACCAAATTAGAATTTTGAAGTAAATCGTTCTTGTCTTGTAGTGGTTATTTGAATGGGTGACCTTTGTTGATGTTTTCCAGAGTTTGTGTGAGTAAGGAAAAAGTACACTTGAAAGGACATGGATCGGCTTGTGGGGGTAGTCATTAGTTAGATGACCCCATTCAATCATTTGGGTGGGGCCCAGGGTGGGCACCACGTTTCTACGGGGCAACTAGTGGTACCTGGAGATCCAGGATCAAACAACCACTTTAAGGTGGGGGTGCATGTGCTGTCACCAGTGTTCAGTTTTCAAATTTTGTATCAGAGGAGGAACCCTACATTAATTGAGATGCACTACAAAGTTTAAGATAAAGGGACAACAACAAGAATTTTGTGTTCTAAATTTGGTGAAGGTTACACCCTAGAATGATACAAGGTTAAAGGAATAAATGATATGACTCATGTAACAAGGTTAATATTAATTTCGGGATCATACCTAATTAGAATATAATAGTTAAGCTTTCTTGGCTTGGTCTAGTGATTTGGATGGGTGTCCTTCATGGATGTTTTCTAGGATGTGTGTGTGTGAGGAAACTGAACACTAGATAGGATATGTGTTAGAATGTGGGAACATTCATTAGTCAGATGACTTGTTCGAGTAGGTGGGTAGTCCCCTAGGTGGGGACCGCATGTCTGTGGTTCAAGTGGTCATACCTAAAAGGTGAGGATCAAACTTCCATGTTTTTTAAGGGTGTTTTTGATGTCGTCGGGGATCATTTTTTATAATCATTGACTCATAGAATCCCCCAAACATGTCACAAAGAATATCACAGATGCCTTTCCACAGGCATTTAGATATTGTAAAGGCCCTTGGTCATGTCAAAATGACTAAATCAATGTGATTAATCACATTTACGTGATCAAACATATCTTTTTTAATTGGAAATAATATTATAATAGAATTGTTGAAATAAGAGAATCACAAATGATGAAAATTTGGAAATTACCTCAGAGTGTTCCAGGACAGAGACTCATGGAACTATGTTTTTCTAGACGCCTCCTCTCACTCAAGCCTCGAATTTCACCAAATACTATACAAAAATCACCAAATAATTGGGGTGTCAATTCTCATAAATTATCCACCATGTCAATATAAATTTACATATACTACACAATATAGATGCATGGAGTCTGTATGATTCAACTTTTGACTTTTTTGAACTTCTAAGAGTTGTAGATCACACAACCATCCATCCTTTCGTCTGGTAACATAGCGGTTAGTAGAATGAGTGGTCATGAGATAATAATAAATAACATCGCTGGATTATTAATACATCATACAATTGATATCTAGTCTGATGTGTGAAGAATAACCCACACGGATGCTAAATCACTCGATACTCAAGAAAAAACGGACACTATACAAAACCAAGGCATTCACAACTCAATGGATAGAACCAAGAACAAAAGTGGAAGGCTTAAGTGAATAAATTATTGTTATAAACATAATATTATCTTGAGTCACACAATGAAACTTGATAGCACCATGTAATGTCACCATGATCTTGTGAATCTCTTTAAACATACTATCTAGTACACACAAAGAATTATGTACATGTCTGAGAATGTCATATAGTTCCCCTAGAAACACAAATTTTTCCTTGTAACGCCATTTATTTTTATCACTCATGCCTTCAGACTTCAACAAATACATTACCTAACTCATATAACAACACCTTATAATGTCAGTCGAGTCTTGAGAAAGCATCTGTATGACAATAATTCTCTACTGATACCCTCTGGACAAGTCAATTAAGACTCATGATAGCCTCCAACCATGATGGTCAAGTCTTAGTGTTCCATATAGGGATGTTAAACATGACACACAACATCTTTCAAGCCATGTTTTACTGAGTCTTGTGATGTCCTATATATTTTCCAATCCCAAACTTTCAAGTGAAACTAAGTTAAGTCAACTAGATCATGTGACACCCCTTTGGACATGTTATCCCAGACATGTGAAAACCTCTAGTGGAATCCTTTATGAACCTATGATTTTTTCTTGACTGGATGACCTGGTCCTCTGAGACCCTTTAGAAAATTAGGATAGTTCACAAGGGGATCTCATGACTTGATATCATCAACTTTCCTTGATGGGTAAGCCCAGATCAATATGGAATTCTTAGTGTGTAATACCCAATATAATATAAACAACGATGACTTAGATTACTACTATACTATGGATACATAGTCCACCTATTCCCGGGGTCTGGGTTATGGAAAGATCAACTAGGGTGATCCCACCATCTAAATACATTAATTCAAGGAATGATGTTAATTACTCATTATCCCTTGTTTTTCACAATGGTCAAGGCTCACATGGGTGTAGGGAATTGAAATTATCATAACATCTATACTATGAACCTAAATAATGGTATAAGGAAATATCATTATGTAATCCCCCCAATATAAACTGAACTATGATAACTCGGATTCCAACCAAAACCAGGATGTGTAGGATTCCTTCTCAGGTCATGGTCCCCATACCAAACACCATAGAGACTATTCCAATACACAATTCCTTAATCTATACTCCATGAGGATGATAATTTTCTACCCCTTGTTTCACACAAGGACCATGGGTCACGTGGGCTTAGGGTGATGGAAATAACACCTCCTTAGGCATCTTGAATCTCCATTAACTAGAGAAATCCCAATATGTAATACTCAGTGAGTGGAATCGTATGATACCCCCAAATATAAGGTCATATACAATGGGGTTTGATCGAAGGGTGTGATTGAATTGTGATGGATCTGATTCCTACTATACTATTGATATGTAGGATTTCCCTTTAAGTCCTGAGCCTAAATATTTGGTATCCCATAAAACTCATATTAGTTCTTGATGATGTTAAACAATATAGTTTGAAGGAACTATGTCGGATTTGATTCTTGAAATTAATGGGATATGTAGACCACCTCATAAATGGATTAACACTCTTCTAAGAATGTTAACCCCTCCTCAAGTGGGATCACAACCAAATTTTCTCAGTTATATGGATTTAACATATATGTATCCACCTATTACTGAAAAATTATGGAGAACCTCAAATAAATAAATATGGATTTGTTAAAGATAATATTTTTTTCACACGAAAGAGAATTAACATATACTTATGTTTCAACATAAAGGGTCCCGTATAGGGATTATGAATATATTCACTAACATATATTAAATCTATAAGAGAGTCTCATAGTAGG
Organism: Viscum album; assembly: GCA_963277665.1. Classification (NCBI taxonomy): domain Eukaryota; kingdom Viridiplantae; phylum Streptophyta; class Magnoliopsida; order Santalales; family Viscaceae; genus Viscum; species Viscum album. The sequence continues at coordinate 1,448,917,843 of OY728130.1, forward strand.
AAATGTTTCCCACCAAATGTATGTGATAATCCCAACCTCCCATCCTCTCGACCAATGTGATTCCCCAAATGTTGTTGGGATGAAACCCCCAGATGAACACTTACCATTAAAAATAAGGTTTGTACCCATCTATAGATCGTTGAACTGTTATGTGTTTTTAGGGAAAAGTGAAATTGGTAGCTTCATAAGAAGAACCAATTTCATGCCCTCTAAAACATGATGAAACAAAATTGGTGAACACGAGGTGAATCTTTGTAAAAACAAAAGATTGGTTTATAGTTTGTTGAGCCATTTTTTCTCTACATATGAAACCAAAAGGGGTAGGTTCAACTTTAATCTCCCAGGAAAATCTATTTTGACAACCCTATAAAAACAAATTAGTGATATGGGAATGATCCTGTATACGATCCTTTGTAATGAGGGTTATCATGAAATAACTCCATCCTCATTTTGAGGAAGCCAGAACGAGTAGAATACTATAATTACAGAATATCAGGAAAATTGTGTTAACCATGAATATATGATTGAGAAAATTATTCCAATGATATTGAAATAATTGTTATCATTATTCCTTGTTGTCTAGATGACTGTAGATATTGATAAATCGTTATTTGAGATAATTTTTTCATCATCTAGTGTTCATTCCGGTAAATCATCTACTGTTGGAACCCCTGTGGGTTATAAGGTGATCACATATACTTGAAATATCCAATGTCATGTATAAAATATTATGGTTTGAGAGTAAAAACAACATGGTAATATCTCAACCATGTAAGCTATCCATGTTATTCTATATGCATATAAGTTATCAAGTCTCCATCACCTGATAAAGGCTAGTTCTAAGATAATATCCCACATCACTACAATCAACTGCTTCTAGAGTTTATCTGTTGAGAAAAACAATTACCAGCTTCCATATATAATGAAGGTGGACCATTAATCTGATGTGGATCACTTTCAGTTTAAGATCCACGAAGGAGGGAACCTTCTATCCATAATCATGAGCACCATCCCACCTATACCCATTAGTAACCTATTGAGGGTACCATTTGACACACTGTCACCTCTGATTCCCATACAAGGGGTATAATTAAGACTCAACTAAGGAGAAAGGAATATAATATCTAGGAGAGGGATCATATCACCTATCATGATGATGATTCCTGGAGTCATATTCTGATAAGAACAAGAAAGGATCCTAATATCTGTTTTGACTAAAAAGAAGTCTATGAGAATATTCTCATAGTTGGAATGGGGGAGGATCATACTCCTACCCACACGCATGATGTCCATAATAATATTATAATGGAACATAAAGAACAAAGGTGCTCGCATATCCCAACATCAATCAATGATATCTATCAATAAATAATGGAGATGGAATGTGTAAAGGAATATATCCCTATACAAACTTTTCTAAAATGCTAATATATTTTAGCAATAGCTAAAGAGATCTTACAATATATTCCCAAACTATTTCTGATAACTAGATAGACTCAAACTTTTATCCCTACAACCAGGGAAACCCAACACTCTAATCATCTTGAACAAGTGGTAGTGCCATAGTGAGTGCACATATTTTCTCCCTCCCAGGGTATTATTGGAATATTCTAATAAAGGGTGGGGCATCAGACTGAGCTCATACCCTCATTCCAATTGAGTATCACTAGGGGAGAGTGGAACACGCCTTGGGATACGGGAACATGCCTGTCGAAAATTTATCGTGGCAGATTCAAAAGTCTTAGGATTGGTCTCACATCCCCGTTCTGGTCAGGGATCACATTTCGAGAAGATAACAAGCCTCCATGTGGGATCATATTCTTATTAACGAAGCCTAGTGGCGTACTCAAAAGTCCTTGGATTGGGCATATATCCTCATTCTGGCTAAGGATGATCATGTTTGAATGGAACAAGCCTTGGGATAGGATAATAAATCTTTCAGTGACTCTTCCTGGCATATTCCAGTAAATTATAGAAGCAAGGAACGTATTCATATTTTTCCAACCAATGAATGTAGCAGAATCAGGAAAAGAAAATACAAGAGGAGGGTCATATTTCTTATCACATTATAGAAGTTCATTAGAATATTCTGATGGGGAATTGAAACTCAAACAAGGAACATATTTCTATTCAAACAGACGCTCATCAGGTGAGTGAAAAACACGCCATAAGGTAGGCTCATACAATAGCCAAAAACTGCTTGGGGAATAACCCAATGGATTGAGGTTGGGATTATCCTCTCGGGTTGACTAATGATCACCCACTAAGAATGGAACATAAATTAGGATATTCTCATATCCCTATAAATATTTCTACAATTTATAGGAATATTCAAATAGCTACTTTGTAGAGGAATCATAATGCCATTGCACCAGAGAGTTATATTTAACTTCTTGAAACTGTTACATAGAAGGCTCATATAACTACATAATCACAAAAGGGATGTAGAAATATCCCTAATAGGATGATGAAAATGAATTATATTCATAATCTACTTAATTCCAGTGTACATGAGTTTATTAAAGAGGCATTCTAAACACTGTAAGAATCTATCAACACTTCTATCAATGTAGAAGTATAAGATGTTCATTTCCACAATAGTCTTCCTCCTGGAAGTGTGGATATTGAATATAAAGTATCTACTCATTACATTCAACATGGTAAACTGCCACATCAAAATATCACATATAGTAATGTAAATCCTCCCTTTGTTCAGACACCTCCATATATAGGTGTGAACCAAAGCCTTCCACCTTCTTAAAGATAGCTGCTCCAAACACTAGGGTCAATAGTATGTAGTTCCCCATAAACTTCCAGCAACACTAAACTCCCATAAGTTGGTGACCATAAATGTAATTCTCTATGGTATGACCATAGGGATGCCTTTATTCTAGATGAGGAGGGGGATGAAATTGATATATGGATAGTGGTATCTAAAAAAACCTCTCAATCAAATTATAGACCATCTCTACTTCCAACTAGTTTATCCCAAATGAGCTAGAGAAGGAGTGCATTCCTTACCTACACAAGAATATACATGATACTCATGGGAGAATGAAGCATAAATATCTCACTTTTCTAGGATATGAGTGTTACCTATTAAAAATTGTTGTACTCTATTGTCTTCGTGACCATGTTGATATCTCCATGGCCCGTGATCCCAAACTAGAAAAGCACTGTCCAAATCTATAACATGCTTGTCGTCATTACGTCACAACTCTTTGAAATATTATCTCGAATTCCATGTATTTCATCAAAATTTGAGGATGCAGATATTTTGTTGCATTACATAGTTTCTCTCCATTAGAACATAAATCCCCTCAAATACGACATCCAAATATGTTATAGCCTTCAACGCTATCTAGGGACCAGGTAATGCTTATACTAGTTGGTCACTGCAACATAATCCATCCACTTAAATGGTGCCCAGGAATTTTGGAAAATGGAAAATGTTAGTCATTCAGATTTAAAACTCCCCCCCCCCCCACAAAATTATATAGGAGTATATTCCAAACAAGGAGATTGAAGTTGTGATCAACAAAACCAGTTCCCGTAAAGATGGTTACTCGTCATTGGATGGCATCGCACTCATCTCCCATGCGAGCATAGATAGGCGACATCACATGGGCCATAGTAGAATCTTCCAAAGAAATCATCCAAGAGAATACTCAGCCCCTTGGGCTGGGAGAATATCTAGAACCACCAACACCCCTCAGACCATCAATTCCAAAGAGGATTCAACCACTACCCTCAATATTTTCATCAGAACCCTAGCATGTTGGGATGTGTATTTATAATTCAATCACCATATCTAGGTCCATTGTCCTCGAGAGGTCCCTAGAAAAATCATAAGTAATTGTCGATCACCTCCTCCCCACATATATAAGTGAATTTATATTATGATTTCCATCTTGAGAATAATCATGTCCCCGAAAAGACCCATTATATTCTCAACAATAAGACCAATACATGCTAATTATGGCCCCAAAGGATCCCCACCCCATATGGATAGTATAATTTACATCATCATCTTAACCACAATGAGAATCAGTATTCTCTAAGTTGGGTGGAAGGATTCAACTGTCGGTGTCCCACCAATTCCTCCAACTAAAATACAATCCCATATTTTTGGGACTTCCTCAACAATCATGACCGAAAGCTACATCAAAGTCATTGTTCATTGGATGATATGGTAGAATCATACGACGAAGGAAATAAGACCATACAGGGGTCCCAATCCAAAACTTCCCAATAAGGTGAAGGGATAGAATAATGACCAAGATAAAAGATGTTCAAAATCATCTTGATTCATTGAAAATAATGGAACAACCAACATTTCCTGAAATGAAATCGTGAATAATATAATTTTAAAAGTGGTAAATATTGATAAAGATGTAAATATAGAGGTACAAAACATGGAAAATCTAACATAGGTAGATGATGATTCAGATGCACTAAATGAGGTCCCACACACCCAGAACCAATAAAGGACTCAAGACATGGCACCACCAAATAATGAGTTGCCACCTATTCAACAGAATAATCTAAATGAAAAATGTAATGATGAAACTACATCTCATTTTATATCCAAATTTGAATAGTTTTCACAATATGAGAGTGAAATAAGAGAACTCTGAAAATTCAATGAGGAGATTATCAAGGGAAATATTCTCATGGGTTATCATCTCCAACAAGAGACAAATATTCTCCCTCCTATAGCCAATCCTCTAGAAAGAGTGATATATGAGTACCAAATTGGATCTGTGTCTAGAAATCAAGTCCACATAAATGAAGAAACAATAATTGATAAGAAATTCCATCTTTGGCGGTGATAGCCACACCTTCTCTAGTATAATCATTTAGTCATATGATGATTCGAGGACCAGTAGAAGATGAAAGTGGGACCACCTCATCGGCCACCATGTTTTCCCTGTGGATGGGAGGTGCATCAAATACTAATTCCCATGGTGTTACATAATGTCATTTAATCTTTTTATACTTGAATGCAGTCCATGTAAGGGTGATGCACGCCTATGCAGCCTAAAATGAAGCTATTTTCCGAATTAGGTGGATGGTACTCAAATTCAACCCAACTTTGGAAACCCTACCTTCTCTACCTTAGACAGTGTAGAAAATTATAACCAATATCTCCACACATTTTATCTCGATGTGGTCTAATGATGGGCCCTCGATATAAATAGGACGCATCAAAATGGGGGTGTTTTGTATATACTCTGAAAGGACTGACCATTTCTTGGAACATAAGGTGTTCCAATTGGATGTATTTCATGATGGGAATACTTTCGTCATTAATTGATTTATCAGTTCAGTTCAAAATGGAATAAAACAATGAGCATCAACCAAATGAACTATAGGCTATATGAAAATTATATGGTGTTTGGATTCATAGTAAGGTGGAAAGGTTTAAACTATTAAAATATCACCCCCTCTTAAGAGAAAATACTATAACTCTATACGGAAAACATTTGGGATGATTTGCAGACACTCTTAATCCCCATGTAATATATAAGAGGGTTCCAAGAGTATTTTGAAAAAACACAACATCTTGAAGAGACGATTCAATAAACCTGATCCAAGTCCCCACTCATTCCCGTAGCACAAGGGAAGAAGCTAGGCCAACAAGATGATGTAGTTGTCACTCTTAACCCTGCAGTGGTACCCATCCAGGCACCAAAGAATGTTATAATCTACTTAGCGCCTATTTTTGAGAAATGAAAACCATAGAATAACCCTTTACCAGAATTATAGAGAAATCTGGGTCACATAAGATTTGAGTAATGGGTGAAAAAAGTATACTCCATCTAAAATGAACACGTCACTGATTATTTCACAATAGCCATGGATTATAACATGCTCACACTCCCATAATCTATAATTCACAATGAATGCAATGTCTCTAATTGTCCTGACTACAACTATTTTCCAATAATGATGGGTCATAATATCCCAAATTGATTCATCTCAAAGGATGTACATAAAGGTATGGTTGAATCTAGATAGGTGGCATGGGAAAATTCCCCAGAGTATGGGGCTTGCATAACTATCATCTGGTTGGAATAAGGGGACGGTTGGTAGAATGGTCCAGCTATGTGATAATTTTTTTTAAAAAAATTGGATGACACAAAAAACAGTTGATCGATCTCATACCTCTCTGAAGGAATAGTTATTCATACTCACAGTAGCTCCCCCACTAGAGAAGGATAAATAAGAAGTGCCTCCCAAAGGTGGGTGTGACCACTAAAAGCAAGAAGTGACAAAGCAGAAACAATCATATTCCACTCCAAAGCAAACCCTAACTCTTAAAGATCTCATTGCAGAAATATATGTATCATGTACGCCCCCCAATGGAATCATCATTGGAAGAAGAGATAATATTTGGTTCTTTTAACAAGGTATACATGATAAACCCCATCAATGATGATGATTATGACCCAAAAAATTGTTTTCCCACATATAACTGTGGAACAGAAGGCTACCATCATTAAATATGAGGAAACATGGGACAACGTAGATGTGGTCAGAATAAATATCCCAATCATATCCACATTGAGGAAATATATGAAACGAATATCCATATAAAATATCTTCATCTTTCTCAAAGACACAAGGGTGTGGTTTAGATCTCTCTAGTAGTCACCTTCATTGGATTATATTTTGTGACCTATTAATGGGGATTCACTCCAATAAACCCATTAAATGGTGATGGACTGCATGATTTGAACCACTAGTACTATGTACTCCATCAAATGTTTCCCAAAAAATGGGTCCATCTACCACATATACTTTATCTCTTGAACCACATTCCTAAAAAACCCACATATTGAAAAGCACTAACATTTCGAAAAAAGTACGATGTTTTAAAATAGCTAGCTACAGCCCTACATAATTTGTCAATTCTTTATGTGCTCATCCTTTCAAAATAATTGTGGTTGTATATTTTCAAAGAATTATGGATCCCACAAGAATTTTAAAAAGAAGTTGTTGGAACAGAGCTCTATCTAGTGGATACTATTTCCTAGGTATGTCGTGTTGTCATCTCATTCACTCATTAAGATTGGGAAGAGGCCATCTAAAGGAACATCAGTACCTTATACATTTTTGGAATATTGAATAAAGTTAATGTCCAAAGTGTTCTCATTGATAATGGATCCAGGATCAATCTAATCCCAGTTAAAACTCAATGGTTTTTGGGTTATATATAAGGGGAATTTTCCCCTACAATGTTGACCTTCTAGGGATATGATAATAGTGAGAAAAGACCACTCTGGAAAATCAAACTCGAAGCCCACTTTGGTGAACTCACATCTACCATTGATTTCATGGTTATCCAACAAGAGGACATATATAATGTTCTTATTGTAAGGCCATTTCTCCACATCCACTTGGTGGTACAATCAATATTACATCAATGTTTGAATTACCAAGTTAATGGAATTTTCTACATACTACATAAGGACAACACCACTTCAAAACATGTTGAGTCAAATATGATGAAGTAGATTAATATAATAAGGTCGGTAAGTGGATACTAACAGATGATTATGTGTAGGTATTAGCTCCCAATTGATTAGGGACCACCCATGTGAATCCATAGAGAATTCTTGATGATGATTATGTGTCCTCCATAAACATGGTTGAAGTTACATATCTAGTTCCATAGGTACTATCCTCTCATTTCCTCAGTGACAATGTAAAATACAATCAGCTGCATTATCTCTCTACAATGACTCAAGATATAATTGTGTGATAAAATATATTTTAAAATCCTCCCTCACCTTGATACTGATGGATAAGTCCCTATATTTTCATCTTCTCATGAAAAATTAACAACATACTCAGAAATTGAAGGGGATGAGGATGATCTCAGGAACTCCTCTCAAGAATTCATGTACTGTGTCCCCACCATAATATATGATCTTAAAAAGATAAATATAAGTACATAAGAACACCCATGGCCTACTAGGATTAATAATGTCTTTCCCTTTGAAGATAATGAGATGTAAATTAACTTTATAATGAATCACTATTATGTGTTAACATGGAACAACACATAAATTTGTGGAATCAATCCAAATGTGGCTTTGCACCATCTCAGAATACATGATAATAATCAGGGCCTCAAATAGGAATCCTAGAAGATGCACCCCTCTCATGCCTCCAATTTATATGTTGATGTTGATTAATTGATCAAAGAAAAAAACATATGAGAACTATAATACCCAAGATGGATTTCAAAAATCATCCCTATTAAGAAGTATAATGGGACTATTATGGTTTTAATTGGCCTCAATGACCTTAATAATCATTTCTATAAGGACTATTTCCCATTGTAGATCACAGTTATCTTGATCAATTCAATTATTCCCTTCCAATCCATTCTTTTCATGGATAGGTACTCTGGGTAAAATCTAATCAAGACGACCCTTGAATATGAATATGCCACTGCCTTCAGAGTGCCTCAAGGGATCTTATACTATAGGTTCCTACCCTTTGGATTATAGAATGTTAGTTCCTTATATTGTCACACCATGTATCTCATATTTTAAGATATTTTTGGGGAGGATAGTTGAGTGTTCTATCGATGACCTGGTCATTAAATCCTGACAGTGATGTGATCAATTCATAGATCTCCAAACTATCATAGACATGTTGTGAAGCATAGTCTAATGTTGAATCAATTGATGTGTTCTTCCAGGGTAATATCATAAAATTTCCATATCTTTATGTTATACCATTGTGACATTAAGGATGACCCAGTAATGACTAGTTCTATTTGGGCAATGTCACCCCCCAAAAATCTAAAATAACTAATGGGACTCCAAGGGCACCGCACCTTAATTTAGGGATTCTTTTCTAACATGGCTGGAAATTCTCTCCACCACACTAGGCTATTGAAGAATCATATTGCCTAATAATGGGATGGTAAAGGTCAAAAATCCTTCAAGAGTTTCAATATATACTTGCTGCACCAACCGATATTGATGAATATAGTGGAAGGTAGTCTTCTCTTAGTATGTGTGGACTCCACAGAAATCTCATTGGGTGCCCTCCTTAAATAAAACAATGATGAGGGAATCGATAATAGTAGCTACTACCTCATCCATAATATTCTTGGAATTGAGTCCATATATTATGATTTTGAAATAAACTTCCCTGCACACGTCTTTGCATTGAAAAAGATGAGGCATTAATTTCAGCACCATAAACTCCACTTGTTCACTTGTATTGACTTGATCAATTAAATTATTATTCTAACTATGCTGAATGGGTGCTTGGATATATGGTAAATCATTCTACTCTAATTTTACATTTAGTTCATATCATTGAAGTGGGTGAAAGGGAAAGCCTAGACTGATTTCCTTACAGCACATCCTCTCCCATAAGATACACCAGAAGCCACTGATCTCCCTGATGAAGAGTTCTTCTATGCCCATGAAACTCCCCAATCATGGGACATGTACATTCATGGTGCCTACCAGAGTCATATCAACACCTGAATGGATAATCTGAAAATTTTTATTGGTTGGTCTGGGGATTGATTTGGTCTCTCCAAAAAACAAGTTCCCTACTCCTCCCCACTATCTGAAGGCTGCAAAAACAATAAGACCAAATATCATTCCCTCATTAAAGGATTGGATCTAGCCCATACATCTGCACATAGAATAAATTCATATCAAATGGGACTCATAATTGTTCATAAATAAGATCAATAGTGAATATTCTATTAAAAAATAATAACAGACCCCTCAGTAGAAATGTTATATGATTTTAGGAAGAGTTTCCATCTGATCCCATATTGCATTATATTTCCCCGATCAACGAATGCTCGCACCAAAAAACTAGTTAAAACAACCACCATCATGGTCGAACATATTCTGGAGGAAGAAACCAACCATATTAAACATCAAATAATAGTCTCATCAATCATCTTATGTGGAATATAAGGGATAAATCATGTCTGCACCACCTTAAAGTGTGATGATCCAATGAACAACCATGGATGGATAGAGGCCATAATTGGTTATTTTATAGATAGAATGTTCTGATTGATTTTTCTGGTAAGGAATAGTATCTGCATCTGGAAAAATGAGTCACTCAATAGGATGGTCCAAAAAAGAAAACATTACTCTATAAACATTGATTTGATGGAATTATCTTGAGGTGCGTAACAGAAGTACATGTTCTCATTTTCATGGAAGAAATCCATGTAGGATATTGTGGCTCCCAACAGTATGGAATGAGGATCTCCCACCAAATTAAGAGGATCATCCATTGCTAACATAACATGAAACTAGACTATATCGAATTCCCCATGAAGTTTTATGCATTCCAGATTCATGAAATCTACGTCCACCATCCCCCGGAACTATTACATAAAGCTAAATACTCATGGGAATTTTTATTTTGGGGGATGGATGTTGTGGGTCAATATACCCAAGCCACAAATAATTAGTTCATGTACATATTTATTTCTGCTGACTTCTTTTCCAAAGATGTTGAGATAATACCTATAAAAAAATTTAGGATGAATAATATCATGAAATTTGTGAAGTCTCATATAATCGCCATGTTAAGAGTCCCACACACACTATTGATGGAAAATTTCATGAAATTATATTCTAAAGAGTTTAAGATGTTGTAATTTGAATTCAACATCGATTCCAATCACTCATACAACTATTATGGAATAGTAAATGGAAAGATATAGTCCTTTAATAATTCATTGTTAAATATAGTCAGGAAGATGGTGAATAAGGATAACCATTCTAGGTCAGAAAAATTCCTTTTTGATTTGTGGGCCTACCGTACCACTACGTGTACTTCTGTATTGGAAATCCCATACTCATTGTTGTACAACACTAAGGCAGTATCACCCATAGAGGTCCAGCTACCCACATACCATATAGTCATTTCTTGGAAAATATAAGAAGATAAAAAATCAGAAAAGACATTAAACTAACCAGAATGACTAGATATAAATAGGTTTTCCACAATTTCCTATCTGGAAATTCAAAAAAATCAAATAGAATGGGCTTTTAGTTAATGGATCTCCTATATTCATTTATACAGGAGAGTTATTGTTGTCTCTTAGAATCCGAATGATACAATGAAAGAAACACAAAAAATTGGTGCCCATGTAAGAAGGGCCTTTTTTAATACATATAATTTATAATAATGGAGCATATTTCCAAGCCACCAATGATGTGGAGCTTGTCACACCACCCCCAAATGCAAGATTTCTCATGAAATTCTATGCATTGTTTTCGGTATAAAGGTGTCCAAAACTGTATATTTTTAATCCTTCATCATCCTCACATGACATTAAACTACAGGGACCATATTATCCTAGATGCAAAATTTTAAAACAATGAAACATCATTCTTCCAAACCAAATTAATTTAATCTATACTGAATTCATCCTGGCTGAAAGACATTAAACTGCACAACACATCCCATAATTTCTTTAAGATGTCAAGCTACACAGTTTCCTAAGAACATTTCTTGGCTTTATTCTCATCTTCATGTGATACAAAGTGATGAATGGACCTCTATTATTGGGAATAGATGCATGATTATTCTCTGCTCATATCAGAGGATAAAATTTCGTTACCTCATGATGAAATATTTCAGACCCTGAACTCCTATCTTAATATTGGATGACCTGATGTCTATAACTCATAATGTAAAACTTCACAGATCTATAATTTCCACCTCCAGTCACGTCAAGTCACATTTCACTTACTACAATAATTTAAACGGAAATGTTCTTAAAAATATATATATGGCATGATTCTCATTTCCAATGAGATAAATAGGGATTCCTAGATCCCATATCTTGGTTCAGCAACTATATGAAGAAAATGTCCTACTTATCCCTCCTTCTGTCTCTACATTATCGGAAAACCAATGCAATTTTTTGTTTATAACACCATGAAAAACTCATATGACCTTAAGAATTACAGTAGATACTAACCCACTTCAGAAATCCATAATGTTACACAACATCTCCATTAAAGTCCTTAATGCAAGATGACAAATTTCATACCCTGAGTCATCATTGAATGATGTTAAACTACATGGTCCATATCCTTACTGGATGAAATTGAACTGCAAGGTTCTCTAAGAACTACTTGTGGTTTGATTCTCATTATCATGAGGCACGTAGTGACACCCAAACATCCACTCTTCACCAACCACAATGATCCAACCAATTCATTTTTGTTAGGCTTCATCCTCACTCAATGAAATTAAAATTCATAGAACATCAAGAAATTTTTTTGGATTGATTATCTTACTCATGATATACATAGTTATTCCTGGATATCAAATTCAAGGCCTAGTTGCAACTGTCAATAAAAATAATTCCTACCAATGCATATTGGTTAGACCAGCACAGAGTATTTCATGTTAATGAACTTTCTGTATCTTTATTCTCATCCTCATGAGATACATAGTGACACCTAGAGCTCCATTCCTAAGCCCAACTACAATGTTCAATGGAAATAATTCCCACCTCTATGTTTGGGTCAGACCTGCGTATAGTATTACCCAATCCACAATTATGTGAGGTGTGGTTATTATGCTCGTGAGATACATATTGATGTGAAAGTCTCCATATTTGGGAATAGTCGCAACATTCCAGAACATTCATGCCAGTTCCTAAAACCTTACTAGATGATGTTAAAATTTCGGGAATTGTATCCGTGCCTCATGATGATAAACTCAATGGAACTGTGTCATCACCACATGATGTTAAAATTCATGGTAGTATTCTCTTACCACGTGATGTTAAATTACATGGAAGTTTGTTCTTATCTCATGATGATAAACTCAATGGATTTATGTCCTTAGTTAATAATGTTTAACTACATGTAAGTAAATCCTTACTACATGATGTTAAAATTCATGTAAGTACGTCTTTATGGCATGAAGTTTAACTTCATGGAAGTATGTCGTTACCACATGAAATTAAGGTGAATGTAAGTACTTCCTTATTGCACATTGTTAAACTAAACGGAGGAATGAATGTTCCGGTTACATGGAAATAAACTATTCCATCCATCTCCCATGTGCTATTAAATAATAATGAACCATAAGAAACTTACCTCGCTCAACCAGAGTACCGGATGCTTCCACTGTCATTCAAGAGATTCTCAAATCCATACACCACACTTCATGTCATGATCGTATTAGGTCACTATAATCATCCACGACCCTTGGAAAGGATATTCATCTTCGTGGAATCTTTTCTGGAATATTCATACATGCTCATTGTTCTTATATATGCACCTATGGTCACCAACCAAATGTGTCACTCTAAAAAATGAAATTCCAATCCTTTTGTGCCCTAACACCGCTAAAACTGTACTCAATAACTCAATATGTCTGAACTACACCCAATATGACTATCCCATATCATTACACATTACCTAAGTTACTTGAGCTATTATTTACAATATTTTTACATCCCATATAGAATGATATAAAATTTTCATTACAATGGGTTTCCTAATTTGGATATTCTATAACATCTCCCATACTATGACCATGGGTGTCACAACCATAAACTACCTCTTCATTGGTAAAATCTATACAACCATAAACATTATACCATAATGGTTCAAATAGTAAGACCTTTAGTCTTCTAATGGAAGAGAAACAAAACTTTCCATGTCAAAAGCTCGCAAAGTTACCCCTAAGAAAAATATGAGTTGATGCACAATACACTCTTCATTCTCTGACTTTAGGTAAGAATTATGCTGATAAATAATATGGTAGAAATCCCATAGGGTATACTCTGTATGACTAGTAAAATCCATGTTATGCTCACTAGACCCACTGGTATAGAAAATTATTATACCAATGGTTTGTCACATCTTCTCAACAAGAGAATACATTCATTATGAGGTGGAACAACCTTTAGGGTACACATAGCCTCCTTGTATTTATCAAATTCCAGATATCACACATCATGAGTTGGGGTGTCTTGAATCACCATAACCTTCCATGGACCTAGGAAATGATATCTAACTTCAATCCCTTTTCTGGACTATGTGTACATGCCCATGGCTCCCACATATGTAGATACAGACATCAACCAAATGGGTCACTCTAAAAAAATGAAATTCAAGTCTTTATAAGTCCTAACATCATTGTTGAAGCACTAAACATCCCAGTATTTCTAAACTACATTCTATATGACTTTACCATATCATTCTCCAGACTAGACCCCCCATGAAATATGATTTTAAATCTCTATACCAAAAAATCAAAGCAGATTCAACATCATCGATGTTATAGAAACGTGTTTTGTACCCTTTCTCAAGGTTTGATTGTGGAATTCCATTCTCAAACCATTAATTCCTTACGCCTAGTGATTCAATCTCATAGGTTATAGAACACGAGCTTCAAATTAAGAGCTAATTTTTCCAAGGGTTCCAGAACCATTCTTGGATATATTTTCTCACATACAAAACTTAATCATATAGATGTATTAGTATTAAAAATTCATTCATTGCCCTCAGAAATAAGTGATATATTCATTATATTGGCATGATACCAATATATAAGAGAATTAACTCACTAATTAAAGGAATCTTCTACTTTTGGGAAAGGATATTCAATCCTTGCGATCCATAGCAACACAACAGCGGAAACTAGAATTTCAAAATTTTAGAGGACATACTCGTCATGTATGCACCATTATATAATCATGGAATCAATCATTTGTGTTATGATTAAATTTATTCATACTACCACTATCTAGGAGGTCCTAGTTACCCTTGCATTTCTCCCACAAGAATGTTCCCTATATGAATCTTCCAAAGCCCTTGGAAAATATACCCACTTCAAGGTCCCCTTTGCATGACTATAAATTCTTGCCTACAGCTCCTACATATGTGACAATGGACATCAAACAAATGAAATATTATAAAAAAGGTCATTTTGATACTCATGAACCTCACAAATACCTTAGAA
This sequence comes from Viscum album, assembly GCA_963277665.1. Classification (NCBI taxonomy): domain Eukaryota; kingdom Viridiplantae; phylum Streptophyta; class Magnoliopsida; order Santalales; family Viscaceae; genus Viscum; species Viscum album. Next base: position 1,448,932,843 of record OY728130.1, read on the forward strand.
GAACCCATAACCTTAGATTTTTTAGGACATTCCTTGCATTTTTCATTATATCTTGTGACATTTTGATATAAGGATCAACCTAAGAGACCATACAAAAATGTGATAGATGGTTTGAGATGAAAGACCCTAAACTAAAGCGATAAAAATTATGAGCTAAAATACACTAAAATAAAGCAATAGATGGTTCGAGCCAGAAGACCTGAAACTAATGAAACACAAGGTCCAAGTTAAAAGACCCTAAATTAAAGCAATATAAGGTCTGAGAAAAAATATAAATAACTAAATAATCATATATTATGTGATAAGAGACCATAAACAGAAGAAATATAATGTCTCTTAAGAAGGACCTTTAACTAAATGAATAGAAGGGTTAAACTAAAAGGACCTAAAATAGAGAAATTGAATGTCTGAGACATAAGACACTGAGCTAAAGCACAACATCAATTTAGTAAGAGGTAGCTTGTAAGGATTTTCATATAGCCTTAACAACATCGAGCTATACCCACCAAGCCTATCAGCTTTGGGAAATAATGGATCACTCACTCTTTAGGTCACATCACCTACAAAGATGATTCTCTACAGTTCAGATGATCTCAAGATAGTTGGAATAGAGTACCAATACAAATTTTTTTATACGTGGGAATTCATGGGCATATCTAAAAGAAAATATATTAGAATTTTACATTGAATTATAGGAATTCATGATCATTAAATATAAATAACGGGATATCTATCAATGAAGACTTCCAAGATTATAGATTCATACGATCTCATACACATCATTTGGGAAAGATAATTGTGTAGTATTATAGAAAGTATAGAAAATTAATCCATTCACATTATTAAAAGGAGGTAGGGATCCCTAACTTATAGAGTACCTCTAATCCTCATAGGAAAAAATAATGCATAGTTCAAAAGTTTATTAAGGATAAAAGGTGATCACCAACACTATAAAGATTTCCAAGAGTTGGTCGAGAGGAATCTATTGAGTGTTAGAGTTCCTCCCTCCCTACTTCTTCTACATCTACCCCAATATAGAAAGATTTAACTAGATTTGTCAAAAATACAACCCTAAAATGAGTATTGAACAATGAGGATTATGTTTCTGAAAGGTTGAAACTCAGATAAGAAATCATGTCCTCATATCTCAATACATTTTTTGTCCAGGAATCTATATGAGCTTCAAATTTTGATAACAACTGAGGACTCTACTATAATTCCTCTATTGTCTCCCTAATTTTCTTAGATAGTGATTCCTAATTTACATGTTCATTTATATACATTTCATTCATTTCCAATCCTCTTCAGGTTAGTTTGATTTTCTCCATAATTTCATATAACTGTTTTTTATCAGAGTTTTATATCCCAATGCCAGGAAATAACTGGACAAGGAGTTCCCCTGGGTTATAGAATATTTCCTAGGGGGTCTCTTTAATCATTAAATTAATGTATTCCCATAATATTATATGATGTGACTGAGACTCTGAATCAAATGAGTAGGGTGAAATTGAAGGTTGACTAATTAGTTGGATATAATCTAAAATATTAGAAGATTCCCTATATTCCCCCTCTAAAAAGGCATATCGTTTGTTGTTATTTTAGGATTTATCTCCTCCACATGATCTAATTATCTATCAAAATGGCCTTTGTTAGAGTGAGATGACTTCCTTGACACCTCTCATAAGTCTTCAATCAAGTTCGTTGAAGCCGCAAATAAATGTGTGGGTAACGAAAAAGGAATGTCCACATGACATATCAGTTTTCCTTACAAACAATTAGAATATATTTTTACCCATGCATGGGAATAATCCTATGTAAGGAATGTGGAATCATAATTAGGAAGAAAAATGATCTCAACTCTAGTCTCACCACAAGATAGTATCTTCCAAAACTAGTGAATGACTCTTGGATATCGTTCCCCTATAATGATAACCGGATATAAGGGATAAACTCTCTGAATGTAGGCAAAATATTTGACAAATTGTTACAGATTATATGACCCAATGATCATCAGCATGTTCACCATAGATTCAAGATCCCCATCCCATAAAAGATCATATAAGATAATTCATAAAGAGAACCATTACTACCCTCAATAATTTGGCCATGTGGTGCATAATAAGTAGTAAAGTCAAAACAACCATATTGATGTAGTTATCCTTTGGCCTCATATGGGATTATAGACATATCCTGAAACCCAGATAATTTCAACAATCTTGGATGGGATTGGTAATCTGGGATACAAGAATAATTTTAGTACTCATAATAATGAACAAACTCCCCTCTCCATCCAAATATTAACTCAAGGGACCAAAGATCGTGTAAGGGGTATTTACCCTCTAGATGGGGCCCAACATTTGATACATAAATTTAATGATCATAGTGATAGGTTATGGTTTTTTCCTTCAAAAATTCATTCCACCATCAATAATTTACTGCAACAGACTACTAAGTGGACTTCCCCAACTAAGAATCGCCTCCCGTTATTGACCATATATTAAAATCTTTGAAACTATGTTCTGAAGAAACTATTTGGTTCACCTGATTTCACCATTATGTGTATTACGAAAATTATATAATGGAACAATATTAGCCAAAACAATTATAGAAATGATCGGATAGGCACCGATGGTGAAAAATAAAATTGGTTCTAGACCTGTGGCCACATAAGATAATACTGATCCAGTCTGTGAAATAAATATTTGAAAGCACCGTCATATCTCTCTCTCTCTTCAATTTCTACTTCGAAATGATAAGAATCTCTCTTTACAACATTGAGGACGGTGAAGTATCATACCATTCATCTATAGTAAAAATTAATTTGTCATACTTCTCTCCAATAGGATAAATACCACCAAACTGATGAATATCCCTTAAGCTGATACCCACCACACCATGAAGAAGATGAAATATGTTGTTGTGAGGAAACCAATGACTAAAAATTTCCCAAAGAAGGTTATGTTATAAGTAAATGATAAAATAAGAGATCCACATAGATTCATAAATATGAACCCTATATATGTCATCAACAAACTCCAAGCATCTTTACCTCACCCAAAATGGCCTTTCCCAATCATCAGAAAAATTATCACCAGGAAAAATATCTATCATCTAAAACCATACACCACTGGAATATTCTAGGTAAGAGGTCAGTATAATCCAATAACATGTGTAAATTGGATGTTGAGTGATGTCCTGACCATTTAGACTCAGGATATAGTTGGCCATAAAATAATCCAAACCCAAGGATTTATTTGTAACTAGTTGACCACCCACAATGATTGTTGGTTGAATGTAGTCTGGAGAACTAGAAATCCCAAAAAATTGAAGATTAATATATGTGGAGGTATGGAGACATCAACTAGTAATCCAAACTCATAAAAATGGATTACATGAGACATTGAATATTCCTGATTCTTGGGTGTAAGGAATCTTCATGGACTATCATTAATAGTATACATGCGATAATTGGTACAACATTACGATTTCTGGAAATTCATGAACATTGATTGGATTTCGTCAAGGCACGTTGGTGGGAACCAGAAGACATCTGAAAATAAGTATGTGGTGCAAGTTAAAAAAATAACATAGAATTTTTTTCAAAATTGTGGCATGAAATTCCTAGTAGTTTCAGGTGCATTTCATGACTCAGGAAGAGATTCATGAACAACATAAAGAGTTTGCGGATATCCTGACCTCTAGAGGACTCATAGGGAATATAACCCACACAAACCATAAAACAAACCACATACCCCCCCCTAAAGACTCGTGATAATGTGATGTGAACATGGACACATGAGTCACAAGAGATCAAATTATCAAAACAGAAGAGATCACAATGTCTTCAAGATAACCACACCCTCATAGACAATGTCTAATAAATTACGATAGTATAGTTCATGACTAGGTCGAATAAGAATAAGGGAAATATATTTTCATGTAATAGATCTCTAATGAAATTAACTCTAAAAATAGACTCATGAACATGGTTTACAATCAAGGCTCATGACATGGTCTTGCGAAAGAGGTATTCGATGGTGGTAAAGGAGAGAGAACTCTGAAGAATTGGTGGCTAGGGGAATGAATTTCTCTCCACCCCACACTACCAATATATATGAAATTTCTAGAAATAATCGATGATGGAAGATGGAAAAATAATCACCTAAACAACAGTTTGTGACACATCCAGGTACAAATGGGGGCATTATTTTCCCTCATAACTGGGTCCTTATCCTCATGAATGTTTCTCATGAGGGTTGGGGTATTTGATAGCACCCACAAAATGAGCATCACAAAAACCCCAATGGAATAAATACCTATATATGGTTATTACCTTTCCCCCCAATTGAAATGAAAGAAAGAAATTACCAGGGCAAAAAGTCACATAACCTTTTTATGGTCACGTGAAAAATCCTCACATAGCATGTAACCTACAAAAATTACCAAAATTCCCCCTTCACCACACCTTCCTACTCTTATGAAGGACCTGCAGACATCCAACGACCATGTGGTGAAAACCGAATGAACTCCCACGGCACATGGGTTGTCATTGTAAAATGCTTGATGAACCCTCTGAAATTCATTTTAAATAAGAAGTAATAATGAACAAAGTTGGAGGCTCTTATAAATCGTAAAGATTAGGTGATGCATCATCGATAGAATGAATAAAATTCCTTGATGTTATTTGTACATAAATTCATAATCCCTCCCATTGAAAAATAAAAAAAGGTAGGTAAAAAGGGATGATTCGAGATGTAATCGTTGTTAAAGAGGAACATGTGATGCACCCCTGAAGACTCACGAAACTCTACGAGACCTTCTCATAAAGAATACCTACTCTCTTGGAATCCCTCCATATTTTAAGATTAACCACATAAAATTCCTTGTTTATTTAAATGAAACATTATAGTTATTTATGGAAAGAGAGATTGTGTCCCCCGAAATTCTTTAATACTCTTCATATAACCCATATTGATCATGCGGCACATCACAAAAAATCTGAGCAGCAGTCCTTGATAATACTCATGAAATATCACATGAATCACAACCATTGTCCCATAAAAAGGAAGTAGGATATGGAAGAGGTGGTAGGTACTCACAGTCGTAAAATGATTCTGATTCGCAAAGGAAGGGAGCATCGTGGTTCCACGAGACCCTTTGAGAAACCATTATTCTCTTGCGGAAATCCATATACAAGTCACAAATCCTATCAAAGACACCTTTAAATATGAATTTGGATCTTGTGAAATACCTTGTACATTCCAACATGACAACATCGATGTCCTTCAACACATATTTATTATCAAAGAAGTCATAATTAATTGGAATTAATATGAGAACAGAAGTGCGGATGGATGAGAATCGTGATCACTATAAATCACGTGACGCCATAAGAGCGGTCCATAGCTAAGACTCACAAAATCGCATGGTTCTAGACCCTTCACCAACTCCATTCCAAAATTGTACCAAATACACCCCAAAAAGCTCCAAGCATCCAAGGTGTTGATGCCTAAAAATTACTCACCCTAGTATGAAAAAATTACCCTTACTACACACTCAGGATGTTGAGACTCTGGAAGATTCAACTTTCAATTATTCCTGACTTCTTAGAGGTTAAACCAATGAAACCGGCCAACCATCCATTAGGGAATATAATAGTGAGAAGTCAGAGTACTCATGCACTTGGAAGGTATCACATTTCATGATCACTCCTAGATCACAAGAAGTATATCTAATAGATTACATGAAGAACATACTATAAGACCACTCAATCACAGTAGAATCAAGATGAACTGCCACTGAAAAAATAAAAGAATTTATAGCTCATGGGTTATAACCAATACTAAAATTTGAAGTCTTTCGTGAAATACATGCTCTCTACCCCCAATATGCCTCATTTGAGTCTTCCAAAGACACGTGACAACACAAAGGCATGTCACTTGGATCTTGAGAGAATCCTCCAACATGTTATCTAGGACACATGTATTACTCCATACATGTAGGACAAAGCCATACGGTTACATTGGGAACACAACTTTGATCTTGAGAATCTATTTGGAAATATCACCAAATCCTTATGGCATCCTTTAGATACATCACCTAACTAATATGTTGAATCTTGATCGGGTCATCTAACTATCGGAAAATCATATATACCTGACAATAAAGATATCATGATACCCTCTAACCATGTCAACCGAGACACCTGATGCCCTCTAGACATGATGGTTGGGATTCACAATGCCTTCCTGATATGTTATCCCAGATACATGGCATCCCTGAATCCCTATCATACAAACTGGGACGATGTCTTACATATGTTTCAATCCCAACCTTGTAAATGAATCCACATCACATTAGTTGGATCATGTGACACCCCTTTGGAAATGTTATCCACGAATGAGACGACCTCTAGAAGAAACCATCTAGAACCTATGTTATCCTCTAGATAGGATGAATTGGCAATGAGACACCATCTAGATAATAAGGAAAAGTGACAAGGGAATCCCAGAACATGATCGAATGACCTATATTTGATGTGTAATCTCGGATCAATAGGGAAAAATCAGTATGTAACACAGATATAAAGGGAACTACAATGAAAATAACTCATTCTATACTCAAGATACATGGGCCACCTCTCCCTATGGTCTGAGTTCCCTATTAATTAGTTAGGGTGATCCCCTCATCCAAATCCATTACTTAAGGCAATACCATTGATAACATTCCATCAATTATATCTCACAAGAAGCATGGATCACATTGGTTTAGGGAATTGCAATGATCATAACATCTGCACAATGTCCCTCCACTATGGTAAAAGGTAACATCAGCATGTAATACAACCCAATATAAACTGAACTACGATGACTCTGATTCCTTCCACATTCCGGATACGTTGGATGCCTTATCAAGGCCTGAGCCCTATACCAAACACCCCAAGGACTGTTCCAATACACAAGTCCCATATATATATACATTCCTTGAGGTGGATCATTTCCACCCATTTTTTTCTCAAAATAAGAATGGATCAATTGTTCTTAGGGAAAAGAAACAAACACCTCATTTAGATTTACTAATCATTATTAACAATGAAAATCCTAGTATGAAAGCCCTGATGGATGGTATGGTATGAGTACCCCTCATATAAATGCATATTCCTTGGGTTCAGTCCCATGGGTGTGATTGAACAGTAATAAATATACTTCCATCCATAACAAGGATACATTGAACGTATCCTTGAGACCAGAGATCAAATATTAGGTCTCCCAAAACAATTATATAAGTACTTTACACATTACGTTAAACTGCATGGGTCAAAGGAACTATGTGGGCTTCAGTTCCTACATAAGCTTTTTTTTATTAAAAGCGTATATCATTAATGACGAAGACCAGCATAAGTACATGTGCAAATCAATGAAGGGAAATTGTCTAACCAGAATTGGTTGGTATGGAATGGGCATGAGGCTGCTAACAGATGGGCCTCATTGTTTCCTTCTCTTTTGGTGAAGGAGAAGGTGAATAATGAGAAGCGTTGGTGAAGTGAGAGAATTATCCTAATGATGATGCAAAATGACTGGAGTCTGCCATTTTTGTGATTAATAGCATCGATTACGGTAAGTTAGTCATACTCAATGATGATATCACCCCATCCACGTTCTACAGTGAGCATCATACCAACAGGGATGGTCATGGCTTCAGCAACTGCCGGTTCCCAGAATTCCTGATGTTGTTTATATTTAGAAACAAGGATTTTCCCCTAATGATTTTGGGCTAGGAGTTCAAGGACAACAAGACCATCCTTTGGAAGAGACATGTCCACGTTAATCTTAAGAATCCATTCTGTTGGGGGATTCCAATGAGCGAGATGGGAGGGGGTAACACCTGACATTGAATGTCCATTGTGGCATTTCCATCCCTCAATCCAATAAGTGCACCGATCAATCCAGAATTTTGAGGGTCTATGAGCTTGATGAAAAACAGCATCGTTACGATGTACCCAAATAATATAACCCAAAGTACAAAGTGAACCAACATTTGCTGATGGGAGAGAGAAGCACCAACGCGTTAGAAGATCGAGAAGGTGAGAAACCAATTCTATTGAAGCAACTGAAGTGGGGCCCAATTTATTCCAAATTTCCTTAGCTCCTGGGAAGTTATTGATAGCGTGTAGAAGAGTTTCTCGAAAGTTCGGGCAAAAATGGAAAAAACGTTATTGGACATATATCGGTAAATGAGAAGGTTCATTGTTGGGAGAGTTCCCGTACAAACCTGCCACAAAAATTGACGGATTTTTTGGGGGATGTTGATCATCCAAATCAATTTTCATGGTCCCTCATCCCAGCCGACTGAGTGGAATCCAAGAGAAAGTCTGTAGTTGGATCTCACAATGTAGTCGCACGAGATGTCATTATTCCAGAAGAGATTTTCAGGGCCAGCATCTGGTAACCAGGAAATGCTAAGTATAATTGTTTTATCTCTTTCATTAAACCATTCAATGATATTTTCCAAACACCACCCATGTCCCTAGTCCGGAAGGAGGCAGCTGACAGTGGCGTCGTCAAAACCTTGTTGGGCAGGGGATGTACCCCGTATACCTTCATTATCAATAAGCCTGGGATCTACCTAGATTTTGAAAGATGAGCCAGTCCCAATCCTCCTACCCAGTCCTTTATCAGGGAGCTTTTTATCCCCCCAAATGCTTCTCTAGTGGAAGCTTTGACAGGGAACAAGAGAGGAATCATGAAAGTCTATGTGGGGAAAGTACTTAGCTCGTAGAACTCATGAACATTGAAATGATGTATGGTTAATAAGGCGTCATACTTTCTTGTCCAATAGCGCATCGTTAAAGAGAGGAAGATTCTGAAACCCCATCCCACCCTCTGATTTGGGTTTTCATCGTTTCTCTCAGGCCATCCAGTGGATACTTAGGATGCCACACAAATGGATCAACCCTATCAATAGAATAATGATCACCTCCTCACATTGGATCATATCCCAATGGTCTTGGTTTTATGGATTCAGAATACAAGAAGCCCGCCATTACCATTAAATGATATATAACCTCAGATTAATACATATGGATTTGTTAAAGGGATCCATATATTTTTCATGTGAAATAGAAATAACCTATAGTCATTTTGTTAGGGTAATCAATATCATACAATGATTATTTTGAGATTCGCGAATGTATCATAAATCTATAAGAGAGTCCCATAGTAGGTAATAATTTCCCCCAAAAGGGTACGATGTGCCCAACATCCCATCCTTATAAACAATATGATTATTTCAAGAGTCAAAAGGCCTAATAACCCAAATAAACTTGGTCTTTTGAAAAGTAGATCAATACCCAACTACTGATTTGTGAACCATTGGGGGTTCCTATGAAAAGTTACAATTGTTTCTTGATAAGAAAAACCCATTTCACACCATTTAAAACCTAACGAAATAGTGGTATCACTCTAAGCATCTAACTTGGACATCTCTAAGATAGACCCACCAACACCATGAACTTAGAATCATTATGAAACATGGAATATATATGAAACCCTACCCTTATCTTTATCATGAAAAACAACATATTCATGCACAAAAAATTGAATATGCAGGGGTGAGTTTTTGAAAATATTAGTAAATATCATTGATTCATTCGACAAAATTACACTAATAATAGAACAAGATATCAGAACTTATATAAAAAAATAAAAATTATCAAAATAGATATCGAGGGAAATTAATTTAAAAGTATGAAAGATGTATATTAGAATAATATTTTTCCAAAATAATAATATAAAAAAAATTCCATGATCAAACTAGTGTATAAAATAATATTTTTATAGGAAACATATCTATTATTTATTCTTAAAATTTCCATTCCATATACTCACACACACATGAATACAACGAAGAGGACAATCCAACTATTCATGAGTGGTAACTCATCTTTTGTACCAATTAACAACTTTGTCTTCCACTTGTGTGCCCCAATGAAAATAGGAGGGTAATTTTGATCAATAAAGGTCCCATATATTGAAATCATAAACTCACTGTAATTTCTATATTCCAATGTATCTTTAAAACATACTTTATTTAAGTAATTAATTTTTTATAAATTTAAATAACAAATTATGTGTGTTTTTTTAAAACAAATATTTTAATAACATACAACATGTGGGTATCCCATACATCATTCATCAAGAAATTTTTAAACTAAAATAAAAGATAATGTTTTATTAATCAAAATCCTTCATGTTTTTGAATAATACGAGAGACAAAGAGAATCCACCTACCTCAAATTATGTCCCTAATAGGAAATAAAATCATTTTTATTCAAAACATAATGGTCCAGCTAGAGGAATTTAAAAAATATCCCAATGGAATCCTATAATTAAATATCCCTAAAAGTAAGATAAATAATGAGTGTTTCAATAGAAAATTCAGGATATAAAACTAATTTTTTACCACTTTAATGACAATCAATGTTTTATCACAAGTTTGGGAAACCCATATGAATACTATATGAATTGGTAATATCCAAATATAGACATGGATATATGATTACTACATTGTTTTTCCAAACCAGGCACCAACTATGATCCTTACCGAACACCCCCAAACCCACCCCAAAATTTACTTATGGAATCATCATGGATTCTCTTAACCATGTTCAATCCTTATGGCCTATTTAAATCCATAAAAATATCCAGACACCCTCATAAAATTCGTCAAACCCATAAATAACCCTTAGTAACCTAAAAAATATACAAAATCTAAAATATCACCCAACAATGGAGTGTTACGTTGTACCTACCATTTTACATTCCATCCTTAGAAATCTATATATTAGAGGTTCCAAGACATAATGTTAATACAGTAGTTCAATATAAGGGTATTTCACCTCAATCATGCCTCAATGATTCATGAATCCTATCATAATAGACATATTAAAGGTATGTGTTGACCTGGTATAAGCTTTTCAATACTTTCATGAGACATAAAATATAACGAGAAATGATTGAAACTTTTATTTAAAAAGGTCATAAGGAATAACAAGTATTTACCTAGAACCCAACTCACACTCTGACCACAACTTGATGAGATAAAATAATGTATTTCATTAAATATGTAATGAAATGGTTTCCAACTAACAACCACACTAATACAATTAAGAAACACTAATGTCCCAGCAATAGAATAACTAATATTTTTCAACATACCCATTAATAGATCATTATCCCTGTGAGAATACATCAAGAACACATGATAATTCACTAAATGTTATTGGGACATAATTTCAAACCCATACATAAAAATATAAATCCTCATAAAATACACTACAACACTCTAAATAGTGTCATATGATGCATCTATAGATAAGTAGAATCCTCTTAAATCTATATCATTTACAAGTGAACTTTCCATAAACATCTCACCCAAACTCATTTGCTAGAGACAATGTAGAGGTGATACTAACCTTATGTTACATCCCCTTGACCCCAAATTATGGAAATAAATTCCAATGTATTTTATGAAATGTTGTTTATTTTTCTCATTTAACAAATACTACATTAAAAAACAAAAAAACTAAGATATAATATGATTCATGAGACTAAAACAATTAACTCAAAATATAACACACAAAATAAGTCTGAGTAATTATACAAAGAACTATTAAAAGATTCTAAAACCATAAAAAATTTATAATTCAATAACATTAATTTGGTATTACTCCAGAAATCCGACCTGGGGATCAATAAGATCCACCCATCATCACCACACCCAAAACATCATGATTCCCTATTAGTGAAATAGGAAACATTACTATTCCCAAACTCATAAAAAATAATTTCTTCATATAAACTAATGCACATATATATGGGATATGTATATCGAATTAGTGTGAAATCTACATGATTTTCCCCCATATTCCACTAATAGTATAAAATTATGGTATATGTTATATAAATAATATGTATAATGAAAACATTTATAAATATATTTTCATTAAAAATTAGGAAAGAGGCTTATCAAAACAATTCGTATTAAATTAATAATTTAATAATCCTTTCACGATCAAATTGATAAATAAATGATCATGTTTATAGAAAATTTATATGTTCTTTTTCTCTAAAAACCCATTCTATGGGGAAATAAACACATTAATTCTTCTAATATGATTACCCAAATACCCAGGAGTGGAAAATCATCATATGTACCATGTTCTCACTGGATCATAAACCCAGAATCCATAATTTGAATAGGTTTCCTAGACTGAATCTAATAAGTACCCTACAAATTCTATCATGAACTCACTCTAACACCATGTATCCCAAATCCTATTCAAAACATATTTCCTTAAATAATATATCTTTTAAGAATTTCCATAAACATTCTCCTTGTGTCATTCTGAAACCATGATTTTAAAACTGTACAACATGTGTGAATTAAAAATATATTTCATCAAGTGTTTTTCTAATGAAAAAAATAAAGAGTTTTAGAAATAAAAATCGTTCATGTTCAATAATAAGTGGGGAGAAAGAATTCACCTACCACGAACCATGTCATTAAATTTAAATCACTTCGATCCATTATAGATTCAGGCTTCAGAAAACCTCATATTAGGATCACTAATAAAAACCCATTAACAAGATACCCTATTCACTAGATTCAAGCATGGAATCTCTGAATGAGTGTTTCTATAAAGTTAAAATGAGAGGAGAAATGAGTGTAATTAGATCAAGAGACCATACCTTTTATTTTTAGGTTGAGCCCCCCATGAATCCTAGAGAATAATATTTAGAAAGACTGGGAATTCATACTAAAAACATTTTTTTACTAATTATGGACACATAGGTTATACTAGCCTTAGTTAATGAACCTTAAACACAATAGGCAAGAAATAAATTCTAAAGGATTTACTAAAGCATGGGGGATTTTCTCACTTCAATAAAGACAAATTTAATGTTGTGAAAAAAATAAAAAAACCTTGATACAATAAAATTCATGAGAATAAAACTATATAGAACTCCAAGACACAAAAACAATTCACAGTTGTAGTAGGATGAAAAATACAAAAGTTCTTATAGACCAAAACTAATTCTTCAAACAATAACACCAATATGGAATCAATAAAAATTTCTAATCCAAACATCTATAGGCTTCACACATCATCATCACACCCATAATACAATGACACTACACTAGTGAAATTAAAAATATCCCCCTTACCTTTGTCTGAACGAATTGTGTATACATACAAACCAATGTGGATATACAGAAAATTAGTTTATTAAATAGTTAGACAAATGAAAAAAATATTCCAACCCATTCCACTAAGACCAAAAATATATTGCATGATTTATATGAACAAGTATGTGCATGAGAATTGTTACCAAGAGTGTTTTATTCAAAATTGTGAAAGATGTATATAATAACCATTTGTATCAAATGAATAATTTAACAATGTTTCCATTTTAAAATCTGTAAATAAAATAAAATTTTATAATATTAAGATATCCATTATTTCTTCCCTCTATACATATTTAAAAAATGCACACGGGCATACTTTCATTAAATATAACTGTCCATATACTCATGAATGGTAAATCCTATTTCTTAACAAATTTTCACATTGTCATTCACCCACCTAACCCAATTTTTATGGGAATAAAAAAAATCCAAAAGGCCCCTCATAATTCTATCTTGTTCCCACACCAACTCATTTATTCTAAATTCTCTTTAAAACAATGATTATTTAAATGATTTATCTTTTAGGAATTTAAACAAACTTGTAATGCGGGTCTTTTTAAAAATAAGATTTTAAAACCATACAAAAAGTTAAAATTATAACAATTTACCTTTAATTGTGTTTCTAATAAAAAAAAATTATTTTTAAAATATAAATCCATCACATTCTATAATAAGATAAAAAATAAGGAATCTGCATTCCATAAACTATGTGGAAAAAATGAAATCTCATCGCACCCTCATTGATTCAGGCTCAAGAAAAAATTACATAATGATCACTAATAAAATACCATTATGAAATATCATAAACACTATCACTAGTAATTTAATACCTAAACTAGGTTATCCTCCAAGAAAAAACATGATGAAAAATCAGTAGAAGTAAATGGAAAGACATTAACTTTGATTTATAGGATGAACCCTCCATTGATCCAAGATAGGAATATTTAGAAGGAATGGAATAGTTAAATTTTATCAAAGGAACCCTCTGGGTTCAGATACTATACACTATAGAATGGATAATTTTTTATACAGAAATGCATTCTAAAAAGCCAAGTTTTTAAAATGACTAAATGAGGTGCATTGTTTTTTAGCATGGTTTAGAAAACTGTACAAAAACCATGTGAATCAATAGTATCATAAAACATACATGGAATCATGGTTACGAAAATTATTTTGATGTTATGAAAAAATAGTGAACCCACTCAGACACACCAAAACACTCCAAAATGGTTACCAAGAATATTTTTTCCCCCTAACTAAGAGCCGATTTTTCACCATCCATAAATCCATGAAGACATCCATATACATATTCTGAACTTCCGGAAACAAATAATAACAATTTAATAACTTAAAAAGGATCTCTAAAAACCAGTGTATCCCAAAACATGTGATACAACAGATCATGTATGTACTTTCTCAATTGGGGTAGTTGGAACAAGTCTTATACTTGTGACTTGTTTTGTGGTTGTCTCAGTTAGTAGGCCATAGATCTAATACAATCAGGAATCTAAAAGGGAAAAATGTACCTAGGTATTATATTTTCAATCATATCAAACCTAATTAAATTATTCTATCGATATATATAAAGGAATAATTTGTCTATAACCTTGACCTTTTAGACTAATATATGGTTATCTTTATAAATCATCTATAAACTCTATGATTCATTGATGTTTTTTTGAATATCCTTGACCTTCTCCGCCATTTATTCTACTATTTCAATTCCCAATATCATATATTAGAAAAATTCATCGAAACATAATTGAGTTATATATTAAATTACAATGATATATTTTTAATAATACATCTTAATGATCATGTGAAAACTATTATTATATGTTAACATGAATAATGGAAGATGATGATACAATTTATGTTTATGTCTATTGAGAATGCAGTAAATGTATCCCCATGTTTACTAATATTCCATTTAGAGTATTCATTAGTCCGAGGGTGATAATTTTTAATGATGTTAAACTTTTCATTCAGAGCATATTGGGGACATTTCCCAAATATGGATGTGTACATAAAATCTCGATCGGATACAATCTACAGTTGTGTTACATGATTCCTCACCACTATAACATATATCATTGAATTTGATCAAGTTGTTATTTTTTCTAAATGGAAATTAACTGATTTTTATTTGTAATATGATCCATCAAAACCCATGTGGAATTGTTTCTTTTAGTTTTATTTTGAATACCCATGACAAAATCCATAGTGATATTTCCCAATTTCCACATAGGTATGGGTAATTATTTCATCATAAGGTTGAACTTATTCATTTCCTCCATCACTTTTGTACATCCGAGACACTTTAATATATGTTTCAAAAAAAATTCATATTGTTCATCCAATAGTACACTTGTAGATATCAATACATCATTGTGATCCTTGGGTGGATGGAGAATGTTGAACTGTTAGTATCATTCAATACGTCATTATTTATCTCATCCATTGATATTATACATAGCCACATTCTAGATATCAAAACTCCATCTTTATCAGTATTGAATTCTTTGTATTTACCCATCCTAAAAATGTTCACCTTATTTTATAACACCACATCCTCTCTTTAAGCTTCCTAAATCTTATCCAGAAGGGATGATTGAGGAATCATATAAGAATGGTAATCTGAAGTTCCTTTTTATGATTCACATGTCCATACATATTCATGCACTAGAATATTTCATTCCTAATAATCTAAATCATGAATATGGTTGTTGGATCCTTTCAACTTAATTAATCTTACACTTTATTCACCTACCAAGGATGGTAATGGATTGTGAAGTCAAAATCCTCAATAAAATATATCCACTTTCATGGGTTTATATTGAGATCATTTTTATTAATATAAAATTTTTGCACTTATGGTCTATAAATAGTTTACACCTTACTCTATTTATACAGTACCACAAAATCATAAATGAAAATATTACCAAAATAAAATCCATATCATGCATAGATTAATTTGGTTCACTCACCATTAACTATTGTGAGAAATTGGTTATACCATCATTTTTATGAGGACATTACCCAATACCTTATTTTATAAATCATTATAGATCACAAATACTTCAGAAAAGGTGGTTATTTTGAGGGTTTGAGGATAGGTGCAGTGATTCGCCTCTTATTAAACTCTTTTAATCTCTCTTCACATCCATTAGAAAAAACCAAGCTCACTCCCTTTTGAGTTATCTTAGTTAGTTTATTTTAAAATCTTCAAAATTTTCTCGAAAACAACTAATATTTTCATGAAAATACAAGGAAATAATAGGTATAGATTATATATTTTGGTATAGGTCATACTTTAGTAACATTTTTCTTTAAAAGATCCAAAAAAAATCCCCTTTTATGATGAAATTCCCCATGAATAGTAGTTTCTCCATCCAAAAAACACATTTACTATAAATTTCATGTAATCCATCATTTCATATTGTTCTTAATATATTACATAAATAGACCACATTATTCTCTTTATTTTTGGAGTAAATAAAAATATCATCTATAAAGACTACCACAAATTATTCAAGGTAATATCTTGAGAATCTATTTATTAAGTCTTAAATATTAGTTGAGAATTATTGAGTTTTATAGGAATTACGATGAACACATGGTTTATGTACCTTGTAGAAAATTCACTCCTGTGAATATCGTCATTATTCAACATTAATTTATGATATCTCAACTAAAGGTACACTTTAGATATGTATAGGTCTACATGTAGCTCTTAAAAAGATCATGAACTAATGGAAGGGGATACTTTTTCTTTATCATTATCATTATAAATATACATTAATCAATTCTTAAATTCAATGTAATATCATTATTATTGAAAATTAGGATTGTTTCACCCTATGGGGAAACACTTGGGAATATGAATCCATTTTCCAAATTCTCTAGTAGTTATTTCCATAGTTACTCTAGTTCAATAAAGGTCATTTTATAGGGTTTCTTGGATTTTATAAGATCCATAGTTATAAGATCAATTGATAAATAAACTTATATATTAAGGTTAAGTCTCTAAAACACCCTAGAGAATAAATATGTATATTCCCTTATAAAGGGTATGACTTTAAGGGTGATCCTTCCCATTGTCTAAATTATTTGATCAGAATATGAATTCTCATATGGAAGATTTATCCATGCTTAAAAATAATTTTTAAAATGATATTATTCCTCCTCATTGTTATTTTATAGAATCATATAATGAATTTTGATATATATTTTTATTTATTTCCCTTTATAATTAATCTTTTCTCTATATAAATACTTCCAATCCATGCCCAAAATTACATTAAAATCATTTAAAGGGAGTTTGAAAAGGTTTACTAGGAGATTCTAGCCATAGACATTAACCAATAGTGATTTTTATTCTTGAGATTAAATAATTTAACCATTTTTTGTTTTCATCAACAACAAGACATCAATATTTTGGGGAGGTTTTGGAATAGTTATAAAAAACTTTTATGCATTGAAAGATTTCATAAGACCAAAATAAAATACTAAATCCACTATTATTTAATGAATAATTAGTGTACCTATCACAACCTAATTTTTATGGATCACATTATTTATTGTGATATAATAATCCCATATTTGTTCTCTTATCATTAGAGGTTTTTATGCTCGTTTATCATTGACAATTATTGTATTAGGGAATTAGTTTGTATTGTTTCAATTTTTCATTTAGTGGAAACATTGAAACATGGGATGAGTATCAATTAGAACCTTATTTTATTCCTTCACATTAGAGGGATTCATCATACCATTATAGTATTCGTTATCTTGATTCCCTACCCTATTACATTTGAAAACCCTCTTTTCCCCTTGGGGTAGTTTCTAGGATTGTTCTTCCAACAAATATAACACATGTGATGTTCGATTCTCTTGTCACTTTGAGTTTTATACAATGATAATATAGAGTTAAAGAACATTATCCACTTATTAAATATAGTACCATGGTACTATTGATAATCACTGATTATCGTCTTGATTTTTAGGGAACATCGAACAATTTCATTATAGTTGTTGAATCCTAAAAATTAATAATACTTTTTGAATAAATGAATTTAAACCACTGAAGATGTGGTCAACCTTACATTCAGCATTAATGATAATTTCAAAGGTATATCTTGAAATATCAATGAGTGTTTCTATAAAATCTTCAATAGATACATCCTCATTTTTCTTAAGTCTAGTTAATTATATTTCAATTTTTAAAAGGGGAATATGGGGAAATATTTATACAGAAGTATCTTCTCGATTCCATCCCATTAAATGGATTCTATGTTTTCCATAAGATTTGTATTCATGATCAGTATCCACCACTTATTAGATTATATTTCTATATGATAAACAACTAGTATGAATTTAAATATTTTTGTGAAATTGAGGATAAATAAAAAATAAAAACAATTATTTAGTTCCTCAATAATAATGGGATCCAGAGATCTGATTAAATTTGTATCCCTTTATCACAAAAATGACAAAACCACAACATTTAATTGCATAGGGGAATATGGAATTCACATTCTTCAAGTTATTACTCAAAATATGATTCAGTTTTGTTATAAATTTCAGGTGGTTATTGACCCCTTCTCCCATTATATTTGGAATTTACTTTGGGAAATAATCACATTTACCATCACATTTTTATAGACATGAGTCTCCATTTTTCTATCTATTATCTAAAATAAAGGAATTTTTTGGAAGATGATACATAAAATAATAATAACACAAAATTAAAAATTATTTAACATAGAACGACACAAAAATATACCTGAACTTATGAATATATAATTTTCAATCTAGATTATCTATTACTTATTTTATATTATGTAATCAATCGTAATATATAATCTAAATCCTTCATAATGGGTTTTAATGATCATTAAAATTATCCAATGCATATCCCCTAAGAGTTTCTATCTATGTGTGTAGTCTTAGCCCATTCATCATGAACTACGTGAAGATCGGTCAAATTTCAACAATTATTTTTCTCCTTGATTAACCTATGGTTTATCTATCAAATGACAAAAAAATCATATAATATCCAGATAGGGATTTAATTTATAAAAAACCCCATAATCTATAATTTAATAAAATTTAGATATGTTTTTAATACATACCCATATCCTTAGGGGTTACACTATGGTTTCTCAATCATAATCCCTAAAAATAAAAATGGTATTATTTGATACCAAATATAAAAATCCATTTTCAAATAAATTTTATTTTATATTTTCATGAATAATGATCCATATAGTAAAATAAAAAAAATATAGAGGCCTCAGGTTTTTGAGAAGATATACACATAAATCATTATCTAACCCCATCTTATATGAAACTCTAAAAGGTTCACCTAGTTTCCGTTCAAATCTTAATAAAGCAAAGGATTACATGTGGACATGTATAAGAAAAATGGGTGAGCTATAAATCGAATTAATGGAATAATAAAAGTATATTATTATTATTATTATTATTATTACATGTTAGTTTAGATTCATGTCATGAGAACATAAATAGGTATGAATCATACATTTTCACATGGAATCATGGATTGATAAAATGAATTTAAAAAATTATAGTTTCATAGTAATGTGAAAAAAACCTAAAACATCCCATAATAAGAATAATTCATGGATAACTTATAAAAAATCATAGCATAGTGCTCCTAGGATAATCCTCCATGAATTATATATTGTATCTGATGCAATGAAAACAATACCCAATGCATTGGAACATTATCAAGGAACCTCATTTTTTCAATGTTTACATGTGTCACATCGATCACTTAAAAAAATAATGTATTTCATCATTAAAATATTTTGAGTAATGAAGATTAGTTTATTAAATTTATGACCACTTTAAATGAAAAATAGAAATCTCTACATTAATACAATTTAAGGAATATAGGTTTCAGTATCCATAATTCAAGGTTATGTAATTGAAAATCAATGGATAATTTTTACTGCATAGTGTGAGTACGTAAAAGTTCATGGAAGGGATTCATCAAAGATAATGGCAGTATTCCATTAATTGTGAATAATTTGGGTATTATGGTATTATTGTGAACTCATGATAATATATACACATGGAAATAAAAGGTTATATAATAAAGTAAATTCTTGTATTGAAAAGAGTAGGGTGAAAACCCTTACCTTGAGATCAGCTTATTAAATCATGGGTGGAGATACATAGAACTTTAGTAAATACTTGTGAGGTATCCAGATAACTAAAATGATAGTATTATTTTTATTTAACAATTTTTGAGAGAATATTAGTGGAATCACAGGAGTATATTTATTAAAAAATAGAGGGGTTTGTTTATTCATTTAAAAAAAGGGAGTGGACCAAAAGATAAAAAATAAGTAAAAAACCATTGTAGATCCGATGGTTTTTTACTATGTTATCTTCCAAGGAGGAGTTATTTTTAATATTTTATTACATTAATGATAGAAATAATTAAAAAAATATCATTCAATATATATATGTGAGTCATTTTTATTAATATGATTTTGAAATCTAAAAATATCCTTTAGGTTTTTAAAGTTCATTTATATGGTTGTAAAAAATATATAATCACATTAGAATTATTTATTTTAATGAAAAATATATTTTTGGTCAAGAAAACCAAATATCAAATTTGGGACATAACTTTTTTATTTTTATGATGTCAAAGTTCGTACTGAATATTCTTAACATATTTATTTTTCTATAAAAAATTCATAATATCATAATATCGAGAAATATTCTCCATTTTATTGTTTATTATGTGGGGATTTTAAAAATTATATTTATTTATCAAAATAATTTTTATTTAAATAATTTTATTTTTAAGTAAAAGTCATTACATCATAAAAAATATTTATTTCTATGAGATAATCAATATTCTAACCCTTATATAGATTACATGGGACATTATATTCCTATATAATAATTTATATTTAAATAAATAGTATTTTAGAAGAATATTACCCACAAATAATTTTTATATAATATTATTGAAATTATCAATTATGATTAATTTAATTCAATTTATATATTTCCAAAAAATAATAATTATTTTTTCAATGAATCCAATTTTTTTATCTTATTAATATTATATTGATTTAAATTTTATAAAATAAAAATAAAAAATCGTATTGAAGAAACCACTCTTTAATTTATAAAACGATATACCTTTAAAATACAAAGGTCTTGAAACATATCCCCTTTTACAGTAGAAAAATCTCTAAGGATAATGTGTGCGATTCTGATACATTGATGGGGTGTCTTAGCTAACAAAGATTTAGTAGTAATCTATATGAACTTGAACTTTTCTCATAGGTCATTCTTCTCAAGCCACACTTGTTAATTCTTTTCTTTAGATTGGTCAGGGGTGAGCCACATTGATGCTACCTCCCTCCCAAGACCTGATATGTGAGCCTCATCAGTCATGATTCTAATGTTCAAGACCCACATTTAAACCTTCTTCATTAATTATTTCCCATAGTTTCCCTTAATACACATTGATTATAATAGTGACTTTGTTAACATTAAATTACCAATGGTCATAACACCAAATGATGGTAATTCCCAATTATCATAATGTTTTCTAATTCCTAAAAGTAACTAGTATTATATTCATTAATATATTAATTGAATTTATATCAGTCATCAATATTAATCATTTTCCAAATAAATATTTCATTACTAAGTTTTTTTTCTGTGGTAAAATGTTTTTATCTAGTGTGATAATCCTTGGAGATCGAGATGATAAAAAATTTATTATTTGAGTTATTTTATATTATTTTATTGTAAAACATTTCCCTATAATATTGTGATTTTTTTAGATTTAGTTTTTGATGATATTTAATGGCCTACATTAATGAAATAAAGTTTTATCATTATGTTTTATAATATACAACAATAATAAATATGTCACCCATACATATATACAAGGGAAATTCTATATTTAAATTTCATATTCATTATAATTTGAGTATCATAAATAAACCAAGATTGTTCCAAAAAACTACCCAACACCCTTATACATGACCTATAAGTTTTATACTTACCAAAATATCCATCCAAGAATCCTTAATATGTTTTTCAATGGTTATTATTCAAGGAATAAGTATATGTTCTTACTGATGGATTTAAAGTTTTATTCCTCTTAAAATACATCAAGATATTCTCTAACCATCATAGAATTCGGAAATTATTATATTTATTATTCAAATATGTGGTTTTATTAACGGTATAACCATTTTATATCTCTATTCCATCTAATGAAAAATGAATGTGTTGCTCAAGAATACATGCATGATACCGCCTCTATGAAGTGATGTAATACATTTTTCATAATTACTTATCAACTAATAATATATAATTGTATTTAAATAATATATATGTTATTTAAAACATAATTATTATTATGATAAGTCAAATTGTTCTTTTCCATCCATTAATGGATTATCTAAAAATGAAAACATCACTTATGCGCAACTACGGACTACCACCTCTACAATGATTTTTAATCCATTCTTCATCACTAACTAACATTAACAATTATAAAATTATATTGTACTTATAAAAATGATAAATAAAACATCTTTAATATTTTTGAGTTGATGAAATTATTTCAATAGTGAAAGGATTACCACAGTTAAATTGAAACATTCAAGGAAAATGGAATAGTTAACAAAGAAATATTGTTTTCAATGAAAAAATTGTTCATAAATGTGTATTTGGAAGTTATAATGAGAGGATATTGTAAAAAAATCATTTATTTATATATGGAATGTAATTTTCCCTTATTCTCCTTTCGTTTTTATTCTTGTGGGATTTTGGAACCTCCTGGAATCATAAAAGTATGTTTTTTAACCATTATGGCTAAAATTTATGGCACTATGCTATAGTGAAGGTGGTAGGACAGTGGTTTTTCTTTGGATAAATGGCCAAACTATAGAAAAGTGGACTACATCATGGGGATGTTGCTTAATAGGTTTGTCATCGTAGCATTCATAGTGAGGTTTATTCATCATGTATGCAATGTGGTGAGTTATACAAAGCTATAGATCCTACTCATTGTCTATTATAAACCGCGAGATAATTTTTTAGTCTCCCTTTTGTATAATTTTTAATGTATATTATGTGTAATTGATATTTAATTTTATTGTAGAGTATTAATAAGTCTTTTGAACACTGGTTGAACACCTAGTATATTGTTCTACCCTCTTCGCATTAGCTTCATTCCTATGTTCTAAAGGGTTGTTGAGAGAACTCCATAAAATTGAGATCACCTTATGTTATAATGGTTTGAAATTTTATTCTATAATATTCCATATTTCCCCAATTATCCCCATTTAGGTAGACTTCCAGTACTCTTCATGCCACAACACTTTATTCTACATCATAGTAGTTCGCTGATAGACCACTAATGCTGAAATTGTTCTTCATGCATCATGGTGGTATCTTGAATAACATATATCCATCTTTGTTGACCACTCAGTTCCATTGTGGTTTTATAAAAAATATCTCAATATCATCATTAATATATCTATGTCACAGTACCTTCTAGTTTTCTTGTAGGACTTGTTTCTTCAGGTCCATTTTGGGAGCAATTTTTCATTCTTCTTCCAGCCAAACATGAATACTCTCATTGATGGAGATTAACCCTTGGTATGTTTTAAATCTACACTTGATGTTTTCCATCCCTAAATTACACAATAAACCATTCCCATTTTGTTGGAAATTGTTTTAGTATACCTTATCATGTGAGGTGATTTATTTGATGTGTGATAAAGACTTGAGGGAAGATAGCTTGATGATCTTTATAGTTCTCCATTAATGACATTCATGTAGGATGTTTCGATCCTATTAGGGATTTTATTACTCATCTTCCTATGATATAATTTATGTGTGTTCATAATTTATAATATTTCTTCATTTTTATCATATTTGGGTGTGGGTATAGCCTGTGAGATCAGTTATGATATTTTTTTGAAGTGATACTAGATTAGTGTAATACAATGTTTTATTGTGTTGAAATGATATTATGTGTTGTTATTTATTTCTCATTTTTTTATTTTTTCCATTTATTCTATACCTTGTATATATGTCACTGTTCTCTAGAGGTATCTATCTTAGTCCTCAGATTTTGTAAATATTCATGACATTTCAATCCCTTTTAATGGGAGTGAACTTGACTAATGACGATGGGGATGACAGACCTAAGCACAATATAAGGATACAATGACCCCATGGAATTTAATTTTAAGGATGCCCTCGAAACCTATGTGTTGGTTTGATCAATTACTGTAATAGTGGGTTCTATATACATAACATAAACAATTTTTTTTATTACCTTATCATGTATAGAGTGAGTTATTCATGATGTACACACAATAGAATAGTGTCAATATTTTTACTTTTACTATTTATATAGTAATTTTCAAAGATTAATTCTCATATACATTTTATTTAATATTTGCAATTATATAATGAGAAACTTGATATACTATGACATTAAACTAAAAAATATTTTTTTGGTCTAGTTACAACATAAAAATTAGACACAATTGATTCTTGAAAATAATGTGTTTTTGGCTCTTAAATAATGAGACTTTTTCTCAAGAAGATCACATATGGTGATCTCTAGTATGAGAAATCATGAGAAAAGAACAAGAAATAGGAACACCAGATGATTTATGTTACATGATATGTTCTTATCTATGAACATGGGTATTGGTCTTCTTAATTTAGATCATTATCACTATTCATCATTTCATGGTGTACTTTGATGAATGAAAAAAACATTGTCTTTGATGATGTGGAAAGGTATTGTGAGTAGGGAACATCACAAGTGGTATGATATTGGTTTATGGTCAAGATAAAATTTTTCATTTCTATATTATTGAAGTAATATCTCATACCTTATTTATCTAGATGTTTGTACCTTTATAAATCCTTAGACTAGGTAATCGATGGTAATTCTTTCATGCTATAAGAATATATAAAAAAAACTAATGATTGATAAATCAATTGAATTTTCTAATTTCTGAGAAATTGAGATACAAATAAATTATGTTACCTTGTTCATGTACACATAAAAGGTTGACTTTTTTATGAAATTTTCTTATCTACATAAGGTCCTTGATGAGTTTATAAACTATACTCTTGGTCTTTGAAAAGTATTCACAACTATTAAGATAAGGGCCTATAAGTTCACACACAATAGTGTATTAAAAATTCTTCCTTATTCTAGTCAATAGGTTTATAGAATGTGGTGGTCCCCACCATAGGGTGTGAGAGTTTCCTACATATCAAAGATCAAAAAAATTAATTTATTATTATTCAACGGTATAATAAATTTGGTTGAAATTAATTCTTATAATTATTCACAAGGTATTTAAGTGAATATAGGTAAAATATTTTATGTAAAAATAATATTTTAATTTTCATCGTTCATTTAATGTGGTGGGAATTACGATTCGAGTTAACCACACAATTTTATCATGCAATATAATTATTATATATTATAAGTATGTGATATAATATGAATTATTTTCATAATGACGTTTTTTAATCATAACTTTTCATTTATTTTTTATTCTGTGGGAATTGAATATACAGGCATCAGGGAACCATTTCCAGGTATTTTGGATATCCACTATATATGTATTGGAGGATATCTATTACATAGACTCTTAATACCAGTGTAATTAAGAGATTCCCTCTACTCTTTCATCTGATAGAAAGATTGTGATCGCCTGATTGCTTGTTCTATGAACTCCATCATAGCTCAAAGGGATGAGATTGAGTTGATCATCAATGATCTATCCTAGAACACAGAATCTAACTTTTGGAATACTGATGGATTCTTCAAGCATGTGTGTATGATCTAGAGGGTTTTGAGCTCAGGTCATTTGAGCAATTATCACCAGAAACAATTTTCATTTGGATGCAATTTTCAATCCAATGACGTACTAGTTTATTTAATTTCTCTATATTGAAATATTCAATCATGGTCATCACACATCTACCGGATCTTAGGTCACTGGATATGTTGAAGTTATGATGTTCTGGTTAGGAAAATTATTATATCTCTATCCCACTATCGTTCTATGTGCACCGAAGTTCCATCAATTGGTATCAGATGCATCATGTGAATTTTCTGAACTAAGAAATTTTCAAAAGATCATAAATATAAAAAGATTAATTTAATTTAGTTCTAAAAAAATTGATCTTATGTCGATCCAAATTTTGACATCCATGTTACAACCATCCAAAATTTTTAATATGGATTTAAATCATCTAGGTGGTGTCAATATTTTATGAACATATATATATAAATAAATTTTTCTACCTGATAGAAATCACTATAAGCATAATTCACGTTTATCCCAATTTCTGATTGTAGGACAATGGCTATAATATGGTTTTCTGACCACCTCGATATTCCACATCACTATGGAATAATTATAAAATACTAAAGATTAATCTCATAGAAGAACTTGTGGTCATATAATGGCTCAAATAGAAAATTAAAAATGTTCGCGGCCTTATGATTTTTAACATTTAATAACATAAAAGGTTATAAAACAAAAAAACAAAAATTTTTAATTTGCACACTTAGAAGAATGTGATAAAGGACTCATGGATTCCCTTGAATTCTTACATTAAACAAAAAAATTATAATCTTAATTTAATATGAAAAAATAATATTACTTTGGAGTTATTCCTACTTACAAGTAACTCTCAATGTCTACATTGGTATCCACCATCTCTAGGAAGGACTTCCATGGGCTCCACCCATAACATCCCATAGATTCTACCTCGTCTGACAGCTACAAGCCACCAGACTTCCCTGACCATTTTATGATGTACCACCCCCACCATCATACATAACTATACAAGACCTCAGATGTAGCCATCTCCCTGGCCCAATGGTAAACTATACATGGACATCAACCAATCAGACGCTTACATCCTCCCTAATTGTTCACCTATGTTAGAGACTGATGTGAGGTCCTCCTGGTGTGAAACTTCCCCACGGATTGTCCTTCCATTTATTCATGAAAAAAGTACCAAGAAAATCCATTTGTTTTTTTGCATCCTCGCTATCTAATTGAACTCATACTACTATCATCATGACTGATCGCCCTACTATATAGTAACCTCACATTCTGGTGGATATTTTTCCATGATCTTGTTCTCATGCACCTCCCATAGTTAATTTATAATTAGATCCACCCTCCAATGGCTCTACATGGTATTCATGATCGAAAATAGGGTTGTTTGGGACTTCCATTCCCAGAACAGCACAACATGGGTCTTCCTAGCACAGAAAAGGCTTGTGTAGGTTTTTCGCGAACCTTAATGAACCAAAACTGGGTTTTTTGGATCAAAAAAATATTTAAATTATCCAAAAAAAATTAATAATTTATGGATTAAAATTAATAAATATTTTAATATTTGAAAAAACATTATTTTGATATAAAATTAAATTAACACATTAAATGACTGGAACTATATTATTTAAAATTAAATAATTTATTTAATTTATTTAAACTCCCTTATATTAAATTTATTAAAATTAATTTTAATCAAGCTTTTAATTTACCTGTAGTCTGGTCCGGATTAGTGACCAATTCTTTTTTATGTATATTAAATTATTAAATTATTTATTAACTTTGTGTGATATGTTTAGTAAATATATTATATGATATGGTCTGCACGTCATACTTTTCCATTTCAATATGAATAAGGGTAAGGATGTTTATTATTATCTATATGTACATTGATCTTCTCGAAACCTCCTTGCTAGTGTGCGGGTGCATTTTTTTAGGATGACACTGTAAGACATAGACCATACCAAGATGAGTTGGTATACTAGACAAGATGTGAAAATATTTCACTATGGGATAATTAAAACATGAGTCCGGAATCAACTCAAGTATTATAACCCTAGGTCATGTTTGATCCACTAAATTAAAATGGATCAACTAATATTCGATACTCAAAACTACTCAAGATATTTAATTTCCGTTTTGAATTGTTTATTATTTTTGGTATTTTTAGGTCAATGGTAAACACATAAAATAATAAATAGTTGAATATATTAAGACATAATGTATTTATTCTATTAATGAATATAGAGTTGTGAGTTCAACGACATTTTATAAACATATATAATAAAAAATATATTCTTGAAGAAATATTAAAAAACACTGAAAGAAATAATTTTCTAAAAACACCCATCATCATTTGAATTTGAACAGAACTAGGTGTACAGGGTGATCTTCAGTCATAGTTTTTATGCCTCATACTATAGGGGAGTTTATCTAGGATCATGGGGTTGAATTAACTGAATAAGTTATCAAAGAATTAGCTATATCTAGTTTTTTTTCATCTTTAGAAGTATTCATGGAGTAAATAAATTTTATTATTATAGATGTTGAGAATTCTCTCAACTGATCAAGGAGTTTTGAGTTAATGGGGTTGGTCAGAAAAATACCTACTATGGAACTCTCCAACTAGTGTCCTATAAATAGATTTTTTTAATATAAGTAGACTTATCATGGATCCCTTCTACTAAGATACTCTAGATATAGAGTATTTAAATTATAGTAGTCGGTGATACTAGATATCGATAAAATAGTTAGAGACATTTAATTATTCGATTATTTAATTAATAATGTCACATTTGTAATCAAGATAAAAGTATAACATACTAAATTTTGTTTTTATATTATTAATAAAAGTAATAAAACAGAAAAAAATAGATTGCAATTAGGAAATGTAAAATCATGATTCCATATTACCAGCTATTCCCTTGACCTCATCATGGTATTCCCCATCTTTGAGATTGGGAGGATACCTATAATGGTGACTTCGATTATTTTTTAGAATTTCACTTAGATCTGGTCATTTTTTATTATATATAATGATTTCATGCCATGTAACTAGGTTACAGGAACTGTAATACATGATGGATATATGTCTTTTATGGAAAGATCATGCTATGAACTGGTACATGTCGTGAATGTTGGTTACAAATCATGTATGGAAGAAATGATGTTTTGTTCAGCCAAGGTGACCGGTTTTTTATTATATGTAGGATATGTCTGTTACACATCCTAAACCTAGGTTAAAAATTTTGTAATGTCCTAAAATCATTTTTTAAATATATTTTGATACTATTTTGTTTCAATTTCTTCACATGATCATCATGGTTCTCAATCAAAGGGAATTCTAAAAACAATTTAAGAGACTCAACCCCTTCTAGATTGATCTGTTCGATATCCAATCACCATTTTTATTAAGGTGAGTCTATTTGGGTATGTTTTCATTATGTTTCATTGTTTATTTTGATCTCAATAGTGCCTTAGGATTGCATAATCAGATCATATGGATAAAATTTTCTGTTTCTTTCTAGTTCTTCTAGATATGTTGTGTGATCTCATTCTGGAATCATTTTCTTCTGTTGAACATGGTGTGGTGTGTATTAATCATTGAGGTATGTGGGTTTCCTCTCTTCCTTAAACCCATTTTCTTCTAAATTGAATCTATCTTGATGTGTTTTCTATTTTAGGGTTTTCAATGACATTGTGGGGTTCTGTTGATTTTGGATTCCATTACGGTTGTGTGTGACATGAGTTTTAAGGTACGTGGTTCCGTCTCTAGCATGTGATGTGAAGCTTGATAATTGTTTCACTATAAATTTATTTATAAAATAAATTGGCATGATATTTTTGTGTATATTGAAAATTATTTTCAAATATAAATGGTTGTTCCCGGTTATTCATAAATAAAAATAAAATGGGTATTATTAAAGAATTTAAGCAGATTGAGAAAATAATAACATAGATTTCCTAGGTTACATAGGTAGAATGTTTAGCTTAGAGACATAATCTATTGTATTGTTATTATGAAGGAGGTTTTTCTATGGGATTTCCTCTAGTTCATAGTCTAGTTGTTCTATGGGACATATATTTATGATTTGGGTGGTTTAATCATGTGTTATTTCTCTCTTTCTTAGGCACGTGTTCTAGGATTGGGTTTATGAACTTGATTATTGTGGTATGAGTGGTCTATGACCTGGACCTATGATATTCCTTTGTATTGTGATACATGTGGATCTATTTTAAATTTCTTTTCTTTTTGAGTTTTCCTTGATATGCATGTTTATGTTTGTGAAAGGTGATATGGAAAACATGCATTCAAATTGATATACCTAATTTGGTTTAGAACAGTGGAAAAAGGGACAGGGTTATCATGAAATAAATAAAAACATTTTACTATTTATCGTTCCATGTTTTATTTAATATGAGTGTACAAGTTTTTTATACATAAACATGATACAGAACACCAAGGTCAGATCCTTCTAAGCCGGTTAGCTCACACTCAATGCACCTATTCAGTGGTGCAGATAACTTTGTTTGTTTTCCAGTGTAGGGAAAAGAAATGTGTCACAATGATGCAACTTGTTTCATGTTATCTTGTAGGGTAGCTATTGGGATTCCATCCCTACAATCATTTGGATTATCTGTTTGGTTTTTATTCCTCATTAGTTGGGAATTGTCTTGGATTTTTAGCTACATTTGTAGTTTTATATATCCATTTTTTTCGCATAGGCATGTAATATATTTCTTCATGTTATTTTATTATTGCTTCTTGTTTTTTATATATGTATATATTTCATGTGGTTATTCAGGTTGGGATAAAAAATTCCCTCTTTTCTATTGATCGATGCCCGAGTGCTTTTCTCCAGCCAATGGAGATTGGGAACACCCTCTAGGTATGTAACATAATTTCTAGTGTGTCAGCCGTAAGGGAAACCCAAGTCAGTTCGTTATAGTTTTTTTATCAGATAAGGTCTATCTATAAGAGTTAATGTCTTCGGACATTTATTTTAATAGTGATAGCATTATCATGACTTGATAGGTTTGTTCCGATAAGTGTATGGCCACCTATTGTCTTAATGAAACTCATGTTTCCATGGGATGTTGGTATATGTGTCTCTAGTGTTGGTTTTTTATTTAAAAATACTAATTTTTTGTATGGTTTTTTTAGTTTGAACTAGTATTTTTTTTGTTGTATGATCGTTCTTGTGTTTTGGGAGTAACTATAATCCCCTAAGATGTCTTCCATGAGTTCCTCAATAAGGTGCAGCTGATGCTCCTCAAGGGAACCGAACTGCAGATTATAATATTATTGATACAATCGTACGCATAGTCCGTGTTTTTGTTCATGGTAGACCATGAGTTCAGAACATAGTGGTTGGGTATAACCAATAGATGGAGGAGAGATAGATAAATTGTGAGAGTTCTTACGTTAGAAACCATCATCGTTAAAAGGAATGATAGAACCTCAAGAGGAAGACGGTTGGCTGGACAAGATCGATCAAATATTAAAATTTATGGTGACACATGAGAATATTAGGGTAAAGTGTGCAACTTTCAGACATAGGGATTCTAGAAAAAGTATCTGGTATTATCTTGTCCAAGAAGATAGACACGTGGGCTAGGATCAGAATGGTGTCAAAACAGAATAATTTCAGACATTTTTTCCAAAGTCTATGATGAAAGTGAAGCCTCTAGAGTTCTTGTCATTGGTGCAAGGATAATTTTTGTTTTCATAGTATAGAAATCATTTTTCAGGCCTTGTCCATTTTTTCTCTAGATGTTTTAAAGAATTACCGGTTTAAGGAATAGAAGTGCATGCAGGGTTTGCAACCAGATATCAAATGATGGGTGTTTATACAAAACAATTCATCCTATGAAGAGATAGTATAAAGAGATATGATGGATAAAATGAATATTCGATGCGTGGTTTTATTTTCCCCCTCATCACTTCCATTTGTTGGCATCTTCATTGTTGCACATGAGGATAAGAGTAAGTGGAAAGATCATCATAGGAGTAGAGGATATGGGTATTAGTAGCGAGTGTCCTATACACAATCTGTTAAAGTGGGTAAGGTACCTCTGACTTTCTATTATTGTGGCAAGGGATGACACCCAAGATGTTTTTGTTCTATGCTCGAGAATATGTGAAATTACTGTGGATGTGTTGGCCATCTACAGTTCTTCTGTGAAGCTATGACTACTCCACTTTATGGTCATGGTATGTTAGCTCCAAATGATATTGTGGTGTAGTCAGCGGATTAAAAGAATACAAGGAACTAGCCATAGGCCTCAAGAGTGATGCCTTTTCATGCAGTAGATGAGTGTCCAGTGGAGGCTGATTTATGTCTATTAATAGTGATTGGTACTATACTTATTGCATCTTCTATGTAAATTTCATTATCTGAAACTCATTCCTCCCACATGTTAATATCATTATACATTGTTGGTGTTATTAAACATACAACATAACTTATGTTCATTGAAATGGAGTTAGAAACACATCTTGTTATGAGGAGAGAGCAGGGGTTCGGGTGTCCTTGTTCCTTAAAAATAGTGGATACAATGTCAGTCTATGAGTTCTCATTCTTCATCTAGATCGACTTGACATCATCATCAGTATGAATTGTCTAGTCACTCATCGATCTTAGGTTTATTTTTATCATTGGTGAGTGTTTTCATTGATTTGAATGAGATATATCAAGTGTTTCAGGGGGAGTTGGACTCAAGGTTAGGTCGTGTAGGTTCTTCCTACCCAGTGCTCTGGAGGTGGAATTCTTTAGTTGTGTTTTAGCCCAATGTCATCTCTCATGTTGTTGATTTTCCTATTGTTGTTCAAAACATACCTAATGCTTTCCCAGATGAATTATCTGTTCTAACTCTATAGGGAGGTTTATTTATGATTTATCTGGAGCCTGGCATGTAGCCAGTATTAATACCATATTATCATATGGAACCGACGGAGCTAAAAGAGTTCAAGGTTCAGTTGGACGACCTTTTAGAAAACGGTTTTCTTCTCCATACTGTTTCTCCTAGAGTTACCCCAATGCTTTTCTATAGGAAATTAGATAGATTACTTTGGTTGTGAGTAGAAGATTAGAAGATTAGATGGATCACATTTAATAAAAAATATCTGTTTCCCCGTGTGGATGGTCTATTTGTTCATTTAAAGGAAGAAAAGTGGTTTTCAAATATCGATCTTTGTTTGGGTAATAATCTTCTCAGAATTTGCGCTTCTGATATATAGAATATGGAATTCAAGATAAATAATATCCTTTATTAATATATTTTGATTCCTTTCGTTCTGGCTAATGCTCATCTAATTTTTATTGATTCCATGAATCAGATATTCCATCAACATCTTGAATCTTTTTTGGTAGTTTCTAGGTATGATATTCTGGTTTATTCAAAATACCATAGTGAGCATGAGAACCATCTAAGTTGGGTTTTGGAAACATTAAGAATCATCATTTGTATGTAGATATTCCAAAATGTATTTTTTTGATTGATTAAGTGATTTTTGGGGGCTTATAAATTCTGACAATTTCTTATCAGTTGATCCAGATAAGGTAAAAGTTGTTTCATCATGGTAGTAACCTCAAAATGTATTTTAAATCAAGAACAACAACAAATTTATTGGATACTATCTATAGTTTGATAATGAATTATATAATATGGAATCACCTTTTATTGATATGACCAAGAATGTGGGGAAATTCACTTGGGATGAATAGTGTTTGACTTTATTTGATGAACAGAAAAATATTCTAACATCAGACCCTATTCACATCTTACCTTGGCCAGGTAACGGATACATGTTGTTTCGTGATGCTTTGGATGCTTTTTTTTGGATCTGTAGTTATGCAGGACGACTATGTGGTAGCTTAAGG
Organism: Viscum album; assembly: GCA_963277665.1. Lineage (NCBI taxonomy): Eukaryota > Viridiplantae > Streptophyta > Magnoliopsida > Santalales > Viscaceae > Viscum > Viscum album. The sequence continues at coordinate 1,448,966,876 of OY728130.1, forward strand.
ATATTTTCATCTACGAACACATGAAAATAATTATCCCAATCATGATTTAGAGCTTTTTTCTGTATTGTATGTGCGGAAATGTTGGCGACACTATCTTTTTGGGGAAAGGATCATGATCTTCTCTAATCATTACAGTATGACTTATATATTTCTATCGTATGTATATGAATCTAAAACATCGATGATGGGTGTAATACATTCAGATGTCTGATGTTGATATCACATGCACCCTAGGAAAGGGGAATGTTGTTGTTGATGGTCTTAGTAGGAATGCACCATCATATGCTATCCTGGAATCAAAGGGGTAGTGGAACCATATGGGTATTTTCACTATGTTTTATTTGGATGATCAGGAAGAGGTTTCAAGAATGGTTTTGGCTACTGTTAAATTAGCAGCATCTCTCCTAGAGACTATCTTGTAGATTCACTCGTAGGATAATGAATTTTAGAAGACTATAGGGAGCCTTTATAGTGGGGATACTATTTTAGGTTGGTCACTTTATTCAGACGGTATACATCACTTTGAGAAAGGCATTGTGAACCAATCATTTGTTATGAGTTCATACTTTTCTGATTTTTACATATCATTATTGGAAAATAATTTAGGCACTACAAAGATTTTTTAATACATGAGTCAAGGATTCTTGTGGCTGGGTTTGAATCCTGAAATCCTGGAGTTTGTCTCTCATTATTACAACTTACAAGGGATAACGACGTAGCACATGAAACCTTTTGGGTTTCTTCATCCTTTTTTATGCCAGTTTAGAAATGGGATGAGGTATCTACACATTGTTTTGATAGGTTGACATGGACACCCCATAGAAATATTTCTATCTATGTAGTTGTTGATCGTAAGAGAGTCTGCTCAGTTCATTCCAATCAAATACACCACTATGGATGAAGATCTGTGTATGATATTTGTACTAGAGGAGTCTTAGATTGGGATACAAGGATTACCTCAAGGTTCTAGAAGAGTATCCAAGATGAAATGGGAACTCAGGTTAAGATGAGAACAACTGACACTCCATAGATAGATGGTCAACAAGAGAGAGTAATTCAGATCTTGCAAAATTTACTCTATCTCTATGAATTGGATTTTGTAGGATCACGAGATAGCCATATGGTACTAGTCAACATTATTTATAACAAAAGTTATTAGTCATCAATCATAATGGATCCATTCGAGGTTTTTATGGCCACCCGTCTAGATCGCCACCTTATTGGGAAGATGCAGGTGAAGTATTATTAGTTGGACCGTGTTTGGTTTAGTAGACATCCAAGAAGATTTAAGATGTTCATCAAGGTTTGGTTATAGCCTAGAGTTGACATAAATCGTATTTGGATTGATGGCATTGACTTTTGTAGTTTATTATAGGTGACTGGGTGTTCATGAAAATTTCTCCTTAGTTGTTTCACTGTCGACATTGGAAGTAAGGAAATTTAGCTCCGAGATATTTTGGACCATTTGGGGTCACTTAGTGGATGAGATATTTGTCTTATTGGTTATCATATTCTATTCAATTAATAAGAATTCATGATGTTTAAAACATATCTTATCTCACGATGTATCACCCTGATTCCACTAACATTCTGAGTTGGGAAGAAACTGAGTGAGAGACATATGCTTCTATTCCAGAAGATCCATTTGAGATCGTTGAATTTCAGGAAAATGTTTTTCATGGGAATTCGATTACGTTGGTCATAGTTATATAGAAATAATTATCCAATTCTCATGAGACTTTGGAACATGAGTCATTGGTGAGGGAGGAATGGCCTCATCTCCTTCTAACAACAACATGTAACACTTGAATTCCCAAGGCCAGAATGTCATTATTTGGGGAGTTTGTAACATACCATTACTATTTTATTAGGTATTCCCTTTACAACATCATATTTTCCCCCTCCTTTGACATTCGGAGGATACCTATAATGGTGAATTCAATGATTTTTCAGAATTTCGCTATGAATTGGTCATTTTTACAGGTTGTATAAGGATTTCACGCCATGTTACTAGTTTACATGCCATGTAATAAGAGTTGGATGTATGTCGTGAAAGGATAGATAGTGTTGTGAATGGGTACACATTGTGAATAATGATTACACATTGGATCAATCTGTTTGAGAGACTCAACCCCTTCTAGAACGATCTATATGATGTTGGATATTTATTTCAATCACAATGCGTCTTTTTAGGTAAGTTATTTTTCTATTTCTTCATTTCTTTTTATCTCAGTTGCTCTAGAGGATTTCATTATTAGATCCTTTCATTTAATATCGGTAATTATTCTTGGGTTCTTCAACATCCAATGTGTGATATCATTCCGAAGGACTTTTATTCCATGGTTCATGGTGCGGAAGGAATTCACGTTCGAGGTATGTGGGATTCCTATATTCTACTGACCCATTGTCTTCCTAATGGATTCAATCTAGATGTGGATTTAATTCTAGTTCTTTCCTTTACATTTTTGGGTTTATTTTATTTTGTATTTAATTGTAGGTGTGTACACCTTGAGTTTTTAGGTACGTGGTTCCATCCCTAGCCTTTTTTATAAGTTTGATTGTTATTTCTTTATAAATTTATTTATAAATGGAATTAGTATGATCTTTTTTTTTTGTTTTTAAAATATGTTTTAATGAGAAATCTGTTTTCCCCTATTAGTGATAAATGGAAGGGGAAATTGGTATTTTTAAAGCATTGAAGTGGAATTTAAAAAGGAGAAGATGAGTTACAATGGGTGTTTTGGTGGATGTTTTATATTGGGTCCACAGTCCATTGTTTTTTGATTATCAAGGAGTTTTGTCTTCATAATTTCCTTTGTTTCCTATGCCTATTGTTCTTGGGGATAGATAATGAGATTTTAGGGGGTTTTTTCATGGGTTATTCGTCTTCTTCCTAGTCATGTGTTATAGGATCAGGTTTTTGTACAAGATTCTTGAGGTAAAAATAGCCTACAACATGAAGGTATAGTATTCCTTGGTGTTTTGAGGCCTGTGATTCAGTTTTATATTTCATGGATTAATGATTTATCCTTAATATTTATGCTTATACGTGTGAATATTGATATGGAAAATTTGATTTGAAATTGATATAACGACATTTGTTTAATACTGTATAAGAATATAAATGTTGATCGTGTTGTTTATAAAACATATTTACATATTATCATGTTAGTTTTTTTTAAATGATCATACAAGATTATTTATATAGAGACATGTTATGGAACACCTTGGTGGGATCCTACTGAGCCTGTTAGTTCACCCCTTCACACCACTTCAGCGGTGCATAGACCTTTGTTTGTCTTCCAATATAGGGAAGGTAAGGAAACACAGTGATGTAGTGATATTCTTGTCATCTTATTGGGTTTTGGGTGGTGAGATGGTGGGATTCTAACCTTACCATCATTTGGAGTAGGTGTTTGGATTTTTTTCATTTGGACCTGTCTTGGAGTTTTTAGCTTCTATTGTTGTTGTATTTTTTCGTTGTTTTCTTATAGTTATGGAATATATTCCATCTTCATCATTCAGTGTTTCTTATTGTTTTGTATATATGTACATATTCCATGTGTTTGTTCAGTTTGGGTGAAATCATTCTCATTCTTCTGATTTTCGATGCCCGGGTGCTTGTCTCTATCCTATGGGGATTGAGAACAACCTTCAGGTATGTAATATAATGTGTTAGGTATGGTGTTTAAGGGAAAATCAGGTTAGTCTATTACATCAAAAGTAAATTTTTGAACATGTATAAATTTCCATGCATAGTATTGGCTCTTTAAATATGTACTATGATATTGGAAAATCAAGTGGGTTTTGTCCCAATTAACAATTAAGACTCTTTAGGATGAGAGGGTGAGAAAATTCTTAAAAGAGACTCATATATATTGTATATTATTGTTATTTGAAAATGTTATCATCACATATGATATGATTTTAGGTTAAAACATTGGTACATGTATGATTTCACATGTTATCTCTTCTACAATAATATTTTTAGGAGAAAGTGGTGTGAAATATGAATGGGTGACAATTAGAAAGGCTAAGAGTAAATTTAGGGGAGAATCCTAATCTTCAAATAAATTCCTTTCTTGAATAATTTTCACCCATTTACTCTAGTTTATTTAAAATTTCAAAATTACTAGTATGGGAAAAGATCCTAATTACCTTTTGGGTGTAGTTCAACACGTAAATAAGAACATAGAAAAAGTATAATATTCATTTCATATGGAGAACAAGCTAAATGAAAATGCCATAATTCTAATAGAAAATGTGATTCCAGGGGAAACTTGACAACTTCATTCTAAGAATGGTGTATTTCACATAATAAGATTTTATTTTCATTGCACGTTATAGATGTTTTAAATGTTATGAACTAAATTTAAAAAGAAAGTATCCACTTCTTCTTTGGTATATTTTCATCATTGTATGTAATGATTCTTTAATACTTGTTTGGAATTTAATATAATATTTGAATAAAATATGTGTATTAAAATACATTAACTATGTATGAATAGTTATGTTACAATAATTATGGTGTGTTATCCAAGTGGATGAGAATGGGTGGTTACTAAGTCAGCAGTGAGAAGTAACAACATCTAATTTCTAGGTTTAATAATTCCTGTAGAAACTTGTTTAAGTATCACCAAAAGAATTATTTCACATGTCCTTTGGAAACAATGATAAATTATTCCATTTCCCAATTAATTTTTGATGTCATATCAAACTAAAATAATATATTATTAATACTTGAATCATAGGCAATAAATTATGAATATAAAATTTAATACTTATATACTAGTCGTCGAATAATAATATTTTTTGAAGAAATACAATGTAGTTGTCGATTTTATACTCAGTATGGTGTTTAGAGCCATTGGAGTTAAAGATCCTAGGTATTATTAACATATTTAGTTTTGTAAAAATGATTTTTTATAAATAATAGTAATCGATACATGATGTAGAATTAGTTTAGGTATATAGTGTGAACTATTCCAATGTCAATCTAGTGATAAAAAACATCATAAGATTCCTATAAAAGTTTTATGTAATGTGAAAGTGAAGTAGAAAATTTAAATGATCCAAAAATTTATGAGCTTATTTGGAACTATGTACTAAATAATATATCCCCCAAGCATTAATCAAACATTTTAATTTTGTGTATAGTAATTCGTAAATGTACATTACCTTATAAATATAAATTCTATGATGCTAATAAGGTTGGTCAATAATAAGTATTATATGTCACTATTGATCAATATAATGTAGCATGAAGTAATTCTTAAATGCACATTTCTTAATACACGTCAATGATATGATGGAAGTTCAAGGAGTATCTATGTTGAGACTTATATCCATTTCAGATAGATACACAATTTTTCAAAACATGCCTCGAAAATAAAGTAATTATCTAGAAAAAAATGAAATCTATAATGGAAAATGGTTATCATTTGCATAATTTTATAGATAAAATCCATTATTTCAAAACAACAGGTGTTTACATTCCAATAGTTTGTTAGGAAATAAACAAACATGAATCATGAAATAAAAATGTATCTATACTAAATATCCTATTGTTTATAAGGGTATAACAAAAATCCCTATGATAGAAAATGTATAGCCATTCGATAGACTATATTTCTATAAAAGGATGACCATCTCTATTTGTGATAATGTGAGAAATATTGACTCGGATTTAGTCAACGAAGAATATGCACAAATAGTTTACACTGGAAAATTTTAGAAAAGGGCATGTAAAAATAAATTTTATCAATAAACCTTCTTTTTTAGGATGGATTAAACCATAATGGTGGTTTTATATTCACCACGAGTGGTGAAAAATTATTAATTAGGATAATAATTCAAATAAGTAATTTATATATGGAAATTAGAATAATTGAAATGATTATTTGAAATTTAATAATGGATTCCATGTATCAATGAACAATGTCTTATTATAATTTAATACTACTGTGGATATTTAAGTGAGATTATAGTTGGATGGTACACGAATTGTACCAATGAGGATTTTTTGGTAATACTGAGTCATTATGCATAAATCCATTATAATTATACTTATAATAGATAATTTAAATTAATAAGTTGATATCAAGACCACCAATAGTGGAAGTTCTCTATACAATGCAGTTATAAAGGGATAATGACACTATATAATTCCAACATGGGTGAATATTACTCAAAAAAAGTTTTGGGTTGATGTTATCAATAAGATCATATAATATTATTTTGGAATTAACAATAACTATATATATGTATATAATATGATAGTGGGAACACCATCATTTTCAATGTCCAATATGTTATGTAATATATAGAAAATGGTTGTTGGTTTATAGTTCGTTAAGACCAGACTGAATGTAACTCTCTAGAGATTGAATTAAAGTATCATCCAAAGTTATTGGGAGTATGATATAATTATATTGAACTAAAGGAATTCAATATTTAGTAAATAATACATATACTAACGAGGTATTGAACAAATAGAAGTTGGAACTATTCCAGAGATAATTTTTACCGATGTCACATGGCATAAATCTCTCCATGTAGACACGTATGTGACATGAGAGGTCAATAGTGCAGTGAGTTGAATTTCATGTGACTTTGTGAAGTATGTATCATGTATTCCAGGATATTTATAAAAAATTATGTTTTCAAAATAAAATTTATGGTAGTAAAATATATCTTTTGTCTAGGAGAACATAATGGGAAGAATTGAGAACAATTCAATTGTACTCGAGTATGTATAAGGGATATGTTCCTGGTATAGGGAGAGGAAGGGATTCTAGTTTATATTTGTGATACAATATAATTCTTATAGGTCATTATAAATTAATATCTCTCTTAGGATAAGGTAATGAGATATAAAGGCTCATTTAATCTAATGGTATCTATATCTACAAACACAGATTTCTCTACGGCTTCTAAGGAAGTTGAAGAAGCAATGTAAAAATGTTCAATGATTTTTTCTAGTTCTTCGAATCGCACCAAGTATGTAATGTTTCTTCATATTATAAATTATAACAATTAAAAAACTAGAATTGGCCAATATGTCTAGATTTGAGAGTGGAAAAAGGATGATGATTGCAGAAAAAATCTCTTGAGGAATCTTACTCAATAAGGTGATGTCATATATAGTATGGTATCCACATAATAAATATATGAGAGGCCCATGAAAAATTCCATAACATATAGGAAACATGATCATATCATGTGAGAGATAATAAGGATAGATAGAATGTTTGGTCTAGTTCAAGTGGGAGTGTTGTAATACAGGGTTCCCAAGACACAACATAAATAGTACTACTTCGATTACCATATCATTTATATAGTGAGTTGTTAATGATTTACTCTTACAATAATAGTGATGATATTTCTACTCCCACTATTTATAGGGTAATTTCAATAGATTAAATATTGTATAAAAAATTTATATATGTTCTCATTCCACAATGAGAACTAATAAATTCTATGAGATTAATATTAAACATGTGTCCTATGATATAGATACATTAGGATGAATGGAAATAGTTGATATTTAACTGTCAGGTGATGGGGGATCATAAGCATTGAGACTTTCTCTCATTTATTTTTTACTTGGTGATCTCTAGTTTATGAGATCATAATGGAATACCCACCAATAGTAACACCACATGTTTCATATGTCATTGGTTGTTCATATCTATGATCATGTCAATCGGTCACCTGACATGATATCATTATCAATTTATACCATTTGATCATATACTTTTATGCAAGGAAAAAAAATATAATTGAATTCATGGTGAGGTAAATTATGTTTTGGGTCATCATTAGTGATATGGAATTCGTTGAATGGTCAAGATAGAATTTTTCACTTTTGAGTTGAGAAAGTGATATCTTAGGCCTAGTTGGCTAGGATTGTTGTAGCTTCATGAATCAATTTACAATGTAGTAAAAGGTAAGTAATTATATTTTAATCATCAAATAATAAATAATGAACGAACGATAACACATGTGTGCACCTTTCTTTGTGATATATCATAGGGTAAGGGGACTATATTACAAATTGAATGTTTGTAATAAATTTTTTCATATGTTATGACTTTTCCATACCTCTATTTTGTACTTGATGTGTTTCTAGACTTCTCACTTGGTCTATGAATAGTATTCACCTCTATTGATATAAGGGATTAGAGTGTTACCCAAAATAGAGTATTCATGAGTCTTCCATATTCTAGAGAATACATATATATGAAATGGTGTGACCCCGAAATATATCCTACATTTTTCTAAGTATTAATGATCACTCACAAATTAATAAATTCATTATTATTAAAGGATAAAATAAATAGTTTGAAATTATTTTTAAAAAAATTAAAAAATTATTTAAGTGAATAAATGAAAATATTATATGAATTGATATTATTTTCATATTCATAGTTAATTTAATAATACTAGAATGAATATTTGTTATAAAGAATCAGTTTTATAACTTAATGTATTTATTATATAATTAAATTATGGGATGCAATATATATAATGTTTATGATAAAGTTAGTTATTCATAACTTTTTAATTATTTTTTATTTATTAGGTGATCAATATATGGGGGATATGGAACCATTTACTAGTATTTTGGACATCCACTGTATAAGTAAGGGAAGAACTATATCCCATAGAATATTAATTATAATGTAATTGAGAGATTTAATAACTTAAAACATACTAAAGAGATATAGTCCCCTTCTAAGTGTTCAATCCATGAATGCCTTTGAAGATCAGGAATACAAGATTATAGTGAGCATATTAATGTTGAATGAATAGTCAGTGATCTATGATGCAACATATAATTTTATGACTAGTGTGCAATCATATTCTTAAATCATGTCTATATGATCTACAGGGATTTAATATGAGATCCTTTAACAATGATCTTTAGTGATGAGATTTATTCGTATGTAAAACTGAATTGAGAGAGGTGATAATTTTTTAATTGATTTCTTTCAAATATTCACATAATGTCTTTGAACCTATACCAGGACTTGGATGTAGAAAATGATGAATTTATTTCACTCTGATGATGAAAAATTTTAAATCTCTTTCCCATCTTGTTTCTTTGCGTTCCTTGGTTCAATCATCAACGCCTACCTGACTAATAAGTTCCATTGAATATATTGGGAAATCGATGCCTAGTTCATTTATTAGTAGTATTCCATACTTGAATCCATGAACTCATGTAAGTATTATTTTTTTTGGTTTTCAATTGATAAATAAATTATCCAAGTGTCAATGTTTTTACTTCAAATATCATCATGACATCCTTCCAACATGAAGCTGAAGCAGGTAGGGTTGGGGACTATATCAGTATGGATATTAAATGAATTATCATTTTGGTATTTATACATTTTTATAAATATTATGAATGTATTATTATTATTATTATGTAATATACCTCTTTTACATGAATGAACTTTGATAGAGATAAATTTTGTAGTGTCCAACTGTGTTTTGTACACACACCCTTCTTGAGAATTTCATTGCTATTATAGATTTTGTTTCTAGACATATAGAAAATGGAAAAATCCATGTAGTATATTATTTAGAAGTGTAAAATGTAGCTACTAGTGGACTGGGATAGACTCTATATTAGCACCCTATAATATTTATTTATTTATATATACTTATTACTCTATTTAGGCTTTCCACATTTGGAGATTCTTTTTACTTGTATGAAATATATTCCAATTTTATAATTTAGTTTATTTATGTAAAAACCTTTTATTTATAATATTGTTTATGATTTATAATTTATTCAATTATATGATAATGTTGGTATATTCACCAAAGTTAAGAACTCATAAACTATCAACTAGTCAAAAACCTATTGTGTATGGGGATGTGTGCATGAGTTCATTTGGAATTCATTCTTAGAACCGATTGATGAGGTTGGGGTCTTTGAAAATGGTATAAAAAGAAAAAAAATCTCACTAACTTGTTTCTTATCTTTTCTATGATTTGACATATGGTATTTAGGATATTGGTTTAGTGGGACTCAGGTAGTGGGGTTTCTATGAGACTGTAGAGCACATGCAAAACGACCCATCGAGTTATCATGGATGGGATTATTGTTACTATCTTTATGAAATTTGTGGTGCATTAACACATCATGACTATGAACATAGGTTCACATTCCATATATAAATACATGTTTTTTGTTTTGAATAGTAGTTATTATATCTAATTCCTTGAATTGTGTAATATATTCAGGATAGTTTATCGGATAATGTTATATTTCTATTTGGAATTAATTAGTTATACTATGCATTATGTTTTTAGGAAATATTTTTGTAACTATGACTAACAAGAAGATATGGAAACCAGGGTCTATGCTAGGAGATCTATACCTTTGGTAATGGATAGGCTCTTAGGAGAACATTATGTGAGCCCATAGACTGGATAAGAACTTTTTATATTTCTATCATTCCTACTTTGTCGTAGAATATTCCACCTCACAAAAGATTGCGGGTACCACCATCTTGTAAAGATAGTTCTATAATGAACATTCCAATGCATTACATAGTGGTTCAGGTATTGGTCCCTCTTAGTCCATCATTGAGATCCATGGTTGATGACACCATGGATTTCTAAATCATGTATGCTTCAAAATTTTTGGGTACTGGTGGACAATAGGTTGTCGAGGATGAGGAAGATATCATCAAGGATATCTTCAACCACATCAAGGCATCGAAGCTCTGAATGATGAAGATGGAAGCATTCATTCTATTGAGACACATCATGCATGTGTGGGAGCCATCAATCAGGATGGATGATGTAAAGTAATCTCATGAGAGGTCTTTAAAGCCCTATTATTCAATGAGTTCTTCCTTGAAAAATAAATAACAATTGATCATTAGAGTTAATAAATCATCAGAAGGGATCTATAATAGTATATTCCTGCAGATCCTATTTTACTGATCCCCTCATCTTTAGTATGAATAATTAATGTAATGTGGTTTATAATTTTGAGAAGTCTGATATAACGATTCAGAACAATGTTAGACTACAAATCCAAATATTCAAAACTAGATTCACACCTAGTGGTGTTGTTTAAGGACCTTCCCATTCATAAGATCATTGAGGAGGGTCATGTAATTGTTCTTCCCTACCATTCAACACTCAGTGGAGTTGACATCCTATTATTTCCATAAGTACCACTTTTGATGGAAAAATGATTTAAAAGATGTATATTTTAAATAGAACTGGTTTGTATATTGGGTCGATCCTGGCCTTCTCAACTCCTTGTAGAGGTGATCCACAATTCTTACGTTGTGGGATGTTCAAAAACTATAGAACGGTCTTCACAGTAACATAGAACGTGTTTCAACAATGTTAAAAAAATATGGAATCTTCCTTAGTTATTTTCAATATTGTTGAGGATGAGGTTCCATCGGGGTACAGAAAATTATTAATATTCAAACCAATGACACTGTCATGTTTCATAGAAGTTTCCTCAAACTATTCAGTCACCAAAAGGATAAAACCATCCAATTAGGCTAATCAATGTATATGTATTGGATAAAACTCTTATATGTGGTTTTGAGGGACTATCTATTGTTCAATACATTTTTTTAATCATGTATACTATACTTAATTCCTTATTCAATATTAATTCTTCCCATTTTTTTATTTGAATACAATTAGTTTTTTTACTTGACCTACGAGTCATGATATCCAGTGAGTCAGTCTCCCTGGATAAACCACTGGGAATGAGAGTGGACCAAATTCAATTAATCCTAGAGTATCCATTAATCATTTACACTTATGTATATCTATGGGAATTCATTATTCTTGTTATAATGACCTTCTATGCAATTCTTGGAATGGACTACAAGACTTGATTTTGAGATCGTATTAATGGGGTGTCATTCACTTTTCTAACAGGAGAGATATGTGAAGATCATAGAGTGGGAACTTGTAGAAGGAATCGATGGAGAAAAAATGACTCATCATGGGATAATCATGATATAGTTGTTAGGCCTGGCTTTTTAGAAAGATTGATGACATCCCCCTGGACTCTTCTTCTAGGTATGGATCTATATCAAGTTGTCTTTCCAGATGAATTAAATAGATATCCTCCAAATAATAGAGTTGAAATTTACATTTAACTAATTTCTTATGTACACCCAATTTTGATACCCCAAATTTTTTTGGTTCCAACTAAGATGAAGGAGCTCATGGTTTAGCGGGATGAATTGGAGAAGAAAGGATTTCTAAGGAGGAGTACATCACAGTGCAGTACACATGTGGAGTTATCTAAAAAGTCCGATAGTATTCTTCGACTCTAAATCAATTACGATAATGTTTAACAACGTTTAGGTGAAGAAAAAAACCCCTTTATTAGGATTGTGGATATATTCAATTAGTTATGGGAATCCTCTATGTACTCCATGACTGATCTTTTATAGGGATATCACTAGCTATGAGTTAGAGAAGAGGGTAGTCAAACGATAGTATTTCAATCTAGGTATGTACTTTACATGCACTTGGTGATGTTGTATGAACAAACGATTGTACTGAATGTGATCAGGGATTTCATGATCAATATCTTCCATGAATAACTTTAATCATTATTTTTGGTGTTTGTTTATTATATCCTAATCTACTCTACAACACTAAAGCTACATCCTAGCCACCTTAAGATACTTATTAGTTTTCTATGAGAAAATTAGTTTCATTCCATGTTGTTGAAGTGTGACTTCTAGATTAATGAGTTGTGGTTCCAATGGTATTTGGTGTCTGACATGGTTATATCCATAGACCCAAATAATTTAAAGGATTTAAATTCTTGAAAATGTCCCAAATATGTTAATGACAAGGTGATTTGCCTGTTTAGAATGATATTACTAAAGATTAATCAATGATTTCTCTTGACTTTCATCACACATGACCATGGTAATGAATAAAAGATTGAAATTACATTGGTTGGAATAGTGTGAGAATTCATTCCTTGAGATATATATAATGTTTAATAAAGCTCTAGTAATGACACTCACTAAGGTTAGGATTACTTATACATTTTCCTATGATGGATCAGGTGTTGGACTTGTCTTAGTGTTGATGTAGATAGAGTAGGTAGTATCCTATGAAACATGTAATATATGACCTTTCATGGTATATACCCTACTCACATCATGGAGTTGTATTTTTTGTTTCATTCTTTTAATTACTGGAGAAAATATCTCTTTGGTGAGAGATCCATTGTCTACACTAAACACAAGTGGTATCACTATATCTTCACGTAGAGGGACCTAAACCTCAGATAGAGGTACTGAATATCCTATCATCACATGTATGACTTTGATATGTATTAGGAACTCAAGAATTTTAATGAAATATTTTATTCTCTTATCCATAATACATAGGTTGAGAAGGATCATAGTGAGTGACATAAAGAGGAGAAGTTTATCATGATGTGTCTACTCTCTCTATGGATTATTATTGTTTGTGAGTGTAATGAATGTATGACTTGTTCTTCGTTGGGATTTATTTTTTCTCTTGTGGAAGTGTGGAAGATTTGACAATATTCATACTAAAAGTTCACTAGGATTAGGGAATAGCTAGTTAGAGGTAACTCAATACCCAGGTGGTCATTGGGTGAATTTCATGCGATCCTTGTGATTAAGAGGTTATTATTACATCATTTTATCATAGAGGATATAATGATAGACATACCTACCACAATAGGGTTAGTACATCTTGGTGTGATGAGGATGTGGCATGAACTCAATAGATATTTCTAGTGGTCAGGTGTGAAGTTGGACATCAATGGGTTTGTTTCCGGATTACTCACCTATCAGAGGGTAATGGTAGACCACTAATATCATGGAGTGTATCTCTATACATTAAAAATTAATATGGTCAAGTCATAGGATATCGTGATATTCTTTTTCTTAAGGTTACCTATAACCTCAAAGAGTCATGACACTGTCTGGTTGATTTTCAATAGGATGATGAAGGTTTTGTACTTTGTAATTATTAGGGTGACCCACTAAATTGATTACTTCAGATATATCTACATACGTGAGGTCATATGATTAAATTTATTTTACTTGAGTATCTTTCATAGTGTTCTGTTCATTTAAAATTGTTATTTTGGATGGGAATTCAATAAACCCTCATGGAGTCTGTTAAGATTTAGCACAGAGTACAATCCTTAAAAAGAAGAATTGTTAGAGGAGATGATTCACATACTATAGGATATGAATTTTTATTTTGATTAAAATTTAGTGGATAAATGGTTGATCACTTAGAATTGGTTGACTGAATAGGAAACAATAGTTACTAATATTAATTTCTTATGTAATCTTACAAATCTCTTTATTGAATATTCTTTCATTCACAGCATTACATCCATATGGTATGTGAGGTAGTACATGTGGGGCCTTGTTTGGTTTATGAGACCTCTGAGAGAGTGTGGCTGATTACAAAGAGATTTATCACTAATCATAAAAGGTAGATATAATATTTAAACAATAGTATGATACCTTTGGATTTTGTTGTGGGTAATCATATTTTCTTGAGACTGACTCCTCGATTGGGCCATCGGCCTCTAAGGGAGAAATTAGAGCTAGAACGAAGTTTTTTTAAACCATTGTGATTACAATAGGGGTTGGAGTAATGGAATGAAATTTATATCTTCTTTATAATTATATAGGTATGTATAATGTGTTTAATGTGTCACCACTCTAGTGGCACATGGTTTATACTATTCATGCCTTTGACTGTGAGGACATTGTCTTGGAGACCAATGCATATTAGGATTATAATATAGTGTCATTTATTCACTAGCCTAATTAATTAAATTGAAGGTAGATAAGACTAATTTTTCATGTTTTTTGGAAGATTTAAAGGATCCAAGAAGAGATTATGGAGTGGGGGTTAGATGTTCAACATTGATATCTAGAGTTTTTTTAGTAAGAACACTAGGGACACTTCACAATGATGAGAATTAATTACATGGGAATATTATAAAGTCTTTGATATTTTTTTGAGATATAGAAAGGTGTGATTCCTTCATAGTTGAGTTTTTGGCTTAAAGTATTTTGGAAACTCGTGAAATATTATAAGTTAGTTTGGTTGTATTTTTGGAAGAAATGGGTGGGATCACACTATATTGGAGGTGTTATGAAATAATGATGTTGGGGAGTTAAGTCCACATTAAAGAATAAGGGACTCCACTATGTGGATTTGGTTCCTAAGGGTTTTCATTATATCTATTTCTAAGGAGAGTTATTGATAGATGATTTACTGTAGTGAGGTATACCATGCTGTATATCCTTAATCATGTTTGTTTTAGATAGAGAGACCCGTTTTTATTCTTTGAGTGTTATTCATTATTTAATAAATAATAAATAATTGAGTCAAGAAATCCTTTTTCAAGTTTATGGGGTTGTATTAAAAATGGGGTTCAATACAGTTTTAACCCTTATAAATATCATTCTACCCTCTTCACTTTGAAATCATTCCATGTTTTTTAATGGATACAATGATCACTCCACACTATAGATATCTCCTTATGCCACAATAGTTTGAGAGTTTTTCTCGTTTATCACCAAAAATCCATATTTTTCATCACATAGGTTAGTTTATAGTAATATCATTATTGGGATATTATGTTTTGTATATCAGGAACTTTCTAAAAAGTCACTCATGCTATGACCATTTATCTTACGTCATGGTCGTATCTTGTAGTGAAACTCTATATTGTGGGGGGCCACTCTATGTTATGGTAGTTTTCAATAGATCACCTCTATATTATAGTGTCTTAATTTCATCTTGGACCCTTCCAATTTCCTAGGAATCTTATTTCCTTCATGGGAATTTTGGGAGTAAGGTTCCATTCTAATTACCACCAAACGTTAAGACTGTCATTAACTATGGTCAACTTTGGGATAGTTTTTTTCCTACTCATTAGATTTTTATTCTCCCCCATACTCAAGAACCCTTGTTAGATTATATGGAATACATTCTAGTAGACCTTGGAATGTGAGAAATTTTTTGTGGTGTATGAGTAGGAATTGGGTGATGAAACATTATGGATCCATGGATTTCTCCATCAACTAATTTATGGAAGTAATTCCCTTATATATTGGGATTTTTTACACAATGTGTCATCTAATAATTTATTATTTTGAATGATTGATAAATGTTCAAGATTTTGGTAACTTACATATATTTATTTTATCCCATGAGACCTATTGTGATATTTTTACCTTGAGTGATAATATATTATCTTGTTTTCATGTTATATTTTATTAAATTGATGTTATGTATTTATATTTTATTTTACACATTAATATGATTCCCATTTATTATCTACCATTTATATATGTTACCTTGCATCAAAAGTGTTGTTCTTTGTTATTGTAATAGGTGTATCATCATGACATGCTTATCCCATCGAGGGAGTCTGTGATTCACTTGTGATGATTTTGATGATATACCCATGAATATGGTGTAGATACAAAGATACCATGGAATTATTTTTGGAGGATTTAATCAACACCTATGTATGGGTTACTCAACCATTAGTTGTCTTGTGAGATGCGGTTTATGTATTGAGAACATGACACCTTCTTGATTAGAAATAAGTATGTCCAAAGTGAGGCCTATAATGAGTTTTATATACGGACAATTAAATGAGGATTTGGAGAAATAGATCTACAATCCCGGCGCATTGTTTTTTAATTATTACATCTTCACTACATCTTTCCAGTACTAATCCAAATCTGATACGGTCAGGGGTATGAGGAAGCTTGATTAGTGCATGAATTTTTGGTTTGGTATTGTTTTATATTATTTTGGTTATTTATTTACTACTATTATCATAGAATAAACATTTTTACCTTGTTCACACTTGGTTAATGATGCATTTTTGGTATCCTACTAGGTATTTTACTTATAACCTAACCAGGAATTATTCTGATCTTGTAGATTTCATGACTAGTGATATGATGAAGGGAAAGGGACCTATGTTGGATTATTGTGAAGAGGAGTATCAGGATTTTGGAATACGATGAAATAATCTATATTACCCTTAAGTTTTACTCATATATTTATCTGCACAAATTAATGTGTTTTGGTTTTCCCCTTAGGGAGTAGTTGTTTACTTGTAGGATATGTATGCCTTTCAATTATTTATTTTATACATTTTTTCCTTGGTTAATTTTTTTTTATGGTTTGATATTTATCTTATGAAATAAAAAAATTTGTATTGTCACTCAATTAATGGACTTAGACCCTCACTGCTAGTCAACAACCTCTTCCATATGGGTGGAACACATGAGGCTGTGCGGTATTCATGCATGAACCTAGAGGTTCGAGTCAGGTTGTTATAGATATGCATCATGTTTAGTATGAATATGGTTATATTATATGTATATAATAAATATAAATTTATTATATAGCATTTTAGATCACCGGTGAATCGATTTGGGCCCTGGAGTAATGGTTTTTCATCACAAATTTCTATATTTGAGTTGTGCTTCAAATTATGAAACTATTCTATTTATATAATGTATATACTGACACATTGAATTATTATATCATGATTCATTATTTATTCACGTTTTTTAATGATTCATTTTATGTTTCTTCTTTGAAATATACTATGAATCATATTTTACAAAATACATATGGTAACTCATATCACATTTCATTCCTTGGGACATATTTTTTATCCATCACTTGTTTTATATAGTGTGGTGTATATAAATCCCTATGAACGATATGATCCTAAAACCATGTTATAAAATGTATTTAAAAATCCATTTCATGTTATATATTTAATAGCATTTTGTTTAAAGAGCATCCAATGTTTTAATTGCTTTCTCATCCAAATTTCCATTCATGATGATATGTTATATATTGAAAATTTTGTTTTTAGTGGAGTATATAATACCTTACAGTTTATTTTATGATTATTTAAATGAAAATTATAGAAATTTAAAAATCTATCAACGTTTCCTTCATTAATTAGCTTTTTATTCAAATACTAATGAATTTTTATGAGTTTCTTTTAAAATATTATTTTTATTCATTATTGTTTAGGTTTCCATTTCCATTCTAGGAAATTTTATGTTAATTATATTTTAAAACCCATAAATATATTCATAATATAAATATTTATATAGTATCAAATTATTCATATATTTTCCCCCTTTGGTACTCAAAACTGTGATATAATAGTTTTATGAAAAGACGACCTTATTTCTCATTTTCGGTACAGAAACCATTCCTTATGTATCCATGTTCATAAAAAAATAATGGATTCTTTTATCAAAAGATGAATTTTAAATAATGGTACATTTACTACCATTTAATTTGTTTAAAAATTAAGTAATGGAATATTTTCAATTTTTTTTTATCAAACTCACATATGAATTTCTCTTCAAAAGTGTTAAAAAAATTAACGCATAAGACATGTATAGATTTTACCACTGTAACTTTATTTCTTTATTATTTGAGTTACTTTTACATGATTACATGGCTTTTCAATTAAAATATCATTCCCATTGTTGTAGGGAAATTTAAAATAAATTACATTGAGAATATGATATTTTGTCTTATTTATTGAATCATTTTTCTAATGGTTTTATATGATTATTTTCTATCTATGTAAACAACATTTAAGGGTAGTTAAGATTCACTAAAGATATTATATTATGATTATATCTACCTTATTTAACTTGATATCTTTTTATGATGATGTTTTAATGTTGTTTTATGAAATTTTTTTCTTTCCCATGGGTTAATTATGTTATGGTGAAATGATAAATTTTTTTATAGTCTTATGCGAGACAAATGTATGGTTTTAATTATGTGATAGGTGTTCTTGGAATTATATAACCCTATAATAAATTAGGTAATGTTGTATATTATCTCATGGTACAGGATTGATTATTTATGATTCTAACTCTTATGATTCATGTATTCATTAACGATAAAACATTATTCCATGACTTGTGATTTTTTTTATGAATTGATCAATATTTTTTTTCAGTTATGATTATGTTTTCATACCCTTATTATTATATAACTCTCACTTATCATATATTTTTGATACTACCTATGTTTACCCTTATTGATAATTTTTACTCACCTGTTGCAACACCAACTCTAGTGACATATAAATATTGTCTACTTTATTACATTGGAATAGATAAAAGCGATATCACCTTGTAAGATAGATAAATATAGACATCTTGCAAAACTAGATGGTATATGATTCAAATATTACATTGTAAGTATTAAAAACATATAATTAAAATTAATACTTCATCCTTGATATTAATCATAATATACTTCCTCAAATCCCGGGGAAATGAGAACAAATGAAATGGTGAGATCATATTCTCAATAAGGGATACATACAAAAAAATGTATCATGAATAAATAGATAATAATCAATATGGAATGGTAAATAAAAATATACATTTAAATTAATCAATAACATTAGAAATAAATGCATCAATGGATAAAATTAATTTAATAATATCAAGGATAATAACGACTATATTATTAATGGAATAAATTATTAGTATTATATTTAAGGATATTATACATGTGGATACCTATAATTTCAAATCCTTGTACTAAGAATGTTTAGTTGATGTTTAGGTATACACAGTACACTACTTTAACGATAGATTATTGATTTTCCTCATGATACTTACAATGAATCAAAGATATTTATAATTTTTGGCCCCACTTGTTACTTCATGCGTAATGAATTCCTCCTATATTAAATAATTGATTAAATTCATGTATAATATGACTTTTCATTAAATATCCATATTGAGTAAAGATTATGGAAAGTCAATATTTCACAAGACAATCAATTAACATTCAAAGTAAAATAGTGTATGTATAAATGCTATAAATTTTAGAAAATAATCATATCCATGATAAAAATAATATGGATATTTAAATAATGGTTAATGTTCAATGATCACAAACAATTAATGTTGGAAGATAAATTTAATTACCAAAAAATTAATAAAATATAAATATTAATTACTGAGAAGTATAGGATTGAAAATAAATTCATATCTCTTTGTGAATAAAATAAATTGGATGAGAAAAACGTCCTCACTGTAGTTTTCTATGTAATAAAATAGAAGTATTTTATATTAATCTAATGTGTGTAAAACAATTATATCAGTGGGAAGGTTCATTAATGTCATATAAGTTAAAAACATTACTTTTGAAATTTTTGTAATAAAAGATGAAAATCACCCCTTTAGGGAAAAACTTAAAAGGATCACTTTAATACCATGTAAAAGGTTAATGATAACATAAAATATACTATATAAATCCTTTTTAGAATAAAATTATTTTTATAAAACAATTTTTTCAAATATGGATCTGGAAGAAAAATATACTCGATCTAAAAGTGTAGTATGATCAAATTTTATTTTAAACATTCCTATTGAATTAGTAACTTGAATTGAATCACTATTATTTCTAATAAATATATATTCAAGTTAAATAACAAAAATGTATAGTATATACATGAAATAAAATTAAATAGTTTCATATTACTGAATATGTCTCAATGGACATTAAATTGGGATGAAATCTCTTACCCCACGATTAATTTTTCTAAAAATTTCTCTTAACACCCTAAATCAAAAAATATATTTATTATAATTATATAATATAACCATACACATATCTATTATATTATATATTATTCGTTTATATAATTTTTTCATTCTTTTCTTAATAATATTATATCATTATCATTATATTGTGTGTTGAATTATTCATTCATCAGGTACATTTTGATTTGGTTGTATAATTCCTTCTGTATTTATCATGGTTCCATAATCCAGAATTTTTTTTAAAATATATAAATATCATATAAATCCAATATATATACATTTAGAATAATCAAAAAAATATGAATATAGATAAATGAATTACACCATTCATTGATAGGGTATTCTATACTTATGGATTGAGATTGTTTTCACTTTTGATTGACTGAACAAAAGAAAAGTAAATAATATTTCGCATTTCTTGGGTAATTATTATATCATCACTACTAAAACATGGAATTTTATTAGCGATAAAAATCAACATTAACTATGCTATAAAATTTCTATTAATGTTGGTGTAGCTAATGGGGAGGACCCCTTTATCAGCGCTCTGAAAAGCACAGATAAATTCCACCTTTATCAGGGCATTTTTTAGAGATGATAAAGGTGGGACGTTATCAGCCCTATCTAGAGCGCTAAAAATGGGGCACTTTATCAGCGTGATTTTAGCACTCTTAATGGAATCCTTTATCAGTGCTCAAAAAATTAATGATAAAGGCAACTACCCCTACACCTGCAGAACCAGCACCAACACATCTTCAAACCTGCTCAAAATAGCATCACCTGCACATATTCACACCTACACAAAATATCACCTACAAACGAACCAAAACCAAAAGACGACATAGCGCACATAATATTTTGACAAAAAATGCTATATACATTTACTTAACATATTGAATACAAAAAAACACACTGCTATATACATTTCAAACAATATGTTAAATGGTTACAATTACAATTATCAAATAACAGTTATAGACATTAGTGTTTCATCCATTGATATCTATGATCCCCTCTCAAAAATTGTCGTCCATGGTATTTGTTGCTGAACAAAGCATCCGAACTCAAAGAAAAAAATTCACCTATATACGAAAACAAATATTATGTTAGTAATACAATAATGAAATAAATTAAAACATTAATATGAAAGAATAAATTAATATGGAAATATAAAACTAAAATATGGAAATGATAAACTCAAATGTTTTTATTCTGATAACAATGAAAGGGTATAATGTAAAATCAATATGTTTTTGGATGATTTATCTCATTTAATATATACTGATTCTTTATCTAATGAAACGCTTTACCGGTTACATTGTGCATAAGATTGTGGCGCGGTTAATTCATACACATCACAAATGACACGTGGAACATTTTCCTAATGTAACAAAAAAATCCAAACATGTTTTCTCAGTTTGTCGTATGTCACTTGTGTTGTTTTCTAAAGTTAATGTCACTTAGTAACTGGTATCAGACACTTTTAGCCATACCGGTCACACCATGCATTAGATTGAGGTCTGGTTGATTCGTACACGCCACAAATGACTCATGTATTGTTGTACTAAAGTATCAAAACAATATGAACGCTTTTGTTCGGTTTGACGTATGTTACCTATGTTGTTTTCTAAAGTTAATGTCAATTTGAAACTGATATCAGACACTTTTAGCCATACCGGTCACACTGTGCATTGTATTGAGGTGTGGTTGATTTGTACATGTCACAAATGACTCATATATCGTTTTCCTAAAGTAACAAAACAATCCGAATGTGTTTTCTCAGTTTTCCATATGTCACTTTGATTGTTTTCTAAAGTTAATGTCAATTTGAAACAGATTTCAGACACTTTAAGCCATACCGGTCACACCGTGCATCAGTTTGAGATGTTGTTGATTCTTACACATCATAAATAACTCATGGATTGTTGTCCTAATGTATCAAACCAATCTGAATGCATTCACTCGGTTTCTGTATGTCACTTGTGTTGTTTTCTAAAGTTAGTGTCAATTTGAACCTGATATATGACACTTTTAGCCATACCAATCACACTGTGCATAGGATTGAGGTGAGGTTGATTCGTACATGTCACAAATGAATCATGAATAGGATTCCAAAAGTATAAAAACAATTAAAACATGTTTTCTTAATTTTATGTATGTCAATTGTGTGGTTTTCTAATGTTAATGTCAATTTCAAACTAATATCTGACATTTTTAGACGTACCGGTAACATCGTGTGTCGAATTGAAGTGTGGCTGATTTGAAAACTTCATAAATGACTAATAGATCATTGTCCTAAAGATCAAAACAATCCAAACACATTTTCTCAGTTTATCGTATGTCACATGTGTTGTTTTCTAATGTTAATGTCAATTTCAAAATTATATCATACACTTTTAGCCATACCGGACACATCGTGCGTTGGATTGAGGTTGGGTAGATTCGTACACATCAAAAATGACTCATGGATCATTGTACTAAAGTATAAAAATAATCCAAAATCATTTTATCGGTTTTTCGTATGTCACTTGTGTTGTTTTCTAAAGTTAATGTTAATCTCAAACTGATATTAGACACTTTTAGCCATATCATTCACACCATGCATCAGATTGAGGTGTGGTTGATTAGTACACGTCAAAAATGACGCATGGATCATTTTCCTAATGTATCAAAACATTCCAAATGCATTTTATCAGTTTGTTGTATGTCACTTGTGTTTTTTTCTAAAGATAGTGTCAATTTCAAAATGATATCAGACAATTTTAGCCATACCGGTCACACCATGCATCAGATTGAGGTGTGGATGATTTGTACATGTCACAAATGACTCATGGATCATGGTCCTGAAGTATCAAAACAATCCAAACCCGTTTTCTCGGTTTTCGGTATGTCACTTGTGTTGTTTTCTATTGATAATGTCAATTTAAAACTGATATCATACACTATTATCCATACCGGTCACACCATGCATCGGATTGATGTGTAGTTGATTCGTACACATCGAAAATGACTCATGGATCTTTGTCCTAAAGTATCAAAATAATCTGAATGTGTTTGCTCGGTTTTTTGTGTGTCACTTGTGTTGATTTTTAAAGTTAATGTCAATTTGAAACTGATATCAGATACTTTTCGACATACCGGTCACACCATTTGTTAGATTGAGGTAAAGTTGATTCGTACATGTCTCAAATGACTCATGGATTGTTTTAATAATGTATCAAAACAATCCGAACTTGTTTTCTTGGTTTTTTTCATGTCCCTTGTGTTGTTTTCTATAGTTATTATCAATTTCATACTGATATCAATGAATTTTAGACAAACCGGTCACACCGTACGTCGGATTGATGTGTGGTTGATTCTTAAACGTCAAAAACGACTCTTGGATCGTTGTAATAAAGTATCAAAACAATCCGAATGTGTTTGCTTGGATTTCTATATGTAACTTGTGTTATATTCTAAAGTTAATGTCAATTTCAAAATGATATCTGAAACGTTTATCCATACTGGTGACACCGTGCGTCAGATTAAGGTGTGGTTGATTCGTACTCATCAAAAATGACTCATGTATCATTTTCGTAAAGAATCAAAACAAACCAAACGCCTTTGCTCAGTTTTCCATATGTCACTTGTGTTGTTTTCAAAAGTTAATGTCAATTTGAAACAAATATCAGACACTTTTTTCCATACTAGTCAGACCGTTCATCGGATTGTGGTTTAGTTGATTCTTACACATGAAAAATGACACATGGATCATTTTCTAAAAGTATAAAAACAATCTGAACACGTTTTCTTAGTTTTTCGTATGTCACTTGTGTTGTTTTCTAAAGTTAATGTCAATTTCAAACTGATATCAGAGACTTTTAGCTATACCAGTCACACCGTGCGTCATATTGAGGTTCGGTTGATTTATCACATCAAAAATGACTCATGGATCGTTGTCTTAAAGTATCAAAACAATATGAACGTGTTTTCTAGGTTTTTCATATGTCACTTGTGTTGTCTTCTAAAGTTAATGACAATTTCAAACTGATATCAGACACTTTTAGACATACTAGTCACACCGTGCATCAGATTAAGTTGAGGTTGATTCATAAACATCACAAATGACTCATGAATTGTTTTCCTAATGTATCCAAATAATATGAACATGTTGTCTCAGTTTTTCATATGTCACTTGTGTAGTTATCTAAAGATATTGTCAATTTCAAACTGATATAAAACACTTTTATCCATATTGGTCACACTGTTCATCGGATTAATATGATGTCGATTAATACACATCACAAATGTCCCATCGATCATTGTCCTAAGGTATCAAAATAATCTGAACAAGTTTTCTCAGTTTTCCATTTGTCACTTGTGTTGTTTTCTGAAGTTAATGTCAATTTCAAAATGATCTCAGACACTTTTATCCATACCGATCAAACCATGCATCGGATTAAGAAGAAGTTGATTCTTACTCATCAAAAATGACTCATGGATCATTTTCCTAATGTATCAAAACAATCCGATCACGTTTTCTCAGTTCTCCATATGACACTTGTGTAGTTTTCTAAAGTTAATGTCAATTTGAAAGAGATATCAGACACTTTTAGCCATACCAGTCACACCGCGGGTCATATTGACGTGTGGTTGATTTTTACACGTCAAAAATTACTCATATATTATTGTACAAAAGTATCAAAACAATCCAAATGCTTTTTCTCAGTTTGTCGTATGTCACTTGTGTTGTTTTCTAAAGTTAATGTCAATTTGAATATAATATTAGACACTTTTAGCCATACCGGTCACACCATGCATCGGATTAAGGTAAGTTTAATTCATAAACATCAAAAATGACTCATGGATCGTTTTCCCAAAGTATCAATACAATCGAAACACGTTTTCTCAGTTTTCCATATGTCACTTGTGTTGTTTTATAAAGTTAATGTCAATTTCAAACTGATATCAGACACTTTTAACCATACCAGTGACACCGTGAGTCAGATTGATGCGTGGTTGATTCTTACACGTCAAAAATTACTCATGGATTATTTTCCTATAGTATCAAAATAATTAGAATGCGTTTTCTCGGTTTTTCGTATGCCACTTGTGATGTTTTCTAATGTTAATGTCAATTTCAAACTGATATCAGATAGTTTTAGCCATTCCGGTCACACCGTGCACCAGATTGAGGTGAGGTTGATTCTTACACATCACAAATGAGTCATGGATCATTTTACTAATGTATCAAAACAATCTGAACTCATTTTCTCAGTTTCACGTATGTCACTTGTGTTGTTTTCTAAAGTTAATGTCAATTTGAAACTGAAATCAAGCACTTTTAGCCATATTATTCACACCGTGCATCGGATTGAGGTCTGGTTGATTCGTAAGCATCACAAATGGCTCATGGGTCGTTTTTCTAAATTATCAAAATAATCTGAATGCATTTTCTTAGTTTTACATATGTTACTTTCATTGTTTTCTAAAGTTAATGTCGATTTCAAACTGATATCATACACATTTAGCCATACCCATCACATCGTGCATCTGATAGAGGTGATGTTGATTATTACACATCACATATGACTCATGAATCATTGTCTTAATGTATCAAAACAATCTGAATGCATTTTCTTGGTTTTCCGCATGTCATTAGTTCATAAGAGTCTCTCATTATGTTATTATTTACTAGAAACTCAAATCATTTCTAAAACCATTCTTCATAATCTAACGATATGAAACATATGATAGGGTGATCATAGTTTCTCAATAAGTGTAAACAAGGGAGTTATAAATGGTCATATAAATATAACATAATTAGTTGGAATTCGCCTTCATTGCCCTATTTGTTTATATTCTTTCATCATGTACGTTGCCCATCTATTTCTAAACACATCTATATCATCTTGTGAACAAGAGTTTTTGCGATAGTCATAGTATTACTATAAAAATTTAAATACACAAAGGATTAATAAATATTTTAAATGAACTAGTAATTATTTTCAAAAATACCTCTTTAGGGATGCTATTTTGTTCCTGAAATATGATCTCTTTCATAAATTTATAAACATAATAACCGCAGTCCTTTCCGTTTGTTTTTTTGGACACTACCGAAGCATCAAGAAAAATAAGTAATCTGTTTTGATATGTATTTTGATAGTGGAATATAATTATATATATCGTGATATTTGTATATTTTTAGATCGTTTGCGCCTTGTCGTCCTTTGCCCATGGATTCATTACAGTCTTTTGACGATATTCATACACAACCCAATCATAACAAAATCATCATTAAAAGATAATATAAATTATATAACAAGATATTTAGTTCTAAAATATTGGATCTAGTGTATTACAGATTGAAAATCGGCATGATGTGTGGTCGGTTTGTTGGATATCCATGTAGTGAATCCAGAAAATAAATATTTAGAGGATCCAAATTGACTGCAATGAGCATCCAATGCTGCCAAAAAACACAAAATGGAATAAGTAATGATAGATATGAAAATATAATTGATATGATTAAAATGTAGAGTTTTACCCCTGAAACATTGGTATTAAAAAGCTCCTTTTTAGTCATAATTTTTCATTGAAACGTTCTAAGTAGGTTTGACATTAAATCATCCGGAAAATTGGAATCTATTTCTTTTTTTTTGTATAGACATGGTGTCAGGACTAAAGAGTCCAAATTTGTATTCATGGGAAAATACCTTCAATTGAATTTCATATATATGCCTGTGAAAAATATGAAATGTATTTAGCCATAATTATCATAGTATATCAGCTTCTTGAAAATCAAATCATGAAAAAATATTTCATGTATACATTTATAACTGATGCACCTAGCCAGTCTTTTGTGATGATTTTAGCTACAACATCAACACTAACAAAATATAATGTTTCCTCTCCGTAAATATATTTCTCACAAACAATTGTGTGATTATTTCTTCCTTTCATTTTCGTATCCACATGATATTGTAATGATATTAAATGTGGATATAGAACGGGTGGGGTGAAGGTGCTCCTTGTAGATCGTTTTGATCGGTTGGTTGATCCTTTTGAGCTGCCGTTTCATTTTAGCTCCTTCTTTTTGTCCTTCTATAATAACATTCATTGGTTCAGCCATTTTTTAATTAAATTTCAAAGGTTCTTTGAGAAAAGTTTATTGGAAATGAATACATCCTGGTCGACAAGTTTTTTACAAGATTCGACGGCCATCAAACAAATGTTTCAACAACTTTTTCCATCGTCTGAATGTCGTCATCGTCATTTTTCATGACTATCTATGTTCTCAGCTCATGATCTACGTTAATCAACACTATTCCATGACCGTTTGGAAGTGGTATGGAGTGTAGCATGTCATTCTGCATATTGAACATTATATCCCTCGCTACAAGGCGATTGGTGGGAGTTGATAGATATAAATCACAGTCATTTTCACCCTGTAGAATATCATTAAAAAATGTATCAGTTTCTATGTGATTCACATTTCACAAAAACAAATATTAAAACATTGATTACCTTGGAAAGTCAGGTCTTTGAGGGGAATGGCTCACCTCAAAGATGGTGGGGGGGCGTTTGTTCTTGAGTTGTTTCTTCTCTTCGCCTCTCCCCCATCAAAGTTTCTAGCAACACTCCCTGACATTGGAATTTTTCTTGACAGGTATCTAGTCTATATCTCATCATTTGAATTTCATTAGTTTGTTATTCCTCTAGTTTGTTTCGAAAAATATGTTAGGGGTGTTACCCCAAAACTCACACCTCTAATGTGGCCATACTGTTCTGGATGTTTGAAGGCCACTGATAGTATGTCCACATCTGGTGCGGGTGTTGTTGATTCATGTGACTATGTCAAATAGAAAATATTGGAAAACAAGTAATCATTGTTATGTAATAGTGACTTAAAGAAAAACAAATTTATATTATGTCATACTGACACATGTTTCCAAAACGTTTTATGTGTTTTCATCTACCATTTTCCCCTTTTTATTAACATGATCCTTATTCAATAGCACATGTCCTGGGATGGAAGTGGATTGGTATTTTGATTCATCAATCTATATATAAATAGAGAATCATGGTAACAATGTTGTTTTAGCTCACATAAAATCATTACAGTACTTTTAAAATACTTACCAATTGTTTTTCAATTTTAGTGTACCCCATCCTTGCTTTATGGTAGGGGTACGATGGGTTTGCTGGTCTATGTTTATTTTCAGCACTCAGTTGTTGTTTCATAAATAAAAAACTTTCAATCAAAGTGATTAATACAAGTAACGTTAAACACCGTGTTACCAAACACAATGAACCTGAAATTTTCGCTCTGCTTGGCGGCTGCAGAATGCATCCCACGCTCCATGGGATATCAAGTGTGCATTAATAGGAGGCGAGTACGGATTTATTTTCCCTTCAGCATCTTTTAGATGAAATTTCATTAAAATGGTGTGAATTCCTCTATGAACCCTTCTAGTCAATCTTAATACATATTTTTTGTGCGATACAACAACTATAAATGAACTCTACAAGTGATGATGAAGAGTTGGTCAATATTTCATTATTTTATTTGATTTTATTTTAATAAAATAAATAAATGATATCGTAATGTTACCATAATCTCTTCCCACAGTAATGTTTTCATCCCACTGACAACATGGTGCCACCACTCTATATCAATAGGCATGGGTTTCCGAGTGACGATTCCAATGTAGCTACTAAACTTGGATTTGTTGAGGTTTACATGCTGGCCTTTCTTATTCCATCCCACCTCATATTTGATGCCTTTTTCTTGTTCCTTATAGATTTTGGCAAAAACTATCAAACTACGGCACACCTGTTTTTTGTTCCATCGGGGTTTCATTGCCTACCATTTCCTCAATTTCTGCATCATCTTTATGTTCCTCCAAAGCGCTAGCAACAGCACTTGGACCAGCCACAACAGGTTGAGAAACCTTTTGTACCTCAGTAGTGGGACCACCAGCAACAGGTTGAGAAACCTATTATACTTCAGCAGTGGGACCAGCTGCAACAGGTTGAGAAACCTGTTGTACCTCAGAAGTGGGACCAGCTGCAACAGGTTGAGAAACATGTTGTGTCTCAGGATTAGGTTCATCAGCAAGTGAAGAAGTCATTTTCTACAGAAGTGGATTAACATTTAATTTAGATCACATAAAAGTATCAACAAACAGATAATAATATAATGTAACACAATCTATATTACAATAAAAAAATAACCTGATTATTGAACTCTCTTTTTTTTAAAGGCTGATGGGATTTGACCCCTCTATACACTATTAATATTGCTTCATTGTGGTCTCCTCTGACATAAAAAATGTTGTTTACATTGGGACCACTGCAAAATGATTGATATGTACCATGAAATGGTCATCCTCCGTTGAATTTTCATCTGACCCTTCAGTTGTTTTGGTCAATAATAGAACAATTGACCAGTTTCGGTTTGTGGGATCTTTAACATAAAATACTTGCACTACCTATGATGCCATTATAAACAGTTCATCTTTCTCCCCTACCTTACTGAAATCGACTTTCACAATTCAAAATTGATCTATTTTAACAACACTCATGTTATTAACCCACATGAATTAAAAAATAGGAACATGGAATTCTATATAATCAAACTCCCATTTTTGTTTGATGATTCCAAAGTATGACATATTCGCATAAATTGGATTTCTGTCCTTAGCATCGGAAGAATGCATCGCTTCAACCACTAGTGTAACCCCACTATTCTTCATGGTACTATCTTCATCATGTTCATTAGTATAAAATGTATAACCATTTACTACATAAGCATTGTAAGATAATACATACGCACTTGGTCCTCTGTCTAGCCATCGAAGTCGTTCTGAAATTGACACTGGATTTTTATCTGACTTCTTAAACATATGGTCTCGAAACCATCCATTAAATTATCAATTTTGTGTATTTGATATCAATTTTCAGCCCTAGATGGATTCAAATGCCTAAGAATTTCATTGTGGGTTTCAACATATGGGTCAACATCGAAACTGTTATGAAAAAAATAAAGGTAGGCCTACACTCGATCTATAATATTCATTGTGACTACCTGTCTTCCAGAAATTCTTTCACCCTGAAGCCGCCTAGTGTGAAAAGATTTTTATAGGCCAATGGTTTCCACACCAGATAGTTAGTTGGTGTAGAATTCAATGTCTTCCTAAACAATATATCGCTCTGCAATACAACCCTCTGGCCGACTTCAATTTTTGACATGCCCTTTCAAAATTTTTATATACCGTTAAATGGGGTGCATCCATATGTAGTGTACTGGACCACATAGTTGAATCTCTCTCACCAAGTGGACCATATAATGAACCATCATATCAAAAAATGAAGGCAGGAATAAAATTTCCAATTCACATAATATGAGGACAATTTCTCTTTCCATAGATAGAAATTTCTTCGGATCTATAACTTTGTTGCATATAGCTTTGAAAAAGAAACACAGCTTCATTATTGTATGGCGGACATTCTTGAGAAAAATGCAACGTAAATCCATAAGAATGAGATCTTGCATCAAAAAATTGTAGTCATGTGATTTCAGAACTTTTAACTTCAAATCGCTCATTGACACGATGTTCCTGATATTTGAAGAATACCCCTCTAGAACCATTATGTCATTCATGAAGTTGGAAAACTGATATCTCTCCTACCTGGAAAGAGTGTAAGAAACCAGAAAAATACATGTTAATTTTTCACCATTCACTGGTGCCAATTCTTATCATATTATCCTCTCAACCATGTCCAACCTAGCCTTAAATTCATATTTTGTTTTTTCAGGTGTATTTAGAAACGTCTCATTGATACCATCAAATATATTTTTTTTCTACACGCATAACATCAAGAAATGATCTGACATACAGACAATTCCTGTATAGTAATTGAAAAAAACTGTTCTATTTTTCCAACTGATTTTCGTAAGGTTTTTCAAATCCAGTTTAAAAAAATTAGTGTCCACATTTTTAAAGTTCAAAAACAATTAATCCCATGTTAGTGGATATAGTGATGTATGTTCTTCTGAAGTTCCATTGAATGATGTCATCCAATATCGATACTTATGTCATCGGGGTAGAAATCTGTGATGTCCTAGAAACACGGTTTATGATGAATGTTTCCACCTAATTGATTGTGTACCTTGATCTCAAACTGGACACCCTTGAGTTCCTTTAAGTCTATATCCTGGTAAATTTCCATAAGAAGGGAACTCATTTATTGCCCCATACGACGTGGCTCTCAAAGTGAAATCTTCCTTTTTGTATGAATCATAAAATTTAACACCTGAATCCCACAATAATTTCAAATCTTCGATCAATGGATCTAAATAAACATCAATATCATTACCCAGTAGTTTTGGTCTTGATATAAGCATTGATAACATGATGTATTTCTGTTTCATACATAACCATGGTGGTATGTTATAATTTACCAACATAACCGGCCATGTAATGTGACTGTTGCTTTGAAAACCAAAAGGATTTACTCCATCTATAGATAACACAAGAAGAAGGTTTCTCAACTCGTTTCCAAATTCATGATACTCGTGATCAATTCTCTTCCACAGAGAAGAGTCTGTTAGGTGACGTATTATCTCATCTTTAATTCTTGTATCTGCATGCCATGTCAATTGTCCTGCAGTATCCCTACTTCTATATAGGAGCCTAAAACATGGAATGATTGGAAAGTACCATACAACTTTAGAATGAAAATATTCATCTTTCTTGTATCGAGAAGCACCACACTTTGGGAATTCTTTAAGTGATTTGTGGTCCTTGAGAAATAGTATACAGTCATTCCGGCAGGCGTGTATTCTTTCGGAGACCATACCCATCAAGCGTAGCATTCGTTTGGTGTCGTATGTTCATCTCGAGAGCTCATTATCTTCTTGAATCATGTCATTAAAGAGAGGATGTAGTTTCTTAAAATTGGTGTCACTCCACCCATTTTCTGCTTTCAAATTATAAAGCTTCAGTATGGCTATTAGTGCTGTATATTGAGTACAACCAGCATAAAATGGCGTCTTTGCACAACTTTTTAACTTCTCAAACAATTTTGGGCA
Source organism: Viscum album (assembly GCA_963277665.1). NCBI lineage: Eukaryota > Viridiplantae > Streptophyta > Magnoliopsida > Santalales > Viscaceae > Viscum > Viscum album. The sequence continues at coordinate 1,448,999,606 of OY728130.1, forward strand.
GTCACGAAGTTCATCTTCATCGGTCCTTGTCATTTCCTCAATATGATATTCATCATCATTCACATCTATAATCATATCCTTCATACAGTAATATTCATTGTTCATACAAGTAATCATATCAGATGATCCATAAAACGCAGTGTTATCCCAATCACTACCTACATTAATTGTTTCCCTAGGTTTATTCCAACATGTATACATCTGATCAATTCTGGGACAGATCAAGTGTTTTTTCAACTCCTTTGGACTAATTTTTTTTGAATAACAGTAGCGTAAACACGGAAAAAGGATTTTAGAAGTGTCATATGCATGATATTTTGCAAACATGATATACTCATTCACTCCTTCTTTATACTCTTTTGTCAACCGATTGGCATTTATCAATTCTTTATTTATATTCAACGTATTTGAAATCCAAAGGATGGGTATATGGGTTATGGGGGAAGGAATATGAGTATAATTTAGATAAATAACTAGATACATCAAAAATGGTAGGGGCGTTCTCATTAATAGAAAATCTTGGGGGGTTCTTGGGATTCATCTATTCTCTTCCTCTCTTTGATCCCCCTGATGAGGGGTGGTTCTTGGGAGTTATTTATAGTGCGTTGGTGAGTTATTATCTCATACTTCTTCCATTAATATTATCCTTTTTCCCTATGATTTGGTTTTCTTTTAACGAGGATTTGTGTGATGATTTCACTATATCATCTTCAAATCAATTCAGATAATGTATATTTTGATTGTATTGGCTAGAGGTTATCCTCTTTTGATGAACAAACCATGTTTTGTGTGGTTTAAGTGGTGTTTTGTTTCCCAGTGAGTTTTTAAAAGTTTATTCCTAATTATATTAAGGTGAATAATTAATTATAAGTTTCTATAGTTAATTATTTGGGAATTGTAACTTGAGATTGGTTCTCAATAATTGGTACAAGATTAGATATGGAATGTATAGTGTTGGTTGAGGATGAGTTGATCTTGGTGAGGGGGTTACATCAATTTTTGAGGTAGGTGGAACCTATAATATAAAACCTTGTTCAAATTTAGGAATGATTGTGCATTCATGCATGAGTATATGTGTTCCAGTGAAATTGATAGAAATCAAGAGAAACCTAGGTAAATAAATATGGTGTTTTTGATCCACCAAAAGATAGAGTGAGGGTTCTATTGAATGTTTGTGATTTTGAGATCATCCAGAGATTATATCTCCATGGAGGTGAGATATGATATGGTACCTAAGTGAGGGTCATGGTCATAGTCTGAATGACTTAGCATTGGGTATCCAAGGCTCTTAGTGTGAGTTTCTTAGGATGGCCATTATTTAGTTTTAATGAGTTTTAATGTGGGAATTAGAAGATTATATATACTACACTATTGAGGCCTAGATAAATTAAAGCATGTGGGTTGTGACATTACCATGTAGAGATGAGTGTGTGTTGGTATCAATGGGTAGAAATGGGTTAGGTTTATAGAACCCAATTGATTCTCTTATAGGCGTAATTAAAATGTTGATAGGTAGTGAATAATTTTAATGTATAACCAATATGGTTTAAACGATATTATTATGCAAGGCTAAATGGATGGTGACTTTTATCATTTATGGTCAGCCCGACTATGATATTGGGACTTCATATGAATTTCATCTATTTGATGTATGATCATCCATGGTACCCACCTATTGATGATGTGGTTTAGCTAGTATGATATGTTAGATATCTATGTACCCTCATTAGATTAATATTTATAAGACTTGTGGCACGAGAAAAGATGGATGGACATTATTTAAGTCATAAGGTGTTGGTAGGACAATACTTTGAGTGAGAAGGCATTGGTCAAAGGGGATTGGGGTGTGACTTCCATGGGATTAACCTATTGATGGTGCATTTTGACTTGTGATAGAGGTTTGATATTGTGAATCCCTCCTTAGATCTTTTTTTGTATGATAATATGATGTGAGCTATATAAATGGGGATCACTAAGTATTGGTTCAGAGATGTTTTCTGAGAGGATGTCTATAGAGATTCCCTCCTCAAATTGTTTTTTATGTGATGAGATATTGAGACCCGCCGTAAGTGAGAGGGGAGCAGCTACTATATTGTGGAATTAGAGGATATGTGAATCACACCCAATGTGAGAGTTTTGTGGCACTATTATGTTATAATAAATTATGTGATATTTAAATTGATATATGACCCAACCTAGAGAGAGTGGGTAGTGGGCAGGAATTGGTAGAAACCCAATTAAGGTTCGTTTTCTTCAAACCCAAATACAATAGTGTAAAATAAAGTGTACAATATAGAACATACTAAACATATGTCTCATCCCATTGGCATGCCTCACCTGATGACATGAATTCACCCACATGGATGGTTCAAACCCTACCTGGCCTAACTATGGGGTTGTATCCAAAATCTGAAAAATATCCATACTAAGGGAAACTAGACGGAGTGAAATCCTAATCTAGTGTAACAACCTTTCACAAAAAATACTCTTTCTATTCAGGTTTCTATCACAAGGCTATATTGGGGAGAGATAATCAAGATCAAAGATGTAACCAACCACATATACATGTGTCACACACAGAAGCATCGCACACAAGAATCAAACCAAATCATAATTAATCTCAATATTGAAAATAAATGTAAAAATAATTAATTCATGAAAAATCAATTTTACCCACCTTAAGGAGGAGGACCAGGTGGCGGAGGAGGAGGAGGCGTCGACAGTGGAGGCAGAAGAGGTAGAGGAGGCAGTGGAGGCAGTGGAGGCAGTGGAGGCAACTCGGAGGCAGCGGAGGCAACTCGGAGGTGGCAGAGGCAGCAGAGTTGGCAGAGGATGAGGAGGAGGAGTAGGAGGAGGATGAGGCAGAGGTGGAGGAGGAGGAGGAGGAGGAGGATGATCCATGGTAGAAGAGGAGGTTGAGGAAAATGATCCGCAGTGGAGAGGGAGGAGGAGTAGGAGTCGTGACAAGTTTAGGAGGAGGAGAAGTTGGCACCGAAGGAGGAGAATGAGGTGGCGGTCATGGCAGAGGAGGATGAGAAGGAGGAAATGGTGTAGAGAAGGCAGTGGCGGAGGTACAGGGTAGGGCTTCCGCAGGAGCTTGACAGGGTGCGGGGAGGAGGATCCACGACAAGAGGAGGAGGAGATCTAGGTACCAGAGGAGGTGAATGAGGCGGCGGCCGTGACAGAGGAGTAGGAGAAGGAGGCAGCAGCAGAGGCACATGGTAGGGCTTCTGCGAGATCTTGACAGGGTGCGGGGAGGAGGAGGAGGACCCAGTCACATTTATAAATCCCACGGGGACCTTTATCAGCGCTAGTAAAAAGCGTTGATAAAGGGGGTCTTTATTATCACTAAAATGAAAAGCACTGATAAATACCCTCTTTATTAGTGCTTTTTTAGCACTGATAAACGTAGGACTTTATCAGAGCTTTTTTGGTGCTGATAAAGGATAAATTTATCAGCGCTTTTCATTTTATCACTGATAAAGACCAACTTTATCAGCACTTTTGTAGCGCTGATAAATCCATACTTTCTAAGTGCTAATAAAAGTGAAAATAAATTTATAAATTTAAAAATATGTTTATATTATAATATATTTATTTAAAGATTTGATAAATGTAACCTTTATCAGCGCTATGAAAAGCACTGATAAAGTGATCATTAAAGTGCTGATAAATGTAACCTTTATCAATGATAATAGAAGCGCTGATAAAGGGATAATTAAAGCACCAATAAATGTATCATTTATCAGCACTAAAAAAACACTGATAAAGGATTCTCTTTTATCACTTCTTTTTTTACCGCTGATAAAGGGTACATTTTTAGTGCTTTTATCTAGCACTGATAAAGGCCTACCCCTTTATCAGCGCTTTTCCATTAGCACTGATAAAGGAAGGATCCTGGGTTGACATGTTTAATGGGAGTTCATATATATTATATATGCATTAAATATTCCCTTATTACCATTTTTCATGTGGAAATTAGAAAAGGATCACATCACTTTGTGGTGGTGGCAGTCCCCACGTACGCATGATTGATTTTATAATTTTATAAAGTATAGGAATTTAAAAAAAAGTATATGATATTAAAATTTTAGAATAATTTTTGAATAAAAATATAATATATTTTCATTATTTTCATCTTTATTACCACCTTTGTAATGTGATTAGGAAAAATTAATTACATCGCTATGTGGAGACGATGAGCTGTACGTAGGCACATGCAATGTTTTCACTTTTCATAGGATGAAAAATGTATGGAATATGGTTACCCCATAATAATAATAAAATATTATTATATTTATTATATTATATTTATTATTTTTGTATATTTATAACACATTAAAATGAATTATAATTTGATATATGCTTGAAATATTTAGCAAAGACAATTACCTCTTGTTTGGTAGAATTCTATTAGATCTAATCTTATGGGAGCTATGGTTGGTATTAAGGAAGGAGAAGAACCTATTGAAATTTTATAACGATGTTGATAATGTAATTTAGTATGTATTGGATGATCTATATGGCTCGGAGTGGTGTGAATAATTGGGATAAATGTGTTTCATTTTATAAGTGATGGAAGGGTAATTCCTGTAATTTCGTTAAACAATAAATTAATATAAATTTTTTATTATTTAAATATGGGTAGAAATTGATATAATTATTATATAACATTTCTAATATACATAATACTAACATAAAATAAATTTTTTACATGTTTTTTTATGTTTTAACCCTTATCTTTTAGCTTTAACCCATATTAACCCTTGTGACAATTTCTATGGTACTAATGCATTCTACACATTAAGGGTTAATAATGATACTGTAAAATATAAAAGTCCCCCAAATATTCCATGGTTGATTATTTCAACCATACTCCATAATTTGGGCTTACTATATAATTTTAGGAATTTCAAAATATTTTATTAAAAATATTTTATTAAAAAATATCATTAATTTCATTTTGATAGTATTCTAGTAATTAGATATTAAATAAATCAATAAAAATATTGAAATAAAATATTATACTTTAAAACATCCAAAAAATTTCATATATATCTATAAAATTGATGGAACAAAATAATTCATTTAATTTTTATTGAATTTTATATTTTTTAATTAATTTATTTTATTCTTTATTAATTAAATGAATACTAGATCAGAATTTTTTAAGCCATTAATCCCAATACATGATAACTAAAAATATAAATTCTATCAACATAACAAAAAAATATCCATTAATATTTCAAATGAACTTCTAGATCCAAACCTAAGTCGTATTTTCCCTAAGAAAAAATATTATTGATATTTAAAGAAGATAACCGAAATTTCAATCATTACCTATCACAAAAATTTTTTAAAAGAAAAAATCATAGAAAAAGTGAGAAATTTTATATTTTAAAATATTGGAAGATTTTGGATTAATTAAACTCATCCAATGAAACCAGGACATTTTTTGGTAGACTTTTATGTCTAATCGCACTATTTTTTACCTTAATCCCCTAATTTACCTTTACCATAGTGAAAATTATTTAATAAGGCTTGTATTGCTAATATGAAAAAATAAAATTAAAATAGTTACTATATTTTGGTGTCCTGATTCCAAATAATAAATCAAAAATTTATGGTTCAATTTTAATATGTAGAGAACCGGACCCAGTTGTCTAGAGTCGGTGCCCGTCATCAATACATTGGCATAATAAATAAGGAAGTTGCATCCTAAAGGACTAAATATATTAGTTGTTTTAGAAAACAACATACAATCATATATTTTAAATTACAATTTGATGGTAAAAATAATTTTGAATATTTTTTGGAAACATCTATAACTCCATGATTCTCCTAACAAGTCATTCCTGATATTCAACATTTCATCCTCATGGAAACAAAATATAAGAAAGGAGTGAGATCTGAATCTTAGGAAGGGTATGTAATACAAAATAAGATAATATAAAAAAAGTCATGTTGGATGAATGAAAAAACAACCAATTAGAACATAAACATGAGTATAATATGGAACGAATACAAGCTGAATAAATAATTCAATAAAAAATCACATGAGAATTAAGCTTTACAACAAATATTATACTAATTGAATTTTCACATGGTTCATTAATTACAAATATCATAATGGTGGAAATAATAATTCCAAACATTAGAAACATAACATCTTGTCCTCGATAATGACATCTGAAAATAAATTGTTGAGGCCACAACAAATACCATGTAGAAAAATGGGCAAGGCCTCAGCCAAGTCCATATCTTTTTTAGGTCATGTGACTAACTAATGCATCGAGAGGCTATAGTCGGCCCCACCCATGATTTTTTGAGTCTAATTAATTTTTTTTATGAATTGGTTTTACTATAAACAAAATATATATATATATATATATATATATGAAATTTCAATACCTTTCCGAAATCGGTAAAAATAATCACTAACCATTCTGAGTAGTATGGTGAATGTTTTCATGATAGCACATCCATATTCAAACAGATCATAAAACGTTTAATAAAATATTTTAGATCATAATAATAAGAAATAAATCCTAATAAATCATAAAATTCAATAAATTTATTAAAATAGGAGGATATTCCCTGATAGAATCTTCGTGGAATTCTTGGTAGAAATGGTGTTTTTTTACATTGCAATGAAGATTTATTTTTGAAAACTCCTCTTTATTCTTCAAAATTATTTTAATAAAATAAGAAATGAAAAATAATATTTTCTCTTGAAAAAAAATATTAATTTTTAAAAAATAATGTTGTATTAAAGATATTCTGGATGGTACTTTAATATGAGTAACAAATTGAGATGTTACCTTTAAATAGTCTTGCGTATTAGGATGAATTGAGAAGGGAATGATGTAAATTCTATAATTCCCAAAAAAATATCAAATTAACTAGATAAATGTGTTTCAATTTTTACACAAGAATTAATAATAAATACATAAATGTAATGATGTATTAAATAGGTGTATATAGGAATAAAGCACAACCTGAATGAAAATGAATTTTCGGGATGAAAACTCATTCCTTATGTATGAATGTATTCATAACGTGACCATAATGTCTTGGATAATAAAATTTATTCCAATAATTATTTAATTAAGAAAACGTTATATATGTATTTGATTCTTTATAGTTTTATTATGTTCATTTATGGCCTTATTGACTAGTTAAATGGTTTAATTTCATCATTTGGGGGCATGCGTCTTCTTTATTTTTATGATTGGTTTTCCTGTTTATAAGTAATGAAATTCATGTAAAATTGGTATAATTAACCATAAAAAAATTTATATTTTACTATTGAAAATAAATAACATCATTTTTTAATTTTTTTTCTTTGAAGATACGATGATGAACTATTAGATAACATGTTAATAACAATCGTTTAAATTAATTTTAACTGATTTAGATCACAAAAAACTCATTTTTTTTATGATTTAGTAATTTCTGTCTATATTAATTTCATAATATAAAAAGGGTTTTAATATAAATTTTTTAAATTTATTTCTTCCATTAAAATGGTTTTATTAATAACCATGAAAAATTGAAATGAAATGAAATCTTTTCATCCTTGAAGGCATTGAAACAACTCATCACGAATGACATTTCAATTTTAATGATATAAGGGAGAGGATAAGGGGATTGGTGATGGATTATTCCATTAGAATAAAACAATTACAGTATATGTATGGCATTGGAATTATCATTCTATTTGGATTATGGGTTTTGAGGAGAGAATATGAAAATATAAGGACATAAAATAAAATTAGAGAAAAAAATGAGGTTTGTACCTCTTGATTTTATCCTCCTTGAGAACACCCCTAGGAAAAAGGATTTGGCCTTTTCATAAGACCAACATATTCTGGACATGAGGGAGGTGCTAGTTAATATTAATGGGAATAAATTTTACAAGGATCTTAGTTAGTATGGTATGATGAGAAGGGGTGGGGAGGAGTGGTATCTATAATGGAAGAGAGTGGGGTTTTTTGAATATTGTATTCTTTTGTTTTATATATTGGATCAACACTATGAATATTTTGAGAATTGTCACATATTATATTAAAATAATGAATGATATTTAATATTATGGGTTTAAATCATCCATACATCACTTATGACACAATAATTCATGTATTTAGAATTTATTGTAAATTTTTGTATTTACTCTTCAAAAAAAAATTCATGTATTTTATAAAAACAATATCAAAACCACATAACCATTTTTTAACATGTATAATTCAAAAAACCGACTCAATTTTATGAAATTATTTTTTTAGATATGAGAAATATAGTTTTTAATTTAAACCATCATTTAAATGAAAAATATATATTTTAAATTTATAACTACTTTTATAACACTCAAAAACATTTTCTAAGGTCTCGTAAAATTTTCCTAAAATAATAAGATAACAATATATTATTTTATGAACACATTTAATGAAAAAAAAATTATTTTAAATCATTTTATTAATTATAAAATTGTAATTAAAGGTTTATGACTTACAAAAATAACAAAAATTGATTAATAATTTTAAAAAAATAATTTACTTATAATATTATATAGTTATATCAAACATTCAATTATTATATTAAAATTTTTTATTTATATCATCATTGGTGAGGTTACTATTCATTTAACTAATCTATAATTCATAAGTTTCATATTATAATTCCTATGGTAATGTTAATATTACATTGGTATACATTCATTATCTTCTAGGAATACATGTTATTTCACGCATTCATTATTTATAATGTTTATATTGTGTTTTATAAGTGATTTTATGTGATTTATACTACAAGAAATAATCAGAAGATGGGAAATTTAATTGATACTATTCTGGGTCATTAAATTCTCTCTTCCTATAAAAAATTTCATCCTAAAAGTTTATAGAATGTCACCTCATAAAATGATTTGGGTACTTCTTTATCATAAGATCCTAAACCTTCGACATCTCCTATTTCCTTTAATTATTTTCCCAAAGTTCCTTTACCAACCAATTCATATTATTCCTCAAAACCAATTAATTAGTGTCCAGAATCCAAATAGAATCTTCATAGTATGATAAGTCAAGTTCCAATTATATTCCTTCATAAGTGATTACATATATGAAGTCATATATGTACTTAAATAACATAGATATGTGTAACACTTTGTATACATTATTATGGCTATGAGAAATTTCCAAATGATATGCCACAACTCTATTCCTCTCCAGAATATCCAAATGACCAATTTACCGAGGGATTAGTTCCCCTTTGTTTCCATACTTTTTAACACCCTAACATAGAGGTACATTCATGAAACCACGATCTCACACTTGGAATGTAACACCCCAACCAAGAAGCCCAGAGCCATTGCTTTATTCTAATAAATTGACCTGGTTACCAGAATCAAATCCCAAAGGGGAAATCAGTTTAGATATCCTGGAAAATATATTATATACATGAAATGAAATAAAAATTAAATGTATAATATAAAACAAAGATAATCCATTGAGAACTCCATTATTATCTAAGCTTAACCATGCATATCAATTATAATATACATCTTGGCATCCTAGGAAAATAAAACCTAAGAAAAGGGTGATCTCAAATGATCTGTATGGATAAAAAATATAGCATAAGTTATCATAAATAAGAATTTACTTTTAAGTATTTTATACAACTGAAACACATGACTTTTAATCCAAATATCAAACATAATATGGCATGAATAAATATAATAATTTTAGTGAAACAAACATAAGGATATTCTACTATTTGAATAATCACGTGTAATTTCTATAACTAATCGCATAATGAGGTAATGAATAATTATATACATCATAAACCTACCATCTTGGCCTCATGCCTAGAGAATACATAAATGAGTAATGTGTTAGTCAAAACCCAAATTAGTTTGTCACATGAGAACTTCTGATGCATCAAGGGTATTTCATTAATCAGTCCCATGTCCATAAGACATTCATTAATTAGTCCCCAATTCATAGGGATTTAATTAATGGGTCCCCAACACATTACATACCATATCTAGTTCATTCTGTGTATGAAAAGTGGGAAACATAACCAACATTATCATATGTATTAAAACGAGCATACAAAATGGAAATATATAAACCACAAACTAGGAATTGTATCAAAATAACACATCCTATGTCAAAAATTTAATTTAACCATATATAAAATATGATAGATTATATCATAATAAATCTACCTCAATAAATAATACAATGTGAAAAAGGTTGTTGATATTTATGAAAATAGTCTAATAAAATAATTAAAATTTACTCCAGAGGAATACCCCTTTTTTACTTTGAAGAATTTTAAAAGTAAAAAAAATTAAAAGGAAACATATATTTTGAAAATATCCTTGTAATATTTGTAAGAGGAGATTCAAAATAATAAGGCATCATGATGGCAAAAAAAGCTACTCACGCCACATATGTTAAAAAGTTTCTTTCATAAAAAAAGTCATAAATAGCTCATTTGTAAAAAGACAAATACATTATTTCAAAACCATTTTATAAATATTTATAAATGTATAAAATAGTTTAATAATTTTTATGAGAATAGTAAAAATAATTTTGAATACATTAATAAGAAACACGAGCAGGGATTATAAATATTCCCAAGTAAATACTTAAGTGTTAACAATCTCAGATATTAATGAGATTATCAAATAACCCTTACCTTGTACTTTACTTCAGTCGAGGGTGAATTAACCTCATGTATAATGGTAAATTAATGTTATTAAATTATAACATGAACATATCCATATTTATGACATCATAAAGGATTCATCTGTGACTTTTTTTATAGGTTCATTTTATAATTCCTAGTTAAAGCAACATTTGGGTTAATAATCGCTTTTTTAAAGATTGTTTTGACTGGTTATTATTTCAATTATTACATATATCATGATTCACTTATAGAAAAAATGTAAAACATTATTTATATATAATATATATTCATATATAAAAATATTTAATTGATATATATATATATATATATATATGAAATGGAATACACTGTTAATGGAGATGGTTGGTTTTACGTACGCATGAACGCTGTTTCCTTTTTCTTTTTTTTTGAATAGAAGAAAGTGTATAAGATATATGTATATATATATAAAAATTAAATAACCATTAATATTTCATATGTTTAATATTTATTTATTATATAGTTTTTATTATAATTGTTGAAAGGTTAACATGGAGAATGAATCTCATTGCGTCATGGATACAATAGAGCGTATATACGCACGAGTGATGATATCATTACCATAATGGTAAAGGAGTAAGGAATGGATGGTATTTTAATAAAACAGAAAATATATCATGTAATATTTGTTATTTAAATTCCTTATATTCAATATTAATCCAATTTAAATAAGGTAGTGATGAAATATAAATTACACCACAACTTTGATATGGTAAGTAATACGTACGCATGCATGGTGATAAAATTTTTCATAGGATGGGAAAAAGGAGGAATATGATTTTCCCAAACTAAAAATAAAATATAATAAAATATATTATTCTATAGTTATTAATTTATTATGTAAGCAATATTGATATAAAAAGTATAAGAATAAATGAAATTGAATTGAATTGGTAAAATAATTACCTCTTCTTCGAGTATCATCTTTTGATTTGAAATAATGAACTTGTTACATTAGATTTATACCCAAATTATAGACTCTATGATTAATTTATGTAATTTCAAAGAAAATATGGCAGTTTTTGTCCTAGAAAAAGGGTTTTATAGGTGTGAATATAATAGAAGGAGATGTTCTCTTTTATAGGAGATGGGATGGGAACTCTTGGAAACTCCAAAACTATTAATTTAATATAAATTTATTTTTGTTTAAAAATAAATCCAAAATTATTTATTTAGATTTTAATATAAGTATGGTTATATATCCTCATAAAATGAATTTTATACATGTTTAGATAACAAAAGTAACCCTATATTTTAGCTTTAACCCTTAGTTAAACAACTGAACACTTACAGTGACAACATGTATTTTTTACTCAATAGGTTAAATATAGTTACTATAAAATAAATAAAACCCTAAGGGAATTATTAATGACATATATAAAATTATCCTACTTTTTAATCCAAAATATATATTTTTATGAATTTGTTATCATTTAAAAATATTATTTATTTTAAATTATTGTTTATGCCTATTTTTATTCTATTTATTACATAACCTTTTAAAAATATAATATTAAATTTATTTTATCTAAAAAACTAAACTAAATCATACATAACATGTCATATGAATCCCAAAAACTAGTTTCTGGTATCAAATATTTCAAATGATATTTATTATAATATTATCAATATCATTTATTTGATTCTTTCCTAAATTAATCAATTATTTCATAATCATTGTGTCACCATTTAAATTAAATATTTATTTTCTAAAATTATAAATAAATTATTTTTATTTCGATAAAAATTTTATATTTTTAATTAATATTTATAGTTTACCATATCATTTATATAATCTCAAATTAATAATATTTTACATCTAAAAAACAAATGTATAACAAATTTATATTTCCATTTAATATAATATCATAAATATATTAAAGTCATCCATGTGGCTCCATGTGGTCCTAAAATTGACCCATGTATTATTTTGGTTAAAACACAATCATCCAATTAAAATATTACAAGTGTTAGGATAATTTTATAATGTTTATAATATTATTTTTTACCCTTAATTACTATATTTACCATTAACTGTGGTAAAAAATTTACTAAAGATAATATTAAATAAAAATTTAGTTTTTTCTATTAGACCACACATTTACTAGTAATTAAAAACTTGTGTGTTCTATTTTTTGAATTGAAATCATAGACACAAAAAAATTATGGTTGATTCTAATCTCGCAGTTATGGCGAAATTGAGGGTAAATGTGACTTTCAAAAGTTCAATAAATATCTATATAAAATTATATTTAAAAATTGATTCTAATGACATAATTTGGATTAATATATTTAATATTTATCTATTATGACAATAATTTCCATTTAAATTAATTTAATTATTTAAATTAAAAGTGCGTTTTTAACAAAAATGTATAGTTTTTCAATATTCATCAAAAATTGAAACATTTCATAAAAATACCGAAAATTCATGGTAATATAATTTTGATATTCCAAATTAAAAATAGAAGTATATTTTATAAAAAAATTACTATTTTCATGTTTTCGTTGATCCTATTCATAACCACTTTTATGAATCCAAGTTGATAGATCGTAGTGCACTCAAACTCGATATTGCATTCAATGTAATATATCATACAGATTAAATTTAAAAAGATACATAATTTAAAATGTTTGAGTTTTACATTATCACCTCCTTTAAAAAATTGTGTCTTCAAAATTTTTGAATTCATGTTAAAAAATAAGGATTGTCTATTGAAAATTACTTTATTGAAATTCCACATTGATATAATGGATGATAAAAACACATTAAAATAAAGAAAGATAAGTACAAAGGATACTAGAGATAACACAAACAGGGGTTCCATGTAAGAAAACATGGGCATGAATAAAAAATATAGCCTTCATTTTCTAGTGTATAGTGATAGAAAACATGATTATTAGAACGTTAACAATAAAAAATCTATAAATATGCACTAATCTAAGGGACAATTTGATTTAATAGAAAAAATACTAGTATATTATTTTTGGTTTCAATATCATTTACCTATATGCGATAAATTAATAAACATTATAGAAAAAAATTGGGAAACATAATTATGTGACCTGTAGAGTTTCATTCATTGACGAATTTCTACCAAAAAATCATCATTCTCTCAAAATATAATAAAGTTTGAAAACAACTTATCTTAATTACACAGGGTTCCAAAAATAAACTTATAATTCATATGTAATAAAAATTAATTAATGAAAACTATTTTATACTTGCTATAAAATTATGTAGTATAGTGGTAGGTGATACACCCTTATCGCCATTCGGTTACGGGTTCAAGTCTCATAGCCTTTACAGATGCAATATATTTTCACCCAACCTGTTGGATTTTGTTTCTCTAAAACGATATTATAAAATTAAAAAAATAACCTTAAGAAATGTTTTTAACTAAAAAATAATATACAATATGTTGGTCGGAGTAGGACACACAATAGGGGGTGAATTCAGTTTCTATAAAAAAATTGTTAAAATTTTTATTTATAGGATTCCCCCAAAAAACATAGGCGAGGTGATCGAGGAAAAAAAATTATAATATTTTGACTATTGAAATAGTTTCTCAAAATATTTATTAATTAACATTTATAACAAATTTATATATTGAAAAATCGTTTTAAACTACTCCAATAAGGAAAATTTATTTTACTGAAATATAATTTTAAAACGAGAATGACTAAATTGAAAGCACAATGAATAAAAAAAGTGATTCAGTCTAAAGCTGAGATCTACTCCACTCTACTTGGTTATCACAGAAACTATGAAAAAAATATATAATACTATGATCCACACCCTGTAAATGGGTTAACAACAACACCTAAGACTTTCAAGGTCACAAGACCTCTTCCACTATTAAACATGGGATAACTGACAAATAGGTCATAGAAGACCTCTTTTAAAATTATATAACGGTGACACAAGGTGTAAAAATAGTTTAGTGGGGATATTTTGTATCCTAGTGTTTAGTGAATTATATAGTGTGTGTTTTTAATGATATAAACACCACTCTAAATGATTAATTAAAACAGTTCATATCATAACAAAGATAACGATAAAGGATTAGAAATTCTTTGTGTGTTGATCTCTACAGATATGGACATATAAGATGTAGAATATGTGATTTTGGAGCCCTCTTGTAGGAACAGAGTTTCGTGAGTCACATGTTGTTGTTTCTCGTTTGATGAGATGTTCTTTGTATCTCTTGTTCTTAATAGAGTCACTCCTGTTATGATTTTTGAGGTTCTTATTGACAATCGTTTATCCTATAGGAGTCTAGTGTTCTTCGAGTCTTCTTGAGTGTATGTTTTTTCATTCATGTTCTCTCCACACATTTTATAGTCTCTTTCACTTCTTGATATATTTTCATTTCATGTAACACCATGTAATCTATCTTGGATGTGTCTTCATTATAGCCGAAAGAAAGAACAATTTTACACCTCATACCTCTTACGGTTATGTGACATTTCATCAAAAGATCATTAATTATGCCATTTTAATTAAAAGAATCAAATATGACCTTCAAAAATTAGTTTTAAATTCAAATTAAAAATGAATAAAAATGGTTATGTATGGAACAATGTCACCTTTGTGGTGAGAAAGTCATGGTGCCACAGTCATAGTGAGATTGGGAACCGGTAGCAGAGTTATGATGTATGGTATGTTGCAAATTCTGGAACTGGTAGTGAGACTACAGTATATTGTAAATAGTGTATCAGGTAACATTTTTGAGTCTTTTTTCAAAATTCTGAATTGTTTCTTGTTATAGGGTCTTGGAAATGGTAGTAAAAAAATGGTGTTGGTCCTTTGGGAGATTCTAGAACAGATATCAAGCTTACGATGTCACAAACATTTTTAAAATCTGGAACCAGTAGCAAAGTTATGATTTCACAGACATAGCAAAATATTTGTAAGATTTCATAAGAATAAATCTTCTCTGAATGGATTAAGATTAAACATAATCATAATGAAACATAATAGAAAAAGATTAAACATATTCATTATGATTAAATCATGATTTTTGAGTTTATGAATCATGATCATGTGAGAGTTTAAAACATGATTTGTAATCAATAAAACATGAATTGTTTAACAATATCTAAACATGATTTGTTATAAATAAAACATGCGGATTCCAATAATATCTAAGCATTATTTGTGAGCATTAAAACATGATAATTCTAACAATCTGCAAACATGATTTGTGATAATTAAAGCATGTGGATTCCAACAATCTATCCCTTTTTGATGATCACAAATCATGGAATTTGTAAGACATAAATTTTAGTAAAGATAACATATTTGTCTATATATGTTATAGGCTATATAAAAAAATTTCTTCTCTCAATAACAACATTTTTTCCATAAATGACTCCAAAAATGTATTGTCTTATTTCTCTCTATTTTTGTTTTATAAAAAATTAAAAAGATAAAGAAACACTTAATGAAGGAAGTTAAGAGAATAAACCGCAACAGTGCACATTGTATTTAATATAATGAGAGAGTTCATTACATGCATGAGGATAAATATGATACATACCTATCAAAATACATCCCACAATTCTCTTCATTTCCATCATTATTTTTTCCCATGGCATACACATTAGGGCGAGGAACTAGAGAAGAGGTAGAAGTGGTTGAAGGGATTGTTCCAAATTTTAGAGAAGGAAAATTAACTCCTTCAAAGATAGAGGGTGAAATATTTGGTTTGGGTGAAGACCATGGAATTTATTTCTCAATAATGACAGGTTGGATCAAGCTTATATCCTGAGATATAGACATGTGAGTAGGAGAAATGCTATTGGAGGAGGTAAAGGTTAGACATGGCCGTTAAGGTGCAGCTATAAGATCCAAAATGGTATAACATTGAACATGCAGATAGGGAATTGACAACATATTAAAATTAGTGATGACCTCACCTCCATGCTGCATATCCTTCTCAAATTCATCTTTGATTTCTGAAAACATCTCCCAAGTTTGTGAGAATTACTTGATCTTTTACACATGATCCTTAAAGGCTTTTATGATTAGAGGTATTTTCAAATTCTCTACATGTTACATGTAGTTATTTGTAAGCTCGTGATTAGAATATATTATATTAAAGTTCAAGTCCACTTCCCTATATATTTATTCTTGAGAATAATTGGAGATATTTGAATGGATCCTCACCAAATAAAGTAAATGGTCACTATTTTTGATGACAGTAGAGCTATGTTCCTTATTAGAAAGAGTCAACACTAACAGAAGCACTTCTTTTCAATCGCTTGTGATTATATCACTATCCACGGGCTGATATGGATTCCCATAGGAATTTGAAGTAGGAACCGCTGATGTTAGAGACACACATTGATTTATATCCTTTTGTATACATCCTTTATTTTTATCAGTCAGCTTATTCAGTCTAGCAACAAGCACACACATCTCATTGGCTATATTGGTGTTGTTCTCAACCACATTTTCATATACATTGATCATGTTTCATTGAATTAGAGATAAAAACTTCAATGGAATCTTATCAGAAACATCTATAATATGATGAGAAATAGGATCACGAAGAATTGGTAAGACTTTCAGCATATATAAATCCATTGATTTTAGAGATTTCACCTCATCACTTAAAATATTATTCTCAATCTGAACATCATTAATTTTAGGAAGAATCTGTTGTGGAATTTGTGAAATAATTTTCTGTAATAGTAGGGCATCATCCCTTTCACTAAGATTAGTCACAAGGGCAGGCTGTGACTTCATGATATTTTCAAATATATATAATAGGGTGTTTCCAAAGACTTTTAATTCATCATTACCAACATAAATAGATGTTTCTTGGGTAGGTTCAGAAGTGTGAACATATATAGGTTCTAATTCCATATAAGGTACAATTTCTTTTGCAATGACCAGTTTGAGAATAAACACTATGGAGGGATCAAGTGATTTAGCTTAGACTCCTTGAGAATCAGAAATATCTAAATACTCTGATAATATGTACGAGTTATACACTGAACTAAAATTCATAGGGTTGGTCCCTTCAATTATTTCTAAATTAGGGGTTTTCTCTCCCTAAACAGGTTCATCTATGATAGGACAAAGGGACTTAGTCTGTTGAGTTACTTCAACTTCTTCAATTTGGTCTGGCTCAGTTACTTCATAATCATCTAAAATGTCTGCCACATCTTTTCCTTAGTTGTTAAAATAATTTTATGCTTTGTAGGATTTTATAAATGTTCTTCAGGAAAAGATTATTCTTCCACAGCAGCAACTTACGCTTCTTCAATAACAAATTATTCAGTAAGAGTTGCCACTAAATCTTCTCAAATTACATCTTGTGGAATAGGTATACCATTATATTGTTATTCTATGACAGTTCTTTCTCCATGTGAAGCTAGTGCATCTTCTACCTCTTCATTTGATTATTCAACAACATTATTGGGTTCTAGACCAGGGTTGGATACATTCTTATGTCTTGAAGGGTTTCAAACTAGGTTGAAATATACATAAATTCTTTTATTATCATCCACATATGATTTTTTCTATGGTTACTAGCTAATTTTCATCCATATAATTGTATCCATTGAGATTCAAAAATTAAAACCTTCAACTAATTCATCATTTGGACCAACTACTCTCTTAGATAATAACATTGCATAAATTAACCTTTAATAAAATAGAGAAGTTGATATTCATGTTTTCTTGATCATATAACAAATGTCAAGTATAATTTACTTACATAGATTGATCTTGTTCTTATTCTTCATAGGATGTATCAATAAAATATCATGATACATATGTGTGTTGAAGTCCCCTCTCCTAGGAAAAATAATATGTTGAATAATCTTAAACACTAGCCTTGTCTTACCATCCATCTCGACTGTTATCAGCCATATCTTCTTTTTATTTTCATTAAAACATTCCAGAGACTCTTCTAGGATAAACACATTACTATGTGGAGGAGTTAATTATTGGATGTCCTCAAAAATAACCCTATGAGGTATTCCTAGCCAAGAATCTCACAGCTTCATTGAAAAGGTACATGTTGGAAAATATACTCAGCTTCTTACTACAAAATCATCTTCAGAATTGAATGTGAACATAAATTAATAATAAAACCTAGGATCTTTCTTCAGATAAATGGATATTTTCTATTTTTTGAACTACTCCAACAATCCATGACCATCTAATAATTTCAAAACAAGCTACTTACTTATCATCAACCATATCTAAAAAAACTACTTTTGTCTGGCAGTAATATTTGATCACCATGGCCTAGATTTGGTGGTTTTTTCAGGGAGTATAATCGAATAATTTTTCATTTAATTTATAGATTGATGCTTCTAAGGAGTTGATGAGGTTTGATGCGTCATTTTGGGAATTGAATGTGGTTTTGAGAAATATGAAAATTTGAAAGAGGGATAACGGTTTGAGAGAGAATGGTTTTGGTTTTAAGAGAAGAGATATCGATTGAAGTGAAGAGTGTAAATACTGGGTTTTTATCATTAATGAATTTCAAACATCCTAAACATAAAACCCCAGAATAATTGATACAATGATTTGGAAAAAAATCATAAAATACAATTATGAGTCATTATGTTGAGACAAAAACAGTTATTCATGGTGTTAGCATTACGGTGTGACTCTAAATGATGTGACTACATAATTAGGACATCATGTATGAGACCGTAACTGAGAGGTAGTGTCTTTTGAAACTACAAACTTTATAACCATAAACCGTGAAAAAGTATACTGCTCAGTTTTGTCTAATCATTTTTAACTCACGTATGATGTAATTTTTCCATTCATAATTTTATGTCTTAGGGAATATATCTGAAATCTGATATTTAGTACCAATGAATTCAAATGTGATATAACCTTTTAGACAATTATCTCTCCAAATGTGATGTTTTATATCAATATGTTTTGTCCTAGAATGTTAAACAAGATTCATGGAAATGTTAATAGCACTTGTATTGCAAACATTTATAAGTACATATCAGAATTGATATCTATAATCTAGTAATTTGTGTTTCTTCCACAAAATTTGTGCATAACAACTACCAACAACTATTTATTAAACATCGTAATTAGATAATGCAACATAATTTTTCTTTTTACTAAAACCATGATACTAGAGTCATTCCTAAAATGTTACATGTTCTAGAGGTGCTTTTATATCAAACATTCAACCCCCAAAATCAGCATCATAATAACTTACTAAATCAAAAGGTTGTCCTCACGGATAGAGAATTCCTAAATTGGTTGTATATTTGTAATATTTGAGAAATATTTTAACAGAATTTAAATGAGTCCCGATATGATTTTCTTGAAAATCAGCGCACATACACACACTAAACATAATATCAGGCTGACTAGATGTTAAGTAGAGAAAACATCCAATCATTCAACTGTAAGGGGTTTGATTAATTAATTTACCAATTTCAACCAGATCCAACATATTGGAAGTACTCATTAGAGTATCATAACATTTACAGCTATCCAGGATAAAACATTTTATGAGATGTTTTGTTTATTTTCATTGATTTAAGATAATACCTTCTTTGTTTTGAAAAATTTGTAATCCAAGGAAAAATTTGAGTTCTCTCATTAAACTCATTTCAAATTCATTTTGTTTCATTTTTAAAAAATCCATTCATAAGGAATTTATTGAAGATAAAAAAATAATATCATAAATATAAATTTGAACAACTAAAACAGCTTAAGGAATTGCATTAATAAAAAGAGGAGGGTTAGATATACCTTTTCTAAAAAAAATTGAAATAATAAAACTACTTAATCTATCATACCAAGCTCTTGGATCTTTCATTAAACCATGTAAACCCTTAGTCAATTTAAACACATGATTTTGAATGTGACGGTTTTTAAAACTAGTGGGTTCTTCAACTAAAACATCCTCAAATATATAATCATTTAGGAATGAACTATTGGAATCTATTCAATAAAGTTTTAAATTGTGATGAGTTGCATATGAAAGCATGATTCTAATGGGTTCATGTTAAGAAAATGGTGCAGATGTTTCTTCATATTCAACTCATTCTCCATGATTATAACCTTGTGCATCCAATCTATCTTTGTTTCAAACTATTCTACTAGCTTCATCTACTTTTTTCATGAACCCTCATTTAGTTCCTATGCTCAGGGTGTTTAAACATTATTTATTTCAAACTAATTTAGCTCCTCATTCATAGACATCACCCAAAATTCATCAATGATTGCATCATTTATGTTTTTAGGTTGATTCTAGTACAAGAAAGATTGATGTTAAACATGATTTCTATGAGATTATAGAGTCATTTTTCTTTTATCTATGCCTCAAAATATTTCATCTAAAGGGAGTCTTTTAAGAGTTATAACAGGCATATAAAAATAATGGCTAGTTATTTCAGGTTCTTCCACAGGTTCAAGGTCATTATGACTATAATCTTTATAATTTCCAGAACTGAAAGTTTTAATAGATTCCTTCATATGATGGCCAGAAGATTAAGAATTAATGTCAAGATTTGACATATCATCCTAAATGTTTTCTAGTGAGGTTTTAGGTTCATGTGGATCTGTTTCATCAAATTTGTCATGTAAAGATTCTTCCACGCATTTGGTTATTTTGTTAAATGCTATATAATTGAATGCCCTAAAAATAATCATCACACTTGGATGAAAACATATCATGCTTATCCTTATTATTAATACTGTTGGATTTTCAACAAAGAACACTGAATTAATTAACATAGGGTTTTCAATTTCTCCACAACTCATATGGTATTTTCTTAAGAATAGGTCTGATTAACACTCTTTTAGTAATATAACATGAAATATTGATAGATTTTTCCCAAATATAAATATGTAGGTCATATTCATTAAGAATTTTTCTATAAATTTCTTGTAAGGGTCAATTTCTTCTTTCTACAAATACATTTTTGTGAGGTGTCCTATGGGTAGAGAAGTTATGACTACTACCATTCCGTGAGAAAAATGATTAAAACTCATTGTTTTCAAACTCAAGAACATGAGTAGTTATTAAATATTATCTCCTATGTCCAATTAATAGCTCTACTGATTGATCATACTTGGTGAAGTGGTAACATGATTCAATTTTTTGAGCCAAAAAGAATGTAAAAATATACCTAGAATAGTGATATACAAGAATGTAAATATAGTGCTTACCATTAAGACACGAGACTCTAGAAGGTAAAAAAATCCATCTGAACCAACTCCATAGGTTGAGAAGTGGAAAATTCATTATTTAGTTTGAAATATATATTGTTTTATTTTCCCTTTTAATAAGGATTACTAACTTTGTCATTTGGAAACACATGTTTGAGTATGTCCTTGACTGAACCTTTTCTAGTTTGTTTTCTAAGGGAGTTCATAATGATGTGTCCTTGTTTTCAATTCCACATTGAAGATTATTATGAAAAACAATCAAGCAAGAAACGTTTTGAGAGAATAAATTATCTAAATTATCATCATTGACATTTTCATTTATAAACATATAGAATATTAGTTCATTTTGTGAGTTACAACCATTACAATAATTATTTTCAAATTTAACATGAATTTTTTCACCACATAGTTGTGAGATAGTAAGTATATTGTATTTTAATCTATTAACAATGAGTACTTGATAAATTATAAATGAGTTAGTGTTACCAATTGGTCACGGAAAATTATTTTTCCTTTAGTATTGTCTCCAGTGGTGACATGCCCACCATCAATCTTTATTAAATTTTTGACGCATGAGTAATGTCCTATCATGTATCTTTGAAATACACTTTCCATATACCATAATCTTTTAAAAGAGCATTTCCAATAGCTTTCCTAAAAAATAATAAAACAAATATAGATTTTAGAACCCATGTTTTTTGGTTCCAGTAACCTTAGTAATCATTGCTTTAGAAACCCACATATACTTCATGGGTTTCCTACACGCATTCTTTATAGTATTTGAAAAAAGGACTATATTTGGTATGAAAAACGAGAGGTAGAAAATGAATTTCTAAATGTAGAACTAGCAATATAATTTTATTGTTTATGTAGAAAACTAGATTTTCCAGATTTAGTTACAAACTTTTCTTTGGGGAGAATTATTTTCCCTAGTTGGTATCCTATAATAGTAGTGTATCTAGGGGAAATTTGTTTTCCAAGAATCTATGTAAGATTATTTATTAAATTGGTAAATTTATATAGGTACTTTTTTTCAATTTTTCATTTGATAATTATTTTTCATGTTCTCTTTTTGTAATTGATCATTTTTCACTTTATTCATAGTAAGCTATGATTTAATAGCAGCAGTCAAGGCATGTTGTTTCTTTAATGATTTTTATTTAACGTTTAATTAATTATAGGTTTACGCTATAATTTAGAAGTATTAAAACATTAACTCATTGGTTATTTTTTTGAATTAGCTTCATCTGTAGAATAATAGGAATTTTTTAATTGATACTGAAGGGTTACCTCAGATGTGAATGTTAGAATACACATACTGGCTTTGTCAGCCTATTCATCATGTGAAGTCTCTATATCACATGAATTTTCCACAAAATCACTCCATGTTGACTTCATAGAATTTTTATACATTCTGTCTTTATCCTCATACCACTTATTATATTTTAGCTTGAGATAATCAGCCTTTAAATGTCCCTTTCCCTTACATTCACAATAGATTATCTCACTGGATCATTAAACATTGTTTCAGTTTCCCTTATGTTGATATCTTCCATTGAAGTTGCAGTTTAAGAAAAAATCATTTCTTCTATAAAACATCATAAATAATCAATCTAATTGATCCATTTTTTCATCACTATCAGACATGGAATATTTATAACATTTATTTTCCTAATGAGGTTTTATTCTTTTTTTCCTTTAGTTTTGGAAGT
Source organism: Viscum album (assembly GCA_963277665.1). Taxonomy (NCBI): domain Eukaryota; kingdom Viridiplantae; phylum Streptophyta; class Magnoliopsida; order Santalales; family Viscaceae; genus Viscum; species Viscum album. The sequence goes on from OY728130.1 coordinate 1,449,023,225, forward strand.
AGTATTTTTTAAGGCCACTTACATTCTTTTTGGCTCATCTTCCTCTACCTTGTTGACCTTTAATTCTTCCTCAAACATTATCAACATTCCTATCATCTCTTTTACTTATAAATTGATAATATAACAAGATTATCAAATTGAGACATCGGTCCATCTCAATGTATCTAATAAGTATCTGAGTATTCTAATGATTTTCTCTTTAGCTGTAAAAGGTCTTCCTAGAGAGATCGCAGTATTCACAATTTCATTAAACTTGAAATACATGAATGAAACATGTTCCTCAAGGTGAATTTTAAAGTTATCATATTTATTATTATATATGTTATGTCTCTTTTTTTAACACTTGGGGTTATATCATGTGAAAAAATGAGGTGTCCGAAATTTCATGGGATGTTTTACTTGCAAATGTTCTGATAAACTCGTAATATCCTAAATAAAATTATAGGGAATCCACAAATTTTCAATTATTATCATAATAATCCTTATATGGGTCATCCAATGTACTTCTATCAATATATGGAATCCTTTATTCATTTACAATTGAAGACTAAATCTCAAAACCCCTACTTTCTAAGTGCATTTTTATTTTAATTTTCCTTTTTTCCAAATTTATTCCATTAATGAATAGAGGTTTTTTGGCATTAACACCATCCAATGTATTATCCATGATAAAGAAAATCATATTTTAAAGAAAAATATATTTATAACTAATAAAAATTTAATGATCTTTAATACACAACTAAAATCACAGTTAAAAAAGATGTTAAAACAAATTTTAATTTTAATTTTTTGAAAACATCAACATTAAAAAACCCTTGATACCAAATATTGGTCATAGTATGGCACAATAGAAGAGTTGGGATTGAGTTCTATTAAATATTTTGGTTAATTATTTTAATTAAAAGATTCTAACAATTAAAAATAAAACAGGTTAGTTAACCAATGTAGTAAAATTATAATAGTTTGACTATTCAAATATTTTTCAGAAGATCGATTAATTATATGTTATAGCAATATGAGATATTGATACATATTTCGAAAATAATCTAATAATTCAATATAGTTATAAAAACAATCCAATTGTAACTATCAATGTAAAATTTAGTTTTCTAAAATATAAGATAAAACATAGAAAGACTAAATTGAATGACATAGCGGATAAAACAAGTGGTTGAGTCTCAAGTCATGACCTAATGCACCTCATATGGTGATCGCATACCACTAATAATTATATATATATATATATAAATCTTTCAAACATTCCCTATATTGGGGTTAAAAATAGCACATGAGACTATCCAGGACATAAGTCCTCTTCCAGTGTTTTACATGGGAAAACTAACAACCAGGTTACACAAGAGATCTTCCACAATTTTATGTTTGTGAAATAAGGTCTAAAATATATTTGAGTGAGGATATATTATACCCTTTAGTTCAGTTCAGGAGACAGTGTCTGTATTTAATGATACCATCAAAACTAAAAAAATATTAATAAAAATAGTACATAGTAGAGAAAAGATAATGAGAAAGGATTAGAATTTTTCTCTGTGTTGTTCTATAAATCTATGGATATATAGGATGTAGTAGATGTGATTTCCAAATCCACTTGAGGAAACAGAGTATGGTGAGTCTCATGTTATGGTTTCCAGTTTGATGAGATGTAGTTTGTAGATCTTGTTCTTCTTTGAGTGGCTGCCATGAAGATGTTTTGGGTTATGATCAACAATACTTCATTTGATAGGAATCAAGAATTATTCATGTGTTATTCATTGGATATTTTTTCATTCTTGTGTTTTACACACTTTTTTCAGTCTCTTTCACTGCTTGATATATTTATAGCTCATTCACCATCATATAATTTAACTTCGGGGTTTCATTGTTATGGCTGATAGTAATCACAATCTCTACACCTCGTATTGCATACTGTCATGTGACATGTATACAAAAAAACATTAATTATGTTAGTGTCATTAATTCTCTCAAATATAAATGTTATAAATAACATTAAATTTAATTGAAAAATATAAAAAAAATGTTTATGTAAAGAATGGTGTCACTATTGCTGTGAGACAGTCAAGGTGCCGTAGTCATGTTAATACAGTCACGGTGAGATCTGGAACATGTACCACATTGATGGTGTCTAGTCCTTTGTGAATTTTGGTACTCATAGTAATACTATGGTGTCAGGAAAATAGGGTCTTAGGTAACAGTGTCTAGTACTTTGTCAAAATTCTAAATGGAGTCCATTTATAGTGTCTTGGAAATGGTAGCAATGAAACTATTTCAATTCCATTTTTAGAATCAGAAACCGGTTGCACGCATAATATGTTACAGACTTTGTGAAAATTTTGAACTGATATCAATGTAACGGTTTCACAGACTCTGCCAAATATTTTTAATATTTCAAAAGAATAAATATTCATATAATAGAATAAGATTAAAAATTATCATAATGAAATATAATATAACAAAATTAATCATATTCTACATGATTCAAACACAGTTTTTGAGATCTTGAATCATGATTATTTGAGAGTTTAAAAAATTATTTGTAAGTATTAAAACAAGTGGAGACCAAAAATCTCCAAACAATATTTGTGAGCATTAAAATATGAGGAGTCCAGAAATCACCAAATATGATTTTTATCATTAAAAATTGAAGATTTCGATAATCCCAGAACATTATTTGTGAGTATTAAAAAATGAGGTTTCTGACACAATATTCAACTCAATCAATTCCGACCATTAGACTTGTCAAATATATTTCTATCCAAATTAAAAGTAAAAAAGTTCTCAATGTTTCATAACTCAATATTAAAATCAAATTATCGAAATAAAATAATGTTGTTATTATTGTTACATACCAATCATGTAAATACCTTGATCATGTATTCTCTTAAAACATTTTATTAACCTGAAGTACCATAAAACCTTATTTAATTTAAATGTACTTCATTATTCTATGTGTAAAACATAGAATATTGGGTATACTCATTAAATCAAAAACAATTGTGAACTCCCAAAATGATGGAGTAAATTTATTTTTAAACAAACTTTTAATAAGTTCCAAGGTAGTCAATAATATCCAATTTACCTTATCCAAATCAATCAAAAAATTATTATAACATCATTATCTCAGCATCAGATACATATTAATGGTTTTCATTCCATCAAAAACATGCTTTCTTGAAATATAAACATCTTACTATGACACATTTCTTAGTACCATTCAACATAAATTATCTAATAGTTAATGTAATAACACTACTGTACAATCCTTATATATTCCATAATTCATATTATTGGTGAATTATTAATAAAATAATGAAATTACATAATTCCAAACACAATTAAATTAATCATTTCTATTCCTTCATGGTTGTAGAATAATAATAATCATTATCCACTTACCTATTTTGGAGTATATTCCTATGACACATGAGACATTCCTTAGAATATGGTCTCATATCCTTACCTTATAATCATTGCACATTGGAAATTTCTTTCATTTTCTCAAAATCACGAACATGGTAGCATTTTACACAACACTTATTAAAATCTCACATTCAATTCAGCAACATACAGTTTTTTCTTTCCATAGTTAACACATGTGGTAAAATGCTTCTTTCCCTACTTCCCATTATCCAAATTTTTCCCTATTATCCTTTTATTATCCTACTTCACTTTAAAGCCCTAATATATATATATATTACTCTTTACATGTTCCTATATTACATGATATTATGTTTTTATATGTTGATAATTATTTATAGATTATTTCCCTTCATAATATTTTCTCAAGACTATGAAATATATGATCCCTCTAACTCTTTAGATTACGTGCATCATTGGGGTTCAGTTTTTTATACTGGGTTCCATTTCTAAAATATTTAATTTTAAATAAATCATAACGGTTTATCAATAAAATGTGAATTATCCTAATAATATCCTCCTAGAGTATCAAACCATGTTTTCATTAAGGTATGTTGTTGAGTACTGGGTTACCCTGAGTAAGGCTTATGACACATTGTTGGAGCTTTCACCCCTAGGTACATCTATTCTAGAACCACGCCCAATTGTATAATATAGATAGGGATTCCTTACCTGGAATACACACATAATCTCTACCATACCAAAATTCTAGGATGTACTTATGTACTTATCTTCAATGTTTATCATAGGGTTATGTTTCGTTATCTTTGTTTTTTCAAATAAAATTTTCAAGGTACTTCCTAATCTTCTACTGATACAAACTATAATTCCTCACACCCATAATCCTAGATCAAGTTCATTATTTTAATACATTTATGTTATCATAAGTAATCAAATTGAAGATGACTTATTATTTTATCATTATTGTATAATAGATAGCATACATGATAAGTACATTACAATTCAAACCATAAAATATAACATATATAATCCATTGAGAATTCCATTTTTATCATATATTAACACTAAATATCTATTATTATACTCAATGGGCATCCTAGGAAAATAAAACATACGAAAGGGGTAACCATAGATGATTAGTATAGGTACAAAATATAATATCATCTATCACTTATAAGCATACACTTTTAACCATACATCACATCCATACCTTCAAGGCCTCATTCGAAGACCATAAAAAAATGGGTTATCCTTTAGTCAGAACCCATACAAGTTTTTCTTATGAGAACTACCGATGCATTGAGAGGATTTCATTAACTTGTCCCCAACCCATAGGGGATCAGTTAAATATTCCACAACATGTTACATACTAAATCTAATTCCTTCCTCATATGAAAACGGATAAATATAACCAACATAAACATTCCTAATAAAACTAGCATATGAAATGTTAATATGTTAACCACAAACCATGAATGGTATCCAAATATCACATCCAAAGTAAAAAATATCATAATATATTAAATAATATACGGTAGATTTTTTCATAAAATATAAACCTCAATAAATCATAATATAAATCAAAGGATGTTGAAAAATATGAATATAATCTAATAAAATAATTCAAATTTTCTTGAGAAAATACACTTTTTTTACATTTAAATCATTTAAATTCCGTTTAATTTTAAAATAAAACATTTATTTTGAAAATAACCTTTTAATGTTCTAAGGGATATTTCATTATTTTAAAGTATCCTGATGGTCGGAAAATCCATTCACACCGCATAAGTCATGGAAACATTCCTTTCGTCGATAAAAACATAAAGCATGTATTTGGAAGATGACAAAAAGATTCATTAATAACTATTTTATAAAAATTGAAAATTGAAGAGTGGATTTTAAACCTTTTTAGGAAAATAGTAAAAATATTTTGGAAACATATTTTAATGAAACAATGTCAAGGTTGATACATATACCCCATTAAATACGAATGTATAAACAAACTCTCATATTAATGAGACTATGAAATAACCCTTAACTTGTTCGTTCCTTTAGTCAATGATGTGTTAACCTCATTTATAGAAGTTAAATCATGGAATTAAATTATTACATGACCATATCAATAATTATAATATCATATCTGATTCATGTATGAATTTATGTTACTGGTACATTTAACAATTCCTAGTTAATGAACCATTTTGAGTAATAATCGATTTGATTATTGTATGTGTATTGAATTGTTTTTATTGAACCTATTAAATAGACCATTATTTACATACATAAAACATTTATAACATGATTTATATAAAATATATATTCAGTATATAAATCTATATAATATATATATATATATATGAAATGGAATACACAGTTCTTGGGGATGGTAGGTCGTATGTATGCATAAACGTTGTTTCTCTTTTTTATCATATTGAATGGAAGAAATTATATGAAATATATATTATTAAATTATAATTTATATGTAAAATCTTTTATTATTATTTATTATATAAATTTTAATAATTATTCCTGAATAGTTAACGTGGAGAATGAATCTAAGCATGTCATGGAAAAACTGGAGGATGTACAAACGCATGATCAAGATGTTATTCCCTAAATTAGTAAAGTGGTAAGGAAATTGATGGAATGATAATTATATAGAATTAATATAATGTCATATTGATTATTTATATCCATTATATTCATCATTATTCCCATTTAAATAATGTAGTGATGAAAAACAAATTACACTAATAAGGCAACCAAGGAAGGACTATTCTTATCTCTCGCGGCCAATGCAGACTAGGTCTGCTTCTAAACGAAATATCTAGGTAGTTATTGCTGTTAAAAAGGGAATGGGGGTTAATAAGGCATCTCCAAATATGGCCTCCCTTGACGAGCATAGAAATTGGGTTCAAAGTGAATGTTTTTGGAGACACACGGAGTGGGAATCAGCCACTGGAGAAGAAGAATCATGCATGGGATGCAGGGATGACTATGGTTATTATGGTGAATAATGTTGATCTGAATTGTGTTTCTTGTTGTTATTGGTTTCCTTGGCCACGTTTTGGGTTGTTTGTTGGGCACCATACACCCTTGAACCATCTTTTATAAAATGAAAAAAAATTATTGGTGGAAAAAACAAGTTACACAAAAGCATATTGGCGGTAACCAATACAAACGCACGCATGATGGTATTGCTTTTTGTAGGATGCATAAATTGAGTAATATGATTTTCCCATAATCAAAATAAAATATCATAATATATATAATAATTTATTTATTACATTATTATGGAAGAAATATAATTATTCCAGGAAATAAGATAATAAATTCAACTGAATAGATAAAACAATTTCCAGTTATTCGAGTATGTCCTTTTGATTTTCACAAATGGACTTATTAGGTTGCATGTATGCCCAATGTGGGGATAATAAAATTAAATAAGGTATGTTTGAAGTAGAAATGAGAAGTTTTTGGTCTATAGAAAGGTTTCTAGATTTATGAATAAAAGATAAGGACCGGTTCCCCTTTATAATAGAGGGGAGGGGAATTCTATGAAACTACAAAACAATTTATTTAATATAAATTGATTTTAGATTTAAAATAGCTCCAAAGTGATTAAATATTAAGATAAAATTATTATGGGTATGATTTTTCTCAACCCATTATTTTAATCAAGTTTATGTCATAAAAGTCTCCATATATTTTGGACTTTTCACTTAGTTAAACAACATAAATTTTACCGTGGGAACGTCTCTTTTTTAAACTATGGGGTTAATATATTTACTATAATATGAAAAAAGTTCCCAAATTAGATGGTTTATGAAATATTTAATAGTATAATATTTTTTGGTGGAAATATATATATTTATAATTATTTATCATATAATAAAATATTATTTATTTTAATGCATCATTTATGTCAATTCTAATATATTTAACATGACTTTTTGAAAAAATCATTGCAACCTTCTTCTGTAAGGACCCGACCCCTGTTGCAAAAAGTTAGTGCCTTATTTGATTATGTTGGAATACATACAAGGAATAATAATTCTGAAAGACCAAGAAGATTATTATTATTGGAAACAAGTTACATACATAAGTTTATTTGTACAACATGAAGGGAAACAAAACACTATTTTATTCCACTAGAAACATCACATCTTCTAGATTATGCTTGCAAGTCATTAATAAATAACTTCTTCATGTCCTGAGAAAATGAAACATAAGAAGGGGTGAGCTCAAATGATCATTAAGAGTAAGAAATACATCGGAAGATAACATAGACATCAGACATGGTGAATAATTGAAAGCACATGCCTTTAATAATCAACTTGAACACATTATGGAAGAAATATGAGTTCAATAAATAATCCCATAGTAACACATAATCATGGGTATACTAATAGTAAGATAGACACATTAACATCAAATACAATCATCATAATTATGGTAGTGCATATGTCATACATCTTAACCATACCGTCCAAGCCTCGTGCTAGGACCATAAAATAATCATTTTGTCAAGGCATCGTGCCAAGACCATAGTTTGTCTCATGAGACCTACCGATGCATCAAGGGGCTATAGAGGGACCCAACCATCACATAATATGTCCAATGCATTCCTCATATGATCGGGGATCAACATAAACAACATATACATTCATATTGATACTAGGATATGAAATGTACCTAACATTCTCAAATCATTAAACATAAAACACTAACCATTCTGAGTAATATGGTGAATGGTTTTAGGAAGATCATCCACAAAAGAGTTAGTCATACACCATTAAATAAAATATAGTATAAGACTTCATAAATTATTAAACCCAATAAAACCATGGAATCAACAAGAGCATTGAATCAAACGAAAATACTCTTATAAAATCATTAAGCAATTTTGAGATAAATACTCTTTTATTTTGAAAAGAAGAGTTCTTTTGGAAAATCTTTGTATAAAACCCGAAGTGAAGTAAGAAAGTATTTTTCATAATAAAATGAGTATTTTTAGAAAGATAATGGTTTCCAAAAATATATTATAGAGATCCCATGTAAATAGATAGGAATTGTAGAAATTCCCTTGAATCGGGTTTGTATTTTGGGAAAAAATTTGAATGTTCCTTTTAAAATGTGTAACTATTCATAAGATAAAGAAGGTTTATGGTCTATAAACATATATATGATACTCACATAGAATATATAATGAGTAAATAACAATACATAATAATTTCAATGATTTAATTATACAATGAAAGTATCCCGAATGAAAATGGATGTTCCGGTGGAAAACCCTTACCTTAACTCTAAACGTGTTCCTATCATGAAATTAAGCTCATGGAATATAAAATTATACCTATAAATAAATTATTTAAGAACCTATTAGACATGTATTAATTTTATCATAATTCCATTTAGTTCATTTATATCCTTATTTATAAGTTATTATATTGAATTTCATTGTTCTAGGGTGTTCGTTTTCTTTATTTTTATAATATGTTCACTTTTTTCAGTAATGGAGTTCATATGGAAAGGTTATAAATATCTAGGATTGAAATTATATATTATCTATGAACATAAATAGTTTTTAATTGTAATTTCTATAATTTGGTTACTTGTAATGAGGAAGAATCATTAGATGACAACCACTTCGATTATTCAGCGGTATATGGATTATTATGAACTACTTTTGTCATATAACATAAGTATATATGTAACGCCCCGACCCTAGTTACCCAGAGTCGGTGCATTTTTACATTACATTGGCATGATCAGAAGAAAGATCAAATCTCGAAAGACCGATTGGTTTAGTACCCTTGGAAACACTAGATATATTCATAAAGTTTTACATTACATCACAAAGTGAAAAACTACTACAACAACATAGTCTCCATATTCCACACTCATATCCCCACATACTATCCCTGCTTGTCATTCATAACTTACTTCATCACATCCAGGGAAAAATAAAACATAGAAAAGGGGTGAGCTCAAATGCCCAGTAAGGATAACAATATAGAGGAAACATTCAACAATAAGCATAAAATTTTAAGGCAGTGTATAACTAAAACAAAAGCCATTAAACTTGAACTTAAACATAGTATGGCAAAAGAAAAATTTAATAATTCCATTTACTTATTCACATGGATATTCTACTAATCGAATAATCACATGCAATATCAATAACCATTTCCATAATGATGGAATGCATAATGCCAGACTATCATAACCACATAGCCAAGGCCTCGTGCCAAGACTACAAATAAGATTTTGTCAAGGCCTTGTGCCAAGACACTAGTTTGTCTCATGAGACCTACCGATTCATTGAGGAGTTATATCGTGCTCCACCCATCACTTATTAAGTCCAATGCCTTCCTCATATGAACAGGTTTAAACATAACATACACATTCGTATTAAAACTAGCATATGAAATGTCAATACTTTAACCACAAACCATGAATGGTATAAGAATAGCACATCTACAGTCAAACATAACTCATTTGATACAATATGGAAGATTGTATTGTGTCATATTAACCTCAATCATGAATAATGAAGGATGTTTCCATAGATGAAAATAATCATCAAAACTATTTGATAGAAATATCCCCCTTTTTCTTGAAATCATTTAAAAGTCACACTATTTGTAAAGAAGCCATTTAAAAATAGATTTTTGAATCAAATTGTCCCATACCACTTTGATACTTTTTAAAAGGAGTTTTAATTTTAAAACATTAATTTCCATATAAATAAATCCTTAAAAACATTTTTAAAACATGGACATTAATGAGAAATATTTGGATGAATAAGTCTTTAAAACATTTAAAAATGGTATTTTAGTTAGAGATTCTAACCAAAAGAGAGACACTTGAATACAAATAATTGAAGTAATCAAAACTTTTTAATATAATGAGAATAAAGGGATTCATGATATACTATGTCAGAGTACATTATATACACCACATAAAAGTGATTTGGTGTATAACAACAAAGAAGTCTCAATGTAATTTAAGTTGAGATGAAATCTCTCATAATGGCCGTATCCTTAGGTTAAGGATAAATCAAAGACATATTTATGTGTGAAAAATATAAATACACTAAATATTATTGGATATTCAGTGTAAAACAATCAAAGGATATTCACACATAATCTTGTAAAAACAACACCAATGAAATGGATGTTTAACTCAACAAATGGAGAATGAGTTAAAATTAATCTCATCAAATTCATATCAATGACTTGAGGAATTATCAATGGAGTGATTATGTGTATCAATAGTATATCCACAGGAAGGGGATTGGAAATTATGACATAATCAAATGAATAGTGATTCCACACATAATCTCGGAGTAAAATAATCAATGAAGTATGCGTAAAGCCGAATGAGTGGAAATTGAAATCTCAAATTCCCTTATCGATTTGGTAACTTATGAAACTTGCACCCATGAAAGAAGGATCATACAATGATGATTTAAATACCCAAAAATTAAAGTATATTACACAATGAATACAATCATGGAAAGTACACATACACCACTTGCAATAAATATGTGGTGAACAATGGAATTCTCACGAAATTAAGAGTCAGATAAGAAACCCCTTACCACGTTAATCAACTGAGTCGTATGGAAAAAAGTTAATAACCACCAAATGATTTACAGAATAACATGAATATAAGGGGAATCGTGATAATATATATCAAATGGTAGTACAAAATACACCACTTTCAATAATTTAGTGGTGAACGATGGAAATCTCATGGAATTGAAAGTGAGATAAGAAAATCCCTTACTTTGTACTTTTTCCTTGGTCGACGGTAGGTTAACCTCCTGTATAATAGTTAAATAATTGTTATTTAATTATACAGGAATCATTTACTTTAATATGATATCATATATGATCTTTTAACATTGATTTGTTAATAATATCTTAGAATTATCATCATTTCGGGTGTTAACGGGTTCCTTTTACTTTGTATTCTTTGTAATGTGAGCCATATTAATTATTAATGGGATATATATTATTCATATCCAGAATGATACCAAGTCCTTAAATACTATTTTTAAATCATAAAATTATAATTATACTTGAATTGATATGATGGAGAATGAATCTCATCGCGTTCGTGGAGACGGTAGTCCGTACGTACGCACGAGCGACAATATCATTCTTTTGATATTAAAATAATATATAATTGGATGGTATATCATATATAAATAATCATTATAATGTTATATTTATTATTTAAATGAGTTACACATCATTATTATACCCATCCAAATAATAATAAATTGAATAACAATTACACCACGACGTGGAGACGGTAAGCCATACGTACGCACATATGGTGACATGTTATTCAATGGATGGATAGAATACTGAATATATTTGTACCATATTTATAATAACATCACAGTATATATATGATACTGGAGTTATTATTTTATAATGGTAATAAAAAGAAAGAAGAAGTGGAATAAGAAAGGAATTTGAAAAGGTGTGGTGAAAACATTACCTCTTCTTCGGGTTCTTCCTTTTGATTTGATCAAAAGGGATCCTTAGGTTGGATTTATGATCAAACTAAGGCCTCTAGGTTGTATTAAGGGAAGTTTAGAGAGTATTTGGGCAGAGTTTGGCTGAACCAAAAGGCATTGAAGGTGTGAATAAATGAGAAGGAGGAGTGCCCTTTTATAAGAGGGGTGAGGGGAACCTTTTAAAAAGCTAGAAATATTAATTTATAATAAATTCTTATTCGGTTTATAATGGCTCCAAAGTTGATTATTCAACGGTTATGGTGGGTATAGCTATAAAACCATTCATCCAATAGAAATTAGTCCGGTTTGGGTCACTATATTAACCTTATCGTGTAGTTTTAACTCTTAGTTAATTAGTTTGACATTTACCATGTCACTTTGTATTTTTATATTATATAGTTAATAAAATTACTATATACATACAATCGACCCCCAAGTTGTCCATTAATGATATAACTATCATGATATAAGTCTCTTGGATGAACCATAGATTTTTAGGAATTTAATATCAATTAATAATATAATATTTGTTTTAAAAACTCTTTTATTCAATTTTGACACTATTCAATAGTTGATTTTTGTGAAACACATAACAGAATGATTACTTCTAACAAAGTTAATTAAATCAATACTAATATGTCATAGTAACCTAGAAAATTAGTCTAACGCAACAAAAGGCTCAAATTATATTTATTTGAGTATTTATAATATCAATTATTCTAATTTTTCACTATTATGGTAATTACTGCATCACTATTGTGTCATAAATAAATTAACTTATTTAATGTCTAAAAATTATAAATAATATATAATTATGTAGTAAATCGTTTTAGCTTTCTAATGAATATTTATAGTCTAAAATAAAACATATATAACCCTATGTAACAATTGTTTTCCTAAAAGATATATGCTTGTGTCATTTTTGTATTTATTTTAACTTAATTAAAATGAAGTGTCATTATCACTTACAAGTGGATCCATGGGGTCCCGAAATTGACCCAATGATTCCCATGGTCGACCATGGATTAACCAATAGGGTTAAGACACGTTTTAGGGTAATTTAGTATTATTATAATATTATTTGTTAACCCTTGTTTACTGGATTTACCCTTTAACCATGGTAAATAAAATATTTACCGAAGTAATTATCCAAAATGTCTAAAAATAGAAGTTACCTATTTACACAATTTGAACATCCTGATTCCAAATATGGAATCCATTTTTCTAAATTCAAAACACAGAATTGGCAGAAATTAATTTAAAATTAATTCCCGTTGTTAAAACAAAAAGCGTGTTTTAAGAGATATTAACTATCAAAAGATTGGCACTTGTTTATGTCTGGTTTAAATGTGAAATTATGTTCAATGACCCACATTGTATTACATGGTAAAACTAGAATCTAAATATACTTTAAAACCACTCAAATTCATAATTTATCACTATTAATTATTTTGATTAAAAAGGTTGTTTTTAATTAAAATTTAGTAATTGTCACTATTCATCAAAATATGAAAGTTATCCGAAAAGTACCAAAATTTCACCCTAGGCTAATTTCGAATTTCCGAATCAAAAAATGAAGTCCATTTTGAGAGATATAATTTATAAAATTTCAAAAAGTAGGTATTACTATTCATAACGGCTAGTTTGATTGGTTGTGGTGTGTTAAAATCTCGAAGTTGCGTACAATTCATGCCATTGTATTATTCGAAGGGAAACATTCCGTGGAAGCTTGGGGTGTTACATTCTACCCTCCTTCAATAAATTCCATCCTCACAATTTTTAAAATTGTGCTTGGGAATATAATGGAAAGTCCCACATCGGAAAAAGAGTCAATAAAACTATCACTTTAAAAGAAAGAAAGAGAGGTATAGAGGTCATCCAAGATAACCCATACTCGGATTCCATGTAGGAAAACATGGATATGGATGATAAACTAAGTGTCAAGTTCTGATGGAGAGGGATAGAAATCTTGATCAAGAGAATGTTAACAATAAGAAAACCACAGACTTGTGTTGGGACAAACGACCATTAGTCACCTAGTAGGAAAGTAAACTGACAACATTTTTTTTTTGTTTTAAGTTACATTACATAAGGAAGAGGAATTAATTTATGATATTGACTAAGAAAATTAAGAGATATACTTACTTTTTAAGTAGAGTTTCATTCTTTAATAAATTTCCACCACTAACTCAATTTTTTTTTAAACGATGAGTATTCAAGAAGACTTGGTCACACTAGAAGATCTAGAATAAACTTCTATAGAATCACATGATCCATGCAGGATAAACTATATATTTACATTGTCTTTGAAGATTAATCAAAACCAAAATGGTTAGTGAAAGATCTAATGATCCCCAAAAAGGATATTCCTTGAGATAAATATGCACTAATCTTAATTTCTAAAATTAAACCAACAATACCCCAAAGTTAAATAAATACCATTCAATAATCAATTGTCCTTAAAATCCTTCAATATAATCCAAACTAATATTGAAACCCAAAACATAGAAGAATTTGATTATGTAGTCTCCCATGTTAAATTGTATCTCCTAATGACATCAAATACTCTTAAAGTCACATACTTAAAATTAATTAACATCATCACATATTCTCTGTTATAGGTTAATCATTTCCATAAATAACCCAAATCACTATAAATCCACAATAAAAATGTAGATAAAAATCTACCATTACTCTACAAATGAAACCCCATTGTATTCTATTTTCCTTGGGCATATAGTGTTCCCAACAAAGCGAATATCTTCCAAAATAACATTTATCACTTAATCACCATATCATTTTCCTATACCAAGGGTATTCATTTGATAAGACATAAGAACCCAAATCAACTTATTATTGATCAATAAAATCATTTAACTAAAAAAATAGTCACACTAACCAGGGACTTCACGTAGTCTAGTGCTAGGCGATAAATCCCAATCGCAGTTTGGTTGTGGGTTCGATTCCCACAGCTTTGTCTGACGCGACGGGTTGTCACACGGTCTACGTGTTGTCCTTTTTCAAAAACTATACTTTATAATATTACCAAAAAGAGATAAATTCTTCAAAATTAGATAATTTAACCACAAATGTTATATCATACCTTGAATTTTCATCCCAAATTATAATAACTTATAATTCTCTCAAACCCCAATGATCATATAATACCAAATGGTTATTTATACCTATATCCACAAGATAAGAGACAATTATTCCTCAAAAATCATTCTCACATGGAAAACTGTGGGGTTACAAATACAAGAGAAAATTATTCCAAAGTATTCCCATCAACAAGGAGCGCTAATAATTTTTAAACATTTCTCCAACCATTTATTTCCACATAGCTTCTTCTTTGACCAAGAAAATATCCTATAGAATAGGACATCCACTCGGGTAATGTCCAGGTCCCCTACATTTACGGAAAATGACTGTAAATGGACTCTTGGGACCATTTTTATCTTCCTACATAGTACTCTTCATTTTTCTTCGGCAATTCTTCACTTTATGTCCTTCCTTCTCACGCGTAAATCATTTTTTTGTCCCTTTGAGACACTTTCCTGGGTGTCTCCTTCCACATTTCCTGCATGATGAAAATTAAGTGTTATTTTCTCCATGGTCTCCATTGCTGGAGCTCTTATCATTCATCACCTTTCTCTTCCTTGTTGAGTCTGGGATTTGGTTAATATATATGTTGTTGATTGTATTTTTGGAAAACTGATTTGGAATAAAGATGATATCTTTTAAACCTATCAAAATTCCATTTTTTTGCTCATTGCCACCACCATTCCCTCCTTGTACATCATTCTAAAAGTCACTATGACTTCCTTGGAATCCAGCCATTGACTAAAACCAGAAAGCATTGTTCGAGTAACAATAGTCGTAAAATCATTTAGAGATTAACATGTCACCATATTCTCAATTTGAAACATATTAGGATTAACCAAGGTCATTTACTCTCATCTTATATATATACATTACTTAAATCAGTTTGTAAAGAAAATGTAAATTATCCTAAGAATATCCCCCAGGACTGTCGTAACCAAGAGTGCAGCAAGGCCCGTTGTCGTGCACCAGTTCCCGTTTGAGTCTAGCTCAAAGCGGTGTTTTTGGGTTTTACCCCTAGGTATATCTGTGCCAGAGCCGCCTCTACCTGCTCCTATCTAGACAGGGAAGTATTGCTCGGAAAACTCACAAAATCTCTACTATACCAAAATTCTAGATAGTTATTCTATATTAATCCTCAATGTTCATATTAGGTCTACGTTCTCTAATCAGAGTTTATCTAAATCTAGCTTCCAAGGATTGTACTAAACTTCCTCTGATACCAACTGTAACGCCCCGACCCTAGTTTCCCAGAGTCGGTGCATTATTACTTTACATTGGCTTGATCACAAGAAAGATCAAATCTTGAAAGACTGATTGGTTTAGTATCCTTGGAAACACTAGATATATTCATAATGTTTTACATTACATCACAAAGTGAAAAACTACTACAACAACATAGTCTCAATATTCCACACTCATATCCCCACATACTATCCCTGTAGGTCATTCATAACTTACTTCTTCACATCCTGGGAAAAATAAAACATAGAAAAGGGGTGAGCTCAAATGCCCAGTAAGGATAACAATATAGCGGAAACTTTCAAAAATAAGCATAAACTTTTAAGGAAATGTATAACTAAAACAAAGGCCTTTTAAACTTGAACTTAAACATAGTATGGCAAAAGAAAAATGAAATAAATCCATTTACTTATTCACATGGATATTCTACTAATCGAATAATCACATGCAATATCAATAACCACTTTCATAATGATGCAATGCATAATGCCAGACTATCATAACCACATAGCCAAGGCCTCGTGCCAAGACTACAAATAAGATTTTGTCAAGGCCTTGTGCCAAGACACTAGTTTTTCTCATGAGACCTACCGATGCATCGAGGAGCTATAGCGGGCTCCACCCGTCACTTATTAAGTTCAATACATTCCTCATATGAACAGGTTTAAACATAACATACACATTCTTATTAAAACTGGCATACGAAATGTCAATACTTTAACCACAAACCATGAATGGTATAAGAATAGCACATCCACAGTCAAACATAACTCATTTGATACAATATGGAAGATTTTATTGTATCATATTAACCTAAATCAAGAATAATGAAGGATGTTTCCATAGATGAAAATAATAATCAAAACTATTTGAGAGAAATATCCCCCTTTTTCTTGAAATCATTTAAAAGTCACACTATTTTTCAAGAAGCCATTTAAAAATAGATTTTTGAATCAAAGTGTCCCATACCACTTTTAAACTTTTTAAAAGGAGTTTTAATTTTAAAACTTTAATGTCCATATAAATAAATCCTTAAAAACATTTTTAAAACATGGACATTAATGAGAAAGATTAAGACGAATAAGTCTTTAAAACATTTAAAAATGGTATTTTAGTTAGAGATAATAACCAAAAGAGAGACACTTGAATACAAATAATTGAGGTAATCAAAACTTTGTAATATCATGAGAATAAAGGGATTCATGATATACTATGTCAAAGTACATTATATACACCACATAATAGTGATTTGGTGTATAACAACAAAGAAGTCTCAATGGAATTTAAGTTGAGATGAAATCTCTCATAAAGGCCGTATCCTTAGGTTAAGGATAAATCAAAGACATATTTATGTGTGAAAAATATAAATACACTAAATATTATTGGATATTCAGTGTAAAACAATCAAAGGATATTCACACATAATCTTGTAAAAACAACACCAATGAAATGGATGTTTAACTCAACAAATGGAGAATGAGTTAAAATTAATCTCATCAAATTCATATCAATGACTTGAGGAATTATCAATGGAGTGATTATGTGTATCAATAGTATATCCACAGGAAGGGGATTGGAAATTATGACATAATCAAATGAATAGTGATTCCACACATAATCTCGGAGTAAAATAATCAATGAAGTATGCGTAAAGCCGAATGAGTGGAAATTGAAATCTCAAATTCCCTTATCGATTTGGTAACTTATGAAACTTGCACCCATGAAAGAAGGATCATACAATGATGATTTAAATACCCATAAATTAATGTATATTACACAATGAATACAATCATGGGCAGCACACATACACCACATGCAATAAATAAGTGGTGAACAATGGAATTCTCACAAAATTATGAGTGAGATAAGAAACCCCTTACCACGTTAATCAACTGAGTCGTATGGCCAAAAGTTAATAACCACAAAATTATTTACAGAAAAACATGAATATAAATAGAATCAGGATAATATATATCAAATGGAAGTACACAATACACCACTTTCAATAATTTAGTGGCGAACAATGGAAATCTCGCGGAATTGAAAGTGAGATAAGAAAATCCCTTACATTGTACTTTTTCTTTGGTCGATGGTAGGTTAACCTCCTATATAATGGTTAAATAATTGTTATTGAATTATACAAGAATAATTTACTTTAATATGATATCATATATGATCTTTTAACATTGATTTGTTAATAATATCTTAGAATTATCATCATTTCGGGTGTTAATGGGTTCATTTTACTTTATATTTTTTGTTATGTGAGCCGTATTCATTATTAATGGGATTTATATTATTAATATCCATAATGGTATCAAGTCCTTAGATACTATTTTTAAATCATCAAATTATAATTATTCTTGAATGGATATGATGGAGAATGAATCTCATCGCGTTCGTGGAGACGGTAGTCCGTACGTACGCACGAGCGACAATATCATTCTATTGATATTATAATAATATATAACTGGATGGTATATCATATATACATAATCATTATCATGTTATATTTATTATTTACATGAGTTACACATCATTATTATACCCATCCAAATAATAATAAATTGAATAACAATTACACCACGACGTGGAGACGGTATGTCGTACGTACGCACGTATGGTGACATGTTATTCAATGGATGGATAGAATACTGAATATAGTTGTACCATATTTATAATAACATCACGGTATATATATTATACTGGATTTATTATTTTATAATGGTAATAACAAATAAAGAAGAAGTGGAAGAAGAAAGGAACTTGAAAAGGGGTGGTGAAAACATTACCTCTTCTTCGGGTTCTTCCTTTTGATTTGATCAAAAGGGATCCTTAGGTTGGATTTCTGATCAAACTAAGGCCACTAGGTTGTATTGAGGGAAGTTGAGAGAGTATTTGGACAGGGTTTGGCCGAAACAAAAGTCTTTGAAGGTGAGAATAAATGAGAAGGAGGAGTTCCCTTTTATAAGAGTGGTGAGGGGCACCTTTGGAACAGCTAGAAATATTAATTTATAATAAATTCATATTCGGGTTGTAATGGCTCCAAAGTTGATTATTAAAAGGTTAAGGTGGGGATAGGTCTAAAACCATTCAGAAAATATAATTTACACAGGTTTTGGTTACTATATTAACCTTATCTTTTAGTTTTAACTCTTAGTTAATTAGTTTGACATTTACCATGTCACTTTGTATTTTTATATTATACAGTTAATAAACATACTATATACATCCAAGATACCCCCAAGTGGTCCATTAATGATATAAATATCATTATATAAGTCTCTGGGCCGAACCTTAGAGTTTTAGAAATTTAATATCAATTAATAATATAATATTTGTTTTAAAAACTCTTTTATGTCAATTTTGACACTATTCAATAGTTGATTTTTGTGAAACACATAACAGAATGATTACTTCAAAAAAAGTTAATTACATCAATAATAATATGTCATAGTAACCTATAAAATTAGTGTAATTCATCAAAAGTCTCAAATTAAATTTATTTGGGTATTTATAATATCAATTATTCAAATTTTTCACTATTATGGTAATTACTGCATCACCATTGTGTCATAAATAAATTAACTTATTTAATGTCTAAAAATTATAAATAAACTATCATTATGTAGGAAATATTTTTATATTTCTAATGAATATTTATAGTCTAAAATCCAACATATATAACCCTATGTAACAATTGTTTGGCTAAAAGATATATGCTTGTGTCATTTTTGTATTTATTTTAACTTAATTAAAATAAAGTGTCATTATCACTTACACGTGGATCCATGGGGTCCCAAAATCGACTCAAAGATACCCATGGTCCATCATGTATTAACCAATAGGGTTAAGACACGTTTTAGGGTAATTTAGTATTATTATAATATTATTTTTTAACCCCTTGTTTACCGGATTTACCCTTTAACCATGGTAAATAAAATATTTACCGAAATAATTATCCAAAATGTGTAAAAATAAAAGTTACCTATTTACACAATTCGAACATCCTGATTCCAAATATGGAATCAATTTTTATAAATTCAAAACACAGAAGTGGCAGAAATTAATTTTAAATTAATTCCCGTTGTTAAAACAAAAAGCGTGTTTTTAAGAGATAATAACTACCAAAAGATTGGCACTTGTTTATGTCTGGTTTAAATGTGAAATTATGTTCAATGACCCACATTGTATTAAATGGTTAAAATATATTCTAAATATACTTTAAAACCACTCAAATTCATAATTTATCACTATTAATTATTTTGATTAAAAAAGTTGTTTTTAATTAAAATTTAGTAATTTTCACTATTCATCAAAATATGAAAGTTATCCAAAAAGTACCACAATTTCACCCTAGGCTAATTTCGATATTCCGAATCCAAAAATGAAGTCCATTTTGAGAGATAGAATTTATAAAATTTCAAAAAGTAGGTATTACTATTCATAACGGCTAGTTTGATTGGTTGTGGTGTGTCAAACTCTCGAAATTGCGTACAATGCACGCCATTGCATTATTCGAAGGAAAACGTACCGTGGAAGCTTGGGGTGTTAAAATATGCACATATTCCGGATACTTAATATTAATTATGTTATAATACATATGTTATTGTCTGGTTCAACCATAAATATGGTTTCATGACCAGTAATGAAGAATAAATTGAAGAATAAAACTTCACTATCCACGAAGGCTATAAATTGGATACTCATGGACGTTGATTTTATTTATAAAAAATAAAAGGTAGGAAGTAAGAATATTTATAATGGTTCTTCCATTCACATGATATAATTCTGGTATATAGATAATAATGGAGTTATCGTGGTCATTTGAATAGAGTAGGTTAGGAGAGAAAAATAAAATATATGAACTTCAAAATAAAAGAAAAGTTAAGAGACCCCTTATGAAAATTCGGGAGCCTAACGGCATCACTTAAAATTTCATAAAATAAAATTATGAGAAAAAAAATGGTAACTCATCATATTGAAATCAAAAGTATAGTTAGAATAATAAATAAAGTCAAACCCTAACATATGATAAAAGAATTTAAAATAGCTAACATAAAAGAAGTGTTGGCTTAAAGAATAGAAAGAAGGATTCCCTTACCTCGTAGAATAACTCCTAAATCGTGAAGGATGAGACCTTAGGGGAATACGGACACCTTGGGATGACTCTTAGAGAGGTAAAACCACCATAGCTTCGAGGATGAGGGATTTGGAATAAAATAAAATGAATGGATGAGTCAGTATTTATAGAAAAAGAGAGGTAATTTTTTACTAATTTCAAAGGGACACCTCATTAGTGGTTTTTTCCAAACGATGGGCTTGCCCATGGTATTTTCCCATGGTTTTATCCTCTTGGGATACCTCATGTCATAATTTAATATACACAAGGCGACCATACTTTTATATTTTATTATTACATCATTATGATGTCATTAAACTACCGATAACTTAAAACTGTATTTTTACTATTCATGAAAAATTCATGTATTTTTGGAAAATCCCAAAAATTCACCCCTACCAATTTTTGATGTGTAGAATTAAAAAGTGAAATACATTTTTAAAAAATAATTTTTTAAATATTATTAATTTATTTTTTAAATAAGTTCATAGTTAATTTATAATATAGCAATCTTAAAGTGCAATTAGTTTTATATCTCATTGAAAAACTAATTAAGATCTCATTATCTTATTTTCTTAAAAAAATAAAATAACATTATTATTTACTATTAATAAGGGTCATATTACTATTCATAAAGGTATGTTACCATTCACCAAAAATCATGTTTGTTCTATCATACTCCAAATGAATTTCTGAACACACCTCTATATGACCATTTTTTAAAATTCAAAACATAGAATAAGAAATGTTATGTTTAGTGGATATTTTATAAAATTTCATTATATATTTATTTTCAAAACCATGGGGTGTTACATTATCCCATCCTTACAAATATTTCTTCCAGAAATTCAAAAAATATATTTTAAAAAGATTTGTGTATGACTTTAACAGAAGATCCTCAGCCTCCCATGTAGCTTCCTCAGTCTTATGGTTCCTCAATAGAACCTTTACCAGACACGTCGTCTGATTTCTAAATAATTGTTCTCAAGTATCAAGAATCCTGATAGGATCATCACAATAATATAGATCCGGATCATGTTCTACTTCTTCATAAGTGAGTACATGTGTTGGGCCTGGAATTTACTTTCTTATCATTGACACATGGAACACATTGTGAACCTTGGAGAGACAAGGCAACATTTCCAAATGGTAAGGTACGACTCCAATTTGGACTAGAATTTAAAAAGGTCTTTTGTACCTAAGACTTGATTTTTCCTTCTTATTGAATCGTATAACACCCTTCCATGGAGATAACTTTAAGAAAATATGATCACCTTCTGGAAACTCCAAATCCTTCCTTGGGTTATCTGTAAATATCTTTTGTCTACATTAAGCTATTTTGATATGGTTCTGGATAATCATCACCTTTTCCAATGTTTCTTCAACAAGTTCTGGGCCCGTGAGCTTTCTTTCACCAACATCATCCCAGGAAGTTGGTGTACGACATCTCCTCCAATATAATGCTTCATACGGTGCCATCTGAATACTTGAATGGTAGCTATTGTTGTAGTAAAATTCTACAAGAGGAAAATACTAATCGCACATGCCTTGAAAATAAAGTGAACAAGACCTCAACATGTCTTCCAATGTTTTAATAGTCCATTATGATTTTCCATCAGTTTGAAGGTGGTAGGCAGTGCTAAAACAAATATCAGTATCTAGGGCCTTCTAAAGACATTTCCAGAATCATGATGTAAAACATGGATCACGATCATAAAAAATCGATAGGGGTACTCCATGAAGTCTAACAACTTCATTAATATGTAGACTTTCTAGACGTTGAAGTGGTAGATATTATCTTATAGTAAGAAAATGTGTTGACTTGGTAAGACGATCAACAATGACCCATATTTCATCGTTCCTTCTAGAAGGCTTTGGTAGTCCAATGACAAAGTCCACCATGATATTATCCCCTTTCCACTCTGATATGGGAAGAGGTTTCAATACTCCTCTAGGCCGTTTCCTTCCAGCTTTCACATGTCGAAAAACCATACATCTTGACACAAAATTAGAAATCTGCTTCTTCATGTTATCCCACCAAAAACATTCCATCAAATTTCTATACATCGTAGTGCTACTAGGGTGTATATAGAAATAGTAACTTTGAGAATCATCCAAAAATTCCCTTTTTAGATAAGGTATATCGTTAACACAAACTCTCTTCCCAAATTTCAAAATTCCATCTTCATATACAAAGTCACTCAATCTCACATCATTCACAACTTTAATCTTCTTTTGAAACTCCTCATTATCATCCTGAGAACTTTTTATCCTTTCTAGTTACGATGGTATGGAAACCATTTGAAAAAGAATTGATTTTTCACCTTCAATGGTAATTCCCATATCCATCTTTACATGATCCATGAAAATAGGATCCCTTTCAACTCTTATCTTGTTCAAAACTCCACGATCTTTTCTGCTCAAAGCATCTTCCACCTTATTTGCCTTCCCCGGGTGGTAGTGTATCGTGCAAACATAATCTTTGAGTAGTTCAATCCATCTCTATTGCCTCATGTTGAGTTCTTTTTGGGAGAAAATATACTTTAAACTCTTATGATCAGTATAAATATCACATTTTTCACAATAGATATAATCTCTCCATATCTTCAGGGAAAAGATTATAGTAGCTAACTCATGATCATGAATAGGATATTTTTTCTCATGAATTTTTAGCTGTCGTGATGCATAATCAATAACCCTATCATTTTTCATAAGGACACAACCAAGCCCTTTATTTGTAGCATCACTATAAATAACAAATTTGTCATTCCTCGGTGGTAGAGTCAATATAGTAGAATTGACTAATATTCTCTTCAGTTGTTTGAAACATTCTTCACAATCTTTTGTCCAAACAAATTTATCCCCTTTACGTTTGAGCTTCGTTAGGGGTTAACCAGTCGGGGAAAATTCTGCACGAAATACCGATAATAACCTACCATGCCAATAAAACTATGTACCTCAGTTATGTTTGATGGCATGGGCCAATCATGGATTTCCTTTTTCTTCTCAATATTAACTAGGATTCCATCCTTAGAGAAAATATGGCTATTAAAAGAAATCTCCTGAATCTATAATTCACACTAGCCAAACTTCCCATATAATTCATGTCTTCTA
The DNA here is from genome assembly GCA_963277665.1 of Viscum album. Lineage (NCBI taxonomy): Eukaryota > Viridiplantae > Streptophyta > Magnoliopsida > Santalales > Viscaceae > Viscum > Viscum album. The sequence goes on from OY728130.1 coordinate 1,449,047,737, forward strand.
AGAGTCTTCAAGATAATGAGCAAGAAATTTTCATGATCTTCGTAGATTTTGGAGTATACCAAGATATCATCAGTAAATACCACTACAAAATCATCAAGATATTCTTTGAAAACTCTATTCATTAGATCCATGAAGACAGAGGGTTCATTAGTCAATCCAAAAGGCATCACTATAAACTCGTAATGCCCATACCTGGTCTGAAATGCTATCTTATGAATATCTTCCTTCCTCACATGCAACTGATGATATTTGGATCAGAGGTCAATCTTCGAAAAGTATTAAGCTCCATGAAGTTGGTCAAATAAATCATCAATTCAAGGTAGGGGATACATGTTATTTATTTTTATAGCCTTGATCTCCCTATAGTCGATACATAACCTCACAGATCCATCTTTCTTCTTAACAAAAAGTATAGGGGATCCCTGTGGATAAACACTAGGGTGAATAAATCCCTTATTACTCAATTCTTCTAGTTGTTTCTATAGTTCCACTAATTTCACATGGTCATTCTATAAGTGTTCCTCGATATGGTCCTTGAACTAGCAATTAAATCAATGGAAAACTAAATTTCTTGTTCCGGATGATGTCCAGGTAAATCTTCTGGAAACACATCAACATATTCTCTCACAATAGGTGTGTCCGCTATTTGAACTTTTCCTTCTTCACCCATATTTATTTCATTCTCTTACACCGCAATAATTGAAATTATTTGAGCTACTGGGTGTGGATCTAGATAAGAATCAGGTGGTGTTGATTCTTCTATAAAGATAATATGTTCATTATAATTGTCACAAAAAATAGTAACCTTTTTCTTCTTACAATAAATTTTTGCATCATGGTCTGAAAGACAATCCATACCGAAGATTATATCAAATTCCATCAAGTATATGACGATGAGATAAGCAGGTAAAGAATATTTATATTCCCTAATGGTAACTGATTCTCAAAAATTTGTCGCAATGATACTTCCCTTAGGAGTTTTTACTAACAACTCCCTTGTTAAATCAAATTTGTGATATCTAGTGTTCCTAGCAAACTGGGAAGATATGAAACAATGCGATGATCTAGAATCAAATAAATCATTGGATAAACATGAGGAAACAATTAAAGTACATGCCACTAAGTTATTAGAAACTTTGACCTCTACAGTTGTGATTTCATAAGCTTTTCCCTAATCCCTTGGCATTTTGTGTTTCATATTTCCTTGACGTTTTAGACAATAATTAGTATAGTGTCCCATCTCCTGACAACTATAGCATTAAACATCATTGGCTTCCTTTGTCCCTTTGCAATCACCAGCAAGATGGCCTTTCAGACCACATTTGTATCATACTCATTTTCCTTTAAAACATGCACCATGGTGTTTCTTTCCACAATTGTAACATGGTGGAAATTCAACTCTTCCCTTCTTCCTCGTTTACTTATTCCCTTGCCGAAGTTTTTTAGCAGCCCTCTTCTTTTCTATCATTCCCTTAAAGTCATAAGACTTAGATAATTCTTTTTTTGTCTTCATGGCACATTAAACTATATATTCATATGATGAAAATCTTGGGGAGACCAGTTCCCGCCGGAGGAATGGCTTCAGGCCATCAAAGAATCGATCAATTTTGCTCCTTGGATTTCGTATGTAGTCTACAACATGTCTTGCTAATATTGTGAAGTTAGCTTCGTACCTTGAAACATTATAATCTTTCTTCTGCCTCAGATTCATGAATTTTCTCTCTATATCTGCTCACTTCTCACGAAGGAAATATTTTTCTAAGATGATTTCCATAAAATCCCTCCATTCCATCTCTTCTATCTCTTCCTCCTCCTTTGTGTTTTGGATTAATGACCACCACTGATTCGCATCTCCCGATAGAAAATATACTACCATGTCAAACTTCTCTATTTCATTACATCCCAAAGTAAGAAATTTCTTCTCAAGGGAACATATCCACTGCTCTGCTACAAACGTGTTTGTAGTCCCATTAAATAATGGAGGTTGTTGCCGCATAAAGCGATCTATCATGGCTCCTCCACGAGGTGGACATGGATGCTCCATACATCTAAGGTTATTATTCATAACTTGAGTAAGTTGTCCCAGTATAGTTATGAGTTGCTCAGCACCAATCACGACACCAGATCCAACATCATTATCTTGTGTTAGAGGAAAATCTATACAAGGGACACGTGCATTCATGCGATTTCCATTCCATCCACTAGGAGCCATATCTATATAATCGAATACACTATATTAGGTTATGAATCATAATGTATAATCTTTACATAAAAATACTCAGAATAGTTGAGATCCTACACATGGATAATCCCAAATTCAAAAAAATGGATTCTTTGAGGAATATTTAACATTTCAATCCTTCATAATGTCTTGTAAAGAAAATGTGAATTATCCTAACCATATCCCCCCAGAGTGTCGTAACCAATAGTGAAACAATGCCCATTTTCGTGCAGCAGTTCCCATTTGAGTCTAGCTCAAAGTGGTGTTTTTGGGTTTTACCCCAAGATACATACGTTCCGGAGCCGCCTCTACATGATCGTATCCAGACAGGGATGTATTTCTTGAAAGATCCACATAATATATTCCTTACCAAAATAAAAGGACTTTACTGTATGGATTTCCTCAAAGTCTAACTTAGGTACACTTCCTGAATTCTATGTTCTCTAAATATAGTTTCCAAGTATTCTAAAAAACTTTCTCTGATACCAACTGTAAGGACCCAACACCAGTTGCCCAGAGCCAGTGCCTTATTTGATTATGTTGGCATACATACGAGGAATAAAAATCCAAAAAGTCCGATTAGTTTAGTATTATTGGAATGAAGTTACATACATAAGTTTATCATTACAACATGATGGGAAAGAAAACACTATTTTATTCCTCTAGAAACATCACATCTCATAGATTATGCTTGAAAGTCATTCATAAATTACTTCTTCATGTCCTGAGAAAATGAAACATAAGAATAGGGTGACCTAAAACACTCAATAAGAGTAAGAAATATAGTGGAATATAACATAAACATCAGACATAGTGAATAATTGAAAACACATGCCTTTAATAATGAACTTGAACAGATTGTGGTAGAAATATGAGATGAATAAATAATTCCATAATAAAACATAATCATGGGTATTCTAAAAGTAGAATAACCACATGAACTTCAAATAATAGCATTATAATGAGGGAAGTGCATATGTCGGACATCATAACCATACTGTCCAAGCCTCGGGCTGGGACCATAAAATAATCATTTGGTCAAGGCCTCATTCCAAGACCATAGTTTGTCTCATGGGACCTACTGATGCATCATGGGGCTATAGAGGGCCCCACTCGTCAGATAATAAGTCCAATTCATTCCTCATATGAGCGAGGATTAACATAAAAAACATATACATTCATTTTCAAACTATCATATGAAATGTAACTAACTTTCCAAAATCATTAAACATAAAACACTAACCATTCCGAGTAATATGGTGAATGGTTTTAGGATAGATCATCCACAATAGATTTATTCATAAACCATTAATTAAAATATGGTATAATACTTCATAAATTATTAATCCCAACAAATCCATGGAATCAACAAGAGCATTGAATCAAACGGAAATACTCTTATAAAATCATTAAGCAATTTTGAGATTAATACTCTTTTATTTTGTAAAGAAGAGTTCTTTTGGAAAATCTATGTATAAAACCATAAGTGAAGTAAGATATTATTTTCATAATAAAATTAGTATTTTTAGAAAGATAATGATTTCCAAACACATATTATAGATTTCCCTTGTAAATAGATAGGAATTGGAGAAATTCCCATGAATCGGGCTTGTATTTTGGAAATAATTTTGGAAGTTGATTTTAAAACTTGTTACTATCCATAAAATAAGGAGGGGTTATGGTTTGGAATCATATATATGATACTCACACAGAATATATTATGAGTACATAACATTACATAATAATTTCATTGAGGTAATTAGACAATGAATGTATCCCGAATGAAAATAGATGTTTGGGTGGAAAAACCCTCATCTTAACTCCGAACATGTTCCTCTCTTGAAATTAAGATCTTGGAATATGAAATTATACATATTAATAAATTATTTAAGAACCTATTAGACATGTATTTAGTTTATCATAATTGTGTCTAGATCATTTCAACCCTTATTTCTAAGTTTTTATATTGAATTTCATTGTTCCAAGGTGTTCGTTTTATTTATTTTTATAATCGGTTCACTTGTTTTTAATTAATTGAGTTCCTGTTGAAAGGTTATAAATATCTATGATTGGAATTATATATTACTTATGAATATAAAGAGTTGGTAATTGTAATTTCTATCGTTTTGTAACATGGAATGAGGAAGAATCATTAGATGACAACAACTTCGATTATTCGGCGGTATTTTGATTATTACGAACTAGTTTTTTCATATAACATATTTATATGTACATATTCTTGTTCTTGAATATTAATTATGTTATAATATATATTTTATAGTCTAGTTCAACCATAAATATTGTTTCCTGACTAGTAATGAAGAAGAAATTGAAGAACAAAAATTCGACGTCCGTGAAGGCTATAAATTGGAACCTCTTGGACATTGATTTCATTTATACAAAATAAATGGGAGGGAGTAAGAATATTTATGATGGTTATTAAATTTAAATGATATAATTATAGTGTATATATGATACTAGAGTTATAATTATCATTTGGACAGAGGAGGTGAGTATATAAAAATAGAAGAGATGAACCTTAAAATAAAAGAAAAGTTATGAGATCCCTTATGAAAATTCGGCAGCCTAACAACGGCACTTAAAATTTCATAAAACCAAATTATGAGAAAAAAAGGGTATATAATCTTATTTAAATCAAAATGGCAGTAAGTAGAAAAATATATATCAAACCCCAAAATATGAGAAAGTAATTTCAAATAGCTAACATAAAAGAAGTGTCGACTTAAAGAAGAGAATGAAGGATTCCCTTACCTAGTAGAATAACTCCTTGATCTTGATGGATAGGACCTTGGGGGATTAGGGAAAACTTGGGATGACTCCTAGAGAGGTAAAAAACACCAGATATTAGAGGATGAAGGATTTGGAATGAATGAAAACGAATGGATGAGTGGGTATTTATAAAAAAATAGAGTTAAATTTTTAATAATTTCAAAATGACACCTCATTAGTGGTTTTTTCCAAACCGTGGGCTTGCCCGTTTTATTTTCCCATGGTTTTGTCCACATATGACAGCTCATGTCATAAGTTACTATACAAAATTAGACTATACTTTTATATTTAATTATTACATCATTATGATTTCATTAAACTACCGAATACTCGAAACATTATTTTTACTATTCATGAAAAATTCATGTATTTTAGAAAAATCCAAAAAATGCACCCCTACCATTATTCGACATGTAGAATAAAAAAGTGAAATCCATTTTTCAAAAATAATTTTCTAAATATTATAAATTTAATTTTTAAATAATTTCATATTTAATTCGAAAAATATAAATCTTAAAGTGCAATTAGATTTATTTCTTATTGAAAAACTAATTAAGATCTCATTATATTATTGTCTTAAGAAAATAAAATATTATTATTATTTACTATTCATAAGGATCATATTATTATTCATATTTCTATTCATAAAGGTATGTTAATATTCAACAAAAATCAAGTTTGTTCTATCAGACTCCAAATTACTTACTGAACACAACTCTAGATGACCATTTTTCGAAATTCTAAATATAAAAGAGGAAAAGTTGTGTTTAATGGATAGATTATAAAATTTCATTCAATATTTATTTTTAAAACCTTGGGGTGTTACATCATCCTTCAAAATAACTAAATTTAGTCATCGGTAAAATTTCATATTCATCCAACAAAATAATATATGGAATCAAATATTTCAAATGATATTAATTTTAATATTATAAATATCATTTATTTGATTCCTTATTTAATAAATTGTATACTACATCATCATTGTGTCCCCATTTAATTTGGGTTTTTATTTTTTAAAAATGTAAATATATTTCCATGATGTAGATAAATATTTATATTACTAAATATAATTTATATTCTACTATATCAATTAAATAAACTCATACTAAAAAAAATTTACTTGTTAAAAAATAAAGTATAACAAAATTTTATATTCATTAATTATAATATCATAAATATATTATAGTCATCCAATTGGCCTAATTAGGTCCCAAAATTGACCTAAATATGATTTTGGTCTAAAAAAATAATCCAATTAAATTACGACAATTATTGTGGTAATTTTAAATTTCCTGCAATATTATTTTTACCCTTAATATCTCGATTTATCCATATCAATTGTATAAATTTACAAATGTTTCTACTGAAAATAATAGTTGTTTCTATTATAATTTTTTTTTAAAATAATTACAACAATGTAATTCCTTTTTTAGAAATTAAAATGATAGACACATGAAAATAATTTTAAGGCTAATCCCACATATATAGCGAGAGGGAGGGTAAAAGAGATGTTCCAATGTCTAATAAATATTTTTTGTCGGATTCAACAATAAAAGTGATTTCAATTACCAAAATTAGATTAATATATGTATTATTTTTCAATTTTGATTATAAAATAAATGAAAATTAAAAAAATTATCTAAAAAGAAAATTTGGATTTTTAACAACAATGTAGTATTTTTCAGTATTCATAAAAAAATCAACATTTAAGAAAAATACCACAATTCACTATAAGATAATTTTGATATTACCAATTCAAAAATGAAATCTATTTTGAAATATAAAATTAATAAATTTCATAATGTACCAAAAACCATCGGATTTAGACAAATCCATTCCTAAAGAAAAAATATATAAGAACTGGATAGGCAGAGTCCAAGATATAAAGAATTATCACAAAAATGTGAATAATTCATAAAAAACATATCTGTAGTTACTAAAGTGTCATAATATGGCGGGATCCTGAAGGACCACATCATATCTATCTCTGTGACTTCATTCTCAACAACATATCTACTACCTGATTTTCTTCCCAATATGTGTTTGAGGAAACTGGAGTGAGTTGTGTAGCCTTGAGGAGACACTAAATACATTCAGATAATACCCTTCATGGAACATCCCATTTTTTGTTTTTGAAGCCTTCAAATTAACTTTTGAGTCCAAAATGAAGCCATAAAATGTTCTAGTTGTATTGCATAGCATACCCAACCGCAAAAGTCATATCCAAAAGGTCTACTTCATATTTTGTCACAATGTTTGTGTAATGATAAAAAACCCCTTGATTAAGACACAATGTGTTTAAAAGATGCCCCCACAACCAGAAGGTCAATTCCTCCCATAGGTATCCCCATCAACATTAACATTGATCCATGATATTTTTAAGGGAATCTAGTGAATGAACATTATGATTATAAGATTCATTGGTCGACCTACATCACCCTATAATCATAGAATATTCATATCATGCATATAATTATTAATACCACCTAGTTAAAGCATATAGGATGTGTACACATCTTGGTGCTGCGTGATCATTCCCTTGTGCAAGGATTGATGATTTCCATAAAATATAATACCTTTCTGAACTCTCTATACATATGAGAAAATGGAAGCAGCCCCTGCTTATAAAATAATATGAACATTCTCACTAAAATATATAGAAAAAAGTTCCTCCCAGAGCTCTTATCACTACATGTTGTTATAATAATGTATGAAAAAAGTGAGTAGGTGAACATCCAAATATCTTCTACCAAATAGCACGAAATAAAAGGATAGTTCACAACTTCCCCAACCTGAAGACAGATCACACAATCAAAGGCATGATTCTATCTGGATATTTTCAATTTAGGTGGAGTAGGAAGATTATTTTTCTAGACATTCCTATGTAGAACAAACACGAAAGACTGGATAAAACGTGATTTAAAACTAATTAAACATCTTGGTGAACTGGTGGAGACACAATATTCTATAATATATTAATACTTGGTATTAAACATCTATAGATGATTGGGTTTCTATATGGGAGTATAATAATAATGAAATCCAAACCTTTTCATTTCCAAATAGGTTTGGCTTGTAATCATGTTGTCAGACTATTCATTTTTCAAAAAAATCAGCAATGCTCATGTGAATAGTCTCAGGAGGAAGATTGATGTTGTCCAGCACTGGGTTATCCAGCAATGCAGTGGTCCAACAGTTTATCTTGGATTCCCTCATAACAATCCATTTTGTATCCTGAGAAATTTTGTTGATGGAATCCTTCAAGGAATTCAAAATTGAGGATGAAATATGGTATTTATATCCATTATGGAGTCTCTATTTAAACCTAGTTGATAGAAAATTAGAAAATTCATCACATGTAATCAAACTCCACATGAATTTCTTGATTTGTATTTAATTGAAGAGCTTGAGATCCTTAACTCCAACACCACCCAATTTAATTAGTTTAATACACTCCTTCTATGCAACAGAAACCAATTCCATTTATAAAGAGACCTAGTCTGTATGAAATTCTAGATCATTCCCTATATATTTTTAGGTAGATATCGGTACCAAATATAATGTGAAAAAGAATAGATGAACTATCAGGTAATCACAGAATTAATGAGACACACTCTTTCAGCATGGGACATGGATTGGACCTTCAACCGAGGTATTTGATTATCAATTCTTGATTGTTTGTCATTTATGTAAATAATTTTCTAATTTCCCAAAAATAATGGGAAAACATGATATTGAAATGGGGGGAACCTTTTTTATCCCCAATCAATCTTATAATTTAGTATTTCCTACCAATAGATAAACCATCTCCAAATATGATAAAGGATTTTCCCCATCAAATTATTTGGATAGAAGCATCCTCATGATGAGAAAAAGGCCTTAATCGAATATATAGTTCATTTTGATTCTTGACCAAATAAAAGGATATCATCAAAATAAAAAAGATGTGAAGTAACTTGGTCATTCCTTCATTAATTGATTTTTTATAACGGAAAAGCTGACCTAACTCATGAATGCATCTACTCAAGTGATCTTCTGAAATGTAAAAGAGGAGACCTGAAATTGGGTTACCCTGTCTCACAACTATGGTGCATGGAATATACCCTATGGGGGCTCCATTAATATTAATGTACAGAGTAGATGAATTGAGAATTGTATGAATGTGTCTAACAAGTATTCTTGAAAAACCATACATTCAAAGGATATTAAGGTGGACACTCCATTTCAATGTATCAATGTCACTCGATATATCAATTTTGATAGTAAAATTTATATCCTTCACTTTCTTCATCTTTAAATTAACACCCTATCAGGTAGTAAAGAGAAAATGTTGAATAATTCTTCATGGAACAAAACAAAATTGATTCTTGGTAATGTAATCCTTAACAACTACCTCTATTCTATACATTAGAATCATGCTAATGATCTTGGGAATTGTGTTCCAAAGTGCAATAGGCATGATGTCCCAGATATCAAGAGCACTCTCCAATAGGGTATCAAGGTAATGAAGCTTTCATTTACCCCATGAGGCATGAAGGAATGAAGGAAAAATTCCTTTATTTTCTATGTGAAATTATCCTTCTATATAACCCAATAATAAAATAACTTATTAGTGAATCCATCATGGCCATGAGCACTATCCTTATTAGGTGAGAAAATAATAGCCTTGATTTCCTCTTTGTTTGGATCCATGGTAAGTGCATGATTATTATTATTCTAAATTCATGGTGTAATGTTATCAAACATTTTTTGAGTTTTTTTCAGTTCGTTGTCAGAGTATAAACCATTGAAATTTTCCAAAATCGCTTAATAAATCTAATGCTCATAGGTAAAAAGGTTGCCATTAATTCTAAATTCATTATACTCTATTGGGACCTCCTCTCATTATAATGTTGATAAAATGTTTTTGAGTTTTTATCACCATCTTTGAGACATTTTAAATTTAGATTATTCTCCTCCAGCCTTTCCTTGATCATAATATGTTCATCTAGTATATTATGAGACTAAATTTAAGCTCAAGATGGGATATCCAGCAGCTGATTATAATTTTCATTATAAGTGAGAAATTATTCAACCACATTAATGTCCAAATCTATCTTTTAAAATGAATTTTTACTCTATTCCATAAACATCTTCTTGGCATACTTTATCATACAATCCAATTTTATAAAATATCTACTCTAAACATCATGTTTCTTGGACTTCATCAAAATTTCTCTCTATACAGGACCACAATTCATCTGTAATTGAATTTGAATGGAATATGTGTTGACCTTGGGAAATGCATGTAAACTTCCCCCATAATCAGATTATGATCAGAATGGTGCTTCTGGTGTGTGAATCCATAGACTAAATTTGTAGTAGTCTTTTCATTCAGTTGAACAAAGCATTAGTCAAGCATACATTCTTATCTACCATTCAGAGTATATCTACTCCATGTGAAGTCATCCTCAAATAGTGAAACATCAAAAAGATTGCACACATTGATGAAAGATGAAAACTCAAGGTAATTAATGAAATTGAAATTATCAATAGTTTTTTCTTATTGCTTTAGTACATTGTTGAATTACTCAATAACCACTGGTTTTAGACCATTATTTTAGAGATTTCCACCATTTATTTCCACAATTATCCCCTATTTATGTTGGATGTGGATGAAAAAACATCTGATATTGAAAGAAAATTACCTAATATGATGCAAGATATATAGATTCTTTTAGGTAGCTTAATAATATCATTGAACTATATGCTTTCTTGTCTAAATACCCATAAATGAGCCGCATTTTCCTCATGCATGTTTTAGGAGAAAAAATTATAAGCTAGAGAGATCCCTTTAAATGAATTCCAATTTTCAAAACGTTGATTTGGATTAGAGATTCCAATAACCATTGGAGTATAGTCTATAATAAAATGTATAAGGATTTTGGTTGTTGGGGGATAATCTGAGCATTGACAAATTCCAATAAAAAATATTCATTTTAAAGGATTTACACCTTTTCTAAATACCTCTATATTATTCCACACTCACCAAGCCTATACATTTCATTCTCTTTTTTCTTTTTAGTGTCTATTTTACTTTGTTAATTAAGGGGAACTTCTTTTTTCTCACTTGAATTGCATTTCTGGATGTGATTTTCCTGAGATATAGTCTCAGTCCACTATAAGTCATCAACCTCATCAACCTATAATTTATCATTCAAAAGAATGAATCTATTGGAGGACTTCACAATCTCTAGAGAATGGTCTATATAATATATTAATTTTGGCTACCATTTTAGCAAGAACCTATAGAAATCCTCCCTTTTTGCTCTTGTGAATAGATAATTGAGGATGAATCCCTACATATTGTGTAGAACTCTTGACCACTACCACTAAAGTTGGAGTGCCACCTGCAATTACGTCTATTGTGTTGTCCTATGATTGGGGTGTGATAGATCCCTATGAATTAATCAACATAATTTGACCTCTACATTCCTATGAGATTTAATTCCCATTAATCATTTATGCACTTCAATCCAAAGGCTTTCAATATGTTTATGTGAGTGGTCCATTCACCACCACTATCTCCATAACATTGATTATCTGAGATGTCATTGTGTTTCCATCCTTATCAAAAGGACATGTATGAGTGTCAGGAAAAACAATTTTCTTTAGTGTAATCGCATCCCAGCCTTATAATTCTACATTATAGGCATGTAGCTGATGAATCTCAGTCAGAATCTATGGTGATTCTTATTGAGCAGCAACATTTCCCTTCAAGTCAGGTATAGGAACCATATTATCACATGTGTCTCCCGGGGCGTGGACATTCACTAGAGAAATTTCCTTCTCCCTAGAAACACCAACAATCTCATTAGGAAGAGTCACATGCACCGTATCCTCATTAGAAGCATCACTAGCCACTGTGAGAGCAACACTCCCATCAGAATATGGATGCCTAGATTCACCACTCTACATCATACCAATACTCTCATTCCTATATGAAGAGTCAATTTTACCTTGAGTTCTAGTAGGAATTATAGATGTCCCCTTCCACTTCCTACATGCATCCACATAATTTACCTTCAGATGAAAAAATGCCTTCAATATCTCTTTTACATTAAATAATTAAAATTTCAAATAAGTTGCACATGGAAAACAATTTAGTATTCCTTTCATAATGAATTTCGAGATGCATGGTATTGTGTATTATGGTGATCACAACTTCCTCCACCACTGTACATGACATTTTAACTTCCAACAATATTCATGCATAGTTCCCAATCCTTGGTTTCTAAGTATTCTTGAACAGACTGATGGGATTATTAACAGATGATGAAATATCACATAGGATTCTTGAGTGCCAATAGATCCAATTCAACTAGAAAATGTGAATCTGTAACTAGGTCTGAGTGTTCCTCATAGTGTTCAGTTCCAAATTTCTCTCCCATTATTTAATTATAATAAATCTCAATTTGAGAGCTATATATCCCAGAATCTATTCCTACCTCTAATAGTCTTCCGATGGAAAACCCATATGATATTACCCACTACCCATTGTTGTAATTTTTCAATCATCAAAATCCCTTACCTTCATAATACACTGAGTGATATCATGATATTTTAAAAATCATCCCCCTTTCAAACCAGAACTCATGAAATTGTGGAATATTTTTCGATTCTTACACTTTCTTCGACGGCTTCTTGATTGTAAACAACATGTTTGGTTCTCCCCTTCCCGACGACCCTACTAGGAGGGGGTATATCAATGTCCATAAAATATGAAATTGTCGGTGGTTTCATCACCTATACAATGTTCCTCCATTGAGCAGTAGGCGGTAGGGATCAAGTTCATTTAGATAAGGTTTATCAATGAGTTAAAATAGACTGCAATTCCCAATATATTCTAGAATAAAAAAAAAATTCTTATTATCCATATGGAATGGTATCATCATAAAATCCAATTTCTCAATGTGTAGGGTTTTACCCCTTCACCTCTCGCTCCCCTTGACCCGCTATCACCCAGATCTCAACCTTCAATTTCACAATGTATATAATACTATTCATTTATAATTTTTAAATGGATCATTTGAAATATCATGGTGCACACAAACTCAATGTTGGGTTCAAGGTATGATATGAATGAGATAAAATTATAAAAGTTACATGATGTAAAATTTTGGGGTGTTACTGGAAATTCCTAATCCTTCCTTAAATTATTTGAAGAGAACTTTTCCTACTTTGAGATACTTTAATATGGGTTTGAATTGTCTTTACCTTTTATATTTTTCTTCAACATGCTCTAGGACCACAATTTTCTTTTTACCAATATAATCTCAATATGTTGGTGAACAAAATATCATTCTATATAATGCTACATATGATGTCATTTGAATACGTGAATGGAAACTATTATTGTAGGTAAACTCCAACTTAGGTAAATAATGACCCCAAATTCCTTGAAATTCAAGTGAGCTTGATCTCAAAATGTCTTGTAATGTTTGGGTTGTCCATTATGATTTCCCATCTATTGGAGGGTTATAAGCATTACCAAAATGAAGCTCAATATCCAATTCTTTCTGAATACTTTTCCTTAATTTTGATGCAAATCATGTTTCATGATTACACACATTTGAGATAATTTTTCCTTTAAATCAATAAACTTCCTTAACATAGAGTCGTGCAAGGAACACTAGTATAAAATCCATTCTTACAGCCAGATAATGTGCAGATTTGGAAATTCGATCAATAATCACCCTTATTGCATCATTCTTTCATGAATATTTTAGTAATCCAGTGAAACCATCCATGGTGATATCATCTCATTTCCATGTAGTAATATGAAAATGTTGCATGAATCGTATACGATGTTGTATTTCATCCTTCACTTGTGGATAGAATAAACATATTGATACATAATCTGTAATTTCATGCTTCATGTTATACCACTAGAAATGTTATTTCAAATAACATTAAATCTTTGTGCTACCAGGGTGTATTGAGAAATTCAAACAATGGTTATCATCTAATAATCCCTTTTTTAGATCAGGTATAAAGGGAATAAAAATACTCTACCCAATTTATAGAATTTCATCCTCATTCATCAATTCTTCTAATGTCCCATCATTCCCAACATTAATTTTACATTGATTATTATTGTCATTATAATGAAAAAATTTAATCTTTTTTAATAATGATGTTTGGTAACCCAATTGAAAAAGTAATGATGTTTTTCCTTCCTTGATAATTTCTATATTAATCATTTCATTATCTATATACACATGGTCCTTGTCAATCCTCATCTTATAATGACCCTTCATGCCCAATGTATCTTCTAACTTATTTTCCTTCCCTGGGTGGTAATGTATTGAATAGTCTTAATCCTTGAGTTACTCGAGCCATAGCCTTTTCCTCGTGTTGGGTTTTTTCAATGAGAATATATATTTCATTCTCTTTTGATCTATATATATCTCAAATCATTCACCATATAAATAGTGTCTCTATGTTTTTATAGAATAAAATACAGTTTCTAACTCAATATCAAGAGTTAGATAGTTAGGTTCATGATTTTTTAACTGACTTGATATATATGCAATAACTCTATCATTCTATATAAGGAAAAACCCAAGTCCTTTATTTTATTCATCACTATAAAAAATCCACTATTTCACAATGGTTGAGTAAATATCATATAATTCACTAATATCTTCTAAAATTAATCAAAACAATATTCAAATAATTTTTTCTATAAATAATTATCCCCTATATGAGTAAGCTTGGTTGATGGGTTTGCAAATCAAGATTTTTTTTGAGTGAAACATTACTAATAACCTGTTATACCAATAAGACTATGTACACTGGTTATGTTCATTGGTATAGGCCATTCCTAAATCACCTTTTCATTCTCATGGTCAACTAACATTACATCATTATAGTCAATATGTACATGAAAAGAAAACATTTGAGGACAAATTTCACACTTTATAAACTTCTCATACAACTGTTTTCTTCTAAGGGACTCCATAATAACACACAAGTTGCACTCATGGTCCTAATATATTTTGTAATATATCTAGACATCATCAATAAATACCACAAAAATCATCAACAAATTACATGAACCATATGTTCATTAGGTCTATAAAAATAGAGGGTTCCTTAGCCAGTCCAAATGGCATTACTAGAAATTCATAATTTCTATACTAGGATTTAAATGATATCTTTGGAATGTAATTCTACCTTGTAAGTAATTGATGATATCTAGATCAATGTTCAATCTGTAAGAAATATATAGCTCTATGATGTTGATCAAATAAGTTATCAATTCGAGGAAGGGGATACTAGTTCATTATTTTAATGGAATTAAAGTAACCTTAATCAATGAAAAACATCATGTATATGAATTTGTTTTTGGAAAAGAAATTTGGGGATCCCCATGGATAAAAAATAGGGTGAATAAATCCTTTATCATTCAATTCCACTAGTTTTTACTTCATCTCTAAAAATTGCATAGTGTTTTTTCTATTAGGATTATTTGATATAGGTCTTTTACCTATATTTAAATCAATAGGTAACTCAATGTCCATATCTAGTGGATGTCTAGATAAATCCCATTTAAATATATCAATATATTCTTACACAATCAGAACATATTTAATTTGATGATTTTATTCCTCATATATAGATTATGATTTATCTTCCTCCACAAGAATTTCATTCTATAGAGCTACTAGGGGTGGATCCGGACATGAATCAAAAGATGGGGTTTCTTCTCTAATGATAAGGGATTATGCATGTTCCTCACCAATAGTAATTTCACACTTTTTTTAATAAGATTTCACATCATATTTCTAAACCCTGTCTATACCATGGATTATATCAAATTCAATGATATGTATTATGAAAAGTTCAAAAATATAAGAATCATTACTTTTCATAAATGGTATTTCCAGACACATCTGTGTTGCGGTGATACTTTCCTTATGAGTTTTGACGGAAAACTCCTACATTAAATCAAAAGAGAAATAGCTAATTTTCTTGAAAAACCAGAAGATATAAAAGAATTTGATGAAACAAAATTAAATAAAACATTGACTATGTTTTAGAAAATTAATAATGTATCTTCTCCCATATCATTATTTATTTCAACATTTGTGGTTGTGATCTCATAAGCTTTTCTTTTCTCCTGTGGCCTTTTCTAAGTGACGTTTTGTTTACTCTTAGGAAAATCATTATCATAATGTACTATATCCCTACCATTAATGAATTAAAAATTGATAAAATATTTGTTTCTCTTGAAATCAATACCATTATGGCCTTTCTATCAACACTATTAGGAAAATACTTTTCCTTTTAAGAAATATCTATGGTATTTTTGTCCATAAGTATAACATATTTGAAATTTACCACTTTTATTCTTCTTGGAATCCATTGTTTCCTCTACCACACTCTTCTTCTCTTTTTTCCCAAACGTTATAATAATGAAATAATTATTTCAATATCTTAATTGCACATGAGACTATATCTTTATATGATGAGAAATTGTGGGAGACCTGTTACCTTCAATGTGATGGTTTAAAACCATAAAACAATTGATCAATCATGATCCTTGGATTGCGTATGTCATCTACCACATGACTTGTTGGATGTGTAAAGTTAGATAAATACTTTAAAATGTTTTCATCCTCGTTTTATTTTATATTAATGAATTTCTTCCCCATATCCACTCACTATTCACAAGGAAAATGTTTTTTTAGAAAATTTTATTAAAATCCTACCATTTCATATTTATAATTTTCTTCTCTTACTTTCGGTATTGAATTAAGGACTAAAAATCATCTAATTATCATGATAGACAACAAACATCCATTAAAACCTTCTCCCTTTCATTACATCCTTAGGTGAAAAATATATTCTCTAAGGAACTTATCTGGTACTCAATTAAAAATGAGTTTGTAGGACCATTGAATGAAAGAGGTTGTTTTCAAATAAATTAGTCTAACATTACTCTATGACTTTGTGTATTAGGATTCTCCATTCAAGTATAGTTATTATCATAACCTGATTCAACTATTATAGTATAGTTATAAGTTAATCACCCCCAGTCTCGGCTCGTGTACCAACAACATTATCTTGAATAGGATGGAAATCCCAATATAGTATAAGTGCATTGATATAGTTTCCATTCCTTGAACTATGGGCCATTTATAATTAACAGAATACAATAATTTAGGTTATAAATCATAATGTATAATCTCAATCTACAAAAAACACATATCATCAATAGAAATTTTATGAATAGATAATCTGATAATCATAAGAATTTTTTATTTGGGGATCTATTTACTTTTAAATCCTTTATAATGGTTTGTAAATCGATTTTGAGTTATCTTAAGAATATCCCTTAAGAGTGTCAAACCAGAAGTGAAGTAAGTATCATTATCACGTACAAGGTTACTGAAAATAATTCTTGGGACACCTAGGGGTTTTTTACCACTAGGTACATCTATTCCACAACCACATCCACTTTTAGTATCTATGAAGATATGTATTTCTTGGAATACCCGCATAACCTTTACCTTACCAAAATTAGAGGATATTCTTATGTGCTCATTTTCAAGGAATATCAAATGGTACCTTTCCATAAATTATGTTTTATAAATCTATATTAAAAGGTTTCCACTAAACATACTTTGATATCAACTATAGAGACCTCAACCCCAGTTTCCCAGAGTTGGAACCTTACTTCATTACATTATCATAATCAACAAGGAAGCCACATCCCGAAGAAATAAATAGTTTAGTAGTTTTAGAAAACAAGATACAAGAATATGTTTTACATTAAAACTTGAAAGAAAAAAATAATATATATATTGCAGTGGAAACATCAAAAAATCCTACAAAACCCATAAAAGTCATTCATACTATTAATATTCACATCCTAATCAAAAATAAAACATAAGATAGGGGTGTGATTTGATTACTAGTAAGGGTAAGTAATACAATAGAACATAATGTAAACAATGAAGAATGGAGGATGAATAAAATCCCATGCTATTATAAAACAAACATGATCATAATATGGAAAGAATAAAAGCTAAATAAATAGTTCCATAAAAAATCACTTTTGAAAGAAGATTAACCATGGATATTCTACTAGTCGAATATTCTTTTGGATTATAAATTAATAATATCATAATGAGGGAATGAATATTAGTTGATATTTAAAATAAATACATTTATTCATTGACCAAGAAATTTGAATACAAATTGTTAATGCCTCAACCAAAACAATATTTGAAAACGGGTAAGGCCTCAGCCATGTCCATATCTGTTTAGTCTCATGAGTCCTAACAGTCCATAGAGGGGCTATAGTGGTCCCCGCCCATCAATTTATGTGTCCAATGAATTCCTCAGGTGAATGTGGTTAAACATTAACAATAAATATATATGAAACATTAATTACTTTCCCCATTCTATAAACATAATCACTAACCATTCTGAGTACTATGGTGAATGGTATTCAGATAGCACGTCCATAGTCAAAATGATTATAAAAAATTTAAAAATATACTATAGAGGATAATCATAAGAGATAAATCCGAATAAATCATAAAATTTAATAGAGTTATTGAAATAGATGGAAACAATATGACATAATTTTTGGGCAATTCTTGAGAGAAATTCTCATTTTTACCTTTTAAATAAGTGTTCTTTTAGAAAAATATTTTTCATTTTTCGTAATTGTGTGTATAAAATCCTAAATAAAAAAAATTAGTTTTCCTTGAAAAAATTAGTTATTTTATTATAATAATAGTGTCTAAAAATATATTATGTATGGATCATGAAAGTGGAAAATAAATTGAGATGTTCCCATTAATTGATCTTGCATATCGGAAATAATTGGGAATGGAACCTTGTAAAACATGTAATTCCTATAACAAAAATATGAAATGATCTACATAATTTTTTTAGAATGTATAAAAATTAAAATAATTATATAAAAAATAATGAATAATTACAAAGGTTCTTAGAAGAATAAAGAATAACCTGATTGAAAATGATGGTTTGAGAAGAAAACCCCCACCTTATGTATGAATGTGTTCTAAATTTTACCTTAATGCACTAGATAATAAAATTAAATCAATTAATTAATTGATTAAAAACATTTTCTATGTTTATTTGATTAATTATATTTTTATTAAGTTGATTAATGTTCTTGTTTATTAGTTATAAATTTTAATTTCATCATTCGGGGTTATTTGTTTTCTTGGTTTTCATGATTAGCTTGCTTGTTTATAAGTAATTAAATTCTTGTAAAATGGGTATATTTCTCTAGAATTGGAATTATAAGATATTAATTAAAATCAATAATTTTAATTAGATTTATATTTTTTCTCAGTTATAATATGATGAAATATTAGATAACATGGTAATGATAATCATTTATATTAATTTTATTAGTTTTAGATCACAACAAACTCATTTTATTTTATCATTTATCGTTGTGTAAATATGTTAGATCCAGAACATAAAAATGGTTTTAATATTAATTTTAAAATATATTTCAACTATTAAAATGGTAATATGAATATAATTTAATATTATAATGGAATATGAAAACATGTCACCCATGTAGGTGATGAATCAACACCTCACAAACGACCTTTCCACTTTTACTATTAAAGGGGGGGAAGAAGGGGATTGATGATGAATTATTCAATTAGGATAATAAAATTATAATATGTTTATGTTACTAGGGTTAAATTCTATTTTAAGGTTGTTAGGTTGTGATATAATATAAAAATAAAAGAACATAAATGAAATTTAACGAAAAAGAAACATGTTTTTACATCTTGATTTTCTCCTCCTAGAGAACTTCGTTTCGGAAATTGTTTTGGTCTAATGAATATACAAAGATATTTTGTATGTGGAATGGGGTCTTAAGAAGTGTATTGGGTTGAAATTTTACAAGGCTGAAATCATTAAATTTATGAGGAGAATTGGTGGTGAAGGGTGGTATTTTTAGTGGAGGAGGGAGTGTTTTTTAAATATTATATTAATTTGTTAAATATTTAGGATCAAGAATATGAATAGTTTGAGAATTATCACAAAATATAATAATATAATTATTTTTACTTCGATATTATGTGCTTACATAAGCTATATATCTCTTATGGATCCATAATTCATGTATTTAATATTTATCTTAAATAATCATATATTTTTATTCACCAAAAATTTATGTATTTTACAAAAATTTCTCCTAAGAATTTTATGATTTGTAGATTTTAAAAATGGATTTCTTTTTATAGAAATATTTTTATAACCATGATAAAATTAATTTTATATTAAAATCATCATTTACTCCACAAATACAGATTTTAAATTAATAACTAATTTCATAACACTCTAAAAATTTAAATAAGATCTCATAAATCTATCCTAAAACAATAGGACAAATAAGTTTATTTTAAGAATAAATACTATGCAAATAAATTATATTTTGAATAATTTTATTAATTATATAATTGTAATTAAATATTTATGACTTACAAAAACACAAACAGATAAATTATTGTTACTCAAATATCCACATTACGTATAATTTTATATAATTATATCAAAATTTCATTAATAATATACCTTAATATCATTTATACTTTTATTGGGGAGGATACTATTAATTTTCCCTATTTACTTTTCATAAAGGTCAAATTACAATTAATAATGTCAATTTATTTTTTCATCGGTATAGGTTCCTTAACTTTTGGAAATATCTCTTATTGCATTCATTCATCATTTATAAAGTTGTTATTGTGATTTATATATGATTTTATGTAACTTTTATTATATGAATTAATAAAAATTAGTTAAATTCCATTGATGGAGTTCTGTGTTGTTTTATGATAAGTGGAAGAAATTAATTTAATATTAAAACTAAAAAAGAAATGAAAATAGTTTTTCAGAGAAAATGCATTTTATTGTCTAATTTATTTTAACACTAGATTAAACCATTAAATTGATTATAATTAATTTAATTGAATTATCATTAATATTATTGAAAAATTTATTCATTGAAAACATTTTAAAAAAATTATCTTATGAAAATTCTTGGAACAATAATATAATTTTCAATGAAAATTGTTACTTTTAAATATTCACTAAAAAATTAATATTTCCATAAAAATATCATAACATAGCTATAAAATATTTTTTACATGATTATTTAAAAATTAATGTAATTTATTTCAATTTATATTTCTTAATTTTTAAAAAATTAATTAATATATTTACTCATAAGAAGCAATAAAAACCATTTTTCAATAACCTGTATTCTGAAAAATGAAAATACCTTTATTAAAAATTTAGTTCAAATTTAATAATCACTAATCAATACATTTTTATTTGGTTGGTAAATTATATATAGTTGAAATTGTGGTTACTCATATTCCTATATAATAATTCAATGTTTAGGTTATAACGATCATAGTTAAATAATAATATTTCATGGTTTTTTAGCTCACGGTTGTTTCTTGTAAAAACTATTGAATATAGTGTAGTTTTAAAATCACGGGGTTTCACATTATCCCCACCTTAAATAATTGTAACCCCCAAAATTTTATCCTCATCATAAAAGGATCAACCATATCTTTTTAAACACACGTTGTACATATGGATAATAAAACTTATTTTGAAAAGGGAAAGTGGTAAACAGAATGGTAAGAAGAAATATTGGGAATTTGGGTTCCCAAATATAGATAAAATTGTTTAGAAGATAAAACATGGAGATGGGGGAGAAAACTAAGGACAAATAACTAATATAGAGTGATATAGATCATAATTTATTGAAAGATAACTTCTATAAATCAGTAAATAAATTATTTGAGAAATGAAAATCAATTCATTGAAAATTTTCATAATATATTATCTTTTTTATTTCAAGGTCCTTTTACAAGAGTTGATGAATTACATTATTCTAAATATATAGAATAGTTGAAAATATAATTGATAAATTTTTATATGTTTAGAATAATTTAATCCTTTGGTTTTACATTGATCAGTTTTCACTTCATCACTTACAAAAATATGAATGTTGTATACCAGAAGCAACAAATTAACTTTTAATATATCATAAGATATTTAATAGAATAAAAAGTCTTTTTATTTTTCTCTAATTATTTACCAAAAATGGTTGATTATAAGTTATCCAACAACTAATAAATCTTCAAGACCTCCACAAAAACCCCCAAAGTTTAAATTAATCAATTTAATAAATAGTTATCCTTAATACACCTCCAAAATATTTCCAATCAAATCCAAAATCAAACAATAAAAAATATTTTATCAAACATTTATCCTTATATAACATAATCTAACTCATATTGTCACATTTAAAACAAGTGAATAGCATGATCACATATTCTCTTAAAACATACCAATAAAATAAATCACCATAAAAAATGAATACAAAAATGATTTGAAAAATAATAACTATTATTATTATTTATATCCTGTAAATCCAAAAATATTGAAAATTCCATTATAAATTACATTCTTATCAAATATCTAAACGTTTTTATGTTCACCAATACTATCCCATTTAATTATTGAGTTTAAAAATTCTCTTTATCCTAACTAAAAATTATATACTAAAAAATAGAAACCACTTAAGGGTAATTTCTTTATTACTTATGTATTCTCTAAAAATATCATCTTACAAAAAATTCAATTTTTATGATTGTTAGTAACATTGAACACGGTATTTAATATCCTTAATGAATAAGTACAATGAAATACTACATAAATGTTTCATGTTACATATAACCAAAATATCATGGATAAATATAATTCCGGAATCAAAATATATAATAAAATTAATCAGTCTATTTATACTATATCAATATAATAAGTTTGGCCTTCTCCCCGTGACTTCATATGTGGTATGTACCCATAATGAATGGGGCACTAGTTTGAATAATTCACTAGATGACCCTTATCTCTGCACTAGATAGTATTAGATTCCTTATTTTATTTATAGTAATTATCCAGAGGACCCTTATCTCTACACTTATAAAAAACATCAATACCCATATAGTATTTCCTTTGATATTTATTTCCAAAATTTTCTCATGATGAAAATATCTCCCTTACTTATTCTTCCTTGTCACTTTACTGTTTTCAAGGTTTTCATTCATCATCTACTTATAATGAATTTCCATGATTATAAACGAAATATAAAATTCATTCTCCATATTAATGGGACTTTATACTATATCATCATATGATGAAACAATTTAAAAAACTATTGCCCTTCGAAGACTCATCTTAATCCAATCAAAGAAATGTTTAATTTTGATTTTCATATAACATATGTAATATTAATCATGCAAGGATAATATTGTAAGGTTATCCTCATAAAGTATCACACATTCATCTTCGGTATACTTTAATGTGTATAACTATCGTTCCATCTCATCTTTCGATTCTTGATGAAATTATTTCGGAAATAAAATCATTTAAAAAGTATTATATTACATGTTTTTATTTCTATTTCCTCTTTTAATTTCTAGATAAATTTCCACCACTGATGAGTATCTAGTTTAAAAAAAATACACTATAGGAATAATATTTTAAAATTTATTACATATAAAATCTAGGAAGGCCTTTTTAAGGGATTTGATCCATTTATCGGATACCAATATATTTGTAGCCCTATGAAAATATGGAAGCTTTTGTCGAATGAATCTATCCAATATGGGTGAATCATGATCTAGAAAAATAGTTTTCTCTATTCATAAAAGGATATTCATTAATACCTAAGTAATATTCCTTAATATGTCCCTAAATTATTTTATTCTAATACAAGTTTTATTGGTTAACTCGGTTGGGAAATCCTAACACTATCATTGAGTTTTGATTCCCTTTCTTCTCTTAGGTATTATCATTACACAATGACACACACATAGATAACTCATGATCCTCATTAATATTGATATATTGTATAAAATTCCCAATAATGGTAAATTTTCTGAAATATTATAAGGTATTATCATAATTCTCATGTTACTTATGTTTTTTTAAAATATAGTCCTTAATGTTCCTACTAAACTTACTCCGATACAAATGCTAACAACACCAACTTGAGTTGCCCAAAAATGGTGTCCACTTTTTATATAGTTCTAGATAAAATGGATATTATTGTATAGAATATATTAATCTATTAGGATTGTGAAACCACGTGAATAAACTATTCCTTTATGACATTGTAAATATAAAATATATATCATAAGAAGAATAATATCATCCTTGATATTTATCATAATATTGTTTTTCGTATTTGGGAGAAATTAAAACAAATGAAAGGGTGATAAAAGATTCCTATTAAGGGTTATATATAGAAAACTCTACTTTGAATCGATAGGAAATAATCAATATAGAAAGGTAAATAATAGAAATACCATTCCATTTAATCCATAATTTGATCAAGAAATGATTCCATGGGAAAAAATAATTCCATAATATCAAGGTTAATATTGACTAAATTCTCACTGAATGAAATGCTTAATATTTTATTTCATGATTTTATTCATCGTGATATGTATATCATTAAATACTTGTGATAATAATGTTTAATTGATTTGTAGGAATAAATCATAAACCAATTTAATATTAGCTTACTAATTTGTCTTATGAGAAATGTTGGTTTATTGAGGGGATATATAATTCTTAGCCTACCATTGAACTGCATTTACAATGCCTTCATAATATATCGAATGATTGACTTAATTCATAAATAGTATTCCTTATCAACAAATATCTATATTGAGTAAAGACTAGAAAAAACAATATTTCTAATGTAAATAAAATAATTTTCATATTAAAATAACATAATTTGAAATGTTATATGGTTTATGAAATAATAATATCCATTATACAAATAATAGGAATATTTATGGTAATTTTAATATTCAATGATCATAATAAAGTTAATGATTCCAGGGGGAATTTATTAAAAAAATTATAAATAGATGATCTTTAGTCCATTAGAAATATAGGTTTTGATATAAATTAATTTATTTTGGATAATAAATGAAAATTGATGAGAAAAACATTCTCGATATAATTTTCATTCTAATATCATTGAAATATTGTTTAAGAAGGTAATGATTTTAAAATGGTTATATATATAAGATGGTGTATTAATGCTGCATAAGTTAAAAAAAATATTCCTCTTGAATTTATTGCAATGAATGTTTAAAATGACCTCATTTAGAAAACATTTAAAATATTCCTTTAATACCACATAAAAAATCATGGATAACATAAAATATAGTTTATAAATATTTATTTAAATAAAAATATATTCAAAAAATTTACTAAAAAGTATTAATATAGAATAAAAATATACCAAATTTAGAAGGGAAATAAGATCAGATTTTCTATTAAGAATTACTATTGAAATCATAAAATTAAATGAATCAGTAATCATCATAAATAAATATATATTTACGTTAAATAACTCAAATGGGAAATATATAATCAACACCAAGAAATTCAAAAATAAAGATATCATATTCGATAGTGTATGTCACACGCAACACCAATCATTTTGAAAAATATAATACCTAGGGAAATTTCGATATATTTATTTTTTAAAAAATAATATTTATATGATATCATGAATTACATGCAACATAGAATTTATCATTTGTTATATGAATCACTGAGTTTATCTTGGGTAACAAGAAACACTGAGTTTTAACTAAATGTTAAAAATTATTAAAATATTATTATTTAATATAATAATTATAACCTAGCTATTAATTCGGTGGGTATGAATAGTATTGACTAAATTATGAAAATATTTATTTTTAAAAAAGTTATTTTTTATTTATTGTTTTAAAATAAATTACGGATCATTATAAAATAAATGTTTTCTAAAAACTTGTTTTTTTCTAAAAGGAGGTTTAATCACTCTTTACGGACATAATTTAAAATTATTTATTACCAAATTTAGATAATATATTTTAAAAAATAAACATAATTTTTTAAAACTTAATATCAAATTAGATTAGGGTAAATTTTTTGTATTTTTTTAAAAAAGATTCATTTTTTTAATATTGAAAAATACAAAATTTTAATTAAAAGGTGATTTTAATTTTAAAATATATATTCTATTTAATTAAATTTTGAATTAGTGTTAAAGTAAAATTATTTCAATTATATACAAAATAATTCAATTTAGGTCATTTAAATCATTTTCATGTTTAATTTTTATATAAAAATATTGTAATCTTTTGAAAACACTTCTCTTTAAAAACACAGTTTCTCAATAGGTATGTGGGATAAATTTTAAATTAAATATTTCCACTTCCATGAATTTAATTTTCAATAATTTATCCCATAATTTTAATAACATTACTTTCTAATTTAAATTAATAAAAACATATTTTTTAACCAAATTGTATAGTGAAAATAGTAAAAATTGATTACCACAGTTAAGGTACAAATGGATTTTCCAAGGGGTTAAACTAAGAGAATAAGAGTACAAAATAACCAACAGACATGTAAAAACAATATGTTTTCCATATTACAACTTAAAATCGTATAAAATCGATAACGGTTTATTTTTATCTAGTGAAATGACAAAAATGTGGGTATGATTGAATCCTTTAATAATAAATTCAAGTGTACCTTTCACCCCACTTATAAAAGGACACCTCCTACCTTATATTTTTCACAAATTAAAAACTATTTATTCAGCCATTACAAATAGAGATAACTTCAAAAATTCCATCTTATCATTATAGAAGCCTTATTATTGTCCTATGTATTATCTAAGACGGATTTAGATGAAACATAATGAGGATACCCGAAGAAAAGGTAATGTTCTTCAATGTGAACTTCTATTTTATTTATTTCTCCACCTCATTAAATTATTTTTAAACCATTATCATTTAAAAAAATAATTATCATGCAAATATTTTTATTTTTTTATCCTAAGTTAATGACCTAAAACCATATTCGCTTCTATCGAATGGGTTACGAAATCATTATTCTTGTGTACGGGTGACTACCACCTCTATAACTAATGTCAATCATTCATCCATTACCACCGTTCATAGTTTTAGATAATGATGGATATAAGGTATAATTATATATTATATTTATAACATATTAATAAATCTTGAGTCATTTTATAATATATATCTTTTTTTACTTTCCATTATGTAAGGGATACAATAACGTCGCTCGTGTTTGTGGCGGACAACCGTCTCACAACGTGATGTGATCGTCTTTCAGTAACTCTTCACATAGAATTTATTAATTTGATATTTAATCAATAGATTTTATATAAATGAAATAATAATGATATTTTTGACATATTTATCATTTTGGAAATATAATATATCGTTTTATTTCTTACCTTTTTACTCACTTAAAGGTGATAACATCATATGTGTGTGTATGGACTACTGCCTTCACAATGCAATGTGACACTCTTTTTATCATGACACCTCATGCATGATATAAATAATTATTTAATATAGTATATATGATTTTATTATCATTACTTAAATAAAATATATTACATAAATTCTTTCAATAATGATCACTGCAAAATCGAAATGTTACTCAGGCATACATATAACCTATCGTCTCGATGATCATAATGTACATCATTTTTCATAATGATATTTCATGATTGGTTTTAAAAATAAAATTGATGTCAAAATAATATTATTTTTTCATGTTTCTTAGAATTATTTAGGTGGATAAACTATATAATAATATCAATAATTTAATCATAAATGAAAAAACTAGCATAAGAAAACATTGCAATTCACACATGAAACTATGAAAATAATGAAATATTATGAATAAATGTGTGATAAAATGTTATAAAAAGATCATATATCATATTATAAATATTAATATGTTTATTCTATAAGTTTGTATCAATTTTATGAACACTATAAATTAGGTTAAATAATGGTCAATCAAAATGAAGTGTGAGGTGAGGGATTTAATCTCAATTTACATTCCATTAAGTCTAATTTTAAATTATTCACCAATTCACATTTTTGTGGTGTATATACTACACCTAACATATAATATAATGAATCCATATTAATTCAATAATTTTATGTTTTGATTTGAATTTTTTCACCTGAGGTGATTTGACTGGAAAATAACCAAGTAGTAAAAGTTATTGTACAATATCACTTTCATCTGTGATGGTTAACTTTATCTTAAAATAATATATTTTATATATTAATTTTTATTTTTAATTTACATTTAACTTAAATATAAATATTATTGTATACTGTATTGGATTATGTTCCAAACTGTATACCATTTGTACACATGGTTTTTACTTTAGCAGTTATTTTATTTATAAGGGAAATATTGATAAATCTATATCCTTTAATCAATATGGATATTTAATGGTAAGACACCATATTCATGAAATAAAACTATTATAAAATATATGTGGAATAATTTTGATATAATGATATGGTTATGTCCAATTATAGATATCACCTTGATGCATCGAAAAGTCTCGTGACACAAAATTAGTTGGTTAAAACCTATGACTCTATAAATAGTATCTATAAACTGTCTTTAGGATAGATCATGATAGTATTTTTATAGTTGGTCAAACTCGATTGGTGTATATGAATAAGGTCTATACTATATTGTGGATATATCTTGATGTTAAAGTTATCCTATTATGGGGAAACATAATCTCCAATAATTAATAATTTCCTTCAATTAGAATCAGATATTTTTATTATTGTCCATGAATTTTTCAATATGTTATTATCTATGGGTTTATTTTTTTTATCATTTTATAGGTTAAATTTATTATTTTCAAGCATTCACCTTACCATGTTCATTTTGTGTTGTCTTACCATGATAGTCAAGTTATATGAATAGAATGTGTATTTAGTTAAGTACCCCTCAATAATAATTGTGATTATTTATTCATGATGGATTCTGATTTACATAACCCTTATTATGAATTTTAGTTCACCTTTATTATGTTTAAATTCCCCATTATATGAAGAATAAATATTTGAATTAATTTACGAGGGTACAGTATATATTTTTTTGTTATGTATTATGATTTATTTTTTCCCAACATAAAATCTGTATCACGTATTTATATGGTTCTCCAAAACAACTCAACAAATCATTCCTTAAAGATTTAACCAAATTAATATTATTCTAATTTAATAAATCATCAACTACCTCTACGATACAGGGGTTATGTTTATTATAGTTTGTATCATGAAAAGTTTAGTAGAAATATTGTGATGTATATTTAGGAAGACCTATATTTGGGAACATATATCTCTGATAGAATTTGAGGATATGTATAGTACCATAGCCTAATTCTTTGGTAAGATAGATATTTTATATTCTTTTCCCTAGAAATAAATCACTTTCTAGATTTTATAAGTGAACATGGATCTAAAATAGAGGTACTTATGGGAAATAATTAAAAAAGGGAAGCATTAGGATTGAACTTATCATTATATGGTGCACATCAACAGACCTTTTTCTCATTTGTCTTGACAATCTTAAGGGATATGATTAAGAAAATCTACTTTTTCTTTATAAACCATTATAAAATATTTTAATATGATATATCCCCAAGGAAGACACGTTTATGATTTTGATATTATATATGCATAAATTTTTAAATTTATTTTAATAATTTCATAATATTTGATATTATAGTTAATGTTTCGTAATCATATGATCTAATATAGTGTTGTAAATATTTTACAAATGGATCATAAAATAATTAATGGAAACTAGATCAACGCACGTAATCCAAAAGGTTAGAATTAACATTTTCTATGGTAAGGGAAATTGTATCTCAAACATTGTCATCATATTAGGACTTAATATCATTTAATATAAATAGATTGAAATAACTATAAAATACATATGGAATCAATTGGAATAATGGGATGAAGAGGTAGATAGGAAAAAATATTGATAAAGGGGGTAAGTGATTTAAGGATTATTTTTAACATGTGATAATTTTTTAAAGAAATTCCCTAGTACTTGCTTAAAAGGAATTTTATTTTTCTATATGTTTGGAGATAAAAGATACCATGATCGTGATTTCAAGGGTAATTTTTTTTCTTAGGTATAATTATTCAATTGTAAGAATAAGGGGAACTATTAAAATCAATGTATGAAGAATCAAATGAATATACATCAATAGAGGAAAATGGATCATGTTGTAGAAAATGATTTTACCACAAAAAAAGAAGAATGATTAATTTGATTGTGTATGGATTTAAAAATAATGTGATTTGAGTTTTTCCCATTGATATCTGGGTTATAATAATTATAAAATGTATAAGGATTTCACTCTAGTAATTTATCATTAAGGATTTGTACTTGTTTGCTTAATGGAACTGATGATCGTGTAAAATGATTCAGTCGCATGTCTATCTTCTTAAAAAATACATTATTGAGGGAGAAATAATTCATAACATTCTTATGGTGTTGATATAATGATGTTGGGATAAAAAAATATTATTGATATAGATAATTTAAAATGGATGGTACCTACTACATTGAAACTAATTAATGATTTATTGATTATGTAATTTAATCTATCATTAATATAGTTAGCTATATTATTTTGTATTTTTAAGGAATATATCTAATAATATTTTTTTATGAATAATGAATCATTCATGTTTTCAATAAGATTTAAAAGTAATTAATGTTATTACCTTGTTTTAAGAGATTATATAATAATTTTATTCACATTTGTGGTATGTGGGGATTCAAAACTACTTCATATTTATTGATGATTAAATGATAGGATAATTTTTGAAATTTAGTGACCATATTTCTAAATTTATGAATCTTTATCTTTTTGGAGGTCTATAAATGTAACTAATTATGAAATGGTTTAAGATGAACTCTGTATAAGGTCTTTTGGTTGGATGTATTTCTTTACTATAATGATATTTATGCATATTAAATAACTAGTTCAACTCATATTGTTTTTTAAAAAGAATTGGAGTTTTATGGAAATAATATTCACTCTTTTATGGTTTTGGTGATTTCTTAAAAGTTTATTTTAGTTCTTCTAGAATAATTTTTTTGGATATTCATTCCGTGGAGTAAGATTTGAATTAGTAATTTATAAATTAAAACTAAAGTATGAAATTGTGATTATGAAATAGATACATATCATGTATGTACATTTCCATATATTCTTAGATAGTAAATTAATTCATGAACATTAGTAAAATGGTCTTTAAATATAAATATTTTCCTATTTGAATCATATTTTATAAATCATATGGTCTATTAAATAATCAAGTATTTATGGTTTTGAGGCCATTATCATTTCATTGATCATTCACTTTCTTATGATCAATGACCTTTATCGGTCTCTATTATTATTTATGGTTTTCTATTATGTACATATCTCCACATACCACTAATGTTAACCCACATATAATCCTAGTTATGTTACTATTATAAATGACCATCGTACTTCTTATTCTCTTATATTAAGAAGATGTTTTATTATTCTTTTTATGAGGTGGGTTTTTCAAAAATGGAATTTATAAATAAAAGACGATTGATTACTTAAATCAGGTTTAAATTTTGAGGATGAAATTTATATATGTTTTGGAGAACATAACACCCTAAAATCATAAAATATGAACATTGTATTTTATGGCATATGTGACATGCAACACCTAGAATTGCATAAAATGAAACACACTATGACTTTATGATATATTTATTTTTAAATAAAATAAATCCATTCACTAATTTTAAATACACACAAAACTATGTTTATCTTGTGTTACGCACAACACCTGATTTTATCTTTTGTTACACCCTTATACATAGTCTAAACAGAATAGAAAATATTATTAAAATATTATTATTTAATATGATATTTATAACCTGGATATTAAATTGGTGGGTATGAATAGGAATAATAAAATTATGAAAATATTCCATATAAACAAATTCATTTTTTATATATTGATTAATAATTAAATAAGAATCATTTAAAAGAAAAAGAACTATTAAAAATAAATATTTTTTCTAAAAGTCAATTTTATCACATTTTGTGCACAAAATATAAAATTATATTTTATAATATTTAGAAATTTTATTTTATAAAATAAAAATCATTTTTTAAATATATTTATTTTACAGTTAATTTTTGGTATTTTTATTAAAATATTCAATTTTTGATGAATCATGGAATATATTGAATTTTAATTGGAGACTATTTTTTATTATTTATAATGTAAAATTATGGTTTTAATTGGTCTATGATTATAATTAGTTCAATAATATATCAATTAATCCAGTTGATTTCATTTTAATTATTTTTATCTTGAATTTTTATATAAAAACATTGAAATATTTGGAATATTTTCTCATTAAAACTCACTTTCATGACATATCTTTAGCATTAATTTTAAATTAATAAATTTGAATTATATGAATTAAATTTATAAAAATTTATTTAATATTTATAATTAGTATAATTTATAATTTATAATATGTTTAACATAATTTTTTCCAAAATTAATAGCTAAAATGGTAAAAATTAATTTCCATGATTCATTTTAAAATGGATTTACCAAGGAATTAAACTATGAATAGAATTGTTAAAAATAATATAAAAATTTTAACAGCACCCATTTTTACCATATATCTACCAAAAATCTTTTGGTTTTGGTAATGTACCATTTTAAAGCTTTAATCCTGAAAAAAAACATGGGTATGATTGAAACTTTTAATAAAATACAAGTGTCTCACTCACCTCACTTATAAAAGGCCAGCCCATATCCTCTCTTATTTACACATTTAAATATAGTTTTTTAGATAATTCCCAAAAAAATAACATCCTAAAATTCCTCCTCTCATACTATAATCTTTATTTTGAGAATAAATCAATCTATTGAAGGATTTAGTGAAATCATAAGGAGGATACCCGAAGAAGAGGTAACTTTCTTCAACAAGCATTTTTTTTTATTTCTTGACCTCCTTCAATTACTGTTAAAACATGATGATATAATAAAAATATTATATTATATATACTATAATGTTTATTTATTAAATATATGACATAAAATCAAATCCTCTTTGACCAAATGGATTGCAACATCATCGTTCTTGTTTACAACGGACTACCACATCATGAACAGATGTCACTCATTCTTCCATTATATACATTCACATTTGCGTATAATTATGGATATAAATTATATATATGATATTTATAAAATATTTATACCTATTTATTCATTATATCTATAAATATATACATTCCTTTCCATAGGAATTATAATTGCATCGCTCATATATATGGAAAACAACAGCCTCACGAAGCGATGTGACACATCATTCACATAATCTTCGTGTGGAATGTAATATTTTTATTGTTAGTCAATATATGTGATATACATGACATAATTATTATTTTAATGATATATTTATCATTATATAAATATAATATATCATTTTATTTTTTACCTTTTCACTAGCTTAAGGATGATAAAATCATTCTTGTACGTGTGGACTACCGCCTTCACGAAACGATGTGAGTCTATTTTCAACACCACAACACATAGATGATATATATAAGTTTATAATATGGTATATATGATATTATTATCATTTTTTAAAGATAATATATTATTTAAGTTCTTTCCATAATGATCATTGAAAAATGGAAATGTTACTCATGCGTACATACATCCAACCATCTTTATAATCATAACATACTTCATTTTTCATTACCATATTTATTTCTTGATTTTAAAAGAACATTTGATGTAAAAAAAAGATATTTATTTTATGATATCTATTCTATAAATGAATAAATAATGTAATATTTTCAATAACTGAATCTTTTAGGACAATACATGCAAACGAAAACAATGGAATTAACACCCAAAACAATGAAATATTGAATGATTATTAATGAATGGGTGATAATATTTTATAAAAGAAACTTATGTGGTATTTTAAATTTTAATATTTTTATTTTTTTAATGTAATAAAATTTTAATATCAACTATATGGGAGGTTAAATAACATTTAATCAAAAGTAATCTTGTGGTTTTAGATTTAATCTTAATTTTAACTCCATTGAATCCTATTTGTTATTATACACCAATTCACTTTTATGAGGAATATATATTGGAATGGAAATTTAATGTAATTACTAATTAATAATTCATGGTATTTTGAGTTTTAATTTAAATTATTTCATCTCAGGGTATTTGACTTGAAAATCACTCTGTGGTAAAAGTTATTGTACAATATCAGTTTCTATTGTAATTATTCATTTTATCTAGAAACAATCACTTCCTTGTAATAAATTTTCATTATATATTACAGTTATATTAAATATAAATATTAATAAATTATATATTTCGTTATTTCCTAAACAATATACCATTTTATCATATGGTTTTTACTATGAATGTTATTTGATTAAATTGAGAAATATTGATAACATTGTATCCTTCCTCAATAAAGATATTTGAGGCTAAGGAACATTTTTCATGACATTTTTTTATTATTTTATATATATTAAAATATTTAAAAATGGTGATATGGGTGGAAGAAATATATATAGCCCCTCGATGCATTGATAGATCCTATATGAAAAACACAATTGGCCAAACACTGTTGTCTAATAACATGTAATTTTAAAATATCTTAAGGATATATCATGATAGTATTTGTTTAGCTTTCCAACCACAATTTATTTATACTGAAAAATTTATAAAATAACTATAGGATAGATCATGAATTTAATAGTAGCATTTTCCTAGAAAAAATGATTTCCAATAATTAATTATTATACACATTTATAATTCACTTGTTTTTAATTTTATACATTATATTATAAGAATGATATTCTTTATGGATTTATTTCCTTACCTTATTATTTAGAAAATGTTATATTTTTTGTAATTTAACTTTATATATTGATTATTCATTATATTTCTATGATATTCAATTAATTATATAGAAATGTGTGATTATTTATTGACTGTTCCATGATGATTATTTTTATTGATTCCTGATATATTATTCTATACATAACCCTTACTGATCATTTTAAACTAGCATTATATTTTTCACATTACCAATTATATTAATAAGAGATATTTGATTGAGTTTTCATGGATTTATTTTATTTTTTGTTGTCTTTTATTATATTTTTTATTTTTCCAATGTGAAATGGGTTTCATGTGTGTACTTGATTCTCCAGAATAACTAAACATATCTGTCCTTCATGAGTCAACACATTATATCATATGAAAATGTAATAAATCTGGAACATGATCTATTCATCTAGGTTATTCTTAGTTACAATATACACCACATAAAAGTAAAAAGGTATATATTACC
This sequence comes from Viscum album, assembly GCA_963277665.1. Taxonomy (NCBI): domain Eukaryota; kingdom Viridiplantae; phylum Streptophyta; class Magnoliopsida; order Santalales; family Viscaceae; genus Viscum; species Viscum album. The sequence continues at coordinate 1,449,083,174 of OY728130.1, forward strand.
AAAACTGTCTTAATAGAGTGGAAATTTAGACAAAATCTCTTCTATTGCGATTGACTTGCCACTACAGATATTTTAAATTCATATATAAAAACATTTTTTAATAATAATTATACAAAAAACCATATACATATATATAATATCATATATGAACTCTTTATAACATTTTACCGCTCACATGTTCATAGTATTTTATTATTATAATAATTTTGTCTATTAGCTGCGTCATTCATAGGGCATATTTGAATTCAGTAGTCTAGGCCCTTATGTCTGTATCAGGGATCCATAATATCCAGATTGTTATAAAATTCATATATCATATATATAGAACATATAGATATTTAGAATAACACATAAAATATCGATATGTAAAAAATAAATTACATTATTAGTGGAGATGGTAAGCTATATGTATTCATGAATGTTGTTTTAACTTTTTGATGAATTGGAAAAAATTATAAAATGATTCATAATTAAAAATCAGTTTACATAATATATGTCTTCTATAATTATTAAATATACCCTTATTACAATCTATGATGATCAGAAATGAAAAATGGATCATGTCACTTCATAGAGGTGGTAGTCTACACATAAGCATAGATGACATTAACAATTAACAATGATTTAGAAGGTAAGAAAGAATATTTGAGATTTTAATATAATAAGTATTTTTCCTTCATAAATGTATTATATATTCATTACATCGATATTTATAAAAATTCATATATAGTAGTGAAGAAAAATAAATTACACTACTATGTAGATATGGTACATCATATGTACACAAGAGCGATGCTATCTCCTTTATTTGGATGTAAATAAGATAGAATATTGTTATCCCACAATAATTATAAAATCTAGGTGAATTTATTATACATTAATTACTATTTTATGTTGGGTACAACATATTAATACTATTTATAAGAATTAATAGAATTGAAATAGTCGGGAATGAAAATTATATCTTCTTCATTATACTTCCATTATATCTCGTAAAAAGGAAGATACGAATGGTCTTTTGGAAGGGTAATAACCATTACAGTTGGATAAGGATGTTGATAATGGAATTTTTAAGGGGTTTTTTGAGCTATATGGATCAATATTTTTTAAATAATTTAGAGAAACATGAGTCCTTTTTTCAATGAGGGGAGGGGCATTCCTAGGTCTTCATAAAGTATTAAATTGGTCTATATTATTTTTTTTAAAATGGGTCAAAATTGATATAATTATAAAATAATATAATGAAGTTTTGAAATCATATAATATATTATTTTTGGAAATATAATTTTCATGTTTTATACATTATCTTTAAGTGTAAACACCCTAAAACCCTTTTGAGGATTACTGTATTTTTAATGTTTTTTTGTCCTTAAGGGTTACTAATGTTACTATAAAATGAAAAATACAAATAAATATACCATGGTGGATGTTTTATACCATATCCCTTATAGTTCTTATAATATATTATTTTTATGAATTTTAAATCATTTAATGAAATATTATTTATTATAAAATACAAATAATGTCATTTTTTACACTATTCAAACCATTTGAATTTAAATAAAAAACTAGAGGTAATTTGAATATAAAACATTCATACATACCTAATATGTAATATGTTTCAATGTAATTAATTTAATATAATGATTCATCAAATTTGAATTAGTTTTAATATAATTATTATCATTTTATTTTATTTTTCTATAAATTGAACAAATATTTTGTCGATATTGTGTGAGCATTAAGTGAAACATTCAATCACTACAAATTTAAAATAAATTAACATGATAAAAATAATTCATTAATATTTCAAATAACCTTTTGTAACCTAACTAAAGTCTTATTAATCCATATTAAAAATATTATAAATATTAAAATAAGAAACTAGCATTTTTTCATTATCTCTCACTTAAATATTATAATGATAAAAATAATATCCAAATGTAAATAATTTTTGTTTTCATATTTTGGATGATTATGGACAATATATAAACATAAAAAAGTATATTTTTTCAATTTTTGGGTTTATTTTCAAGGACCTATCACAATATTGCTTAATCCCATTTACCCAATTTACCCTTAACATATTGACAATTATTCACTATGGTTACTATTCGTAATAACCAAAAACAAAATTAAACTATTTAAAAAATTTGGATTTCCTGATTCCAAATATATAATCAAAATTTTAATATTTAATTGAAATAATTTGATGAAAATAATTTAATATTAAATTTCAAACTGCACCGATAAACAATTTGTTTCATATAAATTCCTTTTTAGGTATAAACATGTTTTTATAATAAAATGAACAATAAAAAAGATTCCAAAGGACTTAATTGAATTATTAATAATATTTGAGAAATATTTTTACTTGAAAACTATTTGAAAAAAAAATATTACATTGAAAATGTGTGGAACAAAAATACAATTATCGATGAGAATTAGCATTTTTCACTATTCATTCGGAAAACAATTTATTTAGGAAAATACCAAAAATTAATTATAATATAATTGTTATATGGTTATTTAAGAAAATTTATCATTTTTTCAAATTAAATTTCCATATGTTCCATAATTTTATTAATATATTTGCTCATAAAAATTAAAAAACCCATTTTTAAAAATATAAATAATTTTGAAGAGTAAAATGACTTTATTAAAAAATTAGTGCATATTTTATAAATATTAATCAATTAATTTTTATTTATTGGGTTCTTTATATACATTTAATCAGTATTTTAATCCTATTTATACACACCAATTCAATAGTTATGTTATAATGGTCATATTTAAATAGTTATATTTCATGGTTCATTTAAGCTCTATGTTTAATGTTGTATATGCTATTGAACATATAGTTTTTTAAAATAGTAGGGTGTTATATAAATATTATAATGTTTATATTTCCCCTAGTTAAAAGAATGATATTATGTTAGATATGTCTATATGTATATTATATGTGGAGAATATTTTGGTATATATTAATGACTTGTCACATAATAAGAAAATTAGGGTATAATGGGAAAAAATAATTGGATTGAAAAAATGGGTTTTTATAAGTAAATTTTATCATTGTAATATATGGACTTGAACCAAAACATGTATTGGAAAATTGAGTAATTTATATTATTTGTTGATATTTTATTTATGGGTGGTTAAATTTGGGTTTCTTTGGTGTGTTTCAAATATAGACTCTATAGAATATGCATTTTTTAGAACCAGGCTCAAGTGTGTGGGTATAAGTTTTCTTAGGTTTTCTTACGGGTCATAAAATTCCTTTATGGATAAGAAATAAACCAATAATTGTGTATAAGGACACATCGTAGTCCTTTATTTAATCCAAAACAATACATAACTAATCCATCTTTTCCATAGGGTCTCGTCAATATTGGTACATTTATCAATATTATCTTTTTTCCTAAAAGTTATAATCAAACTCCTTATATCATGTGAATTTGACTCCATCGCATGTCATCTTGTTTAAAAAATTATCTAACTAATAACATGTTTCCAAAAATAAATAACAATAAGGAAGTAAACCAAGTAAACTATATATCTCATTTATATTCTTTGGTGTTGGAAATACATTAACCACCATTTACTTGTGGTGTTAATTTATGTTTTATCCATGGAGAAAATTTTGGCCCAGACAAGAGACTTGTTGATGCCAGAATTCACACATTGCAAATTTTCCTTATAACACATTCATCCATAGACTCTCAAGGTTAATGCATGAATGATTTTCATGATCTTCAAAGAACATATAAAATACCAATATATTATAAACAAAACAATTAAAACATTTTTTCATGAAAACCAATGAATACATTATTAATTAGTGTCATAAAAATAATCTGAGAATTGTTATTACAAAAGGCCATTTTTATGAATTCATATTACCAATACCTTCTAAGGAAGGTTTCCTTTGTTTTATCATCTTTATTAACTTTTAATTAATGATAAAAAATAAAGAACAGTCACTTAAAAGTATTGAGATACATGAACATGATTCAACAAATAATCAATGTGAGGTAAAGGATACTTGTTCACAATAGTTATGGAATTTATTTCTATATAATCAATGCATAACCTCATAGAATAACACGTTTTTTTCATAAATAAGGAAAAAAATGTACTGAAATATTGGGGAATAAATATACCTTATCACAAAAATATTAATGTTGTTTCATTAATTCCATGAATCCCACCAGATCAATTCTATTGTAATTCTTAGATATTATTTTTTATTTGGGATGAGGTCTATAGATAAAATAACATCATTGTCAGGTGATAAAAATTATATGTGAAGCACATCAATATAATCCCTCCCCAAAAGAACATCTTCTATTCTAAGTATTTTCTTCACATTTTTTAATTCATATTCTCTAATAAGATTATTAATATTATCTACTAGCGGTGGTTCTGAAAAAAACTTAAGAAATGATGTCTCTCCTATATAAAAAGTTATTCCTTTCCTAAATTAGGTATTTTTATATCCCTCTCGTGAAAATAAATTCATTAATTATACCTTTTGATCCAATCCATCTGGAGGATTTTTTCAACTTCTATAATTGGTTATGTATTCAGTTTTTAAATTATGTAACATCAATTCATCTTAATAGAGATACAGAAATAGACATTTTTTGTTATATGATTTTTTAGGAAGTTTTATTTGACAACTCGGTCATTACTGTGTCAGGGGATGATTCAAGGTTGATATTAAATTTTAAATATTTGGATGGATGTGTGGATATAGAATTAAATAATGAACTAAAAATATCTGAATTTATTATCAATGTTCCTAATAGAACATCAATTGGGACTTTAAAATCTACTATGGTGATTGAAAAATCACAATCTTTCTCCATTAAAAAATTCTATGGTTGATTCCCTAAAGGATTGGGTTATTGATTTATAATTGAAACATCTCCATGAAATTAAAACATTAGAAATTAGTATCTTATTACTTCCCCTTTCATTCAAGATCTTCATATAACTTATCACTACACTTGTAAAAATTACACATTTCCTTTAAGAAATATCTAGGGTGATTCTTCCAATAATGATTGCATGTAAAACATTTCCCTTACATCTTCTCCATTTCCCAATTTATATGGACATGGAACTCATGTGCTCACTTATTCTATTTTTTTCTATGAAAATATGAGAATTTTGGAATCCTTATTAGTTTTAATCATTAATGAGAAAATGTACTCATAAGATGAAAATGTTTTGGAGTCCAATTCCCTTATCATACATGGATTCAATCCATCATAGATGTGGTCAATCTGGTTTTTTTGGATTGCATACTTAATTTTAAGGATTCCATTCTATCATTGTAGATGTAACATCCTACTCAACCACATCTTCCTCCTCCTCTTATCTTAAATTAAAAAATTTCATTTTCATGTTATCACATCGTTTCTGAGGAAAGTATTTCTATAGTAATATCACTCTAAAATACATCCACATCATTTATTTTATCTCTTTCTCATTCTTGGTGTTTTTTATGAACTCGACTCAGATTGCCTCTCAAACTAGTACCCGACCCAGGTCATTGTGTACCTGAAGGGTGTTCCAAATCCCCATGGGATGGAGAATAGATATCGTGCATCAAAGAATGACTATAGAGAAATATTTCACCCAACCTGAAGTAACAACCTGACATATATATAAATATATAACATAGGGAAATAGTGAAAGAGATAAATATATTCAATAAATAAAAGAAGATGTGGAAATAATAAAAATCAAAAGTAGTAAGAGAATCCCAATGTAGAAGTACAACATCAAAGAATAATTACAAAATATGACATTTCGATGTGACATTAGGGTAAAACTCCAACCCTCTCACCACCATATACCAAGATAAATATGATATATAACCCTTCCACAACGTTTTAGTACATTTCCATTC